>OZ038489.1:37158592-37208592 GCA_964036315.1 Acanthosepion esculentum
CATAACAGTTTCAAAAACAAAATACATCATCTTTTTTTTTTTTTTTTTAAAAAACGATATAATGCTTGAGGGCTTTACTCCGATCAACCAATCGAACATGACCGACGTTCAATTCAAACTAAATGAAAAAGAAAAAATTAAAAGTTTTTTTTAGAAATGGTTTATGACAGTGAGTTTTTGCCAACAGCAACCAGACACTGTATTAAAGACTGATAAAAATGGTTACGTAAAGTGCATACATGTCAACTTCTTCAGGAACTAAAAGCAGAGGGGTAACGAGGTAATTTAAGCTAATGCAAGCTTTTTATATGCTTTGTGGATTTCGTACATATTTCCTCCTCGCATACATTTTTTGTAGTTGGTAAATAAGAGGCCTCTTTAAGAAACTAGTAAATAATTCAAACGTATAGAATTATGTGGTAAATTAATATGCTACCTTCAAATAATGATCATTCATATAATCAATGTAAAATGTCGAAAAATAGTAACTAACTATCAATACACCCATATAACATATTAATAATGCTAACAGGAGATTAATACAGAATTATATTAAATCCAAATTAATCTCACAAATAGAAAAATAAGTCATATATGTTGCAGCGCAGTGCAATTAAAATATAAGAAAAATCATTATGAAATTCCAAAGTTTAACTAAATTGTAGGGTAAAAGGTAGATTATGGCTACAATCTACCGTTAATTTGCTCCTTTGATTTAATAAGGATATATATATATATATAATATCAAAATATGTAATTTTTGATTAGACGCTTTTTTGTTTTTCAAACAGTATATTTATTTTATTTTCGTGTTCCGGCCTGTATATTCGATTAATCTTATTTAAAAAAAAAACAAAACAAAGAAGTCTCCACTCAAATATGGATATCCAGTAAAAATAACGTTTCAAGTGATAAAAAATATTTCAGATTAATAAATAAACATTCCATTAATTCTTTAAAAATTGCTTTGTTTACGTTTCGTATACGAAACTGAACACTTCTGAACTAAATCTAAAAATAATGTAGCACAAAGGCAATATCCAAGTTTACTTAATCGGCGACGCTCTTCGTAGGTGAGTCGGTTAAAAGTACGTCGAATCTACCAATGGGGGAGACACAGGTTCGTATCTTGCTGGAGGACAAATCGAGGCTGATAGACGAATATTAAAAAATATACTGTTTAAAACATGAACTGAACATCTATTCAAATATGAGTATCCACTAAAAATAACTGTTAAAGTGATAAAAGTAAATGAATATATTAACGCCTCCAAAACGAAACTTCTCTCTGTTAATTATCCTTCTTCCCGCCAGCTCATCAGTATGGCTGACCTCCGGGAGAGTAACTCGTTGCGCCTTCTCAGGTTAACGTGATTGGCTTACAAAACTTCAAACATATAGACAGCAAATTTTAGCTAATTTGGGGAAACTGTCAATAAAAACGATATCTCAAACTGTTGATTGGCTCTAGGTTTCAAGATATAGTACTTGTACTATATGAATATTTCATCGAAATTGTTGTCCTTGCCAGGTTTATTATTATTTTTCTAATAATCTTATTATATATATATATATTATTATATATTATTATTATAATATATATTATATATTATTATTATATATAATTATTCTCCTTTTCACGAATGTTTTCACATATTTAACTGACCTGTGAAAATGCCCGTGAATATCTGAACAAAGCCAATAACTTCTGTTATGTGTGTGCCGAGTTCATCTCAAAAGTGAAATATAGCACCGGTTGTGAGAAAAGATGACCAACTATATTTTTTATTCAAAATTGGAGACCAAGAAAAGAAGTGAGCCCCGTACCTATGCTGTAATATCTGTGAAATAAATCTCAGTCAGTGGCTAAGCAGGAAGAAAAAAAAGTCTGTGTCTTTTACAGTGGCCATGATTTGGATTGAGCTAACCGATAATGCCATTAATTGTTACTTCTGCATGGTATCTCCAATTGCTAAGGCAATTTTAAAGAAAAAAAGAAACGAGCAATGCAATAACCAAACATTCCATCAGCTTTGCGCCATGTCTCTCATAATGAAAATATATCCGTCCCAGAAACACCGGAATTGTATGGAATTGAGTCAGATGATGGGAAAGCCAATGAAAACTTGAACCATGAACTTAATGACCAAGATTATTATCCGACATCAGTCCTTGAACTACATCTTATAAATGAAAGTGACCTACAAGACTTATAGGTTTGAACCTTCTTAAGAGTAAAACAGAATTGTTAGGTTACAGCAGTGGAATCTGTTAGCTGGTAAGGTATAGATTTCTCATATCCATGTTCTAGTCATATTCTTCTTTATGGAAGGTGATTTGATGAACTTCAATGATATCAGTCGTCTTATTCAATCTATTAACATCAGTTACAATCCAGAGGAATGGCGGCCGTTCTTTGATTCCTCAAAAACAAACTCAAAGCTTGTCTTGTTACAAAATGGTAATGTTTTACCATCAATCCATGTTGAAAACTTATGACAATTATGAAACAATTACTGGGATTCATCAACAATGATCAATATAGATTACTCCTATACCTAAAAACTTTGAAAAACTAATAATAAAAGTTCATATATATATATATATATATATATATATATATATATATATATATATATATATATATATATATATATATATATACCTGATTTATCCATAGAACAGATGTTTTACTGAGGATATGTGCATAACAATATCGCTGCTCTCGGACATCATTTTTAAAATAAAGACCATGATAAGGCTAGTTAGTGTAGGTGATGGAATACCAACCGTTTTCCTAAGGAAATGTGCTTCTTAGCTGGCCCCAGTTCTCTCCAAACTATATAACTATTGCCTCTTCCTGCTTTCTAGCTCGTTTGAAGTCTTCGTCTGTAGTCCCTGTTTTTAAGAACCCTGGTGAACATTCTGGCCTTTCTAACTAGCGACATCTCAATATCATACCGATTTTCGGCAAAGTCTTCGAGGCTTTAATCAATGGTGAAGTGGTTAGGCATCTTACTTCTCAAGATCTACTCTTTGACAAACAATATGGATTCCATTTTGTCCTGTTTACCGCTGATGTGCTCACAGACAACACTGGATATGAATATAATGCTCTTCATAAGGACGGTGAAGCACGAGCTGTGGCTCTAAATATCTCGAAGGCGTTCGTCACAGTTTGCTATACTGGTCTTCTGCGCAAGCTTCAGGCCTGGCTGCGGTATAACCGGACGACTATTTGATGTAATCCAATCCTTCCTTCCAAATCGTAAAATGACGATCGTTCTGAACAGGCATGCTTCCGGACCATTCCTTATGCATGCGAGGATTTCCCAAGGCTCTATTCTGGGCCCTACACTGTTTCTGATCTTCAATGATCTCCATGACGTTATCAGCTTCTGATATGGGCATCTATGCAGATGACACTACCATTTACTCCCGCCTCAATAGTAAACCCGGCAGCGCTGACAAAGTCAACCTGGCTGCTGCTCTCGAAAGCACGTACAATCAGTGGTCAATTGGGGTAGGAAATGGCTTGTAAATTTTAATTCCTCCAAAACGAAACTGCTCTCATTTAGCCACTATAGAGATCCCTGCCAGCCATTACCATGGTGGATGCTAAACTCTAAGATATTGTCTCCCAGCGCCCTCTTAGCCTTACGCTTTCGAATGACTTAAAGTGGAACAACTACATTGAATCAATAGCTGCATATGCTGCAAGCAAAGTTAACTCACTGTGCCGTACCAGAAGTTTTTTCTTGTCAGAATCCATCTTACATATCTACAAATCTACCATTCGTCTGTGCTGTTGCCATATCTGGTCTGGTGCTCCAGCTGTTCATCTCGAGATTCTCGACAAAATCCAAGAAGGATCTGCAGTCTAATCAATCCTGACTTCGTATCTTGACTCCAGTCACTTTATCAGAAAACTTTTATTTTTTATAAATTTAGTAATATAAATTTTCCCATGTATGTACAAAGGACATGGATCATTTAATGTCCAATATATTCCAACTTATTAATTTCATTTGACTTTAGGTGTTCTATTGGATTCTTTTAAGTGTTTGAATTGCTTTGATAGAGGTGTTAAGGTTAGAGTGCGTTTTATTTAATTACAATTTTGAAAGATGTTTAGGTTAGAATCCATTTATTTAATTACAATTTTTAAAATTCTACTTTTTAATTATAACTTTTAAATTTAATCGGCTATATTTTTTATAAAACAAGTAAATGTAATAGAATTACTTACATTATTTAAAATTATTTATTCACATCAAATATGAGTATGCATATTATCAGGTAATTTTTTTTTTTTTAAATATTATTTAAAGAAAATTTTTGACAATGACGGCATAATATAACTATTTCATTTCTCTGATTCAGTAAATTTTTATTTTTTATAAACTTAGTAATATATAGTTTCTAGTTTCTCATGTATGCATAAAGGACATGGGTCATTTAATGACCTACATATTCTAGCTTTTCTTATTAACTTCCATTTTACTGTAGGTGTTTTATTGGATTCTTTTAGGTTCCAGAAGTACTTCGAGAGAGATGTTTAATTTTTATATTTATTTATTTATCCTAAACGAACTTTGATGTTGGTTGAACCTTTTTTTTGAACTCATTGCTAGTGCAACCTATATATATTTTTATGTTTTCAGGGTTTTCAATAGAATATATATTGCATTGGTATACTAATGATTCCATGCAACATTTATTTTGTAAAGGACAGTTTTGATGGTTTCTACAATTACATAATTTTTGTTTACCCTCATTAGTTGTTGTTTGTATTTTTCCATTGTCTAAAGTTTTTTGGTTCTGGTATAAGTGTTTATTTAAGATATTAGTATTATGTTTCTTAATAATTTTCTCTAGGTTATCAGTACAGCTATAACTTAATTTTAGTGTATTTCTGTTGAAAATAGTACTTAGTTTACTTTCACAGGGAAAATGCTTGAGTATTAATGCGAGGAATTTTTGCCCCAATTTGTTTTTTACCATTTGGTTGTATGGGGGTGTATACCAAATTATTTTTCTACTTCTGTTTTTTCTATGCTTACCATTTTCATTTTTAATATAAGATAGTTTTAGGTTTTTGTAGCCACTATCTTTTAGAGCTCTATTATAGAAATTAATATGTTCATCGAAAATCTTGTCATTTGCTGAATTTGTACTAATTCTTTTTCGGATAGATAAAGGTATATGTTTAATTATAGATGAGGGGTGATTTGATTTAGGGTGTATATCTAATGTTATATCAAGGAAGTTAACTTTTTTTAATTTAGTACTGACGGTAATTTTTAAACCCATGCTTTTAAATTCTTTATATAATGCCTTTCTAATTTTATCTATTTTGAAGTTAGTAGAGTTTCTAATAACCATAAGACCATCGTCGCTGTATAAACCAATGTCAGTTGAATCAATATCACGGTGCGCTGTAAGGTTGTATAATATAAAAAGACCTATGATATCAGAAGACTCAGCTGAGTCTAGTGATCCCATTGTGATGTCAAAGTGGTCATATGAATTCTTTACCCATTGCTCACCTTTATGAATCAGTACTGATTTCTTCGCATTTAAAATAATGTTCTTTTCCTCTTCTGTAATATCCGTGTACTGGGTGGCAAAGTTCAACGCATTTGAGAACAGTTCTTTAGATATTGATTGGTAATAATTTTCAATATCGAACTGCATTAGTGTACAGTTGTTTTTTACTTTTATACAGGTAAACCAGTTTATCACGTCTTTGGTATTTATTCAAAGTTTGAGGCCTATTCTATCTTTAATTTGTTTATTTACCTTTCAAGGATCATTTTACTAATTTTTCCTATATCAGGTCTTGTAGGATTAATTATCCTTGTAGTCGGATTTGCCTCGAAATCTGGTTTGTGGTCCTTTAAGGTTATGTAGCATTTTTTTTCATATAATTGACCTACTCTGTCACTGATCTTCAGTTTATCAGTGATTTTTTTACTGCTATTATTGATATTCTGGTCCATATTTAGGTTACTGTTATTCGCTTTTTGGTAGTTCTTATGTAAGTCCTTATTTACTAGATCGTTGTGGTCTTTTGTGGTTGCCTTATAAAAGTTTCCAGTTTTGTCTGACTTTACTAAAATTTTATCAGAAGTGTTAATTTCTTTCACCATTTTATCTAGGTGTTTCTGGAAGTGGCATTTTTTCTCCCGGAAATTTATGTTGTTTATCATTTCCAAAAGTTCATAAACATAATAAAATATATGTGAATATCTTTATTTATATGTCCGTATAACAACTCTGAAGATGGCTCATGTGTCATAAGGTTAAATCAAGAACCAACTTAATAAAAAGATATCCAAATGTTGGACAATATTTGTTTTTATTTGCACCCGAAATTAAAGGAAACATGCAAACTTTTAAACGGCTCTTCAGACTTAATAGACATTCATTATCTGTTATATTTAACAATAAATGTATAAATAATGAACTCATGCCCAATATATATATATATATATATATATATATATATATATATATGTGTGTGTGTGTGTGTGTGTGTGTGTGTGTGTGTGTGTATGTATAGATAGATAAGATAGATAGATGCAAATTAGTATTTAAATTGATTTATGTGTTATGGATTCAACGGTTTTCTTTTAACTTTTAGTATTTTTGTGGTTATGTATCTTGTCTTGAGAAAGTAAAAATATTCATGAGCACTCCCATATCTAAATATTAAAGAATCAATAACATTTTTCTCTTACATATAAACACATATGACAAAATAAAATCCTCGTGTTTGCCTTGATAAAATCCCTCAGCGGACGAAACGTGCCGGCTTCCTTTTGTCTTTATTCATATTGTCGTTTTACAGATATACTCTTGAATTTTTACCCCTCATATATATATATATATATATACATACATATATATATACATATACATATACATATATATATATATATATATATATAGAGAGAGAGAGAGAGAGAGAGAGAGAGAGAGAGAGAGAGACAATATTAGTGGTAAATATACACATACATATGCAATTATATATACACATATATATATGTATAAAAATAATTCCAAGAGGATATGATCCAGGTAGAACTCGATGTCCAGGACAGAGTAAGGATATAATAAAAAGACTTAAACACTAATATCCCATGGTCATAATTTATTCCATTGGAATCGTAAAAACGATCCAATTCATCAGACCTACAGATTCAAATCTTCTCTCTGCTAAAGGTTAATGCCCCCTCCGCCTTTGGACCTCCCTGCCTCTCTCGTCTGTTACCCCTCTATATAGATCCCATGTCTTCCCAAACTCTCACACATATACTCTTACTAATATTTTCCGGGAGTTGTTTTTTCTGTTTTCTTTTTTAATCTGTAGATCTGATGAATTGGATCGTTTTTACGATTCCAATGGAATAAATTATGACCAAGGAATATTAGTGTTTAAGTCTTTTTATTATATATATATATATATATATATATATATATATATATATATATATATATATAGCTGGCCACTCATATTCGAGGATACCCGTCTATTAGGCAATCCCTATTGCGGACGCTCGTTCAGGAACATTTGTTTCTGTTCAGCACCCACAGAGCCAACCTGTGATTTATACTGCAACTATGCTGAGCAGAATTAGTTACAGTTTCTGGGAGATAGCGTGTTAATTAGCGTGATCAACAGTTTGAACAAGGCCTGCACACTCAAACCCTTGGTAACGATAACTTGTGACTTCGTGCTAGTACAGCTATCCACGGCCTGCAGGGATTCCACCTACCTAATTCCACTCACAATGCTTGGGTTAACACATGGTATGATTTTCAAGCATTTTCTAAAGGTATCACACACTGAGATCGCCCCCTTGAGACTGATAACATCAAGAAATCACCTTCCTGACAAATCAACCATGGTGAGATTCGAACCCGGGTCCCATGGTCAGAAAGCGTAAATTCTACCCACTATATATATATATTAATGCATGTTTCATTAAATAATATAGACAAGTTTTGTCTATTTATTTTAAGTATGTTCCTTTCGTATTGTCTGGTAAGCTTAATCACATTATCGTTGAAAGACGAAAGCAAAAGACCATATTGACACATGTTTGAATCCAATCTAAGCTTTCGGCTTACATAAGCCATTATCAAAGATGACAATTTTAATAAATCAAACAACACATATACGAAACTACAATAATGTCCCGCCGTTGCTGTTTGAATAAGTTCAAAGTAACGACAAATTCTTATTTACGAGCCAAGGAAGCGAAAAATGCGTGGTAGCTCGTGATGTCACAAATTTGACCACGCGAGAGTGAAAACGAGAACTATTAAGTATGGGAAGCCATTAGTATAAATCAATGGCTTCTGATATAGATTATAGGCATTTAAGAATGTTTGTGGAGTTTTCAGGTTAGGTTTCAACACTTTTATACTTCAAGGATTTTTAATTTTTTTTTATTATTTTCATGTTTAAGTATAATTGTGTTGTCAACAAGGATTTTCCGGAATTGAGTACGCGGGCAGGCATGTTGTTTTAAATGTCTAAACATGTTAGAGTTATCAGTTAAATGTAGAGTTAAGCGTCTTGAATTTGCGGACATGTTTATATGGAGTTTTGTACTTAATTTGGTGTGAATAACCCGGCACCAAATCTTTTTAAAGTATTTTTGGATTCTATCTTGGATCGTACATTTAACCTCGTCTACCGTAAACTTTAAACATAATAACTCAAAAACAAAGGATTTGCGGACATGTTTATATGGATATTTGTCCTCAATTTGGTGTGAGGTACCCGACCCCAAATTTGTAAAAGTATTTTTCGATTGTATCTGGGATTGTACATTTGACCTCGTCTACGTAAAATTGAAAATTAACTCAAAAACAAAGGATTTGCGGACATGTTTATATGGAGTTTTGTCCTTAATTCGGTGTGAGGAACCCGGCCCCAAAGTTTTTTAAAGTATTTTTGGATTCTATCTTGGATTGTACATTTAACCTCGTCTACCGTAAACTTTAAACATAATAACTCAAAAACAAAGAATTTTCGGATATGTTTATATGGACATTTGTCCTTAATTTGGTGAGGAACCCGGCTCCGAAGACTGTAAAAGTATTTTTGGATTGTATCTTGGATTGTACTTTTAACAGAGTCGACCATAACTTTTAAACTTAATAACTCAAAAACGAATGTAAAACAAATATTACGAAAAGGATTGTGCTGTTATATGCAGGATGTAAACTTAATTATTATATTTTTTCCGGGACTGGTGCATTGGGATGTACCTTAATTAATTTTACCTGAGTCCTTTTTGGGAGCCATGTAGTATAATATAAACTATGTTGTTTGTTTGTTTTTTTAATGTTCACTCTTTATTCTATTATCAAAATGAGCTTTTTATTTCCTTGTCCTTGTTTTTTTTTCTCTCTTTGTTGCATACATTCCGTTCTAATTTGATTGTTTCTACCTTGACGTGTATACTCTTGGTGTTTTTTTATGAATTTGTTTTCTTTCTTTCTTTTCTTTTCTTTCTTTCATTCTTTATTTCTTTTTTTTTTTCTTTTTTTTTTGGATGTCGCATCAATTTGTTCACAGATATTTCTCGGTTAATATCCGCATTCAGGCAATTACTTGAGTTTCTGGTTTGAACTAAGTGAACACTTGCTTTTTCCGTTGAAAATAAAAGTCAAATACCAAAAGTTTAAAAAAAAAAAAATTTGCTTACTTACATTATTTACATTATTCTGACTATTATCCTCATCTTCATTGCCATATTCAAAACGTTTCGTCCGTTGTACGCTCCGGCCTTCTGCAGGTGATTGGAATTTCGAACCGAAACCTTTATTTCGTCTAGGACACATGACCCACAGGATAAAGGCGTTGGTTAGATCCAGTGACTAGATTAGACCCCAAAAGTTGTGAGTTCAATACCGGGCTACAGCGATGGTGAACCAAAAACATGCAGAGTTAAAGGTAAATAACTGAGACATCCGAAAGAGGCATGGTACGTGGAACTAGAACAATCTACACCGGTGGACGAAATAACGGTTTCTGTACGAAGTAGGCTGGAGCGTACAGCGGCAGAAACGTTGTGAATATGGCAATTTATGGAATCTATGGAATTTAGATTCATGAAATCTATGGAATTTAGATGAGGATAAAGGTCAGAATAATGTAAATAATTTAGGTAATCATAATATCTCATCTCAGAGATATAGACAGTTAAAATATTTTGCAGTTAAAGTAGATGAAATGACTATTTGGTTACTTACAAAACATCCTTCCAATATTTCTTCTTCTTCTTCTTCTTCTTGTTGTTGTTGTTGTTGTTGTTCTTCTTCTTCTTCTTCTTCTTCTTCTTCTTCTTCTTCTTCTTCTATACGCCTTGAGCTCTCACTCCATGAACGATAATAGCCCTTCCCATCTTCCTCTATTTTATAGCTGTACCTTTTACCACTTCTTTGTCATTGCTCTAACATTCATTAACATAAACATTTTACTCTGTTTTCTCCTTCTTTGTCTAGTCTTCGACATGTCCGGTGAGTGTTAAATTCTCTAGGTCTTCTTTACTCTTTATGTATGCACAGATATTTCAATTACTGAGGTTTTCTTTACAGGTATTTGATCCGTATACATATTATAATTGCAAATGAATGTTTAAAAGGCGCCAGACGTTAATTTAACGGTAAAAGATGTGTATATAAAATTATTCCCATTATTTTCATGCGGACTATTGTCTTCATCTTTGTTGTCGCTGTCACAACTTTTCAGTCGTTTTGCCCTCCTGTCTTCAACAGGTGTATGTCGAACTTTAGAAACCTACAAGAGATTTCTATAAAGCCATTAATGATGTTTTAGCATCTTTGATGCCTGTTAGATGAGTGCTACTTAAAGTGTGGTATGCTGGTCCGCGAGCCTTCGTTTGCCGGTACGCGGAGAGTTTCCCCGACAGAAAGTAATACTAGTCACATTCCACGCCACGGGAAAGCTAAAAACAACAGAAAAAAAAACTTAAAAAAAATGGTTAGCAACAAATCTGGTAAATAAATTCTTTTTGAATCGACATTTGTCCCTTTAACTTGTTTTACAGTAATAATATAAAGACAATTTTTATCGATTCTTGTGTTCAACTAGAAATGCTCACAGCCGAGGTCTTTGCACATTTGGTACCATTTCTTTGATTTTAATTTTTAATGCTTGCGCTTTTTTTTAACACAGAAGTGAGAAAAATAATGCGATGATATTGAAAGAAAGGATAAAGATATAAAGGGTGAATGGAAGGAAGCAATAACAAAATCAAAAAGTAATGAGAAAAGAAATATTTTTGATGTTAAAATTGTCACATTTTCATTTCATAATCTCTAGAGAAGACTTCTCAGATTTCACTGAGATCTTATTATTTATAGATTTCACTAACATGTGCCAAAAGGCTTTGTTACTTGCTATGTTACATATTTTATTTATATTGTAATATTGAATTACTTGTTTACAAAATCAATATAAAATTTTAAAAAAACATCCAAATTTTATTATATTCATATATTTTTCTGGTATAAATAAATAATACTACGAATGTTCAAAAAACATTTTCTCGGATCATTATTGTATAATTATACGGCACAAATATGGTACCGGTCTCTGGCACATTGGGAAGGCGCTTTACGTTAATGTTTTGGCCTTAGAATGAGGAAGACACCATGCCCTCATGTTTAGTTCAGATAGTCTCAAAATGACCCTGCAATAGGACATATCTAAAAAATAAAAAAAAAGGTGGGGGTACAAAACACAACACTTCTCATTTTCATGGACATATATTTCTAAATTGGCCTTTAAAAAACTTGCCTGATGTAAAAAATGAACTTCCACATGGATTTGGGCCAAAATGTTTTTAAATTAGCATTTAATTCCATACATCCATAATATGTGATATACATGAATAATACTACGAATGATCAAATATTTTCTCGGATCGTTATGTCATTGGCACACAAGGAAGGCGTGTTACGTCAATGACGATTGGCCTTCGAATGAGGATGACACCATGTATTCATGTTTAGTTCAGATAGTCTCAAAATGACCTTGAAATAGGACATATCTAATATATATCGTTCGGGGAGGTTGACCAGCCCGATCCCGGATCTACGGGCTATTTTTTGGCCGAGCCGACGGGCTCGGGTACCCCACTTAAACCCGGCCTTGTGCCACATCTGTCCCTCGTGGGGAGGACACTAAATACTTCAGAGTTCAGTTCAGAGTCAGTCAGAGACAGAGTCGAGTCAAACGATTACTGTAAGACATTGGAATAGTGATACTTGTCGAGACAACATAGTTCACTCTAACCAAATCTGATAGTCATTACTAATACTTCTACTTCTTTGTACATATTTCTGTTTGTAATATATCTGTGTTATTCCATACCTGTGTTCGAGTTATTCTTCATTGGTTCTACCTTGGACCATCACCGTGGTACAAGGAACTTGGACCATAACAATTATCTATTGCGTTATACACATGATGCATGTCTGACCATTGAAAACTACCAAAAATCATAACATACCAGTACTCTGTCTTTGCTTCTTTTCATTTCTGTCTTGATCTCTGATGAAGACTTAATAAAAGTGAAACATGTTAGATTGAGATATGTTTCCTACTTGTTCTTTATCTTATTTCATCATCTCGTCTGATTCTTATTCATATCTGATCTACATTTGATCTTCAACTGATATATATATATATATATATATATATATATATATGTGTGTGTGTGTGTGTGTGTGTGTGTGTGTGTGTGTGTGTGTGTGTAATTTATACGAAAATTATAACATAAATATGTTATAAAGTCACTACAAAAATAGCCATTTTGTTTCAACACTTCTGGTGTCTTATCAAGTGATGGTGTTGAATCAACGCCATCACTTGATAAGACACCAGAAGTGCTGAAACAAAATGGCTATTTTTGTAGTGACTTTATAACATATTTATGTTATAATTTTCGTATAAATTATATTTCATCTACGCTGTATTGAGCACTCTTTTAAGAATAGTATTTTGTAATTTTCGAATAATTGGAATTTAATCCGTATACACCAATCCTATATATATATATATATATATATATATATATATATATATATATATATAGATATAGATATTGTCATCTACAGACAGACTGTTTTGCTGTATCACAGCTCATCAATGTGGCTCGATGTCCGGTTGCCCCTGGCTAGAATCGATAACCGGCTGAATTCGCGTCAGTTTGAAATTTTACCCTGAAGCCGTTGGCGCACCGACGTTATTAAATTACGCATTACAGGAGATCAGCTATTATTTATATAGTCTACTTTCAATATACTGGGTGCGATGGATAAATTGTCATCTAAATTAGGCAAAAATGCAAATAACACTGGCATCTCATTTTAACAGATATATTTATCAAAGTTACACAAAAATATCTTGAAATACTAGAGTAAATTTATTCAATAAAATTGCCATTGGCTTCAACTACGGCCTCCAGACGACTTCGGAATTCTTATAACTCCACTGGACAGTCTCCTTGTTTACGTTAGTGAATACTACCATAATCCTTGCCTCCAGTTCATCTTTGGTGTTACAAGGAGTTTTGTTGGTATCTCACTCAACTGCTCCCCAACACATAATAATCAAGGGGATTGCAGTCAGGGGAGTTAGGTGGCCAGATGTAAGGGGTGATGGGTTCGCAGAAATTATCTGACAGTTATGCCTGGATTCACCTGCTTTCGTGGCATGGTGCAATGTCCTGTTGTCAGACATAGGGCCTTCCAGCAGCCACCCCCTTGATCCAGGCAGCACTACCTCCTCAAAGTAGTTGATGTAGGCCTCCCTGTTGAGTCTGAGGTCGTCACCAACAAATTTCGGAGTTATTTTCTTATCAGAACCGTCAGAATGAGTTTTCCGAGCTGACGTACCTGCGTTTGTTTCCTTTATTGCTATTAATTTCAATTTTTTACATTCAGCCACACCCGTCCTAAAATGTTTAATTTGTATTTTAATTTGATTCATTAAATTGTGCGTATATCTATATAATAAATGCGAATGTCAGTGTGTCACTGTGTCACACTTTTTTCAATTAAAGGGACACAACTTTTAATTTTCAATAGCTTTTTTTACTAAAATTTTGAATTTCCCTTTTCATTACTGCGATTGCTTTCGGTTATTTTTACGTGAATTTTTTTTTTTGCGGCGAATTTTTTGTACAATAATAATTTTTTTAACTTGGAAATAACCGAAATTAATTGCGAAATCCAGCGAAAGTCACCCATGAAATAAAAATAATTGTTTGTACAGAAAGTAAGGAACTATGCACATCAAATTGTCTTTAAATTAAGTAGCGGCGGAAGAATTATCGTTGAACTTTTAAAAGTTAAGCTTAAATACTAATGCAATACTTAAATGCAGCGATCAATTTTGAGTTCTTCTGTCGTTCATTATTGCCTATTGCATACGACAGCAGTATGCCTCGCAAAAAGAAATCTCCGCCAACAGAGGAGCAGATTGCAATCAAACGAGCCAAAGCTGCAGCGAGAAAAAGAATATCCCGTGTAAATGAAAACTCAGATCAAATGACAGCTAGAAGAGCTTCCAATGCTGGGAATATGCAAAGACTTAGGAAGTCTCAAACACCTGAACAAGCCAAAGGCACAATCAAGAGCCTTCGGCAGGAGCTCGCTAGAATGTCGTCTGATAGTGATAATTATGTTGATATCTTTCCTTTTCTCTTTATCATCAAAACAAATCTCCTTATGAAGAATACAATGAAAAGAAATCCCCCACCAGCCCTCAAAATTTATTTTCTCCATTTTTTTTTTATGTTATCCGTTCCAACTTCTGTAATGTAGAATCTTTTCTCTTGAAACGATTCCCGAATATCTTTGAATTTTGTGATATCAATTTAAATTCTTCCATTGTTACCAATGAATTTTCTGTTACAGGCTATCTTCCTCTGTGCCGAAAAAATTCCATCTTTCACATGCAAAGCATTGATCTTTGCAGCGAGCATAATCTTCGAATGGCAGAACAATTTCCCTACTTGTTTCCCTTATAAATCATATATTTATAATAGTTACACAAAAATATATTATTCATTCCTAATGATTAAAGTGTCCTCTCTGTTCATTTTATATTAATCTATATCAGAAATGTTCTTCTCAAATATGTGACGCAGCCTGTGTATACACTGTAAAATAGTATTAGGCTGCTAGGAAAATAATGACCGATTTTAGAATAAAGGTTTTAATTGTTTACATTATTTATATTATCCGGACTGTTATCCTCATCTTTATTGCCATATTCACAATGTTTCGGCCGTTGTACGCGCAGGCCTTCTTCAGATGGTTGCAATTTCGAATCGAACCCTTTATTTTTGTCCACCGGATGATGGTGTTGGTTAGATCCAGTGACTAAACCCCAAAAGTTGTAAATTCAGTACCAGGCTACGGCAGTGGTGAACCAAAAAAACTTGGAGGGTTGAGTTAAAGAGAAATAACTGAGACATCCGGAAGAGGCATGACACGTGGAACTAGAACAATCAACCGGGCGAAATAAATGGTTCGGTTCGAAATTCCCATCACCTGAAGAAGGCTGGAGCGTACACCAGCCGAAACGTTATGAATATGTCAATGAGGAGGAGGATAACAGTCCGAATAATGTAAATAATGTAAATAATCATAATACCTCATCTTATATTAATTTGGAAAATCTTGCAAAAATAAAAATAATTGTCGGATGTTAATGAAACTTTCAGAAACTATTCACAGATGATCGAAATTATTATAAGTATGTGTTTTTATTAAAGTCATGGCAGAAATATTTTTTTTTATATTTATTACCCCCCCACAACTAATTTTATGAAAACGCTAGAAATTCGATCGCATCAGGTTTAGTGGTTACAATAGTTAAAAGCACAAGGCTTTGAGGAATGAAAATCATGTTTGTTTTTTTAATTGGACCCCACCTACCTGAAAATCAGCTCTGAATTGTAACATACAAAACTCAATAAAACAAAGATATTATTTAATTTCAAATGCTTTTATTTGCTTTTAGTTGTTTTTATGAATATGGACAATATTTTCTGAAAGCAAAGATTTTTTCGAAGAAAAATGAATTTTTAATACAATTATTTGCTATTTCTTTAATTATAATAGATTTTTACATTTAAGTTGTTAAAATATGATAAAATTAGTTAAAAGCTGCATCGGGTTTCCTAAGTGTCCTTATGAGATAAATCTTTTTTTTGCACTTTGTAAATTGTATCGTTTTGACTAATCAGAAGATCCGCAGTAATTAAGAAATTTAATTTTATGTTCATAAAAACCGTTAAAATGGCTGTAATTAAAAAGTACGGAAGGTCACAAGCAATAAAACGTCGCGTGGCTTGAGTGTAAGCGTTCTCCGCTGAACGCCGATTTCATTATTGCAAATTCTTCGTGCGAAATACATGTTGAGCATTTCTCAGTTCTCGGTACATTCTGCTTGCAGCTCATAATCATTCCTTAAGTGTTGTTGTCATCACCCTGCTCAAAAGGTGTTAAAAAACAAAAATACATCAAGCCATTGTTCAAACATAGATAAAAAATGGGATTTTTTACAAGGTAATGATAGCTTGGTATTGTCGGCTGGCTGGCCTTTGACCCAGCAATGTCAAAGTCAATTTTGGCTTAATTTCAACACTGTTTTCCTTATCGCTGATTTTAAAAAATAAGAATAAAAAACACATATAAAAAAACATCCTGGTTTGCAGTGTTCAGGAATAGCAATTTTAACTATTTTTCATATTTTATCCACAGAAAAAGTTTTTATAATCATTTACACCAACCAATTTCACTTAGAAATGAAAGAGCATTCTTTGCATTCAGGAAATACCTAATTTCATGGTGTGCAGATCAAAAGTTTCCTTGATGCTTTGTTAAGATGATGACGAAAGTCATTTTTCAATATTTTCTTTTTTTCAGAGCAAATAGGTTGTAGTGTAACAAAATAGCTTTTGATATGTTTACGATGATTTTTACTTGGGATAGAAATGTTTTATCATAGCAGATCTGTATTGACTTTAGGGGGCTATAGTTGCCCTCAAAAAGCTGTGAAACACTTGTATTTTAATTTATTTATAGTATTTATAATTTCTACAGATAATATCAACAAACTTATGGTGTAAGCTACAGTAATAAAAAAAAAAACAAAATAAAAGAAATTGGAATGCTGAAAGTTTTTCTTTTACTTTAATAATTACAAGGTACGACATAAGCGTGTTCGCGTTAAAAAAACGTTACGTCAATTATGTCCTTCCGTATGATAACTCGAATCTCACGTTAGCTGTCGATATGTGATGATAAGTCATCAGTCATCACCTGTCAATAGCCAACGATGTTAAAATCGCCTCCTTTTTATTTTAAACAACATTTTTCTTCGAAAAAAGTAAGCAAAACTTTTTTTCAAAATATATTCAATAACCTTTAAATTTGGTAATTTTCGTCAAATAAATTTTGAAAAACTTGGACGAATTTTAAACTAGGATTTTAACTTAGTTTACAAAATTAAAAAAAATGACTGATAGCGAATTTTTTTTTAGTAATTTCGCTAACAAAAAAAACAAAATTTTTAACTAAAATTTCGAACATGCTAAGAATGAGTAAAAAGATTTTAAAAATAATCAGAAAATATTTTGGTATTTTTTCTTAATAATGATATATATACTTAAGCAGATAAAAAATTTTTTCATCAAATTTAAGGCCGTTCTTGTCATGCTATGCTCTTTTTATTGCTTTTCATGGGGGTACCTATATTATATTATATTATTGCTCTGCTTTGGATATTGAGCTCTACCTGGATTCTAAATTTTTATATATATATATATATATATATATATATATATATATTGACCACTAGTATTATATATATATATATATATATATATATATATATATATATATATATATATATATATATATAGATAGATAGATAGATAGAGAGAGAGAGAGAGAGAGAGAGAGTTCTGAACAAAAGTATGGGAGAACCTAAGATAATATTTTAAAATGTTGACTCTTTTTAGCAAACATGGACAATCATGCGCGCAATAAGACGTAGTTTTCAAAAAGGTCGTTTCTTCTCATGGCAAGCCTTTCTTAAATATCTTCACTTCTCAGCCATGATTATTGTTTTAAAATGCAATGATTAGATTTAGAATAAAGCTTAAACATTTGATAAAAGTGTATTTTACATGTTTTTTTTTGTTCTTGGTAATAAAAATATTAAACCTTATTTATTTTTTATTTAGATTTTTAGATTGTTTACTTACAAGATTAATTTTATATTTATATTTTTTTAAAATAATACAATTAAAACTAATGAAAAGTAATATTTATCATTTACCAGTTTTAAACGAAGAAATGTGAAAACATTTTTATTCATTATTTTATACACATTTACTAAATTATTAAAATATGTTTATTAACTGCAAGGAAATCCTTCTTATTTGTCATTTTATAAAGTTTGAATCAATGAGCAATTCGCCGATGTTTTGCCAACTATTTCAATAAAGTATCTATTAAATAAATAATGTAAAAATTAAAACCCTTTATAATACATTCAACATCATCACTTGATAAGACACCAGAAGTGTTGAAACAAAATGGCTATTTTGTAGCGATTTTATAACATATTCATGTTATAATTTTCGAATAAATAAATAAATAAATATATATACATATATATATATATATATATATATATATATATATAATTATTTATTTATTTATATATATATATAAGTAATTTTATTATATATACTTTATTATATATACTTCCTCGCATTTAGTTTAAAACCATGAAATGAAATTAACAATACTAGACACAAACCAGTTTAATATTGAAAAAGAAAGGGCCTAAAGCTCTTGAAACCATAGACACTACGGAGAATCATATCTTTGTATAATCCAAAGCAAATTATGCAGTTTATACCAGGTGAGAATATCGTAAATACTTTTAATTCATCTTCCATTAACTCTTATCAAGATTCAAAATTGAATAATATAGATGATGAAGAATAAGCCTATTCTTAATAATACCCTTTGCCTTTATGTTTAGAAAAGTATTCCCTCAACCTAATGCCGCTCTAGAGAAGTCGATCCTCTGTTGGGGACCTACGCATAGACCTTTATGCAAGAATGACAAACTTACAAGTAAAGGAATTAACACACACACGTACACAAATACATTCACACACACACACACACACACACACACATGGCAAGGATTTCTTAAGTATCTTCGCTTCTCAGCAATGCTTATTGTTTTTAAAAATAATGATTAGAATTAGAATAAAGCTTAAACATTTGATAAAAGTGTATTTTACATGTTTTCTTTTGTTTTTGATCATAAAAATATTAAACCTTATTTATTTTTTTATTTATATTTTTAGATTGTTTACTTACATGATTAATTGTAGATTTACATTTTTGAAAACTAATAGTTAAAACTAATGAAAAGTAATATTTATCATTTACCAATTTATAAACGAAGAAATGTGAAAGCATTTTTTATTCATTATTTTATACACATTTACTAAATTATTAAAATACGTTTATTAACTGCAAGGAAATCCTTCTTATTTGTCATTTTATAAAGTTTGAATCAATTGGCAACCATTTGAATAAACTATCTATTAAATAAATAGTGTAAATAATAATATAATAAATAGTGTTTATCATTTTTGTTGTCAATTCTCAAGAATAAAAATAAAATGTATAAATTCGCTTTCATATTTTTTTAGGTTTTATTACAATTATAACCATCCATTTTAAGGGAGATAAAAATTTGAAATTTGGTCTTACTGTGGTCACGTTTGTCCATGTTTGCCAAAGTTTTTAATATCTGAATATCATCTCGCTAATACTTTTATTTTATATATTTTAGAGTAAGGTTGACCTTGTACAAGGCCTGGGGGCCACTTGGTTTAGAAGGTTACGTTAAGGGGTACTTCATACGGATAGGAGGGGAAGATAACGGTTTAGATAAAGATTGTACTGATCAGGGCAAGATATTCTATTCCACAGGGCAGTCGTTCGCGGGAAAGAACTGTTCGAGTAGAACTTATATGGTTATTGTAAGGGGATAAGCTGGCCAAAATGCATGAGTCCGAATTTATGTATCTACATCTACATATATGTTAGAGAGATAGAGAGAGGGAGGGAGGGGAAAGAGGTCTTTAGAAGAATTTCGCCAACTTATAATTCACAGGTGAGGCAAGTAAGGTAATGCGTAAAATAAAGAAAGTGGCACACGTGGATAGATAAAAAAAAAACTAAACACTAGTTCTCACTGTGAATATTCTATAATGTATTAACGATATCTTGGAGGTAGGTAATTTAACAAGAATAATTGTAATTACGATCTTCCATATCTGAAGGTGATCAGCATGAGCTGTCAGGTTTCAAATGTTATACAGAGATTTGTCATAAAAGCGTGAATATTTCAATATATATATATATATATATATATATGCGAGAGAAAAGAAGAGCGACTGACAGTACTGTGGTTAGACCTCGCCAATGCGTATGGTTCCATGCCTCATAAACTCGTAGAAGAAGCTCTAAAAAGACATCACGTTCCCTCTTCAATCTGTGGTCTAATTTCAGACTACTATAACAATTTTCAGATTAGAGTATCGGCAAGAATAGTATCGGAATGGCACACCCTGGAGAAAGGCATCATCACGTGGTGCACGCTGTCCGCAGTACTGTTCTCGCTGGCTATGAATATGCTGGTCAAAGCATCTGAAGTAGAGTGTAGGCGCCCCCTCTCTAAATCAGGAATTCGCCAGCCCCCCCCCATTAGAGCATACATGGACGATTTAACCGTAACATGCACATCCGTTACAGGAGGAAGATGGCTCTTGAAGGGCTTAGAGAAAAATATTACATGGGCTAGAATGACCTTTAAACCAGCTAAGTCCCGTTCATTAGTCATTAAAAAAGGAAAAATAACGGAGAAATATCATTTTAAAATATCCGGTGTAACTATCCCAACCCTAAACGAAAAACCTGTTAAGAGCCTAGGCAAGTTTTTCGACAGCAGTCTAAGAGACACTGTGGCTATAGAACAGACAACCAAAGACCTTACACAGTGGCTCAATAAGATTGATATATCAGGCTTACCAGGTCGATTTAAAGCCTGGTTATTCCAGCACGCCGTGTTACCCAGAATATTATGGCCACTTTTGATGTACGAATTCCCAATGACCAGTGTATAATCACTGGAAAAAGTAATAACTAGGCGCCTGAGAAGATGGTTGGGAGTTCCGAAGTGTCTGAGTACAGCAGCACTCTACGGCAGGAGTAATGTTCTTCAGCTTCCTTTTAGAAGTCTTGTAGAGGAATTTAAAGTTACAAGAGTAAGAGAACAGTTACAATATAAAGAATCAAAAAACCCAAAAGTGGTTGCAGCATGTATTCAATCTCGAACGGGGAGAAAATGGCGTGCAGAAAATGAGTTGGAGATAACAGAGGATAGACTACAGCATAAAGTAATTCTTGGCACTATCGCTAAAGGTAGAGCGGGTCTCGGTTATTTTCCTTGTCCCCAAATAAATAAAACCAAAGGGAAAGAAAGACGACAACTAATCCAAAAAGAAGTGCGAGCAGAGATTGAAGAAACGAGATACTGCAAGATGGTGGGACTTAGTTCACAGGGAGCATGGACAAAATGGCAGTGTGTCGAACAGAAAAAGATCAGCTGGTCAGACTACTGGCGGTCAAACTTTGGTGAAATAAGTTTCCTAATAAAATCGGTTTACGATGTGCTACCTAGCCCATCCAATTTATATATGGGGCAAAAGGGATACCCCAAATTGCCAATTATGCGGGAAACGAGCTACACTGCAACATATTTTAAGTAGCTGCGCTAAAGCCTTGAGTGATGGTAGATATCGTTGGCGCCACGAAAAAAAGTCCTAAAGGCAATAGCACATGAAGTCAGTGAAGCAGTGAGAACTTCTAAATACAAACCGAATAAGAAGTTCATATTAATTCCCTTCGTTAAGGAGGGAACAAAGAAGGAAAAACAAACGATCCCCAAAATAAACTTGTTATCGTCAGCAAATGATTGGCATTTGGATACAGACCTGAAGACACAACTAAAGTTCCCCAGACATATAGCGGAAACATCACTTAGACCAGACTTGATTATCTATTCCAATTCCACCAAACACTGTATAATATGGGAGCTCACAGTCCCATGGGAAGAACACCTGACATTAGCAAATGAAAGGAAACGATCAAAATATCAAGAATTGATCGAAAAGTGTCGACAAAATTCCTGGAAGGTCACATATGATTCTGTGGAAGTAGGATGCCGTGGGTTTGCAGGCCAGTCATTATGCAAAGCTTTCAGGAAAATAGGGAATGTGGGATCCGCTAAAGCCAAAGCCGTTAAGAAAATTTCAAATGAAGCTCTGACGGCTTCTAAATGGATATGGCTCAAAGGATCCGAACAGTGGGGGAATAATTCAATGGAGAACAATTCCTAAAAAAGAAAAGTTAAATACAAAATCACTCCACATAATTTATCTGGATTCACATTGCTTGCGAATAAACAGGTATTGGAACTTATCATAATTTAGAATTTATCCCGTTCATACGATAATGTTATTATATATATTTTAATATAACATAATTTAAAATCAATCCACACAATTTTAACATTAAAAATCCATTTATACCATACGCTAAAATATCGTCTATTTATTTTAAACGTTATAATTTAGAATTAATTCGTTATCTTTTTTTTTTTTTTTTTTTTTTTTGTTTTGATAATATATTTTAACTTTAATTATGTAAAATTCTAGCCCCCGGACGATATCATCGATTTATTTTAAATTAATAATTTAGAATTCACCCGTTTTTATACGATAGTAGTAACATATTTTAATCGTAGCAAGTTAAGGTCCATCTCTTCCATTTTATAAAGTGTTAATTTATTTCAAATCAATATTTCATCCATCCCTAAATATTTCAATTTAATATTCCATCAGACCATTGATATTTTAACTGTAAATAAATCAATACAGTCCATACGATAATAAACACTTTAACAAGTTAAAACTTAACGACCAAAACATATTGTTAAAGTTTTTAATTAAGTAGTATAAGTTATTTTTGGGTGCGAAGCAAGCAATGTAGATAATTCAGTTTGGAAGGAAGGAAGGGAAGGGGGAAGGAAAAAAAAAGACGCCGCCATTTTTTATCGTAAAAATATTTTAATTGGGACAAGCAATTTTGGACGCTTCCATTTTTTTTTTTTTTTTGTTTTGTTTTTTTTAAGAGCTGAAAGTATAAATTCTGTCATAAGTACTAACACAATTCTTTAAACGGTGTCGACCTGTAGAATAAGATAACAGGTCGGGGTGGCTGTCGGAGCTGATATGATGAATAAGAATCCCGAAATCAGCGATGAAGACGGCTTTCATCACTGATGACCACCTTCAAGCATTCGAATGTATTTTGCGATATATATATATATATATATATAACGCAATAGGTATTTATTTACTGATGTATTACTCTTTACAATGCTGTTAAACTGAAGTTGCATACCCTAAAATTTGCAAACAGTTATTATCAATTTATATATCATCTCTTCAGCTCAACTCTTACGCAAGCTTAACTAGATAGATAGATAGATAGATAGATAGATAATCTATCTTCTCTGCATCATCATATCTCATTGTTTATTTAACTTTCTATTTAACTTGTGGCTGATGCTAATTTACAGGAGACTAACACCTTAGCCCCTCTTGGTTTCACGTTTTCCACTGACATGAAGTTGAATGATTATACTTGATGAACTGCCAGGCCTGCTTCTAAAAAGGTTGCTTTACATTGATGTGGCAACTAGGTCCCATCGTTTTACCGTTGGAATTTCTCGATGTAACCGTAAGTTCTATTCTAATAGTTTCTTCTCTCGTACTTTTAGACTGTAAAATTCTCTTCCGGTTTCTTCTTGTTTTTCTGCTATATACAATCTTTAAAAATTTAAATGCAACGCAAATCGTCATCTTCTATCTTCCGGAAACCTGTTCTTTTATTTCCCTTTCTCCTTGCCAGTGTCTTCTGGTTTTCATTCATTTTCAGTCATCCCTCACGTCTTCGTTATTATGGGCTTGCTTGGGGTGAAGTCATTAAAAAAGACATTCTGTCCCGGGGTGGGGGCAGAGGCAATGTCTATGATCTTCCTTTGTCCAAAGTGGGCGTTGACTGGACACTGAAACAGTGAAAAATAATGCCAAATCCGGACATGCTGAGTGCTGGCAAATTGTTCTTGGACGCATCTAAACCTTTAATTTTTCACTGAGTTTAACCAGTCACTCCTGTGATGTGCCACTACAACCGACGCCTTCGCCTTCGCTGCCGCCGCCGCCGCCGCTGCCGCCGCCGCCGCCGCCGCCTTCTTCTTCTTCTTCTTCTTTCCCTATTTATCTTCAATATGTCTTGTGAATGTCAACTTTTCTAAGCCCTCTTTCCTCATTATGTGCTCTAGACATTTCGTCTGTTCATTTATTCTAAGCATAAGCGTCATTTTTTTCCGTTTTCTCTAAAACTTCGACTTTGCCCACATGTTCAGTAAGGCAGGTTGATTTTTTTTTTCAGAAAACCAATATTGACTCGGTGTGAAAGCTCAGGTTTGATAGTCACACCAAATTTTAGCTTAGTAGTTTCCAATAATTTTTGAACATCGGATTTTAAAGATCGTCTAAATAATTGTACAGAAATACGTAATTTCCGCGGATATTTTGTCAGAAATTGATTTAAAAATTTTTCTATTTCAACAATAAATCCATATCAAGTTAATATCTTCTATATTAGAGCCATTGAATAGAAAATTATGAATCACCACAACCAAAATATGCAATTTTTTCTATATCCGGTAAGTAATAACTCTGTACAAAATAAAAATGATTACAAAAACGCCTACTCAATGAATAAGGTTTGTTAGATCATTTGTTAAATCATAATAAAACCATAAAAAATAGATAAATGTGTATATGACATCATAAAACTGCTGGCCAAAAATGCTTTAAATTTGCATTGTTTATTGAAAATCGCATTGAAAATACTAGACTGTATATTACATAAAATACCTAAATTGTACAATATAATTTCCCTTCGAGGTAAATGAGGGTTTTATTTGATGACACAATGATTTAGTAATAATGTGCTTGTGGCTTGCTTTCTGTCCATAAAGGGTTTTTAAAGCTTCAGGAAATTATACATTTTATAAGGTTGTGCTATAAGGCTTTCGCTGATCATTGGAATGACATTCCAACGCTACGATTTTGAACCTAAACGTAATCTTCCCTCAAAAAATGGTATCGTTTTGTGTCGTTATTTATCATGTGAAACCCCAACTTTCAAATTGAATGCAATATCATAGTTCGAAAATCGACCCACCCTAATGTTCGTTCCAATGGTATTCTCAGCATCTTTCTGTAGAGTCAAATTTCTGTCACAGCGAGTTTCTTCTTCATTTGTGACGACATAGTCCAATATATAGGAGGATCGAAATTATCTAACAATTAAGTGCTATGTTTCTAACGAATTTTCCCTGTTTCTTAATACATTGCTTAGCTTTTGGAAGGCTCTTTCACTGTTTTATCGCGCCTTTGGATTTCGGTGTCGCATTTTCCGTTCCCTATTAAAACAATTCCTAGATATTTAAATGTTTGTATCCACTTGATTTGGGTGTCTCTAATTCGTACTTGGCATCTTGAACTCTCCATGTTGATGGCACCCATACATCTTGTTTCATTACAGGTGATATTTACTATTTTTTTCTCGTTTTCAATTACTGTAGTTTCTTTTCTGTGATTGCTACCAACTCTGCGGCATTTAACTGCATATATATATATATATATATATATATATATATATATATATATATATATATATATATATATATATAAAGGGTACGATGTATAGATTGTCGTCTAATTTACAAAAAATGAAAATAACACTGGCATCTCATTTTAGCAGATATATTTACCAAAATTACACAAAATATCTTGAAATACTAAAGAGTAAATTTATTCAATAAAATCTCCATTAGCTTCAATCATGGTCTCCAGACGACTTCGGAATCTGCAACTGTTCTGAACGGTCTTCTTGTTTAAGTTGGTGAAGGCTGCTATAACCCTTGCTTTCAGTTAACATTCGGTGTTAAAAAGAATCTCACCCCACACATAATAATCAAGGTGGTTGCAATCTGGAGAGTTAGCTAGCAAGAGTAAGGGTTGCTGGGTTCTCCTGCATGTGTGTAATGGGGCAGAGTCCTGTTGACCAACATAGGATCTTCCAACGGCCACCATCTTAACCCAAGGCTGCATAGCTTCGTCTGGGTTCCTCTCCGCCCGGAGGCAGAGAGTCGACAAGCAGAGTTAACTGTAATCGTTAACTCCTCTCCTTCAGTAAGAGAGAGTGCAGATTAAACAGTCTTTTATTTATACCAGACCTCCCCACAGGGCGGAGTGTGGCACAAGGCCAGTTTTTTACATGGTGCCCTAGGTCCGGGCAAAAATTGCCCGTATACACGGAGTCGGGTAGCTGTCTACCTTCCCAGACGAGAATCTGCCTTTTGGCATAACCTTGGTCTGGTTCTGGGTTCCTCTCTGCCCAGAGGCAGATATTCGACAGAGTCAACTGTAATCGTTAACTCTTCTCCCTCAGTAAGCGAGAGGGTTGTTTAAATAGTATTAGACCAGTTCATCTTGTGGGGGTGTTCAGCTACTCCACAACAATTCAAAACCTTATTTCATCTTCATCTCATCACACGTTCTCAGTACCATCATATACCTCTGTCTTTAAATTACTCAACATATCACTCTGTTTATCTTTTCCAGTCTCATCATATCACTCTGTTCATGGGTTTTTCAGCTTCATCAATATTTCTTTCTTTATCTCTCTTTCTCATCCTCCTCACAGCTATCTATCTATTTAATGAAATGAAGTGTTATCACATAACAAAAATCATATGAGTATATATATATATATATATATATATATATATATATATATATATATATATATAATAGTGAACATAGAAGTCAACACTATAAATAGCCGAGAAAAATAACAGCACTAGTTGCCTGACGATTGCATCTAGCATGAAACAGACTGTCGCCTCTAAGTGTTGACTTCTATGTTCACTTTTAGCTTTACACACGCTCTATCTCTGATATCGAGCACTTTATCCCATAAATATAGCACACTTTAAGACTATATTTCTTCATATATATATATATATATATATATATATATATATATTATATATATATATATATATATATATATATATATATATATATATATATATATATATATATATATATATATACAGTTGCTGTGCAAAAGTAAGTGAACCCCTAAAATAATATTGTTTTAAATTGTCTCTTTTTTCCAGATGATCAACAAATCTTAATTAAATTATTCATTAAGAAATGAAAGTTTTATGAAGCTAGGATAAAAATATTAATTAACAACTATTAGGAACTTGCATACGTTCTCGCTGTTTTCCAACAGACGGTGTTCCCAGAAGTGCGTGCGTGTAGTTTCAGATGCTAAAGCATCTATAAGGAAGTGCTATAAGCAAGCTTGAAATTTAGTGTATCTCATTTCACCGAAATGTAAACAACTTTGTTTTTCATAGCCTTAAACATGTCGGATTTCGTGCCAAAGGAAGTGTATTTGCGGGGTATTTTACTGCACTACTTCTAAAGAGATCTGCAGCTGAAGCATACAGAATTCTTGTTGAGACTTACGGCAACCATGCTCTGTTGGAAACAACATGCAGAGATTGCTTTAGATGCTTCAAAAATAATGATTTTGATGTTGAAGATAAAGAACCCTCTGGTGCACCGAAAAAGTTTGAAGAGGAAGAAATGGAGGCATTACTTCACGAAGACTCATCTGAGGCGAAGCCTAAACTTATGAGTTGATCACACAACAATTTAGAAATGTTTGAAAGCATTAGGAATGATTCAAAAGCAAGGGCCGTGGTTGACGAGTTGAAGCTGAGAGACGTCCAACGGCGTCTTGTCACGTGTGAACAGCTGCTCCAACGGCAGAAAAGGAAAGTTTTTGCACCGTATTCGTATCGTTACCGGCGATGAAAAGTGGATACACTGCGATAACCCTAAGCGTAGAAGATCGTAGGGTTAAGCCGGCCATGTAAGAACATCAGCGGCAAAGCCGAATATGCATGGTTCGAAGCTTCTGCTCTGCATTTGTCGGGATCAGCTGGGTGTAATTTATTATGGGTTCAAACCGACCGAAAGCATCATGGGAGATAGCTATCGACTAAAAAGAATGCGTTTGAGCAGGGCATTAAAGAAAAACGGCCGCTATACGAGCGAAGACACGACAAATTGATTTTGAAACATGACAGCCCTAGGCCACAAGTTACAAAACGGGTAAAAACCTGCTTGGATACTCTTAACTGGGAAGTCCTACCCCACCCTTAGTATTCACCAAACATTGCTCCGTCGGATTATCACTTGTTCCGGTCGATGGCACATGGCCTGGTTGAGCAGCACTTTCATTCTCATGAAGATGCCAAAAAAGGGGTCGACTCGTGGCTAGTCTCAAAAGACGTATCGTTTTCCCGACGTGGAATTTAAATGCTGCAAGAATGATGGGGAAAAGTAGTGGCAAGCTATGGACAATACCTTCAGTGACATGTTTCTTACTAATGTTTGTAAATAAAACCTTAATTCTTATGAAAAATCAACGAGAACTTATTCAAGGCCCTAATAAGACATGCAAAAGTAAGTGAACCCTTACATTTACACTCTGCATTTTTGTTTTACATGGTTGGCAGTGTAGATTATTTTTGTTCACATGTAAAAATCAAAATGACGCATGTTCATTTTTTTGTAAGCTATGTATAATGCAGTCAAATTATATAACTCACTGTGTATGCAAACGTGTAGAGTTAGAGTCTAAATTTAAAAAAATATATATATATGCAAAGATCAAAAATAATTTCTTGAAGCTTTAAATAATAGCATAATTGAAACCTCTAATAATGTAGAAGGCTACAAAAGGCTTTCAAAACAATTTGGGGTGCACTTCTCTACAGTGCAACAATTTATTTATATATGGTAGGCCTTTGGTATGACGGCATCACAATCAAGTAGTGACTGTACGCTATACTAAGTGCAAGAGCAGAGAGATATCTGGTTCAACAAGCCTAGGTAAATCCTGCTGCGACCCTTGCGATTCTCCAATGCTCACGGACCAATGTCAGAATGAATGTGCACACATCTACAGTGCGACGAAATCTGAACAATGCAGATCCATAGTAGAATGCCTAGACAAAGTGACTGCTAAAAAAATAGCACGAGCATGCTTGCCTCAACTATGCAAAACTCATATTAATAAGCTATAGTAAAAAGTTTTATGGACCAAACTAGGGCTTTTGGGGAGGAACAATAGGTAGTGTACCTGGCGAGCACTTAATACGGCTTTTGAAGAGAAAAATTTGTTACTAACCATTAAACGTGGCAGTGACAGTATTACGATTTGGGGGTGTTTTTCTGCAGCTGAAACAGGCAAAGTCGTACACATTGATGGCACAATGGATCTGTAAGATACTGAGCAATTTTAAATGAAAATTTCTTGTCCTCAGCTCAAAAGTTGGGTTTAAGTCAAGGCTGGAACTTCCAACAGGACAATGATCTGAAACGTGAAAGCAAATCCATAAATGAATGGATTTGTAAAAAGAAATTTCAAGTCTTGGAATGGCCTAGTCAAAGTCCTGATCTAAATCGAATTGAACATCTGTGATTCATGGAAGAAACCCAGGTAATATCAAGCAATTGTAGGAGTTTTCCGTGAAAAATGGTAAAAACTCAGCACTCACTACTGTCAGAAACTTTTTAAAAATTATACAAAAGGACTGACTGACATAACCTCAAAAAGAGAAGTCACCAAATATTAATTGTAAGGGTTCATTTACTTTTGCATATTTTAATTTTTAATTAATATTTTTATTCCAACTTGGTAAAAAAATTTGTAAGTGGTTGTAATTGATTTGATTAAGGTTTTTCTTAATAAATATTTACTTTAAGATCTGTTGATCATCTGGAAGAAAACAGATTATTTAAAATATTATCTAAGAGTTCATTTATTTTTGCGCAGTACTGTATATATGTAATAAGTATTTTTGTTAAAGATGATTGTTTCTTCCACGCATTTATTTTAAATACGCGTTACTCACTAAATCTCAAACAGGAAATCATGAAAAGAAATTAACTGGACACAAACCAGTTGGAAGTTGGCAAAGAAATGGTTTAAATCTCTTGGAACAATAGACACTAGGGATAATCATATCTTTGTATAATCCAAAGCAAGATATGTAGTTTATACCTGGTGAGAATATCGCAAATTCCTTTAATTCATCTTCCATTAACTCTATACCCTTTGCCTTTATGTTTAGAAAAGTATTCCCTCAACCTAATGCTGCTCTAGCGAAATCGATCCCCTATTGGGGGTATACACATAGACCTTTATGCCAGAATAACTTAAACTTAGAAGAAAAGCATTTAGCACACACACACACATATATTCATATTCATAAATATATATATATATATATATATATATATATATATATATATGTATATATATATCGTTTCCTGACGATTGCACTCGCATGAAACAGACTGTCGCCTCTAAGTGTTGACTTCTATGTTCACTTTTATATTTACACACGCTCTCTCTCTCTGATATTGAGCACTTTATCCCATAAATGTAGAACACTTTAAGACTATATTTCTTCAGATATATATATATATATATATATATATATATATATATATATATATATACAGAGTGCGATGTTTAAATTGACATCATTTTCTATTTTTAATTCCACGCATGCGCGTTGTTACTTTTTGATTTTGTTGACTGCAAAGCATAGTTGGGTCAGTTGGGCACTTCTGCGGAAAAAATCGATCCTCTATTGCGGACCTACGTATCGACCTTTATGCCAGAATGACATAAGCTTACAAGAAAATTAATTAACACACAGACACACACACAAATACATTCTCACACACAAACATACACGCACACGCACGCACACACACAAACACAAACACACACACACACACACACACACATACATATATATATATATATATATATATATATATATATATATTATACCACCCTTAAACCTGTTGGGTTCCTTTTAAAGGCAGCTCATTATACAAAATGATTTCTTCGTGTGTATGAGTATGTCCGTCTTGATATTTAACAACCCTCCCACGTGGGTTGAATGTGGCACAAGGCCAGTTTAATGTGGGCTCCCCGAGCCCGTAGGCTCGGCCAAAAATATGACCATTTAGAACCCGTATAAACGGGTTCAGGGACTGTCTACCTCCCCGGACGAAACTTTGCCCTTCGGTAAAGCCTCGTCCGAGTTCCTCTCTGCCAAAGCAGAGAGTTTGACAGTAGTCGGAAACAGTCTGAGATTGGACATGACTCGATTCCGTCTCTGAGTATGTCCGTCTTGAAAGTGAGAGTTTATAAAGTCTTTTATATAGGTAATGAGTACTTGATTAGGAGTAAACATTGAGTAATAGGACTAGTCTATATGCCTCCTGGTCATATAACCGGTATGTGGGGCCTGAATCATTGCTGGTTGGTAGGGAGTGAAATATTTATTTTTTCAATAAAAAAGAATTAAATGTTCAAAAATTAATATAATGTGATTTTCTAGAATTTTTTTTTATCTCTCACTTTCGCTAAAAATTATAGACCATTCCTATTTTTGTAAGATGGCTAACTCAGAAAATCAGCAGGGGGATGAAATACTTATTTCCCCCCACTGTATATACGCAGATGGCTGTAAGAACGTGTCTCGAAAACAAATACTGAAGTTACTATTGAAAATGCCACCAGTCCGAGAAACACCTTTTCTAATTTTAATGACATTTGGCACTGCACTCGGCAGATGTTCAAGGTACAATATGGTGCTAAAGTCGTTGGCCGATTACGCGTCGTTTAAGCTGTATCTCAGGAAAACACATACATACATACATAAAAAATTAGAGTTTTACTATTATGTAGATATATAGGAATAGATTAAAAAACATAGTTTTAGTTACACTATGTTTAAGGGTTAAAGTTCTCAATATCAAGGATAGAGCCTATGCAAATATAAATGTGGAAACTTAGTTCAAAACCGTTTGCAGACAGTGCCAGGCTTTAACGTAAACTTCAGGCCATATATATATATATATATATATATATATATATATATATATATATATATATATGTATATATATATATATATATATATATATATATATATATATATATATGTATATATATATATATATATATATATATTCTTAAATGCCTATAATTGGTAACAGAAGCTATTGATTTATACCAACGACTTTCCATACTCAATACTCATCGAATTCACTCTCGCGTGGTCATGTGTGACGTCATGAGCTGTGGTGCTATTTTTCGCTTTCAGCGTCTTATATGCACGTGTTTATCGTTGCTTGGAAATCATCCATGTAAACAAAAACAGACTATCATCAATTTCTTGTTCGTGTATTGTTTAATATATTGTGTAATTGTCATCTTTGATAATGGCTTATGTAATCCGAAAGCTTAGATTGGATTAAAAAAATATATATCAATATTGTGATTTTCTTTCATCGTTTAATGATAATGTTATTAAGCTTATCAGACGATATGAAAAGAACTTACATAAAATAGACAACACTTGTCTATATTATTTAATGAAGCATGTATGAATGAAAAAATGCTGCTTAAATACACACAATTTATATATATATATATATATATATATATATATATATATATATATATATATATATATATATATATATATTACATACAATGGGAATTTACTACATGGTTATGATCATTCCACCTTACAAATTAAGCTTAATTTGTAAGGATTTCCAACCGGATTAGGTTAATAAGAAAAAAATCATTTTATTTTTCTTATTAACCTAATCCGGTTGGAAATTCTTACAAATTAATCTTAATTTGAAGGTGAAATGATCATAACCATGAAGTAATCTTAATTCCTATTGTATTCTTATTGTATGTGAATCAGTTTTAATATTTTATATTATATTATTACTTGGATTATATACCAACGGTTTATTACACACACACACATACACGCACATATATATATAACCAGATCAGACTATGTCTCCTCATACCATTCCCATGTCTAGACATTACTGCTCTCTCTCTCTCTCTCTCTCTCTCTCTCTACTTTCTTCTTTCTCTATTTCTTCTACATCCTTCTTCTTTCTCTATTTCTTCCTCTTACTATCTTGTCTTTTCCCTATTTCTTTTATTCTTTCTTTCTTTTTTTTCTTTGCTTCTGCCTGCTTTTTAAAACTTGTTTTAAGCCAGTTTCATTTTATTTTTTCTTATTAACCTGATGGGTTTGAAAATACTTACAAATTAATCTTAATTTGAAGGTGAAATGATCATAACCATGGAGTAATCTTAATTCCTATTGTATGTAATTTATATTCTCTCTTTGAATAAGACATTGAGCTCGCCATGTGAATCAGTTTTAATATTTTATATTATATTAGGATTTACTTGGATTATATACCAACGGATTATTACCTGTATATATATATATATATATATATATATATATATATATATATATATATATATATATATATATATTATAATTTTATCATATAGACAAAACCATTTTACTCACAACAAAGATGCAACTTGGTTTCAGTGCATTTTAACTGCACATCTACGGGTGAGGTCGGAAATGGTTTATGAACGATCCTGTTTGTAGGCAAGCCCGGATGTAAAACATCACTTCCTTTTTCCATTTTTTGAGAAGAAAAATATACTTACAAAATATACATAGAGTATCTAAGTGAAACAATAGTGGTTGTTGACAGCAGTTTGGTGTTGGGTGGACCGGGTAGTTAATGTTGAATTGTGTGTGGACATTTTTTCGATAAACATCGGTCAAAGTTTAGGTACGTCAACTCACAAGCGCCCTAAGTTTGAGAGGTAGGGGATGGAAGATAGCGATAGGGGATAATATTACATTTGAGTAGGTAAAAAGATTTTCGAGTTATCTTTTATAATTATTAGGAGTAGTTATTTTTAGGTTTTTCTATAAGATTTCTAAAGTTGGATTGCATTTCTTTATGTTTGGGTTATCACTATTTATTTTGTAATCGAAAGATCGTTTTTTGTGTATATATAATTATAAAAGGTTCATAGTTATGGGATTGGGAATTTAGCAAGATTGTAGTGTTAAATCCTTAGTATGTCTACAGAAAACAGTAGTCTCATATCTTTGGTTTAATAATTGGTTATTATTTAAGAGTTCAATGATACATATTTTCTCCTGTAAACATAGGAAGCAAGGTTCGCTCAGTGAATTGCAGGTTCTGGCTTGTCTTAGGATTTTCCATTTAACTTTAGGTGTTTTTCCTTCTTCCTTGAGTTTCCAAAGATATTTCGAAAGTGATGTCATATTTCGTTTGGCTGTATTTGTGAAGGAGTTCAACAAACACTTCCAAAACCATTATGGATATACTCAGATCCTCAAACACTAATAGCAATAATATTTCTGAAGCAGGCATTTATAAAATAAATTGCCAAAACTGTTCCTCCCAATATATTGGAGAAACAAGTAGAAATTAAAAAAAACGCATTTATGAGCACAAGAGACCTCACAAAAAACAACTTAGTTAATGCACTAGTCATACATAGAAATAATTATAACCACAATTTTGATTTTAAAAAAGAAAATAACTCACTCAGAAGGAAAATCCTCGAGAGTGCCGCCATTGAATATTACCCAAATATTAATCTACGCCCAGGCTTTTTCCCTATTTCTCCTTTCTTAACAGAATTACTTCTCTCCTAAACACACGCACAGAACAGTATCAAGAAATCAAAAGCAAGTAGTTGAATCCGCCGATACAGCAATAAAGACAATACCTCCACACGTGACAGTAAATGACGTAATTTCAGTTAACAGTATGAAAATAGTGTTCTCTGAATCCTTCCAGTTGCTAAGGACATTTTGCTTTGTTATTATTAGTTACTTCATTTAATAAATTCATTTCGTTTTGCCTTGAGAATGTCCACATCGGACGAAACGCGGCGGCAACTATTACAGTTTTCCTATTGTCGTTTACATTTATAAATATATATATATGTGTGTGTGTGTGTGTGTGTGTTTGTCTGTCTGTGTGGATATATGTATGTGTCTGTCTGTGTGGATATGTGTGTGTATGTGTGTGCGCGCGCTTGTGCGCTTGTGTGTGTGTTAAAAAGTATCGATATGAGTAAATACCAATTCTCAGCCTCATCATATCTTTCTGTTCATCTTTTTCACAATCTCGTCATATCTCTCTAGTTATCGATTTATTTTTTTTATTTTTACAGTTAGGTTCACCCTGTACAAGGTTCAGCAGCCACCCGAGTTATAGGGTTACAGAGTAAGAGCCACAGTTTATGCGGTTATGTGGGAAAGTTAACTGTTAACCGTAGACTTAAAGAGTAAAGTAGGGGATAGAACGAGTTGTCAGGAACTTACTGGCGCCGTACAGAGAACCGACCATTTTTGCTGCATTTTTAGCTATGGCTCGTATGTTCGAGACCCACTCGATATCCGCGTTGAGTTTAAGGCCCAGTAAGTAAGGGGCCTCGTTTCTATATATATATATTTATCTATCTCTGACTCATAATGTCTCTGTTTATCTATACGTCTTCGCATCATCATATCACTTATTTGGGTTGTAAATCTTTTCAATCTGAATATATGTCTATATATAACCTCAGTCCCAACATATCTATCTTTCACAGCCGCATCTTATCAATCTGTTTAGCTAATTCACTCTCGCTCGACATATGTTTCTTCTATCCTCTGTATGTCTATCTATATACTTAATCAGATGAAGCTGACAAAATCCCCGGAAAAGTTTCTAAATATATCTCTTGAAATTGTTGTCTTAAAACAGTGCTTCTGAGAGTGAAACTCTGGTTACAACTAGAGCCATCCTTTCATCGTCGTCAAGCGTTTTTGCTCTGTCTAGGTAATCTAGGCATTGAGAACTTTATTTTACTGAGGAGGTAGTTTTTTGCCTTCATGTCTTTTTCTTTTTTTCTTCTTGCTGTCCTTGTTCAAGATTTTCTTCTTCTTGTCCTTGTTTGAGATTTTCTTATGGCTGTCCTTGTTCGAGATGTTTTTATGGCTGTACTTGTTCGGGATTTTCTTATTGCTGCCCTTGTTCGAGGTTTTCTTATTCCTGTCCCTGTGCGAGATTTTATTATTGTTGCGCTTGTTAGAGATTTTCTTATTGCTGTCCTTGTTTGAATATTTATCTTGTTTAAAAGTATTTAAGACTTTTGATAAATTGTCCATTGGTTTCACCAACAGTTTCGTTTTTTCTTTATATATATATATATATATATATATATATATATATATATATATATATATATATATATATATCGTCATCCACAGACAGACTGTTTTGCTGTATCACGGCTCATCGGTGTGGTTAAACATCCAATTGCCTCAAACCGGGATCCAAAACCGAGTGGTTTTATATCAGTCGGAGATTTTACCTCTGAGTTATCAGCGCCCAGTAGCTAGCAGTATTAGAAGTAGTAGTCTACGAAAATGATTCATTCCTTTTCTTCTAAATTTATGATATTCTGTCACAAATCTACACGTAAAGATTTGTGACAGAATATCATAAATTTAGAAGAAAAGGAATGAATCATTTTCGTATTTTTTTTATAAAGTCCGTGACAGTACCTAGATATATGTTTTAATTCTTTACATTAGAAGATAAATTTCTCCCATAAAAAGTACTTTGGATACAAAATTAAAACTGGTGTAGTCTTTTTCAAAATAATATTTTTTTTAATACACATACATGTTCCTTCATCGCATTTATTTTAAAAGACGTGATGGCAACAAATCAGAGTACATCTATTTATTCACCATCAAATCATGTGGTACATATACTCTCTTCAACTTTCAAGTAGTTGCTTATAAAAACAAAGTTCTAATATTGTGTAATGAATTGTATAAATATATGATATGTACGGAGATTTAAATTTATTTAATATTTTTATATTATGAATGTTTATTGTTTTTCACACACATAGTAAAGGGAATATAATATACACGTCTTTTTGTATACATATGTGGATTTATGTAATAATGTGTCTCGAAAACAACTACAGAATTTGGTATGAAAAATGTAGTGAAAACAAAGAAACGGCCCTAGCTCAAGGAACTTCATGTCTAATTTGACACTGCACGCGGCATGCATTAAAGTTTTAATATGCTGCTAAATTGGTTGGTGTATTACGTATCTTTTAAGATGTATCTCGGAAAGACGCATACATAGCAGGTTAGAATGTCATTATTATATAGATATATAGTCATAGAAAAAAAAATTTTTTAAGTTACACACGAAATTTATGGGTAAAACTACACAATATCAGGAATAGAGCTTCTTTAAATATAAAAGTGGAAACCTAGGTCAAAATGGTTCGGAAATTTGAAGCCATTTACACACACACACACACACACACACACACACACACACACACACACATATACATATATATATATATATAAAAGTGAACATTGAAGTCAACACTTAGAGGCGGCAGACTGTTTCATGCTAGACGCAATCGTCAGGCCACGAATGCTGTTATTTTTCTCGGCCATTTATATATACGGGTCAGTGGTGCATTGTGGGAAGTCTATTTAGCGGTCATTTTACCGTAAGTCGTTTATTTGTTTATTTATTTATTTGGGTTAAATTATTTTGCTTGTCATTATTTTTTTTATTTTTTTTTTATTTCTTATCTTATATATTTATATTTTTTATTTATTTTAACCGTTGTTTTTATTAACGTAGTAAAAAATGTTTATATCGCTTATTTAATAGTTTTGTTTTGGTTTGGGAAGATAATTAAAGTTATTTATTCAATTTTGGGGTTGATTGTTGTAGTTTATTCTATTATTTTGGCGGGAGCAGTTTTTAATTTGTTTATTACTTCATGTATTTATTTGGATTGATTATCTTTATTTGTTTTTTCTCACGATTAATTTATCGGGATCGGTTTGTTAGTTTATTTATTTATTTATTTGGAAGAATTTAGATTAATTTATTTTATATGATTTTTATTATTTATTTATTATACTGCATATTTTTATTTACTCTTTTTCGGTTTTCGATTTTTAAGTAATGTAGTATTTTTTTATTATCGTTATATAACAGTCATAGCTATGTTTTTCCACCCATTTTTGGTTTGATTTTTATAGTCTAACTAATATTTTGGTCATAATGGTTTGTTAATTTGCTTATTATTTACTTTATTTATTTGGGTTCATTGATTTTGTTTTTTATTTTTTATTTATTTATTCTATTTCGTCTATTCTAACGGATGTGATTGGGTAATTTGTTTGGGTTAATTTATTTTACTTATTTTATTGTCATTTTGTTTATTTATTATTTTATTTTATTTTTTCAGTTTTTCATTTTTAAGTAACAAATTTGTTTTCATGTCTGCATTTTGAAATGAGCTCGGATTTTTTATTTAATAATTTATTTTGGTCTGTGAAGGTAATGATAGCTATTTTTTCCTCCAAGTAAAGGTTGCAAGTTTTTGATTGGATGTTGTAGGCTGATGATCTTTTCCTTATTTTCCAAGATGTTTTTTGGTGTGATGTGCGTAATGTTTTTAATTTCGCAGATATACTTAGAAAGCATTGTGCAGTTCGCATATTTACTATTTGTGAAAGATGTTTTGTCTGCATAATTTCTTTGTTTCCATGGTCCTTCAGTTATTCCTATATATATTTTTTCTTCATTATCTGGTGATTTTATCGTGGCTTGGTATATTACGTTGTTTTGTAAACAATTACCGTTTAAGGGACATTCGTTCTTTATTCTGCAGTTACACGTGGATTTAATTTGTTCGTGTGGTTTGTTGATAATTTTCCTGTTGTGCTTTTTTATTATTTGTGCCATGTTCTTGGTGCAACTGTAGCTGATTTTTACTGTGTTTTTGCTGAATATTTTGTGTAGTGTGCTTGATTCCGGGAAGGCATACTATAATTAAACATGCACAAACGCAGGATTGCTGCTTATATATATATATATATATATATATATATATATATATATATATATATATATATATATATATATATATATATATATAAGTGAACATAGAAGTCAACACTTAGAGGTGACAGTCTGTTTCATGCTAGACGCGATCGTCAGGCCACCTGAGGATTGCGTCAGGCCTGACGATTGCGCCAGGCCTGACGATTGCGTCTAGGATGAAACAGACTGTCGCCTCTCAGATGTTGACTTCTATGTTCACTTTTATATTTACACACGCTCTACCTCTGATATTGAGCAATTTATCCCATAAATATAGCACACCTTAATACTATATTTCTTCATATATATATATATATTTATATACATATACATTTTACACACACACACACACACACATAAATATATATATATATATATATATATATATATATATATATATATATATATATATATATATATATACACAAAGAGGTACAGTGGAACAATTGCGACTAGGTTTAAAGATTCGAAGAGACGAGTTCGAAAACTAGTCGACTTCATCACATACCCTTGGGGAAATTATAAATCCATCTCTTTCCCTAAGGACAGATTGATTCTATAGCCTTGGTTGTCAACCAGTCTAAAAGAAAGAAAACCCTGAATTTAAACCATCCTGAAGAGGGTTGGGCTCCGTCAGGCTATCTTAGCCAAGACAAACCACTTCTACTATATATTGATTTTCTAAGCGTAGCTTAGATGTGGCACAAGGCCGAATGTATGGAACACCCAATGAGGTTCGTACTCACTACTCAGTCGTAATTGTTCTAGCAAGACAAGCTTGCTAACCATTAGGTCACGCCGAGGTGAACCCACTTCTATTATATATATGGCGTGATGATTAGTTTCAAGAATGATAGTCGCAACTCGACTTTCATATTTTAATATGTCCCTGATTTTGAGCAATTTTACCCACAACTATAGTGTACTTTAAAACTATATTTGTTATCATATATATTATATATATGTGTGTGTGTGTCTGTGTGTGTGTGTGTTTGTGTGTCTGAGTGTTGACTTCTATGTTCACTTTTATATTTACACACGCTCTATCTCTGATATTGAGCACTTTATCCCATAACTATAGCACACCCTAAGACGACTATATTTCTTCATTCATATATATATATATATATATATATATATATATATATATATATATATATATATATATATATATATCGGTAGTAGACTCACTCGTCGTTGATCGACGCGGGCTGTTGACCTGCGTCCACCGAGTACCCTTTTACGACGTATGAGGGTAAGGCCACACGTTTCCTAGGAACCGACAGCCTAGACACCAGCACATATGATTTGATTATAGTGGTGAAGGTTTGTGCAGAACCAACCACAATTTTTGAAGGGCCAAATACAGAGACCTGGTGTACTACGTGCCACAATGTTCCTAAACCACCCTCTGCAGGTTTTGAATTCAAAGTTGTCCTTCTTCTAGGCCAGTTGCCATCCAAGGCTATAGAACCCAGTCTGTCCTGCTATTTAGCCATCGCTGGAGGGAGAAGAAGAAGATTAATACCTTTCCTAAGGGTATTAGCACGCAAGTGAATATAACGGATTCGACTGGAATTCGAACTCGGCTCTCCAATTCCTAAATCGGAGCCGCTATCCATTACTACATCAAACCTCCATATATATTAATGCATGTTTCAATAAATAATATAGACAAGTTATGTTTATTTTAAGCAAATTCCTTTCATATTGTCGAATAAGCTTTTTAGGATTATCACTGAAACACGAAAGAAAATCACCATGTCGATACATGTTTTTATTGTTAATCCTGTCTAAGCTTTCGTCTTACATAAACCATCATCAGAGATTAGAAGTACATTACAATAAATTAAATAATAAATTAGACAGGATTAACAATAAAAACATGTATCAATATGGTGATTTTCTTTCGTATTTCAGTGATAATGCTAAAAAGCTTATTCGACAATATGAAAGGAATTTACTTAAAATAGACCACCCTTGTCTATAATATTTAATGAAACACGCATTAATGAAACATGCTTCCTAAATACACACAATATATATATATATATATATATATATATATATATCTCGAAAAGATGAAATTCCTTTTCTCAAAGTTTCATATCTCTCTTTTTATATATATTTTTTTCGGTGTCATCATACTATATATCTTTTTTCTTGCCTCATCACACCTCTCCGTTTATTTATTTCTTACAGTGAGGTTCAACCTGTACAAGGCTCGGGAGCTACTCCAAGTAGAGTGTTACAGTGTAAGTGGAAGAGTTTATTTGGATATGTGGTGAAGATGACAGTTAACCCTATACTTGAACAGTTTAAGATTGTAGTGATAGGGAAAACATCCGCTTGAGAGTCGGCTACACAGGGCGCGGGAAGAAGCTGGTCGAGTGTAACTTATTTCTCACCAGTGGAATACGAAGGAAGTGAGGGCGGTCCGCGACAATGGGCTTAGGATAGTAGGACCTACTCCTGATTCTCCTGGCTTCCTTCTCACGTACACTCACGACTTACGATCAAAAAGCTGAAATTTGTACTCATCTGTCCACAGTACAATTTGTTATTTTTACAGTTCTTACACTTTTTGCCCGTAACAGTCTTTTCTGCTTATTCACCTTCAATACCAGGAGTTTCCTAATTGTTATACAATCATCTAAGATTGCAACTGTCAACCCTGGAGCAGTTTTCCTTGTATTTAATTTACTCTCAATAATTACGTGTTTATCTTTAGCATCAATTGTCACTTTTGGCTCTCCAGCTCTTTTTCTGTCAACTTCACCTGTTACTAGCTTCCTTTGTAGCGAAAACTGCATTCCATGTCAAGAAATCTTCGACTTCTTGCTAATTTGTTTTCGGATAAAATTTCAGTTTGAGCTCTAACGTCAATACTTAACTACTTTGATTTTGACACTATGTACAAATCAATTCAAATTTTTTTAAAAATAAATAAAACTATGAAAATACCGTTCTAATGGTACAAACTATTTCTTATTCAAACAGAGAGAGCTACATATGTTTTGTTGACAACATTAGTCAGTGTTTATCTAGCATTTACAACCTGTATAAATATTTAACTTGAAAAGGTCTATTCCGGGATGATGGTGAGAACAAAATATAATGTTTCTCATACAAAATATGAATAATTTAGCAAAACGTAATATGGGCAGACGAATCCAAATTTGAACTTTTTTGTTGTAAGTGGGACCTAGAGAAAGACTGAAAAATAAAATAAAATATACAATAGATACTAAATTTTAACTTTGGTTTTAAAAAAAATCTCATTTTAAGGTGTTTTCTAAAGAAATACAAGATGGACCCAAACTTTTGTATTTAATACACACACACGCACACACACACACACACACACACACACACACACACATATATATATATATATATATATATATATATATATATATATATATATATATGACCATGAGACCTGGGTTCGAATCTCACCACCGTTGATTTATTTGTCAGGAAGTAGACTTCCTGATATTATCGATCTGGAACGTGCGGCACCTTTGGAATGGTTAGCAATTTATCTAAGGTTAGCATAAAATTTCTTGCAGCTACCTCTAAAACAATAAGCTGAAACTCGAAGGAGAAATATACTCTATCAACTGTAATAATTGCCACAAAAATACATTGGAGAAACCTCAAGGAATTTCAGAAAAAGTTTGTACGAACATAAAAGGGATCTGTTGCAAAAGAACATATTAAATGCATTAGCTGCTCACCGTTATGTCTCTGAGTATAATTTTGATTTATAAAATGCTACCTTAATTAAAAGAGAGATGGAAATGTATAGAAAGGGCATTAATTTACGGTCAGGTGCTTACAACATTTTGCCGTTCTTGTTAGATCTACTATAATAGTGTGGGATGCTTAATAAAAAAGTGATAAAAATATAAACAAGCAGAAATAGAAACTCAATCAAATCAGCTAATTTATATACCCAAAACATATGCTTAAAAATCATTAAACTTAAATTTACAATTTCAGCCTCCATTCTCATACGTACGCAGGTGTTGTCACATCAACGTAAGAACGAATTTAGTCCGATGAAGACCTGAAGGACGAAACGCGTCACACGAAAACATTTCCACTTTGTCCTGGATTTCTCTAAAACTTTTCTTACTATAAGAGGGTAGTTGAAAAGTTCATAGGCTGATTCTGAACGACTGATGCTAGAGCTATGACATTTTGCAGGCATTAATTTAAATTCTTCTTATGAAGAACAGACATCTGATTATTCAAAGAAGACTTCAAATGTAACTAGTGGAGATTTCTCTTGAAAATGGACAAAATTTGGCACCGTTGTGTTATCAAATATCTGCAGGTACTCTCCAAAATATCCATGCTGGTATTGTTGCTACATTAGGGTATGATGCTCCAGCTAGGTCAACAGTGACAAAGTGGGCAGATGTTTTTAGGAGGGGAATGCAGGATTTTGCAGATGACGTAAGGTCTGGACATCCTGCACCAGCCACCATCATGGAAGATATTGATCGTACTCAGAGAGTTGAGAATATTCAGCACGTTGAAATTTGAATAACAAGGGTTTCTACACGGTCGATGCCACGTCTTCTGAGATCTGATCAAAAGCGCATCAGGCTGATAACATCACGGGAAAATCTGAGATTGTTTGAGGAATATCCAGCTGGTTTTCTTGAACGTTTCCTAACCCCTCCTAACCCAGGATGAGTATTGGATTCATCACTTTGAGCCAGAGACAAAGAAAAAAATCTATGCAGTGGAAACATTCCTGCTCACCTGCTCCAAAGATGACCAAGGTCGTTTCATCTGCAGAGAAGTTGATGGTTTTTTTTTAATGCAAACGGCATCGTTTTTATTGACTATCTTCAAAAGGGCCACATTATCACTGGAGAGTGCTATACCAACTTGCTGAGACAGTTACGAAAGGCTACCAATACTAAACACCCAGTAAAAACGACGAAATGATCTTGTTTCATCAGGAGAATGTTCCAGTACACAAGTTCTTGGTTTCAATGACTGCTGTGCCCAATTGTAGTATTGAACTGGTTGATCACCCTTCCTATTCTCCTGATTGATCATCTGTTCCCCAACATGAAAAAAGTCTTGGCTGGGAACCAGTAACACAGTGATAATGATGTCATATGTGCTGTTGATGACTTTTTGAGCAACAAGATGAACAGACTTCTTTGAACCGACAGATAACTGGTACCTCGGCTTACTAAAGTGAAGTAGCCTTTTATGGCAGTGAATGATGGACGATCTCCCCACAGACGTAGGAAAGATTTGAACCGGCACAAGTGGCGTTGTCGACTAATATTAAAGAGTATAAACTACAGAATATGTAATCCACGGGAAAACCTTAAGAAAAATAATAACAATGAAACTTATACTTACAATTAGAAAGAGAGAGTTGAAATTTCTGGGATAAACATAATGAGAAAAGAAGGCCTGGAGATTTTAACACACTCAAAACATGTTGTAACCAAGAAAAGCAGAGGGAAACAGCGGGTAACCTGCTTAACGAGTTTGCGGGAATGAATGACAGAACAAGAACGAAGAGGCATGTTACTTAGATAAACCAAAGGCAAGAAACTGTGGAGAGCCACAATCACTTACATTCTAAAGTGACATAACAGATAAAAGAATATACATTTTGATACTCTGTAGCAAGGACAACAAGAGACAATAAAGTTTATTAGATTAATAAAATAGAAGAACTTGTGGAGAGCCATGATCAGTAGAGACTTAAAACGACAGAAACATTGTTCTACCAACGATTGCTAAACATATGAGGTTATTCGGAAAGTGATGTCCGATTTTTGAATCAACTTTTCTTCCTGAAGTAATGGCAGATACGAAACTCCAGGAGAGCGAGACCTTACGCCTTGTTGGGCTCACGTTTTACACTGGCATAAAGTGGGGCTCCTATATCGAGTCAATGGTTATGTCTACTACTAGGAAAGTTGGTTGGCTATGTCGTACCAAAAAATTTATTCTCGTCAGAATCCATCTTGCGCATTTATAAATCTACCCTATTCGTCCCTACATTAAATACTGTTGCCGTATCTGGTCTGGTGCTCCTGCTAAATATCTCGAAATTCTTGACAAGAGTCTGTAGGGTAACCTATCCTGGCCAGGCCTCACGAGTCCAGTCACTTTCTCACCGACTTGGCGTGGCTTTCCTCTGTCTTTCTTGAAATATTTTCATGGCAACTGTTCTGAGCAGCTTTTTTTGTCCGTGGTGTCTCGACTACACGAATTGAAGGGTACTACTAGATTGGCAACTAGGTCTCACCGTTATAATCCTAAAATAGCTAGAGGCAACTCCAAATTCTGTGCTAACATTTTTCTTTTCTCGCACTTCTTACTTGTGGAACTCTCTTCCGATTTCTTACTTACTTGATAACTACCATCTTCAAAAATTCAAATGCAAAGTCAATCGCCATCTACTGTCTTCTTGAAACCTGCTTTCATTTCCCTTTCCGCAATCCTCCCACTAAGGTCTTCTCATTCCCTTCCATTCTCAGTAACCCCCTGCATCCTAGTGGTATTATCACCTTTCTGGGGGTGAAAATAATCATTATGAAGTTTGTTTATTTTGTCATTCACTTACTCACTATATATTTTAATAAATGACATAGACAAGTATTTTGTTTAAATTGATTAGTTATCTTTTAAGTTTATGTACGCATAAATAAAACGCATATCTTGATCCAATTAATATAAATACTTTATAAGAAATACAGACATATAGGATTTTAAAGAAAAGATTATATGAACAGAAAAGTAAGCTTAAATTTTAAAGTTCTTGCATTCCTATGAATTAAATCTTCAATAATTTAGATGCAACAGTCATTGTCATTTTCTGTCTCTTTCCTCCATTACCAATAGCCCAAATCTCTCTATTACCCTGCTTAGGGTGAGTTGATTAAAAAATAACGAATTATTAGTTCATCATGTTAGAAAGGAATGTCCTGTCTCCCTGGATCATGTTCTTTTATTTGTCTTTTCGTCTCAGAAACCTTTTCAGTTTCTTTCCCTCGCAATAAAACCCCTTGAGTCTTAGCTACTTCATTTCTTTTATTTGGGGTGAAATAATTAAAAGTGCTCAATTCGCTAGTCGTTCATCATGTTAGAAAGCAGAAACCCTGTCCTTTCTCCTCAGTAATGTTTTTTTTATCAGTTTCCTTTCCCCACAATAACCACCTTGTGATTCAGCGGATTTACCGCCTTGTTTGGGGTGAAATAACAAAAATAAAAATAACATAACGAATTAATCGTTCATCATGTTAGAAAGCAGATTCTTGTCTCCCTGAAACCTGTTCTTGTTATTGTTCGTTCTCATCAAAAACGTTTTCTCGATTTCCTTCACTAAACCCGGCGCGTAAATGCGGCTTCATCGCCTTGTTTGGGAGCAAAATCGTAATGAGTAATTCTGTCGACGATGATACCTCAGAAAATTAATAATTAGGACACAGAATTGGTGCAATATGGCATTCTTAACTGTCATTTATCTTTGAGGGAGTCGTTTCAGTAAAACAACCATGCTTGTTGGCTTTCTGACGAATGAACAGCTTCAGATAGATAGATAGATAGATAGATAGATAGATAGATAGATAGATAGATAGATAGATAGATAAGAAGACACTAAGATAGATAGATAGATAGATAGATAGATAGATAGATAGATAGATAAGAAGACACTAAGATAGATAGATAGATAGATAGATAGATAGATAGATAGATAGATAGATAGATAAGAAAGCACTAAAATAGATAGAAAAGAAGGCACTAAAATAGATAGATAGATAGATATATAGATAGATAGATAGATAAAAAGGCACTAATATAGATAGATAGATAGATAGATAGATAGATAGATAGATAAAAAGGCACTAAGATAGATAGATAGATAGATAGATAGATAGATAGATAGATTGATAGATAAGAAGACACTAAGGTAGATAGATAGATAGATAGATAGATAGATAGATAGATAGATAGATAGATAGATAAGAAAACACTAAAATAAATAGATAGAAAAGAAGGCACTAAAATAGATAGATAGATAGATAGATAGATAGATAGATAAAAAGGCACTAATATAGATAGATAGATAGATTGATAGATAGATAGATAGATAGATAAAAAGGCACTAATATAGATAGATAGATAGATAGATAGATAGATAGATAGATAGATAAGAAGGAACTAAGATAGATAGATAGATAGATAGATAGATAGATAGATAGATAGATAGATAGATAATACTGAAATTACATTTCTGTTCTATTTGAAAGATAGTGGTTTAAAGTTGAACCGAATTAAAAGAAACATTAATTTCCATATATAAATAAACATTTTTAGTAATTTTCAATCATTGCTACTTTATCTTCACTCATCAAGCTACCGTAGTATACGAAAAATGTAAACAACAAATTTAAACTATTAACTTTATTCGGACTATTGTCCTCATCTTTGTTGCCATAGTTACCACAAAGTTTCGGCCGTTGTACGCTCCGGCCTTCTTCAGGTGGTTGAAATGTCGCATAGAAAGGAATACAATTGGGGAACCAGTAATAAGGAGCGCCAAAGAAAAGCAATAATAACAACGAAAATTGCAATATGAGCTCTGGAAAAAACATGCAATGATAACAACAAAAATTGCAATATTAGCATTGGTAAAAACTGAAGGCTGAAGACATTAAGTTTATAAGTCCCAGAAATTCATATACAAATGTCCTTAAGGATACACAGTGGATAAAGGCGTTGATTAGATCCAGTAACAGTGTGAGTTCAATACCTGATTAAGGCAGTGGAGAACTTGGAGAGGCGAATTAACAGGAGATAACTGATAACTGACATCCATTACGCATGGCACGTGGAACTAGAACAGTCTAACCCAGCGAGGGAAATAGAGGGTTCAGTTTGACATTTCAACGACCTGAAGAAGGCTGGAGCGTACACGGACCGAAACATTGTGATAAATATGGCAACAATGATGAGGACAATAGTCCGAAAAATGTAAATAGTGTACATAATACCTGTTCTCAGAAATATAGACAGATAACAAATTTAAAGTTCTCTTTGAAATCCAATATATGTACTAGAAACGTGTTTCTGTTAGTAAATTTAACGATGAATAAGTCAGTCGGGGATTAGTTTCTCTTTTTTTTTCACTTGTAAAAGACGAAAGATTTATTGGATAACACTGAAATACATTATAGTATAAAAAGAAATGGCAAGTTCAATCTAAGGGAAACAATAATTGAAACAAAGCAAGTTCAATCCGCCAATGATGACAATTCCAGAACAACGTAACTATAAACAATTTTTTTTTCTATCCTCCGCCAGCCGCTATGATGGAGAAAGCATTACCTCGAACCGTCGCCAGTGAGACACGCTGCAAAATCCACTCCGTTTCGCGAGGCTCGTTTCTTAATCGAGACGCAATCGCGCCAATCCTCCGAAGGAACGCCATCGAACGAGGGCCAATAACCCCTGAAGTCTCCACTGCCACAGGAGTAAAAAAAATCTATCAGCAAGAGAAGAACATTTAGCTATTTTTTTTTATCTCTGCGTCTCGGGCGACGAACCCCGGCTCAACCGCGGACGTGATCAAATTACCGGCCGAGAATGTATCAGCACAGGTGGCATCCCAAATCATTTAAGGATTAATTAAGGGATTAATGATTATCTTTTTATTTATCCATGACCCGTAGGGGCACCATCTGTACTGCAGCCGCAGTGGTGTTTCTTGGACAAGATGGCTTGACGGAATCCAACATACTCCAGGCCGGTTTTGAATTCCTTCTCCTAAACCGGTTGCCACCCAAGGTTATAAAACCCAATCTGTCCTGCAATTTACCAAGCTGGGGGAGAAGGGCATTAGCACTTAAGTGAATGTAATGGATTCGACTGGAATTAGAACTCGGCTCCCCGATTCCTCAATTCGAGCTGCTATCCATTACGTCCGTGTATGTAAAATATTATAAAAATAACGTTTTATTTACACACGCTAGCCTGTGAGATCAAAGTATAAGGTAGAAAATCAGTAATTCTTCCTTTCTTTACCTTTGTCAGAAAAATGGTGGATAAAAGTAAAAATAAAATCTAAAGTACGGAAGACCGGCAGTGCAGTAATCACAAGAATTGACTATTTATGTTTAAAACTTCATTTTCATTAACCTTATACAACCAATATTTTAAGAATATAATTTCCTGTATTCTATATGCTTTTATTAAACTTATTATAATGAATAATTTTATTTTTTTTATACTGACTGAAGGGGAGATATAAAACAGGATTAATAAAGTGTAACCCGGATATAAGAGACCCGGATATAAGATAAATCCGGATATAAGAGAGATTTTATCTGGTCCCTAATTAGAGCCTGTGTTAATGATAGACCAAACCCGGATATAAGAGAAATCCGGATATAAGAGACTTCGCCGGTCCCGACAACTCTCTTATATCCGGGTTACACTGTATCATAATCCTCCTCTGATAATCAATAGTAGTCAGTCAACGCGAGATATCAGAATTATTTTCCTGTCTTTCCATCCATACCAAAATTAATTTAAATCTATCAAAAGGAAAAAACATTTTCATGGAAGTTCACACATCCGAAAATGACATTAAACTTTACATTTTTGAAGTCTTCAAACATGTTTTTATTTATTAAAATAAACTCTTGTGACGAACAGCAATCAATTTAATTTCA
>OZ038489.1:37213592-37383592 GCA_964036315.1 Acanthosepion esculentum
TTATGATGAGCCTGAGAAAGACAGTTAAACTGGCCGATACAATAAGGCCCCAAATAACTTGATAAACAGGGAGATATGAAGCGGACCACAATAATAGGGAAACACAGATATGATGAGTCTGAGAATGATAGATAAAACGGGTGATATGATGAGGCTGAAAAAAGATAGATAAACATAAATAGAATGAGGCTGAAAATGATAGATAAACGGATATGCTAAGGCTAAGATATATATATATATATATATATATATATATATATATATATATATATATATATATATATATATATATATACGGAGACATGATGAGAGTTAGATAAAGTTAGAAAAACATAGATTTGACGCGATTGACAATGATAGATAAACAGTGAAATGATGGAGGCTGAGAAAGATGGATTAACCGGGGGTGGGGGTATAATGAGGCTGAGAAAGACAGATAAAAAGACCGATATGATGAGGCTGATGAACATATATAAGATTTTCTATGTTTAGGATAAGAACGCTAAACAAATTGAGAGATAAGATTAGGCTTAGATAAACACCGGGATATACTGAGGCTGACAAAGCTAAATAAACAATGAAATATGAGTTTGCGAAAGGTCGTTAACCATAGATATATGATAAAGCTCAAAAGATAGCTAAACAGCGAAATGATAAGGCTGAAAAGGTAGATAAACAGAGATATGATAAGACTGAAAAGATAGATAAACATAGATATGGTGAGGCTGAAAAGATAGATAAATATAGATATGGTGAGGCTGAAAAGATAGATAGAGATATGATATGGCTGAAAAGATAGAAAAACATAGATATGATGAGGCTGAAAAGATAGATAAATATAGATATGGTGAGGCTGAAAAGATAGATAGAGATATGATATGGCTGAAAAGATAGATAAATATAGATATGGTGAGGCTGAAAAGATAGATAGAGATATGATATGGCTGAAAAGATAGAAAAACATAGATATGGTGAGGCTGAAAAGATAGATAAATATAGATATGGTGAGGCTGAAAAGATAGATAGAGATATGATATGGCTGAAAAGATAGAAAAACATAGATATGGTGAGGCTGAAAAGATAGATAAATATAGAAATGGTGAGGCTGAAAAGATAGATAGAGATATGATATGGCTGAAAAGATAGAAAAACATAGATATGGTGAGGCTGAAAAGATAGATAAACTGAGATATGAAGAAGCTGAAAAGATAGATAAACAGAGATATAGCGAGGCTGAAAAATGTAGCTGAACAAAGACATATACGATGAGGCTGAGAACCATGGATACATATATTTAATAAAGCTGAGAAAGATAGATAAATAGTGAGTTTGGGTGCGGCCGTGTAAATTAAATAAATAATGATATATAACGAGGCTGAAAATTATAAATAAACACATATATGGGGAGGCTGAGAAAGAAGGATAAACTGAGAGATATGATGAGTCTGGTAATGTTAAATAAACAATGAGATATGGTGAGGCAGAGAAAATAAATAAGCAGAGAGTTGCGGCTGAGGTAGACAGATAAATATGATGGGGTTGAAAGAAGTTATGATGAGGGTAGGATTTATAGATACTTCTATATGATGGGTATGCGACAGATATATGAGTCCATACACACACACACACACACACAGAGAGACACTGATGAGCTGTGAAACAGCGAAACAGTCTGTCTGTGGATGACAAAAATATTAGCTCCTGAAAAATTAATTTCGGTTGAGCCCTCTGGTTTGAGGTGTGAATTTGTAAACAGGTGTGAATTTGTAAACTATTTAAGCTAATACTGCACGACTCTTCGACAGAATTGAGTCACTCTCAGTCACTGTGTGTTTATCCGAATCTAAAAATAAACACGCTAAAATTCACCTTCATCCCGTACCGTACGCTGACGGCTTAGTGGGAGACGTTCGGACTGACGCAAGTTCAGTCGGGTTTCGATCCTAGCTAAAGGCAACCGGACGTCTAGCCACACTGATGAGCTGCGAAACAATCTGTCTGTGGATGACAAAAATATATATATATATTTAAGTTACGAAAAATTTGGTAATCCGTATAGGTGGTCCCAAGGAGGATGAAATCCTGAGAGCTCAATGTAAATTCAGAGCTCATAATTTAAAGAAAAACAGACCACTTTATGGCTCCATGTAATAATTTATTTCACCATAGCCCTTTTAAAGGACGTTGGATCATCAGACGACACTTCCAAAAGGTGAAACGAAAAATGAAATGAACATTTACTCTTTTGACGGGTAGTATTAAGTTTATGTAATTTAACAGAGATTGCAGTGAGAAGTGGTGTGATAGACATGATCAAGCTTAGAGAGGGTCTATTTTAATATTTCTATCTATCATACTTAGTATTAGGGGAGGAGGGACCAGACATTGACCTATTTAATCGGTTAACTTAACGGAAGTGATATATTGAAAGGGAAGGGGGAGAAGAGAGAAAAAGGAAAAAGAAAAAAGGGGGAAGTAAAGAGAAAGAAGCTGTAATTAGGCTTTACGAAGAGAGAGGAGGAGTGGTAATTTTTAGCAATCTATGTAAAAAAAAAAACAGATTTTAATGTTTGATAGTAATTTAATTTTTTTAAATCACCGAAGAAATCAATTTGATGTTTGCTAGCAATTTAAATATTTAACTTTCTTAAAAATAATTTAGGGATTTAATATGAGTTAAATAGTATATTTAAAAACACATTCATAGAAAGTACATTAAAAATTATTTAAAGTATAACAGTTTACTGATAGTAATCTTTTAATATTGTAAATGATTGTTAAGGTATCATATCTATCAGTTTGAATCTAATTCATGAATGTTATTTGTGACTATTTTTAGATGGGTAATCTTTTTTACTTAAAGTTTAGGTTTTAAATTAAGATAGTGTAATATTTGAAGGCAATATTAAAGATTTTGTTTTATCATATACATATATACTCCACTGTGCCGTGTTGAGAAAAATTCTTTTGGGACATCTTTTGCATACCAGTAACGCTGAAATCTGTCTGGGCCATCAAGGTTGAATTTTTTTCTCGTCTGAAAACAACACTTTTTTCATTTATCCACATCCCAAGTTTAACAATCAGAAGCAAATTGTAAACGGGAGGTTTTATGGCAAAGAAGAAGGCGAAGCCTTTGTAGCCGTTTCAAGTTCTTAAACCCTTTCTTATTTAAATACCATCGAATTGTTCGAGTCTCCATCTGTATTCGCTTTTATCTGATTTGATGTTAGGCTTGAATCTCTCTTAACTTCTCGCCTAATGCGTCTGTCTAGAGATGGTGAGAATTTATTGGGGCGACCGCTTGATTTTTTAGAAGCATACGCATCCGGATTTTTAATGAAGTTAGCAATGACAAGTCTGCTACGGCCAATTTCATTTGGAATAGCTCGTTGCGAAAGTCCACATTTTTGAAGTTCAACAATCCTACCTTGTTAGAATTTTATTAAAATTTTACTCTCAGCCATTTTAAAATCTGAAATTTAATACTGGAAATAAGCTACGTAGATGTCTACACGCCTGAAACTATGACTAGTTCTAAGATTTTTGTCCAGTAATTTGTTTTTTTCACACATGGTCTTATCTTTATGACCAACCAAATAATCCTTTTTTCAATGTTTGTTTAAATTAATAAATTAAAAGTTTAAAATGTTCACTTATTTGTTGATAAACTACATTTTCTAATTAAGTGTAAATTTTTCGCAAAGATATTTTGATTAAAGTAACAGTATTTTATATTGTCTTTTAACCCTTTTGTATCTGGTCTTAAGATTTTGACCAGGAGTGTATATATAGTTAAATTTACCAGAAATAATTCTGAAAATAAAGATTTGTTTAGAAATAACAATTGTAAACAATTTCTTAATTCTTGCCGACGCTATTCGTCTTCCGATTTTATCAAAGCAAGTAATGAAAATATGGCTACAAAATATCGCACACACATATGTGTGTGTATGCATATATTATAATATTTTTATTATAATAAATTACAATAAAAATATTTTACATCGATATACACAAAAATTTTCATGTTTTGGTACTAAGATGGTACCTCTTCAGGCGATGGTAGATAACTAAGGATAAGTATGATTTATTCGGGAAATTTAAAAAACAAATCTTTACCTCTTTTCGTAAGTTAAGGGGGGCATAAATTTCCCTAATAAATGATTTTTATCATTAGTTATCTAACATCGCCTGAAGAAGTACCATCTTAATACTGAAATATGAAAGTGTTTGTGTAGCGATGTAAAATTTTTTATTGAAATTTATTATAATAAAAATATTCTAATAATATTTTGCTCTACTTTGTAGTGAGCATATTTTTTAAAAAATCCTAAGAACTGTGGATTTTCCCATATATATATATATATATATATATATATATATATATATATATATATATATATATATATATATATATATATATATATACTAGTTGTAATCTTATAAATATTAGAAATTATACTCGTCCGGAAAACCTTCGGTGCCTTGATTTGCAAATAAACAAACCAATACCAAAGGGAAAAAATGATACGCAAAAAGAAAGAACAGAGAACATGTACGTCAGCCGAAAATAATCGTCTAGCATCCAAGTTCAGAGTCCAAAGGAAAAAAAATCGATACGAGTAAGTAAAATAACTAAATAAAGTTCGCTATACGCTAAGTAGAGCAAACCTAAATTAAACCTAAAGACCCATACAAACCTACCACGGTTTTGTTTTGGTCACATGAACATGATTTTGGGTTTGTAGGCTATATATTCCGTTCCCACATTATCTCTTTAGCCAGAAATCCCTGAAGATCCGCTTAGGTGACACCGTGGTAGATTTGTTTGTCTCTTTAGGTTTAATTCATATATATATATATATATATATATATATATATAGAGAGAGAGAGAGAGAGAGAGAGAGAGAGAGGCGGGGGAAAGAAAGAAAGAAAGAAAGAAAGAAAGAGAAAGAGAGAGTGACGGACAGACAGATAGCACATTCTTACTAAATCATTGTGCCATCAAGTAGGACCTTCATTTATTTGAAAGTGAAATTATACTGAATAATTTAGGTATATTATTATGTAATATGTTATACAGTGCTGTAGATTTAGTGTGATTTTCAATGAAATTTAAAACATTTTGTCTTATAATTTGTGTCAAGCAGTATTATGGTCTTATGTACACTTTTATCTATTTCTTTTTTTATTAATTATGATCTAACAAACGATCTAACAAACGACCTAACAGAGTAACAAACGATCTAAGTATCTAACAAACGATCTAACAAGCAATGTAACAAACGATCTAACAATGTAACAAACGATCTAACGAATTTTCTAACAAACGATCTAACAAGCAATGTAACAAACGATCTAACAAACGGTCTAACAATATAACAAACGGTATAACGAATTATCTAACAAACGATCTAACAAGCAATGTAACAAACGATCTAACAAACGATCTAACAAACGATCTAACAATGTAACAAACGATCTAACAATGTAACAAACGATCTAACAATGTAACAAACGGTCTAACGAATTATCTAACAAATGATCTAACAAGCAATGTAACAAACGATCTAACAAACGATCTAACAATGTAACAAACGATCTAACAATGTAAAAAACGGTCTAACGAATTATCTAACAAACGATCTAACAAGCAATGTAACAAACGATCTAACAAACGATCTAACAATGTAACAAACGATCTAACAATGTAACAAACGATCTAACAATGTAACAAACGATCTAACGAATTATCTAACAAAACGATCTAACAAGCAATGTAACAAACGATCTAACAAACGATCTAACAATGTAACAAACGATCTAACAATGTAACAAACGGTCTAACGAATTATCTAACAAACGATCTAACAATCAATGTAACAAACGATCTAACAAACGATCTAACAATGTAACAAACGATCTAACAATGTAACAAACGATCTAACGAATTATCTAACAAACGATCTAACAAGCAATGTAACAAACGATCTAACAAACGATCTAACAATGTAACAAACGATCTAACAATGTAACAAACGGTCTAACGAATTATCTAACAAACGATCTAACAAGCAATGTAACAAACGATCTAACAAACGATCTAACAATGTAACAAACGATCTAACAATGTAATAAACGGTCTAACGAATTATCTAACAAATGATCTAACAAGCAATGTAACAAACGATCTAACAAACGATCTAAATGTAACAAACGGTCTAACGAATTCTCTAACAAACGATCTAACAAGCAATGTAACAAACGATCTAACAAACGATCTAACAATGTAACAAACGATCTAAAAATGTAACAAACGATCTAACGAATTATCTAACAAACGATCTAACAAGCAATGTAACAAACGATCTAACAAACGATCTAAATGTAACAAACGGTCTAACGAATTATCTAACAAACGATCTAACAAGCAATGTAACAAACGATCTAACAATGTAACAAACGATCTAACAATGTAAAAAACGGTCTAACGAATTATCTAACAAACGATCTAACAAGCAATGTAACAAACGATCTAACAAACGATCTAACAATGTAACAAACGATCTAACAAGTTAACAAACGATCTAACGAATTATCTAACAAACGATCTAACAAGCAATGTAACAAACGATCTAACAAACGATCTAACAATGTAACAAACGATCTAACAATGTAACAAACGGTCTAACGAATTATCTAACAAACGATCTAACAAGCAATGTGACAAACGATCTAACAAACGATCTAACAATGTAACAAACGATCTAACAATGTAACAAACGATCTAACAATGTAATAAACGGTCTAACGAATTATCTAACAAATGATCTAACAAGCAATGTAACAAACGATCTAACAAACGATCTAAATGTAACAAACGGTCTAACGAATTATCTAACAAACGATCTAACAAGCAATGTAACAAACGATCTAACAAACGATCTAACAATGTAACAAACGATCTAAAAATGTAACAAACGATCTAACGAATTATCTAACAAACGATCTAACAAGCAATGTAACAAACGATCTAACAAACGATCTAAATGTAACAAACGGTCTAACGAATTATCTAACAAACGATCTAACAAGCAATGTAACAAACGATCTAACAAACAATCTAACAATGTAACAAACGATCTAATAATGTAACAAACGATCTAACGAATTATCTAACAAACGATCTAACAAGCAATGTAACAAACGATCTAACAAACGATCTAACAATGTAACAAACGATCTAACAATGTAAAAAACGGTCTAACGAATTATCTAACAAATGATCTAACAAGCAATGTAACAAACGATCTAACAAACGATCTAACAATGTAACAAACGATCTAACAATGTAACAAACGATCTTACAATGTAACAAACGGTCTAACGAATTATCTAACAAATGATCTAACAAGCAATGTAACAAACGATCTAACAAACGATCTAACAATGTAACAAACGATCTAACAATGTAACAAACGGTCTAACGAATTATCTAACAAACGATCTAAAAAAAATGTAATAAAAGATCTAACAAATGATCTAAAATGATCTTATTCATTGAGTAGCTGTTTTTGCAATCTTTTACACATTTTTTTACTTTTCAACTACAGTAAAAAAACTGCGTGTTTTGCTTGTGATGATACATAATTAGAATTCTGGTTTGAATATATTTTTTATTCAATGTATGTAACATAGAAGATATTAACTTTTTTTGGATTTATTCTTGAAACAGTAAAATTTTGAAGACAGTTTGTAAGCAAAACCTGCGGAAATTAGGTATTACTTTTTTCAGAAGATCATTGAAACTAAATGCTATAAAATGGCAAAAGCTATGAATCTAGTTTTTCGCGTCAGTATATATCAAATCAAACACCAGCTTTCGCTCAAGGCGCAATACTAATTTTCTAAAATAAAGTGAAAAATCAACCTGTCCTACTGAAGATGTAGGCAACGTCGAGGTTTTAGGTAAAATACAAACAAAAATGACACTTATGCTTAGAATAAATGAACAGATGAAATGTTTAGAGCACATAATGAGGAAAGCAGGCTAAGAAAATTTGAGATTCACAAGAACTATTGAAGGCAAAGAGAGCAAGTGACAATAGGCGCATAACCTATGATTGCCGACGTCCCGCAGTGACAAGGCACGAATAATAATAATAATAATAATAATAATAATAATAATAATGCTGTGGTTAATGGCGTTCAAGAACAATTGACAGAATTCAGCACCCTTTTACCTGTTTCCTTCAGTTCAGGGTCGATTATATTAAAGGCTCTCTTTGAATTTTGTCGGGGATCTCGAGATATATAGCGGGGGAACTAGGTCAGATATGAGAGTAATATTCAACGCAAAGACGAATGGTAGATTTAGAAATGTGTAAGGAGGATTCTAACGAGGAGAATTGTCTGTCACGATAATGAAAAGCAACCTTCTTAGAAGCAGGCCTAAAAAAGAGGTAAAAGAATAATAAGATAAAATTATAATAGGACGATACTTCTTGGAATCAAAATGTTCATTGGAGATTTTTAAATCTCGGAACTACAGAAGACATTTTCTAATAAGTTGGAATGCGAGAAGCGGCAACGGCTTTGTTGTCGAGATTGGGAAGAAAAGTGACCAAATCAGGAGCACATTCTCTTAGGACAATTGTAGAGATACCGTAAAGTCTGCATGCTTTCAAAAACAATGGATATGAGGTTATACGCATCTCGCTCAGTAGGTATACCGTTTTAGCTAGAAAATCAGGCAAAGGAATTGCCGATGAGTCGAGAGTTGATCTGAAGAAACATTTCTTAGCAATGTATCTCGTTTTATCGACAGCAGATTATAATACCTCAAAATGATTGAACAGAGAAAGAATTGAGGATTTAATCTTGTTCAACACACTCTTACAGTTATCACGAGAACATGTAGGAAGTTACATAGTGTCTCGTACTAATAGCGAACAGGGACTTAGCTTCGTTGAGGACAAGATTATATTTATTACGAGCGGATACAAAGAGGCGTCTATCATAATTGGACGAGGTTGCTGTTGACCGCTAGTACTCTTTACGGCTAATAAGGATGAAAAATTTCAAATAAATTCAATCCAGCATTTTCATTAGAATTAAATTCATCACGGGGGATGTTATACATGTATTTTTACATAAAGAACATAGCTCAGAATAGAAAAAGAAAATTAGATTTACATTTGTACATACAGCTTAAAAAAGGAAAAAAACCTTCCTGTACTTAGCCATAGTGCGTGCGCGAGTATGTGATGCCCACGTGGTATGTTTGAAATTAACTAGTCGGTTTGCCGGAAAACTAAATATCTCCAAACGGATATACAATCTCTAGTTTAAACTGGTCACTAATATATTGTTTTACTCATATAAATATATATTATGTTCTCCATTTTTCCCAAATAAAAAATTGTGGAATACATATGAAACTCACTGTCAAAACACATATGCACACAAAAACTAAATATATCAACTTCAGCAAATAAACTTGCATGATCAAAAGATGATGTTTGGCATGTAAGCTTAGACGTTGAACACTTCCCCCCTCAGCCAAAATACTAGTTATGTTAGTAAACTTGGCGTTCTGTGGTTAAGTTCTGGCAAATATAAAAGAAATTTGTTCTTGCCAAAATGCTTTTTTTCTGTTGTCATTCCAGTTTCATAGAATCAGACTTTGTTTTTTTGGCAAATGCCAAATTCTTTCTTCTTCAATGCCAACATCCCGTTTCCGAGTTTAGCCACAAAAGGAAAAGGGAGTGAGACCTTTCTTTTTATAGTCCTGAAATAGTCCCATCTAGCGGGCGCCTCGACAGACAAGATGGTGGGTGATCACATCAGCAGCCACAGTAGACGATGAACCATGCACATTGTGTCGGGCAGATGCAGTGAGATGTCTTTCTACCGAGGAGCTATCGATACGATCAAAGATTTGTTTTCGATAAAATACAGAAGTAAAGGAAATACACGACAGATCAAAAGCCTACATTCTGCAACTACCACTTACTGACCGGCTGGATACGTTCACTTCCCATTAGGGCTACGATCATGCGCAGCGCCGAACGAAAATAGATCTGTCTATATTTCTGAGACGAGATATTATGTACACTATTTACAATATTTGGACTATTGTCCTCATCTTTGTCGCCATATTTATTACAGCGTTTCGGTCATTGTACGCTCCCGCTCCGGCCTTCTTCAGGTGGTTGAAATGTATAACTGAACCCTCTATTTCGCTCGCTGGGATAGACTGTTCTAGTTCCACGTACCATGTCTAATGGATGTCAGTTATCAGTTATCTCCTATTAATTCGTCTCTCCAAGTTCTCCACTGCCTTAACCAGGTATTGAACTCACACTCTTACTGGATCTAACCAACGCCTTTATCCACTGTGTGTCCTTAAGGACATTTGTGTACGAATTTCTGGGACTTATAAACTTAATGTCTTCAGCCTACAGTTTTTACCAGTGCTCATATTGCAATTTTTGCTGTTATCATTGCATCTTTTTTACCAGAGCTCATATATAGACATGGCACGTGGAACTAGAACAGTCTACCCCAGTCAGCGAAATAAAGGTTTCAGTTAGACATTCCAACAACCTGAAGAAAGCTGGGGCGTACAACGGTCGAAACGTTGTAATAAATATGGTGACAAAGATGAGGACAATAGTCCGAATAATGTAAATAGTGAAAATAGAAGAGTGATCCATTTTTAGACCATGAGCTTTTAAAAGCCGTCCACAGCTGGTTCTGTTGTGGCCTAAATTCACTACACACGCATACAAGAGTGCTATTTTGGGGTCTGGGAACGCTCAGAAATTTTCCCCTATAAATTAGCGGTAACTGTTTCTTCACATGACGCCATTTCGATTAACTGGGTTTCTGTATAAATCTATGTCTTTCATAAAAGGGAAATTCTGTCAAGTGAACTTAAAACAAACTAACAAAAAAAATTCAAACAATTATACTATATGACAGGGGATACCTGTGTGACAACGGTCGACAAATACATTTTGCCATTAACCCAATAAACCTAATTGCAGGAATGCTCTTATTCGGAAACTTTATATATAATAACATTTTTTACTTATGTCCATGCAATGCAAGGCCCAAGAGCCACTCAATGAAAAGGGTGATTGAAGAAGGTCGTTGTTTGAGCGGTAAAATTAAAAGGTAAGTAGTGAGGATACGTGCGAAAGATAATAGTTAAACCTAGATTGAAGAGGTTAAGATTGTAGTGGTCGGGTAAGTATCCTCTCGGGAGTCAGTTCCACCAAATAGCCTTGGGACGAAGCTATCTGTGTGGAACTTCCTCCTTACTAATGGAATATGAAGGAAGTGGGGATGGTTCGTCCGAGTGTACGTGGCATAGGGTGTCTTAGCTTGTGAAGGTCAGAACTGGTGGAACTACGGAATCTAACTGATTTGAATATTAGCCACAGAAATAGCAATAGAATAGTGACAGGCTTGCGAAGTTTCGCATGTGGGAAATGGGTTGTAGGGTGGAAAACTATTCATCGTCCACAAGGTCACGGAGACGCTCCTGAAGTGAAAAGAGAAGACTGGGCAGCTCCGGCCAAAATATGATAAGAGAGAAAAGGCGAGAAAAAGAAGAAGAGTGGTAGGAGGAGGAGAGGAAAGGCGTGTCATTAAGGGATAAAAAGAGCAAACAGGATTGATAAGCAGGAGTACGTGACGCAGAAGATAAATAAGAGAAAGCGTGGGAGAGGAGGAGCAGGAGAGGAAGGAGGTGACGGGGGAAGATGAAGAAAAAGGGAGGAAGAGAAGAGAAGGAGTAGGAGGAGGGAGAGAAGGAAGTCACGGTAAAGATGAGAAAGCTAGGGGTAAGAAAAAGAGAGGGGAAAATGAAGTGACGTGGAGGACAAGGAAGAGAATGCAGGGGGGAGAGGAGGAGGAGTGGAAGGAAGTGATGCGGAAGATAAAGCGAGAAAAAAAAGGAAGGAATGGACATAGGAGAAGAGAAGGGAGAGGGGAGACAGAGATATAGAAGAAGAAGAAGAAGAAGAAGAAGAAGAAGAAGAAGAAGAAGAAGAAGAAGTAGTAGTAGTTCGGGAATGACATAGAGTAACAGGAGAATTCAAAGGAAAAAGTTAAATAATGTCACCAAAAAGAAGGCGGATTCTTGAAGTCAAGATGAACCGAAAAAATGATGAAAGCTTATGAAAAACCTTTATTAAAAGGATTTAATCTGAATGTTTTTCAAGTAAGTTCAATATTTCTATGACAGCAATTTATTTTTCAAATCCAAGATATTTTTAAATGCTTCACAACAAACAATCTCATCAGAGTTGCTTTCATATTGATTTTTGTTCCCTCGGCAAAAACGATTCCTTTATTTTTATCTTTTTTTCTTTTCAAAAGCAGTGTTTTCACTTCAGATGTTAGAAAACAATTTATTCCATAACACGAGGGAAATTGAAAATAAAGTATAAAAAAAATACCATGGAAAAATTCCAAAAGAAACAAGATGAAAAGAGCAGGTTTTTCCATCACCTTTTTTCTGGAATAATACTAACATATCGCGAAAAATTGATAGAACTAATTTATACTCATATATGCTTATAGTTACATTGCGGTGGTATTGTCTGGGACTCGAACTGGTATTCGGTGAAATGCTGTAACTCTAAACTTCGCAGTGGTTCGCATTGGCTGTCTTCAAGTCAATACCCCAGAATCTCACCCTCTCTTTTTTCAGAAGCCAGCTTTTCAGAAATGACATTTTTTTTAAGCTTATCACCCCAAGCAAGGCTGGAGGCCACTAGCACGCAAGGGGTTACAGAAGGTTTGGAGGAAGAGCAGATAGGAGTGGTAAAGGAGAGGATGTGGAGAAAGATAGTGGATCGATCAAGGCAAGGTTACAGAAGATTTGGAGCGAGAACAGATAGGAATGAAAGGGGAAAGGATGTGGAGAAGGGAAGTGGATAGATCAAAGCAACTGGAGATGCCGATTGACGTTACACTTAAATAGTTGGAGATTGTATTTGTCAAGGAAACAGGAATAAGGAAGGGAGTTCCACAGGCGAGACATGAAGCTATTGGAGTAGAAGAGACGTCTACATCTAACAGTTTCAACGGTGAAGGGGTGGGAACGGGATGCCAGCCTCGTAGGACGTTTAAATTCATGAGGCATAGGAACCAGCGAAAGCAGCTCATCGGAGCAATTACCGTGAAAGTATTTGTAAAAAAGACAGAGCGAGGCAACGTCGCGTCTGTGAGAGAGCGACTGCAGACGGGATGACAGATCAGGGCCAATTACATTGCATATCCGTCTCTGGATCTTATCAAGAACCCTGAGGCAAACAGCAGGGGCTCCAGACCATATGAATGCCTGCGAGGTCGGTATTAGCATTCTTAAGCCACTTGTTGTGATGGGTGTTAAAATCGCCAAACACAAATATGTGAGCGAACGGACAGAGAGAGAGGGCCTTGTCGAGTATTCCACAGTCCTGAGAGGATGGAGAGCGATAGAGAAGGAAAAGATAGCTTACAGCATTGAGAAGAGATAGCCGGAGACATAAGTACGGATAAGTATATAAGTATAACAAATTATATCAAGATGGCTAAACGTCTTATCTGAAAACATGAGAAAAAGAAACTCAATTAGTTTAGTGTTTTTTTTTTAAGTTATTAAACATTTTATTGGATGGATAATTATCCCATGCTGTAACACGATTTGGATACTTTTGCTGTTACAACCAGTATATATATATATATATATATATATATATATATATATATATATATATATATATATATATATATATACTGTTTACATTATTCGGACTATTGTATACATCTTTGTCGATACATTTATTACTAAATTTCGGCCGTTGTACACTCCTGCCTTCTTCAGGTGCTTGGAATGTCGAACTGAACCCTTTATTTCGCTGACTGGGGTAGACTGTTCTAGTTCCACGTGTCATGTCTAGTGTTATCACCTGTTAATTCCCCTCTCCAAGTTCTCCAACGCCTTAACCAGATATTGAACTCACACTCTTTGGGTCCTGTCACTGGACCTAACTAACGACTTCATCCACTGTGCCATGTGTCATTGAGGACATCTGTGTATGAATTTCTGGGTATTATAAACCTAATGTCTTCAGCAATAATTTTTACACATGCTCATATTGCAATTTTTCCTGTTATCTTTGCATGTTTTTTACAAGAGCTCATACAGCAATTTTTACTGTTATTATCGCTTTTCTCAGGCACTCCTTATTATTGGTTCCTATATTGTATTCATTTCTATGCTTGGTCGGCTCAGGAGATTTTTGTGTCCCAGCACATGTGCTGATTTTTCAATGACGTTCTTTGTCTATCATCTCAACCTGATTCCACAGAGGGCGGTGATCTACCTTTTTTCTCCGTATGTGATCAGCCACGCCTGATTTTTCCACTTCCCCTCGTGTTACAGCTTTCTGGTGTTCTTGCAGCCTTACCTTAAGGAGGCGATCTGTCTCCTCTTTATTTTTCTTTCCGCAACTGCACAGGATAGCGTAGACACAGTCTTTAGTCATGTTTTCCTCTATGGGGGATCTTACTCGGGAGAGATATCTGCGAAGTGTCGTCCGGTTTTTGGAGGTTGTCCTGATCTTATATGGACCGCAGATCCTTTGTATTTTCTCTGATAACCCCTTCACATAAGGCATACAGACTGTTTTCTGTATTTTCTTGTCCTCCTCTTGTACCCGCCTATCCCAGTTTTTTGGGGGCTGCTGCCATGTACCCAGGGTAGTTGTTACGTTGTAGGGTACTACTTATACTGACTAATTCTTTATCTGCTGTCTCTGGGTCGCCACTGTTGTAAGCAGAGGACGATCTCTTTGTTGACGCTGTATGGATGGTGGGAGTTGAAATTGAGGTACTGTCCGGTGAATGTCGGTTTACGGTATACGGATGTATTGAACACATGCTCTGTTCAAGATATTAGAATATCCAGGAATGGGAGTGTGTTGTTACTCTCTTTCTTTATTGTGAACTGTATCGAAAGTCTTATTGAGTTCTCATGGTCCAGTAGAACCTGAACATCTTCCTGGTGTGGCCAGAGTATGAATGTGTCATCCACGTACCTTAACCATATAGTTGGCTTCAGAGATATAGATTCTAATGCCATTTCCTCAAAGTATTCCATGTATATTTTTGCCATTGCTGGTGATATTGGCGAGCCCATTGCTAAGCCCTCGTCCTGTCGATATATGTGTGATCCCATTCCGAAATGTGTTGTTTGTGTACAGAAAGTCAACATCTCCATCAGATTATCTATTGGAATACTGGTCCGTTTTTCTAGGGATGAGTCAGAGGTCAATCTGTCTCTGACTACTGAGAGTGCCTCCTCCGTGGGTACCTTGCTGGACAAACTCACCACGTCCAAGCTCACCATCTGGTTGGATATGATGGGAGCATTTTTTATTATTTCCACGAAGTGGACGGAGTTTCGAACATATGAATGTGACTTTCCGATCAATGGGACAATTGTATCTACAAGGAAGCTACTCAGAGGGTAAACTAACAATCGGCCTGAGCGGAATACCGCCTCTGTGAATCTTAGGGAGACCGCATATGTGAGGTAGCTTTGTGTAACTCTGCGATAACTGCCGATACGTCTTCGGTGCGAAGTGATCCTTGTTCTTGATTAGTGTCTGTAAAAGTTTGCGTTCTGTTTTCGTTGTAGGATCCTTTTTTGACTTTGCTGTCGCTACCATTGCTAATGAGGTCTTCAAGCTTTCTTGTATAATCTGATTTGTCCATCACTACAGTTGCATTGACTTTGTCAGCCGGGATCCGATTGCCAGCTGCTCCAGTTTCGTGATGTTTGACCTGGTCGGCTTGGCCTTCTCCAAGGTCTGTCTCACCTTCCATCTTAGTTCATCCGCCTTAGCCTGAGGGAAGTCCAAGGCCACCTCCTCCACCCTGGCACTGATGTCCAAGTATGGCACTCGCCTGATGGTTGTGGCGAAGTTGAGACGCTTATTCAATACCGACTCTTCAGAGGCACTCAGCTGATATCGGCTAATGTTGATTACTAGTTTCACTGGTGGGTGATGGACCTTGTGTTAAGTTATTTTGTGTATTCAAATACTAGTGAGCAAACCCAAATGACTTGACTCACTTTATAGTTCCTGAAAAGAAGATTAACCAATCAGGAGGCGTAAAATATTCAATCCGTCTTGTATAAAGGCGGCCATTTTGGTTACTCTCTCCGAATGTCCAATGCCAACCGGTTAACCGCAGTTTGTCGATTACTGTGTTATTATTGCGATTTCAGACAACTTTAAAGATCAACTCAGTGATAAGTGTTTATTTTGTTACTTTTTCAGTTTCCAACATTGTTTTTTGAAGTTTCTTGGTTTTCACTTTTTCGTTTTAGTATATATTGTAATATTTTACATTTACTTTTCATTTTCCTTTTTGTTGTATTTATTACCCTCCCCCTATTTTGATTTGCATTTGCTCTTTGGTTGAATTGTTTATTGCCTTGGTTGTCCCGTTCTTGTTCTATTTTATTTTGTTTGAAATGAAAAAAAGTACTTTTTATAAAAGGAGCAAGAAAAAGAGATAAATTACGTCGACCGTGGTTGTTTTTAGTCTACGCCATGGTCGACACAAACAATAAAAAAGTGCCTGATACACCGGTGGAAAAGCCGGTGTCGCCAGCAAAATCGGCCTGGTCTCAAGATAGGCCGCTAAAGAAAGATGGGGAATTCTATGCCAGTCAGAGGAAAAAACTGGAAAGCAGTTTCAACGGCAACGAATTCCTCACGATAAAGGACGCCTTTGATGCAGTGAAAGTGAGAACTATTTCTCTGCTTACTTCAGACGTGAAGAGCCATAAATTAATGGGGGTAAGCAGAGAATGTATGGAGGAGGCGCTAAAATCATTGAACATTTGTCCAAAGATTTTGGCCAGAAGGACCAATGCTCTTTGGGATCTCCTTCTCCAGACTGAAGATCAGGCCCGAAGATTAGCGGGAAGTGTTCTTAACACAAAAACATTACGGTTACAGACCGAATATATGGGCACCCGCAGAACGAAAATTACCGTCCACGGAGTACCGATAGACATTTCTGAAGATCGGATGGGGGCTTTCTTCTCTAAATATGGGGAAGTTAGCGAAGTGAAGGCCATCTGCAGTAAGTCAGGAATAGACACTGGGGATATGGAAGTTCAAATTACCCTAGACAAGGAAAACTTCCAAGATATCCCAAACATTTTGCTCTGCCGAACGAGAAGAATGCTGGTGGTGGTTGAAGGGAGGAAACCATGTTGTTGGGTGTGCGGACAGCCGGGCCATATGGCAAAGGCGTGCCCCACCAAGAAGGTGCCAGCACAAAAAGAACCGACTCCAGTAACAACAGCAGCAGCGACAGTAGCGACCGCTACCAAAACCGCCGAAACTGGAAAGACTTCGAGTGACGGCTGGAAGGAAGTGGTTGCAAAGGGACGAAAATCCCAAACAAGCCTCCCGTCCCCCCCAAAGGAGGCTTCTCCCAAAAAGCAGACTGAGAAACAAAATCGGAAGAAAGAAGAAAACAAGAAGCAACATCAACCAAAGGAACCCGAAGTCGAGATGGAGGTGGAAGAACTACCTGCAATGCGGTCCTCCTCTTTGAAGAGGAACAGGGAAGAGGACGACGAAGAAGTCCCCACAAAAAAGCACACAGCAGAAAAAAGAACGGGGAGGAGCCGGGAAAAATCCAAATGCGCATCCACCCCGGCGTCTCCAGAAAGGAATATTGTTTTACCTGTTCCTAGGAGTCTCCCCCCATCACTCTCACGTTTGCCACTCCCTCCTTCCACTCCCACTCCCACTCCCACTCCCACACAATCATCCACCCCCATGTCATCGGATGCGTCCCCTACCCAGCATACACCCACTCTCCCGTCCATTCCCTCCCCACCAGACCCAGATAGGGTTAAGAAAAAAAAGAAGAGGCTCTTTAAAAGAGCAGAAGATATATGTAGGGTGGATAAGACGGAGCTGGAAAAAAACTGTTCCTCCAGGAAAAAATCCCTTCTAGGTCCACTCTTTAAACTCTCTTCCATTGACAACATGTCGGTGGAAGACCCCCAGAACTTTCCGGGGGCCCCAGGTGTGATTGCCCTCATCAGGGATGCGGGGAAGCATTTAAAAGTATGGGCCCATATGTTCGAGGCCAAAGAAGCATTCCCAAATTTAAGAATAGCGGAATTTGGGTCTCCTGACCTCACCAAGATGCACGGCTTCTGTGCAGGGAGGGTCCCGGTGCGTCTCCACCCCTCACTATACAGGGCCTTAAAATTAACGTACCCTACGGACGTCGGCGGGATTGTCTCGGAAGGACGGATGACGTCGGAGCTGGGCACGGGAAGCCTGGGACAAACCGTCGGGGTCCTGTCACCCGCAGATTTCCGCCCCGTATGTGCTTAGGTTGTTGCAGTAACTCTCGTTTTTTATTTTTGCAGGCCTAGGAAATGGAAATAAAGATAGCCAGTTTGAATGCGAAGGGCTTGAGAGATCGGGGTAAGGCTGCCCGCCTGCTTCGGGATCTCTTGTCCTTCGGCGTGGATGTTGCCGCGATCGAAGAGACCCACTTTGTTTGCACTTCCGATGCGTGTGTGCTGGAGGATGACTTTGTCATCTATTCAGCATATGGGGACCGATGTGCCAGAGGAGTTTCTTTGTTGGTCAGACGTACTCTCGATGCGAAGGTGGACCTTGTGCATACCGATGCCGAGGGCCGGTTAATCGTGGCCGATATTGCCGTGAAAAGTGGTTCGTTTCGGGTCGTTGCGGTTTATGCGCCCAACGACTGGGAGGAGCGGGGTTCCTTTTTTCGGCGGTTGGGGCCGTTCCTAGTTGATTCATCGCGCCTAGTTTTAATGGGGGACTGGAATGCCATCCTGAACCCCAAGTTAGACAGGGGGCGGGGCGCTAGCGGGAGTAGGGGTGATCGTAGCCTGGTCAATCTGATCGACGATTATGGTCTCGTCGATAGATACCGGGTCGATCATCCCAAGGGGAAAATGTGGACGTGGGCTCGTAGCTGGCCGTCTGTCAAGGTAGTTAGCTACATTGACAGAATGTTAGTTCGTAGAGCCGACATAGACTTGTTAGATTGTCCCACGTTCCACTGGGTAGGCTACACGGATCACAAACTCGTTTGTGCCCGTGTGGCGTTAGAACATAGGCCTAGAATGGCTGGCTACTGGAAGTTCAATCTGTCTTTACTGGACAGGCGGGACTTCCAGAGGCAGCTAACTAGTGTAGTGCAGCGGGAGCTAGTGGGGGCGGTTATCGGGAATAAGTGGTGGGAGCGACTTAAGGATAGAATTAGGTCTTTCACCACTGATTTCAGCAAACGGCTCGCCCTAGATAGAGCTGAAAAGGTGAAGACGCTTAAGGCTAATTTTTCCCGGGCGGAGGCTGGGGGGGATCCCCTAGAGATAGCCCTAGCTAGGGAGGCCCTGCAGCGTTCGAATAGCGAGCGCTACATGGGTCAGGTAATTAGGCATAGGCTAAGTAAGATGTCTTCTGAAGCTGTGAACCTGGGCGCAGATCTGCGTCGGGAAGAAGTCCGTCGAGGTGGTGATCGTTACATTCGTCAAGTCGAAACCCCGGAGGGGCGTACTCTGCGGTCGACTGACGACATGTGCGAGGCGTTTCGGCGGCATTTCGAGAGCCGCTTTACCAAGGAGCCTGGTCTCCGTGAGGAGGAGTTTCGCAGCTATTTGGCTGACTTTCCTCGGCTTGAGCCGACTGAAGCAGCTAGCTGCGAGGGAGAGATCACGGAGGGCGAAGTCTACGAGGCATTGAAGAAGGTCGGCAGAGGCAAGTCGCCCGGTCTGGATGGTTTGCCTTATGAATTGTACTTGAGGCTGTCGCACATCTTTGTTCCGATTTTGACTGCAGTGTTCAACAACTGGTTTCGGTCGGGGTCCATCCCCAACCGCATTTCCAGGGGTGTGATCACTCTGTTGAAAAAGGGCAAGGGTGTTGGGGGTAAACTAGACGATTACAGGCCCATAACTCTGCTAAACACAGAGTTAAAGATTATGGCCAAGATCCTGCAGGAGCGTTTGCAGTCAGTTGCCGAGTCTCTGTTGGGACCCGAGCAGACTTGTTCTGTGAGGGGCCGAACAATTCAGAGCAACCTGCATTTGATCCGCACGATCCTAGAGGGAGTAAAAGACGACGAGGAAGCCGCGCTGATCAATTTGGATCAGTCCAAGGCATTTGATAGGGTCGACCATCGCTACCTTGCTACTGTCCTGCAGGCCGCCGGATTCGCACCCGACTTCTGCCGCTGGATTAGCCTCCTGTATCGCTCCCCCAGTGCTGTGGTACAGGTGAACGGAAAGTTGTCGGGCGCTTTTGTTCTGTCGAGGTCGGTTCGTCAGGGTTGTCCGCTGTCGCCTCTCCTTTATGCTTTGGCGTTGGAGCCTCTCCTTCGCCGGCTGAAGGACGAGACGTGCAGTCCGGCCCTACGCGGGATCGCCGTTCCTGGAGGGTCTCGAGCCAGGGTTTCCGCGTACGCCGATGACGTATCTGCTTTCGTGTCGTCCCGGGGCGACATTGAAGCGGTACAGAAGGCGCTTGATCGGTACGAGAAGGTGACAGGGGCCAAGATAAACCGCGACAAGTCGTCCGGCTTGCGGTTAGGTGCCTGGAAGGGGCGTGATCTTCCAGGCCGCTTCGGTTGGACGGACGGTCCTGTCCGCATTCTTGGAGTGTGGTTTGGACCCGACCTCCAGCTGGAGAAGAATTGGTCAGAAGTACTAGCAAAGATCGGTTCTGCCGGCAAGACTTGGAACCGACGGAGGTTGTCTGTGAAGGGCAGGGCGGACGTGTGTGTTACATACATTTTCCCCCTGGTTCTTTATCGATTGTCAGTACTTCCTCTCTGTAGGGCCCACAGGAAGGCGCTCGAGCGATCGCTATCCTCCATTTTATGGAGGGGACGCGGTAACAGGGTCGACAGACGTGTCTGCACTAAACGTCCGTGTCATGGGGGGCTGGGAATGCCACACTTGCTGAGTCACATCCGTGCCTCACGGTTGGCTTTCCTACGCCGCGCATTGACTAGAGGAGATCCGATTCTGGAGGGGATTGTTAGGGACGCGTTCCCTGGCCTTACTATCAGTCCCCCCATCTCGAGGGTTGAGCGCCGTCGTAAACCCCGGGATCAATCGCTTTTCCTCCGCGAGTGTCGGTTCGCCTTGAAGGCTATTCCGCGGTCCAGTGACCTGTCACAGCCTAGGAAAGTCTTCTATAGGGGATTAGTGGAGGGGCGCGCGAAGGATTCCCTACGTGATACGCTCTGCTTTTCGGAAGAGGAGTATCGCTCCTACTGGTCTTGGGCGCCAGCGGCGGATTATCTCAGTAACCCTGAGTTTTCGCTTACCTGGCGATTGGCTCGGAATCGGCTGCCTCTCAACGACAAGGCTTTCATATGGGGCTTGGCGGATTTGCCAGACTGTGAACGGTGTGGTCTTGGTTTAGAAGAAACGGCTTCGCACGCCTTCTACCATTGCCCCCGGGTCCGCCCCTTATGGGACCATGTCGGCGAGCTGACGGCTCGTCTCGCTCCCGAAGAACTCGTGTCCATTGATCGCGCATACGCGTGTGACAATGTGTCGCCCCCGTATTCCGGGGTGAAACGAATGGTGTTTCTGACGCTGCTAGCCACGGCTCGAATGGTGATATGGACGACGCGCATGCAGGAAGTCTTGCGAGGCAATCGTCTTTCGCATCAGGATCTAATCCGATTCTTTGAGCATCAGCTCAAGATGAAGATTAGAACTGATAGGAAACGATTGCATTCGACAGTCTTCAACGAAAGGTGGGTAAAAGAGGCGAGCTTGGTTCGTTTGGACGGGGCTAGCCTTGATTTTCTTTTCTAGGTCAATCTAAAGTCACATCGGGGTGGTTTCCTGTGGAACCCTCCCCTTGGTTAGGTTAGACAAGCTTAAGTGTACCTAGTTAATGTGAGTAAGTGTTGTTCCCGGCCTGTTTCCCGGCTATCTTTTTAGTTATGATCCAAGTCGAGATTCCCAACCTCCCCAGTTTGTTTTGGCCCCACCTTTCATCTCGACTAGGTCAGCCTTTTATTTCCCCATGTCCGGGTTATTTTATCTTTTTCCCACTCCCTTAGCGAGAGTGTTTCTTGATTCTGTCCTCTGGGCAGAATACAGCGGCCTCTCTATTTTGAGGGTTGGACGGGCCCTACTAACACGAATTATGTTTAGTTTAAACATTCGTTGAGTTTTTAGTTTGTTATTGGGTTCATCTCCCTCCCTACTTTCATCTTTTCATTATTAGAATTTTAATGTATGTTATTATCATCAAAATTTTTATGGTGTGGGGCGCGTTTTTGTAGGTTCCCCTGGTGTGGATGTGGTATTATGGTGGATGAAGGTTTGAATGGCGACGGATGAGTTCTTGTGGTGAATGGGTAAATTGTAATGTATGAATGGGTCGCGAATCTGATTAGCTAGGTATAGGATAGTAAGTTATGACCAGCCTTTACCCCTCCCCTTTTCGGCCTTGTGCCACATTTGTTGTATTCCAACAAAAATAAAATGTCAAATGCCAACCGGTTCACCGCAGTTTACTGTTTTTTCGTTTGAATACGGTGTGAGACAACTTTAAAGAATAACTCAGTGATAAGTGTTTATTTTGTTACTTTTTCAGTTGCCAACATTGTTTTTGAAGTTTCTTGGTTTTCACTTTTTCGTTTTAGTATATATTGTAATATTTTACATTTACCTTTCATTTGCCTTTTTGTTGTATTTATTACCCTCCCCCTATTTTGATTTGCATTTGCTCTTTGGTTGAATTGTTTATTGCCTTGGTTGTCCCGTTCTTGTTCTATTTTATTTTGTTTGAAATGAAAAAAAATACTTTTTATAAAAGGAGCAAGGAAAAGAGATAAATTACGTCGACCGTGGCTGTGTTTTAGTCTACGCCATGGTCGACACAAACAATAAAAAAGTGCCTGATACACCGGTGGCAAATCCGGTGTCGCCAGCAAAATCGGCCTGGTCTCAAGATAGGCCGCTAAAGAAAGATGGGGAATACTATGCCAGTCAGAGGGAAAAACTGGAAAGTAGTTTCAATGGCAATGAATTCCTCACGATAAAGGACGCCTTCGATGCAGTGAAAGTGAGAACTATTTCTCTGCTTACTTCAGACGTGAAGAGCCATAAATTAATGGGGGTAAGCAGAGAATGTATGGAGGAGGCGCTAAAATCATTAAACATTTGTCCAAAGATTTTGGCCAGAAGGACCAATGCTCTTTGGGATCTCCTTCTCCAGACTGAAGATCAGGCCCGAAGATTAGCGGGAAGTGTTCTAAACACAAAAAATTTACGGTTACAAACCGAATATATGGGCACCCGCAGAACGAAAATTACCGTCCACGGAGTACCGATAGACATTTCAGAAGATCGGATGGGGGCTTTCTTCTCTAAATATGGGGAAGTTAGCGAAGCGAAGGCCATCTGCAGTAAGTCAGGAATAGACACTGGGGATATGGAAGTTCAAATTACCCTAGACAAGGAAAACTTCCAAGATATCCCAAACATTTTGCTCTGCCGAACGAGAAGAATGCTGGTGGTGGTTGAAGGGAGGAAACCATGTTGTTGGGTGTGCGGACAGCCGGGCCATATGGCAAAGGCGTGCCCCACCAAGAAGGTGCCAGCACAAAAAGAACCGACTCCAGTAACGACAGCAGCAGCGACAGCAGCGACCGCTACCAAAACCGCCGAAACTGGAAAGACTTCGAGTGACGGCTGGAAGGAAGTGGTTGCAAAGGGACGAAAATCCCAAACAAGCCTCCCGTCCCCCCCAAAGGAGGCTTCTCCCAAAAAGCAGACTGAGAAACAAAATCGGAAGAAAGAGGAAAACAAGAAGCAACATCAACCAAAGCAACCCGAAGTCGAGATGGAGGTGGAAGAACTACCTACAATGCGGTCCTCGTCTTTGAAGAGGAACAGGGAAGAGGACGAAGAAGAAGTCCCGACAAAAAAACATACAGCAGAAAAGAGACCAGGGAGGAGCCGGGAAAAATCCAAATGCGCATCCACCCCGGCGTCTCCAGAGAGATATATTGCTGTACCTATTCCTAGGAGTCTCCCCCCATCACTCTCACGTTTGCCACTCCCTCCTCCCGCTCCCACTCCCACTCCCACACAATCATCCACCCCCATGTCATCGGATGCGTCCCCTACCCAGCATACACCCACTCTCCCGTCCATTCCCTCCCCACCAGACCCAGATAGGGTTAAGAAAAAAAAGAAGAGGATCTTTAAAAGAGCCGAAGATATATGTAGGGTGGATAAGACGGAGCTGGAAAAAAACTGTTCCTCCAGGAAAAAATCCCTTCTAGGTCCACTCTTTAAACTCTCTTCCATTGACAACATGTCGGTGGAAGACCCCCAGAACTTTCCGGGGGCCCCAGGTGTGATTGCCCTCATCAGGGATGCGGGGAAGCATTTAAAAGTATGGGCCCATATGTTCGAGGCCAAAGAAGCATTCCCAAATTTAAGAATGGCGGAATTTGGGTCTCCTGACCTCACCAAGATGCACGGCTTCTGTGCAGGGAGGGTCCCGGTACGTCTCCACCCCTCACTATACAGGGCCTTAAAATTAACGTACCCTACGGACGTCGGCGGGATTGTCTCGGAAGGACGGATGACGTCGGAGCTGGGCACGGGAAGCCTGGGACAAACCGTCGGGGTCCTGTCACCCGCAGATTTCCGCCCCGTATGTGCTTAGGTTGTTGCAGTAACTGTCGTTTTTTATTTTTGCAGGCCTAGGAAATGGAAATAAAGATAGCCAGTTTGAATGCGAAGGGCTTGAGAGATCGGGGTAAGGCTGCCCGCCTGCTTCGGGATCTCTTGTCCTTCGGCGTGGATGTTGCCGCGATCGAAGAGACCCACTTTGTTTGCACTTCCGATGCGTGTGTGCTGGAGGATGACTTTGTCATCTATTCAGCATATGGGGACCGATGTGCCAGAGGAGTTTCTTTGTTGGTCAGACGTACTCTCGATGCGAAGGTGGACCTTGTGCATACCGATGCCGAGGGCCGGTTAATCGTGGCCGATATTGCCGTGAAAAGTGGTTCGTTTCGGGTCGTTGCGGTTTATGCGCCCAACGACTGGGAGGAGCGGGGTTCCTTTTTTCGGCGGTTGGGGCCGTTCCTAGTTGATTCATCGCGCCTAGTTTTAATGGGGGACTGGAATGCCATCCTGAACCCCAAGTTAGACAGGGGGCGGGGCGCTAGCGGGAGTAGGGGCGATCGTAGCCTGGTCAATCTGATCGGCGATTATGGTCTCGTCGATAGATACCGGGTCGATCATCCCAAGGGGAAAATGTGGACGTGGGCTCGTAGCTGGCCGTCTGTCAATGTAGTTAGCTACATTGACAGAATGTTAGTTCGTAGAGCCGACATAGACCTGTTAGATTGTCCCACGTTCCACTGGGTAGGCTACACGGATCACAAACTCGTTTGTGCCCGTGTGGCGTTAGAACATAGGCCTAGAATGGCTGGCTACTGGAAGTTCAATCTGTCTTTACTGGACAGGCGGGACTTCCAGAGGCAGCTAACTAGTGTAGTGCAGCGGGAGCTAGTGGGGGCGGTTATCGGGAATAAGTGGTGGGAGCGACTTAAGGATAGAATTAGGTCTTTCACCACTGATTTCAGCAAACGGCTCGCCCTAGATAGAGCTGAAAAGGTGAAGACGCTTAAGGCTAATTTTTCCCGGGCGGAGGCTGGGGGGGATCCCCTAGAGATAGCCCTAGCTAGGGAGGCCCTGCAGCGTTCGAATAGCGAGCGCTACATGGGTCAGGTAATTAGGCATAGGCTAAGTAAGATGTCTTCTGAAGCTGTGAACCTGGGCGCAGATCTGCGTCGGGAAGAAGTCCGTCGAGGTGGTGATCGTTACATTCGTCAAGTCGAAACCCCGGAGGGGCGTACTCTGCGGTCGACTGACGACATGTGCGAGGCGTTTCGGCGGCATTTCGAGAGCCGCTTTACCAAGGAGCCTGGTCTCCGTGAGGAGGAGTTTCGCAGCTATTTGGCTGACTTTCCTCGGCTTGAGCCGACTGAAGCAGCTAGCTGCGAGGGAGAGATCACGGAGGGCGAAGTCTACGAGGCATTGAAGAAGGTCGGCAGAGGCAAGTCGCCCGGTCTGGATGGTTTGCCTTATGAATTGTACTTGAGGCTGTCGCACATCTTTGTTCCGATTTTGACTGCAGTGTTCAACAACTGGTTTCGGTCGGGGTCCATCCCCAACCGCATTTCCAGGGGTGTGATCACTCTGTTGAAAAAGGGCAAGGGTGTTGGGGGTAAACTAGACGATTACAGGCCCATAACTCTGCTAAACACAGAGTTAAAGATTATGGCCAAGATCCTGCAGGAGCGTTTGCAGTCAGTTGCCGAGTCTCTGTTGGGACCCGAGCAGACTTGTTCTGTGAGGGGCCGAACAATTCAGAGCAACCTGCATTTGATCCGCACGATCCTAGAGGGAGTAAAAGACGACGAGGAAGCCGCGCTGATCAATTTGGATCAGTCCAAGGCATTTGATAGGGTCGACCATCGCTACCTTGCTACTGTCCTGCAGGCCGCCGGATTCGCACCCGACTTCTGCCGCTGGATTAGCCTCCTGTATCGCTCCCCCAGTGCTGTGGTACAGGTGAACGGAAAGTTGTCGGGCGCTTTTGTTCTGTCGAGGTCGGTTCGTCAGGGTTGTCCGCTGTCGCCTCTCCTTTATGCTTTGGCGTTGGAGCCTCTCCTTCGCCGGCTGAAGGACGAGACGTGCAGTCCGGCCCTACGCGGGATCGCCGTTCCTGGAGGGTCTCGAGCCAGGGTTTCCGCGTACGCCGATGACGTATCTGCTTTCGTGTCGTCCCGGGGCGACATTGAAGCGGTACAGAAGGCGCTTGATCGGTACGAGAAGGTGACAGGGGCCAAGATAAACCGCGACAAGTCGTCCGGCTTGCGGTTAGGTGCCTGGAAGGGGCGTGATCTTCCAGGCCGCTTCGGTTGGACGGACGGTCCTGTCCGCATTCTTGGAGTGTGGTTTGGACCCGACCTCCAGCTGGAGAAGAATTGGTCAGAAGTACTAGCAAAGATCGGTTCTGCCGGCAAGACTTGGAACCGACGGAGGTTGTCTGTGAAGGGCAGGGCGGACGTGTGTGTTACATACATTTTCCCCCTGGTTCTTTATCGATTGTCAGTACTTCCTCTCTGTAAGGCCCACAGGAAGGCGCTCGAGCGATCGCTATCCTCCATTTTATGGAGGGGACGCGGTAACAGGGTCGACAGACGAGTCTGCACTAAACGTCCGTGTCATGGGGGGCTGGGAATGCCACACTTGCTGAGTCACATCCGTGCCTCACGGTTGGCTTTCCTACGCCGCGCATTGACTAGAGGAGATCCGATTCTGGAGGGGATTGTTAGGGACGCGTTCCCTGGCCTTACTATCAGTCCCCCCATCTCGAGGGTTGAGCGCCGTCGTAAACCCCGGGATCAATCGCTTTTCCTCCGCGAGTGTCGGTTCGCCTTGAAGGCTATTCCGCGGTCCAGTGACCTGTCACAGCCTAGGAAAGTCTTCTATAGGGGATTAGTGGAGGGGCGCGCGAAGGATTCCCTACGTGATACGCTCTGCTTTTCGGAAGAGGAGTATCGCTCCTACTGGTCTTGGGCGCCAGCGGCGGATTATCTCAGTAACCCTGAGTTTTCGCTTACCTGGCGATTGGCTCGGAATCGGCTGCCTCTCAACGACAAGGCTTTCATATGGGGCTTGGCGGATTTGCCAGACTGTGAACGGTGTGGTCTTGGTTTAGAAGAAACGGCTTCGCACGCCTTCTACCATTGCCCCCGGGTCCGCCCCTTATGGGACCATGTCGGCGAGCTGACGGCTCGTCTCGCTCCCGAAGAACTCGTGTCCATTGATCGCGCATACGCGTGTGACAATGTGTCGCCCCCGTATTCCGGGGTGAAACGAATGGTGTTTCTGACGCTGCTAGCCACGGCTCGAATGGTGATATGGACGACGCGCATGCAGGAAGTCTTGCGAGGCAATCGTCTTTCGCATCAGGATCTAATCCGATTCTTTGAGCATCAGCTCAAGATGAAGATTAGAACTGATAGGAAACGATTGCATTCGACAGTCTTCAACGAAAGGTGGGTAAAAGAGGCGAGCTTGGTTCGTTTGGACGGGGCTAGCCTTGATTTTCTTTTCTAGGTCAATCTAAAGTCACATCGGGGTGGTTTCCTGTGGAACCCTCCCCTTGGTTAGGTTAGACAAGCTTAAGTGTACCTAGTTAATGTGAGTAAGTGTTGTTCCCGGCCTGTTTCCCGGCTATCCTTTTAGTTATGATCCAAGTCGAGATTCCCAAACTCCCCAGTTTGTTTTGGCCCCACCTTTCATCTCGACTAGGTCAGCCTTTTATTTCCCCATGTCCGGGTTATTTTATCTCTTTCCCACTCCCTTAGCGAGAGTGTTTCTTGATTCTGTCCTCTGGGCAGAATACAGCGGCCTCTCTATTTTGAGGGTTGGACGGGCCCTACTAACACGAATTATGTTTAGTTTAAATATTCGTTGAGTTTTTAGTTTGTTATTGGGTTCATCTCCCTCCCCACTTTCATCTTTTCATTATTAGAATTTTAATGTATGTTATTATCATCAAAATTTTTATGGTGTGGGGCGCGTTTTTGTAGGTTCCCCTGGTGTGGATGTGGTATTATGGTGGATGAAGGTTTGAATGGCGACGGATGAGTTCTTGTGGTGAATGGGTTAATTGTAATGTATGAAAGGGTCGCGAATCTGATTAGCTAGGTATAGGATAGTAAGTTATGACCAGCCCTTACCCCTCCCCTTTTCGGCCTTGTGCCACATTTGTTGTATTCCAACAAAAAATAAAATGTCCAATGCCAACCGGTTCACCGCAGTTTACTGTTTTTTCGTTTGAATACGGTGTGAGACAACTTTAAAGAATAACTCAGTGATAAGTGTTTATTTTGTTACTTTTTCAGTTGCCAACATTGTTTTTTGAAGTTTCTTGGTTTTCACTTTTTCGTTTTAGTATATATTGTAATATTTTACATTTACCTTTCATTTGCCTTTTTGTTGTATTTATTACCCTCCCCCTATTTTGATTTGCATTTGCTCTTTGGTTGAATTGTTTATTGCCTTGGTTTGTCCCGTTCTTGTTCTATTTTATTTTGTTTGAAATGATATAAAGTATAATTTATAAAAGGAGCAAGTAAAAATAACTTACGTCGACCGTGGCTGTGTTTTAGTCTAAGCCATGGTCGACACAAACAATAAAAAAGTGCCTGATACACCGGTGGTAAAGCCGGTGTCGCCAGCAAAATCGGCCTGGTCTCAAGATAGGCCGCTAAAGAAAGATGGGGAATTCTATGCCAGTCAGAGGAAAAAACTGGAAAGCAGTTTCAACGGCAACGAATTCCTCACGATTAAGGACGCCTTTGATGCAGTGAAAGTGAGAACTATTTCTCTGCTTACTTCAGACGTGAAGAGCCATAAACTAATGGGGGTAAGCAGAGAATGCATGGAGGAGGCTCTAAAATCATTGAACATTTGTCCAAAGATTTTGGCCAGAAGGACCAATGCTCTTTGGGATCTCCTTCTCCAGACTGAAGATCAGGCCCGAAGATTAGCGGGAAGTGTTCTAAACACAAAAAATTTACGGTTACAAACCGAATATATGGGCACCCGCAGAACGAAAATTACCATCCACGGAGTACCGATAGACATTTCAGAAGATCGGATGGGGGCTTTCTTCTCTAAATATGGGGAAGTTAGCGAAGTCAAGGCCATCTGCAGTAAGTCAGGAATAGACACTGGGGATATGGAAGTTCAAATTACCCTAGACAAGGAAAACTTCCAAGATATCCCAAACATTTTGCTCTGCCGAACGAGAAGAATGCTGGTGGTGGTTGAAGGGAGGAAACCATGTTGTTGGGTGTGCGGACAGCCGGGCCATATGGCAAAGGCGTGCCCCACCAAGAAGGTGCCAGCACAAAAAGAACCGACTCCAGTAACGACAGCAGCAGCGACAGCAGCGACCGCTACCAAAACCGCCGAAACTGGAAAGACTTTGAGTGACGGCTGGAAGGAAGTGGTTGCAAAGGGGCGAAAATCCCAAACAAGCCTCCCGTCCCCCCCAAAGGAGGCTTCTCCCAATAAGCAGACTGAGAAACAAAATCGGAAGAAAGAAGAAAACAAGAAGCAGCATCTACCAAAGGAACCCGAAGTCGAGATGGAGGTGGAAGAACTACCTACAATGCGGTCCTCCTCTTTGAAGAGGAACAGGGAAGAGGACGAAGAAGAAGTCCCGACAAAAAAACATACAGCAGAAAAAAGACCAGGGAGGAGCCGGGAAAAATCCAAATGCGCATCCACCCCGGCGTCTCCAGAGAGATATATTGCTGTACCTATTCCTAGGAGTCTCCCCCCATCACTCTCACGTTTGCCACTCCCTCCTTCCACTCCCACTCCCACTCCCACACAATCATCCACTCCCATGTCATCGGATGCGTCCCCTACCCAGCATACACCCACTCTCCCGTCCATTCCCTCCCCACCAGACCCAGATAGGGTTAAGAAAAAAAAGAAGAGGATCTTTAAAAGAGCCGAAGATATATGTAGGGTGGATAAGACGGAGCTGGAAAAAAACTGTTCCTCCAGGAAAAAATCCCTTCTAGGTCCACTCTTTAAACTCTCTTCCATTGACAACATGTCGGTGGAAGACCCCCAGAATTTCCCAGGGGCCCCAGGTGTGATTGCCCTCATCAGGGATGCGGGGAAACATTTAAAAGTTTGGGCCCATATGTTTGAGGCCAAAGAAGCATTCCCAAATTTGAGAATGGCGGAGTTTGGGTCTCCTGACCTCACCAAGATGCACGGCTTCTGTGCAGGGAGGGTCCCGGTACGTCTCCACCCCTCACTATACAGGGCCTTAAAATTAACGTACCCTACGGACGTCGGCGGGATTGTCTCGGAAGGACGGATGACGTCGGAGCTGGGCACGGGAAGCCTGGGACAAACCGTCGGGGTCCTGTCACCCGCAGATTTCCGCCCCGTATGTGCTTAGGTTGTTGCAGTAACTGTCGTTTTTTATTTTTGCAGGCCTAGGAAATGGAAATAAAGATAGCCAGTTTGAATGCGAAGGGCTTGAGAGATCGGGGTAAGGCTGCCCGCCTGCTTCGGGATCTCCTGTCCTTCGGCGTGGATGTTGCCGCGATCGAAGAGACCCACTTTGTTTGCACTTCCGATGCGTGTGTGCTGGAGGATGACTTTGTCATCTATTCAGCATATGGGGACCGATGTGCCAGAGGAGTTTCTTTGTTGGTCAGACGTACTCTCGATGCGAAGGTGGACCTTGTGCATACCGATGCCGAGGGCCGGTTAATCGTGGCCGATATTGCCGTGAAAAGTGGTTCGTTTCGGGTCGTTGCGGTTTATGCGCCCAACGACTGGGAGGAGCGGGGTTCCTTTTTTCGGCGGTTGGGGCCGTTCCTAGTTGATTCATCGCGCCTAGTTTTAATGGGGGACTGGAATGCCATCCTGAACCCCAAGTTAGACAGGGGGCGGGGCGCTAGCGGGAGTAGGGGTGATCGTAGCCTGGTCAATCTGATCGACGATTATGGTCTTGTCGATAGATACCGGGTCGATCATCCCAAGGGGAAAATGTGGACGTGGGCTCGTAGCTGGCCGTCTGTCAATGTAGTTAGCTACATTGACAGAATGTTAGTTCGTAGAGCCGACATAGACTTGTTAGATTGTCCCACGTTCCACTGGGTAGGCTACACGGATCACAAACTCGTTTGTGCCCGTGTGGCGTTAGAACATAGGCCTAGAATGGCTGGCTACTGGAGGTTCAATCTGTCTTTACTGGACAGGCGGGACTTCCAGAGGCAGCTAACTAGTGTAGTGCAGCGGGAGCTAGTGGGGGCGGTTATCGGGAATAAGTGGTGGGAGCGACTTAAGGATAGAATTAGGTCTTTCACCACTGATTTCAGCAAACGGCTCGCCCTAGATAGAGCTGAAAAGGTGAAGACGCTTAAGGCTAATTTTTCCCGGGCGGAGGCTGGGGGGGATCCCCTAGAGATAGCCTTAGCTAGGGAGGCCCTGCAGCGTTCGAATAGCGAGCGCTACATGGGTCAGGTAATTAGGCATAGGCTAAGTAAGATGTCTTCTGAAGCTGTGAACCTGGGCGCAGATCTGCGTCGGGAAGAAGTCCGTCGAGGTGGTGATCGTTACATTCGTCAAGTCGAAACCCCGGAGGGGCGTACTCTGCGGTCGACTGACGACATGTGCGAGGCGTTTCGGCGGCATTTCGAGAGCCGCTTTACCAAGGAGCCTGGTCTCCGTGAGGAGGAGTTTCGCAGCTATTTGGCTGACTTTCCTCGGCTTGAGCCGACTGAAGCAGCTAGCTGCGAGGGAGAGATCACGGAGGGCGAAGTCTACGAGGCATTGAAGAAGGTCGGCAGAGGCAAGTCGCCCGGTCTGGATGGTTTGCCTTATGAATTGTACTTGAGGCTGTCGCACATCTTTGTTCCGATTTTGACTGCAGTGTTCAACAACTGGTTTCGGTCGGGGTCCATCCCCAACCGCATTTCCAGGGGTGTGATCACTCTGTTGAAAAAGGGCAAGGGTGTTGGGGGTAAACTAGACGATTACAGGCCCATAACTCTGCTAAACACAGAGTTAAAGATTATGGCCAAGATCCTGCAGGAGCGTTTGCAGTCAGTTGCCGAGTCTCTGTTGGGACCCGAGCAGACTTGTTCTGTGAGGGGCCGAACAATTCAGAGCAACCTGCATTTGATCCGCACGATCCTAGAGGGAGTAAAAGACGACGAGGAAGCCGCGCTGATCAATTTGGATCAGTCCAAGGCATTTGATAGGGTCGACCATCGCTACCTTGCTACTGTCCTGCAGGCCGCCGGATTCGCACCCGACTTCTGCCGCTGGATTAGCCTCCTGTATCGCTCCCCCAGTGCTGTGGTACAGGTGAACGGAAAGTTGTCGGGCGCTTTTGTTCTGTCGAGGTCGGTTCGTCAGGGTTGTCCGCTGTCGCCTCTCCTTTATGCTTTGGCGTTGGAGCCTCTCCTTCGCCGGCTGAAGGACGAGACGTGCAGTCCGGCCCTACGCGGGATCGCCGTTCCTGGAGGGTCTCGAGCCAGGGTTTCCGCGTACGCCGATGACGTATCTGCTTTCGTGTCGTCCCGGGGCGACATTGAAGCGGTACAGAAGGCGCTTGATCGGTACGAGAAGGTGACAGGGGCCAAGATAAACCGCGACAAGTCGTCCGGCTTGCGGTTAGGTGCCTGGAAGGGGCGTGATCTTCCAGGCCGCTTCGGTTGGACGGACGGTCCTGTCCGCATTCTTGGAGTGTGGTTTGGACCCGACCTCCAGCTGGAGAAGAATTGGTCAGAAGTACTAGCAAAGATCGGTTCTGCCGGCAAGACTTGGAACCGACGGAGGTTGTCTGTGAAGGGCAGGGCGGACGTGTGTGTTACATACATTTTCCCCCTGGTTCTTTATCGATTGTCAGTACTTCCTCTCTGTAAGGCCCACAGGAAGGCGCTCGAGCGATCGCTATCCTCCATTTTATGGAGGGGACGCGGTAACAGGGTCGACAGACGAGTCTGCACTAAACGTCCGTGTCATGGGGGGCTGGGAATGCCACACTTGCTGAGTCACATCCGTGCCTCACGGTTGGCTTTCCTACGCCGCGCATTGACTAGAGGAGATCCGATTCTGGAGGGGATTGTTAGGGACGCGTTCCCTGGCCTTACTATCAGTCCCCCCATCTCGAGGGTTGAGCGCCGTCGTAAACCCCGGGATCAATCGCTTTTCCTCCGCGAGTGTCGGTTCGCCTTGAAGGCTATTCCGCGGTCCAGTGACCTGTCACAGCCTAGGAAAGTCTTCTATAGGGGATTAGTGGAGGGGCGCGCGAAGGATTCCCTACGTGATACGCTCTGCTTTTCGGAAGAGGAGTATCGCTCCTACTGGTCTTGGGCGCCAGCGGCGGATTATCTCAGTAACCCTGAGTTTTCGCTTACCTGGCGATTGGCTCGGAATCGGCTGCCTCTCAACGACAAGGCTTTCATATGGGGCTTGGCGGATTTGCCAGACTGTGAACGGTGTGGTCTTGGTTTAGAAGAAACGGCTGCGCACGCCTTCTACCATTGCCCCCGGGTCCGCCCCTTATGGGACCATGTCGGCGAGCTGACGGCTCGTCTCGCTCCCGAAGAACTCGTGTCCATTGATCGCGCATACGCGTGTGACAATGTGTCGCCCCCGTATTCCGGGGTGAAACGAATGGTGTTTCTGACGCTGCTAGCCACGGCTCGAATGGTGATATGGACGACGCGCATGCAGGAAGTCTTGCGAGGCAATCGTCTTTCGCATCAGGATCTAATCCGATTCTTTGAGCATCAGCTCAAGATGAAGATTAGAACTGATAGGAAACGATTGCATTCGACAGTCTTCAACGAAAGGTGGGTAAAAGAGGCGAGCTTGGTTCGTTTGGACGGGGCTAGCCTTGATTTTCTTTTCTAGGTCAATCTAAAGTCACATCGGGGTGGTTTCCTGTGGAACCCTCCCCTTGGTTAGGTTAGACAAGCTTAAGTGTACCTAGTTAATGTGAGTAAGTGTTGTTCCCGGCCTGTTTCCCGGCTATCCTTTTAGTTATGATCCAAGTCGAGATTCCCAACCTCCCCAGTTTGTTTTGGCCCCACCTTTCATCTCGACTAGGTCAGCCTTTTATTTCCCCATGTCCGGGTTATTTTATCTTTTTCCCACTCCCTTAGCGAGAGTGTTTCTTGATTCTGTCCTCTGGGCAGAATACAGCGGCCTCTCTATTTTGAGGGTTGGACGGGCCCTACTAACACGAATTATGTTTAGTTTAAACATTCGTTGAGTTTTTAGTTTGTTATTGGGTTCATCTCCCTCCCTACTTTCATCTTTTCATTATTAGAATTTTAATGTATGTTATTATCATCAAAATTTTTATGGTGTGGGGCGCGTTTTTGTAGGTTCCCCTGGTGTGGATGTGGTATTATGGTGGATGAAGGTTTGAATGGCGACGGATGAGTTCTTGTGGTGAATGGGTAAATTGTAATGTATGAATGGGTCGCGAATCTGATTAGCTAGGTATAGGATAGTAAGTTATGACCAGCCTTTACCCCTCCCCTTTTCGGCCTTGTGCCACATTTGTTGTATTCCAACAAAAAATAAAATGTCCAATGCCAACCGGTTCACCGCAGTTTACTGTTTTTTCGTTTGAATACGGTGTGAGACAACTTTAAAGAATAACTCAGTGATAAGTGTTTATTTTGTTACTTTTTCAGTTTCCAACATTGTTTTTGAAGTTTCTTGGTTTTCACTTTTTCGTTTTAGTATATATTGGAATATTTTACATTTACCTTTCATTTGCCTTTTTGTTGTATTTATTACCCTCCCCCTATTTTGATTTGCATTTGCTCTTTGGTTGAATTGTTTATTGCCTTGGTTGTCCCGTTCTTGTTCTATTTTATTTTGTTTGAAATGAAAAAAAGTAATATTTATAAAAGGAGCAAGAAAAAGAGATAAATTACGTCGACCGTGGTTGTGTTTTAGTCTACGCCATGGTCGACACAAACAATAAAAAAGTGCCTGATACACCGGTGGCAAATCCGGTGTCGCCAGCAAAATCGGCCTGGTCTCAAGATAGGCCGCTAAAGAAAGATGGGGAATTCTATGCCAGTCAGAGGAAAAAACTGGAAAGTAGTTTCAATGGCAACGAATTCCTCACGATAAAGGACGCCTTTGATGCCGTTAAAGTAAGAACAATTTCTCTGCTTACTTCAGACGTGAAGAGTCATAAATTAATGGGGGTAAGCAGAGAATGCATGGAGGAGGCTCTAAAATCATTGAACATTTGTCCAAAGATTTTGGCCAGAAGGACCAATGCTCTTTGGGATCTCCTTCTCCAGACTGAAGATCAGGCAAAAAGATTAGCGGGAAGTGTTCTAAACACAAAAAATTTACGGTTACAAACCGAATATATGGGCACCCGCAGAACGAAAATTACCGTCCACGGAGTACCGATAGACATTTCTGAAGATCGGATGGGGGCTTTCTTCTCTAAATATGGGGAAGTTAGCGAAGTGAAGGCCATCTGCAGTAAGTCAGGAATAGACACTGGGGATATGGAAGTTCAAATTACCCTAGACAAGGAAAACTTCCAAGATATCCCAAACATTTTGCTCTGCCGAACGAGAAGAATGCTGGTGGTGGTGGAAGGGAGGAAACCATGTTGTTGGGTGTGCGGACAGCCGGGCCATATGGCAAAGGCGTGCCCCACCAAGAAGGTGCCAGCACAAAAAGAGCCTACTCCAGTAACGACAGCAGCAGCGACAGCAGCAGCGACAGCAGCGACCGCTACCAAAACCGCCGAAACTGGAAAGACTTCGAGTGACGGCTGGAAGGAAGTGGTTGCAAAGGGACGAAAATCCCAAACAAGCCTCCCGTCCCCCCCAAAGGAGGCTTCTCCCAAAAAGCAGACTGACAAAGAGAGTCGGAAGAAAGAAGATAAAAAGAAGCAATATCAGCAACCCGAAGTCGAGATGGAGGTGGAAGAACTACCTACAATGCGGTCCTCCTCTTTGAAGAGGAACAGGGAAGAGGACGACGAAGAAGTCCCGACAAAAAAACATACAGCAGAAAAAAGACCAGGGAGGAGCCGGGAAAAATCCAAATGCGCATCCACCCCGGCGTCTCCAGAGAGATATATTGCTGTACCTATTCCTAGGAGTCTCCCCCCATCACTCTCACGTTTGCCACTCCCTCCTCCCACTCCCACTCCCACTCCCACACAATCATCCACCCCCATGTCATCGGATGCGTCCCCTACCCAGCATACACCCACTCTCCCGTCCATTCCCTCCCCACCAGACCCAGATAGGGTTAAGAAAAAAAAGAAGAGGCTCTTTAAAAGAGCAGAAGATATATGTAGGGTGGATAAGACGGAGCTGGAAAAAAACTGTTCTTCCAGGAAAAAATCCCTTCTAGGTCCACTCTTTAAACTCTCTTCCATTGACAACATGTCGGTGGAAGACCCCCAGAATTTCCCAGGGGCCCCAGGTGTGATTGCCCTCATCAGGGATGCGGGGAAACATTTAAAAGTTTGGGCCCATATGTTTGAGGCCAAAGAAGCATTCCCAAATTTGAGAATGGCGGAGTTTGGGTCTCCTGATCTCACCAAGATGCACGGCTTCTGTGCAGGGAGGGTCCCGGTACGTCTCCACCCCTCACTATACAGGGCCTTAAAATTAACATACCCTACGGACGTCGGCGGGATTGTCTCGGAAGGACGGATGACGTCGGAGCTGGGCACGGGAAGCCTGGGACAAACCGTCGGGGTCCTGTCACCCGCAGATTTCCGCCCCGTATGTGCTTAGGTTGTTGCAGTAACTGTCGTTTTTTATTTTTGCAGGCCTAGGAAATGGAAATAAAGATAGCCAGTTTGAATGCGAAGGGCTTGAGAGATCGGGGTAAGGCTGCCCGCCTGCTTCGGGATCTCTTGTCCTTCGGCGTGGATGTTGCCGCGATCGAAGAGACCCACTTTGTTTGCACTTCCGATGCGTGTGTGCTGGAGGATGACTTTGTCATCTATTCAGCATATGGGGACCGATGTGCCAGAGGAGTTTCTTTGTTGGTCAGACGTACTCTCGATGCGAAGGTGGACCTTGTGCATACCGATGCCGAGGGCCGGTTAATCGTGGCCGATATTGCCGTGAAAAGTGGTTCGTTTCGGGTCGTTGCGGTTTATGCGCCCAACGACTGGGAGGAGCGGGGTTCCTTTTTTCGGCGGTTGGGGCCGTTCCTAGTTGATTCATCGCGCCTAGTTTTAATGGGGGACTGGAATGCCATCCTGAACCCCAAGTTAGACAGGGGGCGGGGCGCTAGCGGGAGTAGGGGTGATCGTAGCCTGGTCAATCTGATCGACGATTATGGTCTCGTCGATAGATACCGGGTCGATCATCCCAAGGGGAAAATGTGGACGTGGGCTCGTAGCTGGCCGTCTGTCAAGGTAGTTAGCTACATTGACAGAATGTTAGTTCGTAGAGCCGACATAGACTTGTTAGATTGTCCCACGTTCCACTGGGTAGGCTACACGGATCACAAACTCGTTTGTGCCCGTGTGGCGTTAGAACATAGGCCTAGAATGGCTGGCTACTGGAAGTTCAATCTGTCTTTACTGGACAGGCGGGACTTCCAGAGGCAGCTAACTAGTGTAGTGCAGCGGGAGCTAGTGGGGGCGGTTATCGGGAATAAGTGGTGGGAGCGACTTAAGGATAGAATTAGGTCTTTCACCACTGATTTCAGCAAACGGCTCGCCCTAGATAGAGCTGAAAAGGTGAAGACGCTTAAGGCTAATTTTTCCCGGGCGGAGGCTGGGGGGGATCCCCTAGAGATAGCCCTAGCTAGGGAGGCCCTGCAGCGTTCGAATAGCGAGCGCTACATGGGTCAGGTAATTAGGCATAGGCTAAGTAAGATGTCTTCTGAAGCTGTGAACCTGGGCGCAGATCTGCGTCGGGAAGAAGTCCGTCGAGGTGGTGATCGTTACATTCGTCAAGTCGAAACCCCGGAGGGGCGTACTCTGCGGTCGACTGACGACATGTGCGAGGCGTTTCGGCGGCATTTCGAGAGCCGCTTTACCAAGGAGCCTGGTCTCCGTGAGGAGGAGTTTCGCAGCTATTTGGCTGACTTTCCTCGGCTTGAGCCGACTGAAGCAGCTAGCTGCGAGGGAGAGATCACGGAGGGCGAAGTCTACGAGGCATTGAAGAAGGTCGGCAGAGGCAAGTCGCCCGGTCTGGATGGTTTGCCTTATGAATTGTACTTGAGGCTGTCGCACATCTTTGTTCCGATTTTGACTGCAGTGTTCAACAACTGGTTTCGGTCGGGGTCCATCCCCAACCGCATTTCCAGGGGTGTGATCACTCTGTTGAAAAAGGGCAAGGGTGTTGGGGGTAAACTAGACGATTACAGGCCCATAACTCTGCTAAACACAGAGTTAAAGATTATGGCCAAGATCCTGCAGGAGCGTTTGCAGTCAGTTGCCGAGTCTCTGTTGGGACCCGAGCAGACTTGTTCTGTGAGGGGCCGAACAATTCAGAGCAACCTGCATTTGATCCGCACGATCCTAGAGGGAGTAAAAGACGACGAGGAAGCCGCGCTGATCAATTTGGATCAGTCCAAGGCATTTGATAGGGTCGACCATCGCTACCTTGCTACTGTCCTGCAGGCCGCCGGATTCGCACCCGACTTCTGCCGCTGGATTAGCCTCCTGTATCGCTCCCCCAGTGCTGTGGTACAGGTGAACGGAAAGTTGTCGGGCGCTTTTGTTCTGTCGAGGTCGGTTCGTCAGGGTTGTCCGCTGTCGCCTCTCCTTTATGCTTTGGCGTTGGAGCCTCTCCTTCGCCGGCTGAAGGACGAGACGTGCAGTCCGGCCCTACGCGGGATCGCCGTTCCTGGAGGGTCTCGAGCCAGGGTTTCCGCGTACGCCGATGACGTATCTGCTTTCGTGTCGTCCCGGGGCGACATTGAAGCGGTACAGAAGGCGCTTGATCGGTACGAGAAGGTGACAGGGGCCAAGATAAACCGCGACAAGTCGTCCGGCTTGCGGTTAGGTGCCTGGAAGGGGCGTGATCTTCCAGGCCGCTTCGGTTGGACGGACGGTCCTGTCCGCATTCTTGGAGTGTGGTTTGGACCCGACCTCCAGCTGGAGAAGAATTGGTCAGAAGTACTAGCAAAGATCGGTTCTGCCGGCAAGACTTGGAACCGACGGAGGTTGTCTGTGAAGGGCAGGGCGGACGTGTGTGTTACATACATTTTCCCCCTGGTTCTTTATCGATTGTCAGTACTTCCTCTCTGTAAGGCCCACAGGAAGGCGCTCGAGCGATCGCTATCCTCCATTTTATGGAGGGGACGCGGTAACAGGGTCGACAGACGAGTCTGCACTAAACGTCCGTGTCATGGGGGGCTGGGAATGCCACACTTGCTGAGTCACATCCGTGCCTCACGGTTGGCTTTCCTACGCCGCGCATTGACTAGAGGAGATCCGATTCTGGAGGGGATTGTTAGGGACGCGTTCCCTGGCCTTACTATCAGTCCCCCCATCTCGAGGGTTGAGCGCCGTCGTAAACCCCGGGATCAATCGCTTTTCCTCCGCGAGTGTCGGTTCGCCTTGAAGGCTATTCCGCGGTCCAGTGACCTGTCACAGCCTAGGAAAGTCTTCTATAGGGGATTAGTGGAGGGGCGCGCGAAGGATTCCCTACGTGATACGCTCTGCTTTTCGGAAGAGGAGTATCGCTCCTACTGGTCTTGGGCGCCAGCGGCGGATTATCTCAGTAACCCTGAGTTTTCGCTTACCTGGCGATTGGCTCGGAATCGGCTGCCTCTCAACGACAAGGCTTTCATATGGGGCTTGGCGGATTTGCCAGACTGTGAACGGTGTGGTCTTGGTTTAGAAGAAACGGCTTCGCACGCCTTCTACCATTGCCCCCGGGTCCGCCCCTTATGGGACCATGTCGGCGAGCTGACGGCTCGTCTCGCTCCCGAAGAACTCGTGTCCATTGATCGCGCATACGCGTGTGACAATGTGTCGCCCCCGTATTCCGGGGTGAAACGAATGGTGTTTCTGACGCTGCTAGCCACGGCTCGAATGGTGATATGGACGACGCGCATGCAGGAAGTCTTGCGAGGCAATCGTCTTTCGCATCAGGATCTAATCCGATTCTTTGAGCATCAGCTCAAGATGAAGATTAGAACTGATAGGAAACGATTGCATTCGACAGTCTTCAACGAAAGGTGGGTAAAAGAGGCGAGCTTGGTTCGTTTGGACGGGGCTAGCCTTGATTTTCTTTTCTAGGTCAATCTAAAGTCACATCGGGGTGGTTTCCTGTGGAACCCTCCCCTTGGTTAGGTTAGACAAGCTTAAGTGTACCTAGTTAATGCGAGTAAGTGTTGTTCCCGGCCTGTTTCCCGGCTATCTTTTTAGTTATGATCCAAGTCGAGATTCCCAACCTCCCCAGTTTGTTTTGGCCCCACCTTTCATCTCGACTAGGTCAGCCTTTTATTTCCCCATGTCCGGGTTATTTTATCTTTTTCCCACTCCCTTAGCGAGAGTGTTTCTTGATTCTGTCCTCTGGGCAGAATACAGCGGCCTCTCTATTTTGAGGGTTGGACGGGCCCTACTAACACGAATTATGTTTAGTTTAAACATTCGTTGAGTTTTTAGTTTGTTATTGGGTTCATCTCCCTCCCTACTTTCATCTTTTCATTATTAGAATTTTAATGTATGTTATTATCATCAAAATTTTTATGGTGTGGGGCGCGTTTTTGTAGGTTCCCCTGGTGTGGATGTGGTATTATGGTGGATGAAGGTTTGAATGGCGACGGATGAGTTCTTGTGGTGAATGGGTAAATTGTAATGTATGAATGGGTCGCGAATCTGATTAGCTAGGTATAGGATAGTAAGTTATGACCAGACTTTACCCCTCCCCTTTTCGGCCTTGTGCCACATTTGTTGTATTCCAACAAAAAATAAAATGTCCAATGCCAACCGGTTAACCGCAGTTTGTCGATTACTGTGTTATTATTGCGATTTCAGACAACTTTAAAGATCAACTCAGTGATAAGTGTTTATTTTGTTACTTTTTCAGTTTCCAACATTGTTTTTGAAGTTTCTTGGTTTTGACTTTTTCGTTTTAGTATATATTGTAATATTTTACATTTACCTTTCATTTGCCTTTTTGTTGTATTTATTACCCTCCCCCTATTTTGATTTGCATTTGCTCTTTGGTTGAGTTGTTTGTTGCCTTGGTTGTCCCGTTCTTGTTCTATTTTGTTTTGTTTGAAATGAGGAAAAGTAATATTTGTGAAAGGAGCAAGAGGAAGAGATAAATTACGTCGACCGTGGTTGTGTTTTAGTCTACGCCATGGTCGACACAAACAATAAAAAAGTGCCTGATACACCGGTGCCAAATCCGGTGTCGCCAGCAAAATCGGCCTGGTCTCAAGATAGGCCGCTAAAGAAAGATGGGGAATTCTATGCCAGTCAGAGGAAAAAACTGGAAAGCAGTTTCAACGGCAACGAATTCCTCACGATTAAGGACGCCTTTGATGCAGTGAAAGTGAGAACTATTTCTCTGCTTACTTCAGACGTGAAGAGCCATAAATTAATGGGGGTAAGCAGAGAATGTATGGAGGAGGCGCTAAAATCATTGATCATTTGTCCAAAGATTTTGGCCAGAAGGACCAATGCTCTTTGGGATCTCCTTCTCCAGACTGAAGATCAGGCCCGAAGATTAGCGGGAAGTGTTCTAAACACAAAAAATTTACGGTTACAAACCGAATATATGGGCACCCGCAGAACGAAAATTACCGTCCACGGAGTACCGATAGACATTTCAGAAGATCGGATGGGGGCTTTCTTCTCTAAATATGGGGAAGTTAGCGAAGTGAAGGCCATCTGCAGTAAGTCAGGAATAGACACTGGGGATATGGAAGTTCAAATTACCCTAGACAAGGAAAACTTCCAAGATATCCCAAACATTTTGCTCTGCCGAACGAGAAGAATGCTGGTGGTGGTGGAAGGGAGGAAACCATGTTGTTGGGTGTGCGGACAGCCGGGCCATATGGCAAAGGCGTGCCCCACCAAGAAGGTGCCAGCACAAAAAGAACCGACTCCAGTAACGACAGCAGCAGCGACAGCAGCGACCGCTACCAAAACCGCCGAAACTGGAAAGACTTCGAGTGACGGCTGGAAGGAAGTGGTTGCAAAGGGGCGAAAATCCCAAACAAGCCTCCCGTCCCCCCCAAAGGAGGCTTCTCCCAAAAAGCAGACTGACAAAGAGAGTCGGAAGAAAGAAGATAAAAAGAAGCAATATCAGCAACCCGAAGTCGAGATGGAGGTGGAAGAACTACCTACAATGCGGTCCTCCTCTTTGAAGAGGAACAGGGAAGAGGACGACGAAGAAGTCCCCACAAAAAAGCACACAGCAGAAAAAAGAACGGGGAGGAGCCGGGAAAAATCCAAATGCGCATCCACCCCGGCGTCTCCAGAAAGGAATATTGTTTTACCTGTTCCTAGGAGTCTCCCCCCATCACTCTCACGTTTGCCACTCCCTCCTCCCACTCCCACTCCCACTCCAACTCCCACACAATCATCCACCCCCATGTCATCGGATGCGTCCCCTACCCAGCATACACCCACTCTCCCGTCCATTCCCTCCCCACCAGACCCAGATAGGGTTAAGAAAAAAAAGAAGAGGCTCTTTAAAAGAGCAGAAGATATATGCCGGGTGGATAAGACGGAGCTGGAAAAAAACTGTTCTTCCAGGAAAAAATCCCTTCTTGGTCCACTTTATAAACTCTCCTCCATTGATAACATGTCGGTGGAAGACCCCCAGAATTTCCCAGGGGCCCCAGGTGTGATTGCCCTCATCAGGGATGCGGGGAAACATTTAAAAGTGTGGGCCCATATGTTTGAGGCCAAAGAAGCATTCCCAAATTTGAGAATAGCGGAGTTTGGGTCTCCTGACCTCACCAAGATGCACGGCTTCTGTGCAGGGAGGGTCCCGGTACGTCTCCACCCCTCACTATACAGGGCCTTAAAATTAACGTACCCTACGGACGTCGGCGGGATTGTCTCGGAAGGACGGATGACGTCGGAGCTGGGCACGGGAAGCCTGGGACAAACCGTCGGGGTCCTGTCACCCGCAGATTTCCGCCCCGTATGTGCTTAGGTTGTTGCAGTAACTGTCGTTTTTTATTTTTGCAGGCCTAGAAAATGGAAATAAAGATAGCCAGTTTGAATGCGAAGGGCTTGAGAGATCGGGGTAAGGCTGCCCGCCTGCTTCGGGATCTCTTGTCCTTCGGCGTGGATGTTGCCGCGATCGAAGAGACCCACTTTGTTTGCACTTCCGATGCGTGTGTGCTGGAGGATGACTTTGTCATCTATTCAGCATATGGGGACCGATGTGCCAGAGGAGTTTCTTTGTTGGTCAGACGTACTCTCGATGCGAAGGTGGACCTTGTGCATACCGATGCCGAGGGCCGGTTAATCGTGGCCGATATTGCCGTGAAAAGTGGTTCGTTTCGGGTCGTTGCGGTTTATGCGCCCAACGACTGGGAGGAGCGGGGTTCCTTTTTTCGGCGGTTGGGGCCGTTCCTAGTTGATTCATCGCGCCTAGTTTTAATGGGGGACTGGAATGCCATCCTGAACCCCAAGTTAGACAGGGGGCGGGGCGCTAGCGGGAGTAGGGGTGATCGTAGCCTGGTCAATCTGATCGACGATTATGGTCTCGTCGATAGATACCGGGTCGATCATCCCAAGGGGAAAATGTGGACGTGGGCTCGTAGCTGGCCGTCTGTCAATGTAGTTAGCTACATTGACAGAATGTTAGTTCGTAGAGCCGACATAGACCTGTTAGATTGTCCCACGTTCCACTGGGTAGGCTACACGGATCACAAACTCGTTTGTGCCCGTGTGGCGTTAGAACATAGGCCTAGAATGGCTGGCTACTGGAAGTTCAATCTGTCTTTACTGGACAGGCGGGACTTCCAGAGGCAGCTAACTAGTGTAGTGCAGCGGGAGCTAGTGGGGGCGGTTATCGGGAATAAGTGGTGGGAGCGACTTAAGGATAGAATTAGGTCTTTCACCACTGATTTCAGCAAACGGCTCGCTCTAGATAGAGCTGAAAAGGTGAAGACGCTTAAGGCTAGTTTTTCCCGGGCGGAGGCTGGGGGGGATCCCCTAGAGATAGCCCTAGCTAGGGAGGCCCTGCAGCGTTCGAATAGCGAGCGCTACATGGGTCAGGTAATTAGGCATAGGCTAAGTAAGATGTCTTCTGAAGCGGTGAACCTGGGCGCAGATCTGCGTCGGGAAGAAGTCCGTCGAGGTGGTGATCGTTACATTCGTCAAGTCGAAACCCCGGAGGGGCGTACTCTGCGGTCGACTGACGACATGTGCGAGGCGTTTCGGCGGCATTTCGAGAGCCGCTTTACCAAGGAGCCTGGTCTCCGTGAGGAGGAGTTTCGCAGCTATTTGGCTGACTTTCCTCGGCTTGAGCCGACTGAAGCAGCTAGCTGCGAGGGAGAGATCACGGAGGGCGAAGTCTACGAGGCATTGAAGAAGGTCGGCAGAGGCAAGTCGCCCGGTCTGGATGGTTTGCCTTATGAATTGTACTTGAGGCTGTCGCACATCTTTGTTCCGATTTTGACTGCAGTGTTCAACAACTGGTTTCGGTCGGGGTCCATCCCCAACCGCATTTCCAGGGGTGTGATCACTCTGTTGAAAAAGGGCAAGGGTGTTGGGGGTAAACTAGACGATTACAGGCCCATAACTCTGCTAAACACAGAGTTAAAGATTATGGCCAAGATCCTGCAGGAGCGTTTGCAGTCAGTTGCCGAGTCTCTGTTGGGACCCGAGCAGACTTGTTCTGTGAGGGGCCGAACAATTCAGAGCAACCTGCATTTGATCCGCACGATCCTAGAGGGAGTAAAAGACGACGAGGAAGCCGCGCTGATCAATTTGGATCAGTCCAAGGCATTTGATAGGGTCGACCATCGCTACCTTGCTACTGTCCTGCAGGCCGCCGGATTCGCACCCGACTTCTGCCGCTGGATTAGCCTCCTGTATCGCTCCCCCAGTGCTGTGGTACAGGTGAACGGAAAGTTGTCGGGCGCTTTTGTTCTGTCGAGGTCGGTTCGTCAGGGTTGTCCGCTGTCGCCTCTCCTTTATGCTTTGGCGTTGGAGCCTCTCCTTCGCCGGCTGAAGGACGAGACGTGCAGTCCGGCCCTACGCGGGATCGCCGTTCCTGGAGGGTCTCGAGCCAGGGTTTCCGCGTACGCCGATGACGTATCTGCTTTCGTGTCGTCCCGGGGCGACATTGAAGCGGTACAGAAGGCGCTTGATCGGTACGAGAAGGTGACAGGGGCCAAGATAAACCGCGACAAGTCGTCCGGCTTGCGGTTAGGTGCCTGGAAGGGGCGTGATCTTCCAGGCCGCTTCGGTTGGACGGACGGTCCTGTCCGCATTCTTGGAGTGTGGTTTGGACCCGACCTCCAGCTGGAGAAGAATTGGTCAGAAGTACTAGCAAAGATCGGTTCTGCCGGCAAGACTTGGAACCGACGGAGGTTGTCTGTGAAGGGCAGGGCGGACGTGTGTGTTACATACATTTTCCCCCTGGTTCTTTATCGATTGTCAGTACTTCCTCTCTGTAAGGCCCACAGGAAGGCGCTCGAGCGATCGCTATCCTCCATTTTATGGAGGGGACGCGGTAACAGGGTCGACAGACGAGTCTGCACTAAACGTCCGTGTCATGGGGGGCTGGGAATGCCACACTTGCTGAGTCACATCCGTGCCTCACGGTTGGCTTTCCTACGCCGCGCATTGACTAGAGGAGATCCGATTCTGGAGGGGATTGTTAGGGACGCGTTCCCTGGCCTTACTATCAGTCCCCCCATCTCGAGGGTTGAGCGCCGTCGTAAACCCCGGGATCAATCGCTTTTCCTCCGCGAGTGTCGGTTCGCCTTGAAGGCTATTCCGCGGTCCAGTGACCTGTCACAGCCTAGGAAAGTCTTCTATAGGGGATTAGTGGAGGGGCGCGCGAAGGATTCCCTACGTGATACGCTCTGCTTTTCGGAAGAGGAGTATCGCTCCTACTGGTCTTGGGCGCCAGCGGCGGATTATCTCAGTAACCCTGAGTTTTCGCTTACCTGGCGATTGGCTCGGAATCGGCTGCCTCTCAACGACAAGGCTTTCATATGGGGCTTGGCGGATTTGCCAGACTGTGAACGGTGTGGTCTTGGTTTAGAAGAAACGGCTTCGCACGCCTTCTACCATTGCCCCCGGGTCCGCCCCTTATGGGACCATGTCGGCGAGCTGACGGCTCGTCTCGCTCCCGAAGAACTCGTGTCCATTGATCGCGCATACGCGTGTGACAATGTGTCGCCCCCGTATTCCGGGGTGAAACGAATGGTGTTTCTGACGCTGCTAGCCACGGCTCGAATGGTGATATGGACGACGCGCATGCAGGAAGTCTTGCGAGGCAATCGTCTTTCGCATCAGGATCTAATCCGATTCTTTGAGCATCAGCTCAAGATGAAGATTAGAACTGATAGGAAACGATTGCATTCGACAGTCTTCAACGAAAGGTGGGTAAAAGAGGCGAGCTTGGTTCGTTTGGACGGGGCTAGCCTTGATTTTCTTTTCTAGGTCAATCTAAAGTCACATCGGGGTGGTTTCCTGTGGAACCCTCCCCTTGGTTAGGTTAGACAAGCTTAAGTGTACCTAGTTAATGTGAGTAAGTGTTGTTCCCGGCCTGTTTCCCGGCTATCTTTTTAGTTATGATCCAAGTCGAGATTCCCAACCTCCCCAGTTTGTTTTGGCCCCACCTTTCATCTCGACTAGGTCAGCCTTTTATTTCCCCATGTCCGGGTTATTTTATCTTTTTCCCACTCCCTTAGCGAGAGTGTTTCTTGATTCTGTCCTCTGGGCAGAATACAGCGGCCTCTCTATTTTGAGGGTTGGACGGGCCCTACTAACACGAATTATGTTTAGTTTAAATATTCGTTGAGTTTTTAGTTTGTTATTGGGTTCATCTCCCTCCCTACTTTCATCTTTTCATTATTAGAATTTTAATGTATGTTATTATCATCAAAATTTTTATGGTGTGGGGCGCGTTTTTGTAGGTTCCCCTGGTGTGGATGTGGTATTATGGTGGATGAAGGTTTGAATGGCGACGGATGAGTTCTTGTGGTGAATGGGTTAATTGTAATGTATGAATGGGTCGCGAATCTGATTAGCTAGGTATAGGATAGTAAGTTATGACCAGCCTTTACCCCTCCCCTTTTCGGCCTTGTGCCACATTTGTTGTATTCCAACAAAAAATAAAATGTCCAATGCCAACCGGTTCACCGCAGTTTACTGTTTTTTCGTTTGAATACGGTGTGAGACAACTTTAAAGAATAACTCAGTGATAAGTGTTTATTTTGTTACTTTTTCAGTTTCCAACATTGTTTTTGAAGTTTCTTGGTTTTGACTTTTTCGTTTTAGTATATATTGGAATATTTTACATTTACCTTTCATTTGCCTTTTTGTTGTATTTATTACCCTCCCCCTATTTTGATTTGCATTTGCTCTTTGGTTGAATTGTTTATTGCCTTGTTTGTCCCGTTCTTGTTCTATTTTTATTTTGTTTGAAATGATAAAAAGTACTTTTTATAAAAGGAGCAAGAAAAAGAGATAAATTACGTCGACCGTGGCTGTGTTTTAGTCTACGCCATGGTCGACACAAACAATAAAAAAGTGCCTGATACACCGGTGGTAAAGCCGGTGTCGCCAGCAAAATCGGCCTGGTCTCAAGATAGGCCGCTAAAGAAAGATGGGGAATTCTATGCCAGTCAGAGGAAAAAACTGGAAAGCAGTTTCAACGGCAACGAATTCCTCACGATAAAGGACGCCTTCGACGCCGTTAAAGTAAGAACGATTTCTCTGCTTACTTCAGACGTGAAGAGCCATAAATTAATGGGGGTAAGCAGAGAATGCATGGAGGAGGCTCTAAAATCATTGAACATTTGTCCAAAGATTTTGGCCAGAAGGACCAATGCTCTTTGGGATCTCCTTCTCCAGACTGAAGATCAGGCCCGAAGATTAGCGGGAAGTGTTCTAAACACAAAAAATTTACGGTTACAAACCGAGTATATGGGCACCCGCAGAACAAAAATAACTGTCCACGGAGTGCCGATTGACATATCAGAAGATCGGATGGGGGCTTTCTTCTCTAAATATGGGGAAGTTAGCGAAGTGAAGGCCATCTGCAGTAAGTCAGGAATAGACACTGGGGATATGGAAGTTCAAATTACCCTAGACAAGGAAAACTTCCAAGATATCCCAAACATTTTGCTCTGCCGAACGAGAAGAATACTGGTAGTGGTGGAAGGGAGGAAACCATGTTGTTGGGTGTGCGGACAGCCGGGCCATATGGCAAAGGCGTGCCCCACCAAGAAGGTGCCAGCACAAAAAGAACCGACTCCAGTAACGACAGCAGCAGCGACAGCAGCGACCGCTACCAAAACCGCCGAAACTGGAAAGACTTCGAGTGACGGCTGGAAGGAAGTGGTTGCAAAGGGACGAAAATCCCAAACAAGCCTCCCGTCCCCCCCAAAGGAGGCTTCTCCCAAAAAGCAGACTGAGAAACAAAATCGGAAGAAAGAGGAAAACAAGAAGCAACATCAACCAAAGCAACCCGAAGTCGAGATGGAGGTGGAAGAACTACCTACAATGCGGTCCTCCTCTTTGAAAAGGAACAGGGAAGAGGACGAAGAAGAAATCCCGACAAAAAAACATACAGCAGAAAAAAGACCAGGGAGGAGCCGGGAAAAATCCAAATGCGCATCCACCCCAGCGTCTCCAGAGAGATATATTGCTGTACCTATTCCTAGGAGTCTCCCCCCATCACTCTCACGTTTGCCACTCCCTCCTCCCACTCCCACTCCCACTCCCACACAATCATCCACCCCCATGTCATCGGATGCGTCCCCTACCCAGCATACACCCACTCTCCCGTCCATTCCCTCCCCACCAGACCCAGATAGGGTTAAGAAAAAAAAGAAGAGGCTCTTTAAAAGAGCAGAAGATATATGTAGGGTGGATAAGACGGAGCTGGAAAAAAACTGTTCTTCCAGGAAAAAATCCCTTCTAGGTCCACTCCATAAACTCACCTCCATTGACAACATGTCGGTGGAAGACCCCCAGAATTTCCCAGGGGCCCCAGGTGTGATTGCCCTCATCAGGGATGCGGGGAAACATTTAAAAGTTTGGGCCCATATGTTTGAGGCCAAAGAAGCATACCCAAATTTGAGAATGGCGGAGTTTGGGTCTCCTGATCTCACCAAGATGCACGGCTTCTGTGCAGGGAGGGTCCCGGTACGTCTCCACCCCTCACTATACAGGGCCTTAAAATTAACGTACCCTACGGACGTCGGCGGGATTGTCTCGGAAGGACGGATGACGTCGGAGCTGGGCACGGGAAGCCTGGGACAAACCGTCGGGGTCCTGTCACCCGCAGATTTCCGCCCCGTATGTGCTTAGGTTGTTGCAGTAACTGTCGTTTTTTATTTTTGCAGGCCTAGGAAATGGAAATAAAGATAGCCAGTTTGAATGCGAAGGGCTTGAGAGATCGGGGTAAGGCTGCCCGCCTGCTTCGGGATCTCTTGTCCTTCGGCGTGGATGTTGCCGCGATCGAAGAGACCCACTTTGTTTGCACTTCCGATGCGTGTGTGCTGGAGGATGACTTTGTCATCTATTCAGCATATGGGGACCGATGTGCCAGAGGAGTTTCTTTGTTGGTCAGACGTACTCTCGATGCGAAGGTGGACCTTGTGCATACCGATGCCGAGGGCCGGTTAATCGTGGCCGATATTGCCGTGAAAAGTGGTTCGTTTCGGGTCGTTGCGGTTTATGCGCCCAACGACTGGGAGGAGCGGGGTTCCTTTTTTCGGCGGTTGGGGCCGTTCCTAGTTGATTCATCGCGCCTAGTTTTAATGGGGGACTGGAATGCCATCCTGAACCCCAAGTTAGACAGGGGGCGGGGCGCTAGCGGGAGTAGGGGCGATCGTAGCCTGGTCAATCTGATCGACGATTATGGTCTCGTCGATAGATACCGGGTCGATCATCCCAAGGGGAAAATGTGGACGTGGGCTCGTAGCTGGCCGTCTGTCAATGTAGTTAGCTACATTGACAGAATGTTAGTTCGTAGAGCCGACATAGACTTGTTAGATTGTCCCACGTTCCACTGGGTAGGCTACACGGATCACAAACTCGTTTGTGCCCGTGTGGCGTTAGAACATAGGCCTAGAATGGCTGGCTACTGGAAGTTCAATCTGTCTTTACTGGACAGGCGGGACTTCCAGAGGCAGCTAACTAGTGTAGTGCAGCGGGAGCTAGTGGGGGCGGTTATCGGGAATAAGTGGTGGGAGCGACTTAAGGATAGAATTAGGTCTTTCACCGCTGATTTCAGCAAACGGCTCGCCCTAGATAGAGCTGAAAAGGTGAAGACGCTTAAGGCTAATTTTTCCCGGGCGGAGGCTGGGGGGGATCCCCTAGAGATAGCCCTAGCTAGGGAGGCCCTGCAGCGTTCGAATAGCGAGCGCTACATGGGTCAGGTAATTAGGCATAGGCTAAGTAAGATGTCTTCTGAAGCTGTGAACCTGGGCGCAGATCTGCGTCGGGAAGAAGTCCGTCGAGGTGGTGATCGTTACATTCGTCAAGTCGAAACCCCGGAGGGGCGTACTCTGCGGTCGACTGACGACATGTGCGAGGCGTTTCGGCGGCATTTCGAGAGCCGCTTTACCAAGGAGCCTGGTCTCCGTGAGGAGGAGTTTCGCAGCTATTTGGCTGACTTTCCTCGGCTTGAGCCGACTGAAGCAGCTAGCTGCGAGGGAGAGATCACGGAGGGCGAAGTCTACGAGGCATTGAAGAAGGTCGGCAGAGGCAAGTCGCCCGGTCTGGATGGTTTGCCTTATGAATTGTACTTGAGGCTGTCGCACATCTTTGTTCCGATTTTGACTGCAGTGTTCAACAACTGGTTTCGGTCGGGGTCCATCCCCAACCGCATTTCCAGGGGTGTGATCACTCTGTTGAAAAAGGGCAAGGGTGTTGGGGGTAAACTAGACGATTACAGGCCCATAACTCTGCTAAACACAGAGTTAAAGATTATGGCCAAGATCCTGCAGGAGCGTTTGCAGTCAGTTGCCGAGTCTCTGTTGGGACCCGAGCAGACTTGTTCTGTGAGGGGCCGAACAATTCAGAGCAACCTGCATTTGATCCGCACGATCCTAGAGGGAGTAAAAGACGACGAGGAAGCCGCGCTGATCAATTTGGATCAGTCCAAGGCATTTGATAGGGTCGACCATCGCTACCTTGCTACTGTCCTGCAGGCCGCCGGATTCGCACCCGACTTCTGCCGCTGGATTAGCCTCCTGTATCGCTCCCCCAGTGCTGTGGTACAGGTGAACGGAAAGTTGTCGGGCGCTTTTGTTCTGTCGAGGTCGGTTCGTCAGGGTTGTCCGCTGTCGCCTCTCCTTTATGCTTTGGCGTTGGAGCCTCTCCTTCGCCGGCTGAAGGACGAGACGTGCAGTCCGGCCCTACGCGGGATCGCCGTTCCTGGAGGGTCTCGAGCCAGGGTTTCCGCGTACGCCGATGACGTATCTGCTTTCGTGTCGTCCCGGGGCGACATTGAAGCGGTACAGAAGGCGCTTGATCGGTACGAGAAGGTGACAGGGGCCAAGATAAACCGCGACAAGTCGTCCGGCTTGCGGTTAGGTGCCTGGAAGGGGCGTGATCTTCCAGGCCGCTTCGGTTGGACGGACGGTCCTGTCCGCATTCTTGGAGTGTGGTTTGGACCCGACCTCCAGCTGGAGAAGAATTGGTCAGAAGTACTAGCAAAGATCGGTTCTGCCGGCAAGACTTGGAACCGACGGAGGTTGTCTGTGAAGGGCAGGGCGGACGTGTGTGTTACATACATTTTCCCCCTGGTTCTTTATCGATTGTCAGTACTTCCTCTCTGTAAGGCCCACAGGAAGGCGCTCGAGCGATCGCTATCCTCCATTTTATGGAGGGGACGCGGTAACAGGGTCGACAGACGAGTCTGCACTAAACGTCCGTGTCATGGGGGGCTGGGAATGCCACACTTGCTGAGTCACATCCGTGCCTCACGGTTGGCTTTCCTACGCCGCGCATTGACTAGAGGAGATCCGATTCTGGAGGGGATTGTTAGGGACGCGTTCCCTGGCCTTACTATCAGTCCCCCCATCTCGAGGGTTGAGCGCCGTCGTAAACCCCGGGATCAATCGCTTTTCCTCCGCGAGTGTCGGTTCGCCTTGAAGGCTATTCCGCGGTCCAGTGACCTGTCACAGCCTAGGAAAGTCTTCTATAGGGGATTAGTGGAGGGGCGCGCGAAGGATTCCCTACGTGATACGCTCTGCTTTTCGGAAGAGGAGTATCGCTCCTACTGGTCTTGGGCGCCAGCGGCGGATTATCTCAGTAACCCTGAGTTTTCGCTTACCTGGCGATTGGCTCGGAATCGGCTGCCTCTCAACGACAAGGCTTTCATATGGGGCTTGGCGGATTTGCCAGACTGTGAACGGTGTGGTCTTGGTTTAGAAGAAACGGCTTCGCACGCCTTCTACCATTGCCCCCGGGTCCGCCCCTTATGGGACCATGTCGGCGAGCTGACGGCTCGTCTCGCTCCCGAAGAACTCGTGTCCATTGATCGCGCATACGCGTGTGACAATGTGTCGCCCCCGTATTCCGGGGTGAAACGAATGGTGTTTCTGACGCTGCTAGCCACGGCTCGAATGGTGATATGGACGACGCGCATGCAGGAAGTCTTGCGAGGCAATCGTCTTTCGCATCAGGATCTAATCCGATTCTTTGAGCATCAGCTCAAGATGAAGATTAGAACTGATAGGAAACGATTGCATTCGACAGTCTTCAACGAAAGGTGGGTAAAAGAGGCGAGCTTGGTTCGTTTGGACGGGGCTAGCCTTGATTTTCTTTTCTAGGTCAATCTAAAGTCACATCGGGGTGGTTTCCTGTGGAACCCTCCCCTTGGTTAGGTTAGACAAGCTTAAGTGTACCTAGTTAATGTGAGTAAGTGTTGTTCCCGGCCTGTTTCCCGGCTATCCTTTTAGTTATGATCCAAGTCGAGATTCCCAACCTCCCCAGTTTGTTTTGGCCCCACCTTTCATCTCGACTAGGTCAGCCTTTTATTTCCCCATGTCCGGGTTATTTTATCTCTTTCCCACACCCTTAGCGAGAGTGTCTCTTGATTCTGTCCTCTGGGCAGAATACAGCGGCCTCTCTATTTTGAGGGTTGGACGGGCCCTACTAACACGAATTATGTTTAGTTTAAATATTCGTTGAGTTTTTAGTTTGTTATTGGGTTCATCTCCCTCCCCACTTTCATCTTTTCATTATTAGAATTTTAATGTATGTTATTATCATCAAAATTTTTATGGTGTGGGGCGCGTTTTTGTAGGTTCCCCTGGTGTTGATGTGGTATTATGGTGGATGAAGGTTTGAATGGCAACGGATGAGTTCTTGTGGTGAATGGGTTAATTGTAATGTATGAATGGGTCGCGAATCTGATTAGCTAGGTATAGGATAGTAAGTTATGACCAGCCCTTACCCCTCCCCTTTTCGGCCTTGTGCCACATTTGTTGTATTCCAACAAAAAATAAAATGTCAAATGCCAACCGGTTCACCGCAGTTTACTGTTTTTTCGTTTGAATACGGTGTGAGACAACTTTAAAGAATAACTCAGTGATAAGTGTTTATTTTGTTACTTTTTCAGTTTCCAACATTGTTTTTGAAGTTTCTTGGTTTTGACTTTTTCGTTTTAGTATATATTGTAATATTTTACATTTACCTTTCATTTGCCTTTTTGTTGTATTTATTACCCTCCCCCTATTTTGATTTGCATTTGCTCTTTGGTTGAATTGTTTATTGCCTTGGTTGTCCCGTTCTTGTTCTATTTTATTTTGTTTGAAATGAAAAAAAGTAATATTTATAAAAGGAGCAAGAAAAAGAGATAAATTACGTCGACCGTGGTTGTGTTTTAGTCTACGCCATGGTCGACACAAACAATAAAAAAGTGCCTGATACACCGGTGCCAAATCCGGTGTCGCCAGCAAAATCGGCCTGGTCTCAAGATAGGCCGCTAAAGAAAGATGGGGAATTCTATGCCAGTCAGAGGAAAAAACTGGAAAGCAGTTTCAACGGCAACGAATTCCTCACGATAAAGGACGCCTTTGATGCAGTGAAAGTGAGAACTATTTCTCTGCTTACTTCAGACGTGAAGAGCCATAAATTAATGGGGGTAAGCAGAGAATGCATGGAGGAGGCTCTAAAATCATTGAATATTTGTCCAAAGATTTTGGCCAGAAGGACCAATGCTCTTTGGGATCTCCTTCTCCAGACTGAAGACCAGGCCCGAAGATTAGCGGGAAGTGTTCTGAACACAAAAAATTTACGGTTACAAACCGAATATATGGGCACCCGCAGAACGAAAATTACCGTCCACGGAGTACCGATAGACATTTCAGAAGATCGGATGGGGGCTTTCTTCTCTAAATATGGGGAAGTTAGCGAAGTGAAGGCCATCTGCAGTAAGTCAGGAATAGACACTGGGGATATGGAAGTTCAAATTACCCTAGACAAGGAAAACTTCCAAGATATCCCAAACATTTTGCTCTGCCGAACGAGAAGAATGCTGGTGGTGGTTGAAGGGAGGAAACCATGTTGTTGGGTGTGCGGACAGCCGGGCCATATGGCAAAGGCGTGCCCCACCAAGAAGGTGCCAGCACAAAAAGAGCCTACTCCAGTAACGACAGCAGCAGCGACAGCAGCGACCGCTACCAAAACCGCCGAAACTGGAAAGACTTCGAGTGACGGCTGGAAGGAAGTGGTTGCAAAGGGGCGAAAATCCCAAACAAGCCTCCCGTCCCCCCCAAAGGAGGCTTCTCCCAAAAAGCAGACTGACAAAGAGAGTCGGAAGAAAGAAGAAAACAAGAAGCAACATCAACCAAAGGAACCCGAAGTCGAGATGGAGGTAGAAGAACTACCTGCAATGCGGTCCTCCTCTTTGAAGAGGAACAGGGAAGAGGACGAAGAAGAAGTCCCGACAAAAAAACATACAGCAGAAAAAAGACCAGGGAGGAGCCGGGAAAAATCCAAATGCGCATCCACCCCGGCGTCTCCAGAGAGATATATTGCTGTACCTATTCCTAGGAGTCTCCCCCCATCACTCTCACGTTTGCCACTCCCTCCTTCCACTCCCACTCCCACTCCCACACAATCATCCACCCCCATGTCATCGGATGCGTCCCCTACCCAGCATACACCCACTCTCCCGTCCATGCCCTCCCCACCAGACCCAGATAGGGTTAAGAAAAAAAAGAAGAGGATCTTTAAAAGAGCCGAAGATATATGTAGGGTGGATAAGACGGAGCTGGAAAAAAACTGTTCCTCCAGGAAAAAATCCCTTCTAGGTCCACTCTTTAAACTCTCTTCCATTGACAACATGTCGGTGGAAGACCCCCAGAACTTTCCGGGGGCCCCAGGTGTGATTGCCCTCATCAGGGATGCGGGGAAGCATTTAAAAGTATGGGCCCATATGTTCGAGGCCAAAGAAGCATTCCCAAATTTAAGAATGGCGGAATTTGGGTCTCCTGACCTCACCAAGATGCACGGCTTCTGTGCAGGGAGGGTCCCGGTACGTCTCCACCCCTCACTATACAGGGCCTTAAAATTAACATACCCTACGGACGTCGGCGGGATTGTCTCGGAAGGACGGATGACGTCGGAGCTGGGCACGGGAAGCCTGGGACAAACCGTCGGAGTCTTGTCACCCGCAGATTTCCGCCCCGTATGTGCTTAGGTTGTTGCAGTAACTGTCGTTTTTTATTTTTGCAGGCCTAGGAAATGGAAATAAAGATAGCCAGTTTGAATGCGAAGGGCTTGAGAGATCGGGGTAAGGCTGCCCGCCTGCTTCGGGATCTCTTGTCCTTCGGCGTGGATGTTGCCGCGATCGAAGAGACCCACTTTGTTTGCACTTCCGATGCGTGTGTGCTGGAGGATGACTTTGTCATCTATTCAGCATATGGGGACCGATGTGCCAGAGGAGTTTCTTTGTTGGTCAGACGTACTCTCGATGCGAAGGTGGACCTTGTGCATACCGATGCCGAGGGCCGGTTAATCGTGGCCGATATTGCCGTGAAAAGTGGTTCGTTTCGGGTCGTTGCGGTTTATGCGCCCAACGACTGGGAGGAGCGGGGTTCCTTTTTTCGGCGGTTGGGGCCGTTCCTAGTTGATTCATCGCGCCTAGTTTTAATGGGGGACTGGAATGCCATCCTGAACCCCAAGTTAGACAGGGGGCGGGGCGCTAGCGGGAGTAGGGGCGATCGTAGCCTGGTCAATCTGATCGACGATTATGGTCTCGTCGATAGATACCGGGTCGATCATCCCAAGGGGAAAATGTGGACGTGGGCTCGTAGCTGGCCGTCTGTCAATGTAGTTAGCTACATTGACAGAATGTTAGTTCGTAGAGCCGACATAGACTTGTTAGATTGTCCCACGTTCCACTGGGTAGGCTACACGGATCACAAACTCGTTTGTGCCCGTGTGGCGTTAGAACATAGGCCTAGAATGGCTGGCTACTGGAAGTTCAATCTGTCTTTACTGGACAGGCGGGACTTCCAGAGGCAGCTAACTAGTGTAGTGCAGCGGGAGCTAGTGGGGGCGGTTATCGGGAATAAGTGGTGGGAGCGACTTAAGGATAGAATTAGGTCTTTCACCACTGATTTCAGCAAACGGCTCGCCCTAGATAGAGCTGAAAAGGTGAAGACGCTTAAGGCTAATTTTTCCCGGGCGGAGGCTGGGGGGGATCCCCTAGAGATAGCCCTAGCTAGGGAGGCCCTGCAGCGTTCGAATAGCGAGCGCTACATGGGTCAGGTAATTAGGCATAGGCTAAGTAAGATGTCTTCTGAAGCTGTGAACCTGGGCGCAGATCTGCGTCGGGAAGAAGTCCGTCGAGGTGGTGATCGTTACATTCGTCAAGTCGAAACCCCGGAGGGGCGTACTCTGCGGTCGACTGACGACATGTGCGAGGCGTTTCGGCGGCATTTCGAGAGCCGCTTTACCAAGGAGCCTGGTCTCCGTGAGGAGGAGTTTCGCAGCTATTTGGCTGACTTTCCTCGGCTTGAGCCGACTGAAGCAGCTAGCTGCGAGGGAGAGATCACGGAGGGCGAAGTCTACGAGGCATTGAAGAAGGTCGGCAGAGGCAAGTCGCCCGGTCTGGATGGTTTGCCTTATGAATTGTACTTGAGGCTGTCGCACATCTTTGTTCCGATTTTGACTGCAGTGTTCAACAACTGGTTTCGGTCGGGGTCCATCCCCAACCGCATTTCCAGGGGTGTGATCACTCTGTTGAAAAAGGGCAAGGGTGTTGGGGGTAAACTAGACGATTACAGGCCCATAACTCTGCTAAACACAGAGTTAAAGATTATGGCCAAGATCCTGCAGGAGCGTTTGCAGTCAGTTGCCGAGTCTCTGTTGGGACCCGAGCAGACTTGTTCTGTGAGGGGCCGAACAATTCAGAGCAACCTGCATTTGATCCGCACGATCCTAGAGGGAGTAAAAGACGACGAGGAAGCCGCGCTGATCAATTTGGATCAGTCCAAGGCATTTGATAGGGTCGACCATCGCTACCTTGCTACTGTCCTGCAGGCCGCCGGATTCGCACCCGACTTCTGCCGCTGGATTAGCCTCCTGTATCGCTCCCCCAGTGCTGTGGTACAGGTGAACGGAAAGTTGTCGGGCGCTTTTGTTCTGTCGAGGTCGGTTCGTCAGGGTTGTCCGCTGTCGCCTCTCCTTTATGCTTTGGCGTTGGAGCCTCTCCTTCGCCGGCTGAAGGACGAGACGTGCAGTCCGGCCCTACGCGGGATCGCCGTTCCTGGAGGGTCTCGAGCCAGGGTTTCCGCGTACGCCGATGACGTATCTGCTTTCGTGTCGTCCCGGGGCGACATTGAAGCGGTACAGAAGGCGCTTGATCGGTACGAGAAGGTGACAGGGGCCAAGATAAACCGCGACAAGTCGTCCGGCTTGCGGTTAGGTGCCTGGAAGGGGCGTGATCTTCCAGGCCGCTTCGGTTGGACGGACGGTCCTGTCCGCATTCTTGGAGTGTGGTTTGGACCCGACCTCCAGCTGGAGAAGAATTGGTCAGAAGTACTAGCAAAGATCGGTTCTGCCGGCAAGACTTGGAACCGACGGAGGTTGTCTGTGAAGGGCAGGGCGGACGTGTGTGTTACATACATTTTCCCCCTGGTTCTTTATCGATTGTCAGTACTTCCTCTCTGTAAGGCCCACAGGAAGGCGCTCGAGCGATCGCTATCCTCCATTTTATGGAGGGGACGCGGTAACAGGGTCGACAGACGAGTCTGCACTAAACGTCCGTGTCATGGGGGGCTGGGAATGCCACACTTGCTGAGTCACATCCGTGCCTCACGGTTGGCTTTCCTACGCCGCGCATTGACTAGAGGAGATCCGATTCTGGAGGGGATTGTTAGGGACGCGTTCCCTGGCCTTACTATCAGTCCCCCCATCTCGAGGGTTGAGCGCCGTCGTAAACCCCGGGATCAATCGCTTTTCCTCCGCGAGTGTCGGTTCGCCTTGAAGGCTATTCCGCGGTCCAGTGACCTGTCACAGCCTAGGAAAGTCTTCTATAGGGGATTAGTGGAGGGGCGCGCGAAGGATTCCCTACGTGATACGCTCTGCTTTTCGGAAGAGGAGTATCGCTCCTACTGGTCTTGGGCGCCAGCGGCGGATTATCTCAGTAACCCTGAGTTTTCGCTTACCTGGCGATTGGCTCGGAATCGGCTGCCTCTCAACGACAAGGCTTTCATATGGGGCTTGGCGGATTTGCCAGACTGTGAACGGTGTGGTCTTGGTTTAGAAGAAACGGCTTCGCACGCCTTCTACCATTGCCCCCGGGTCCGCCCCTTATGGGACCATGTCGGCGAGCTGACGGCTCGTCTCGCTCCCGAAGAACTCGTGTCCATTGATCGCGCATACGCGTGTGACAATGTGTCGCCCCCGTATTCCGGGGTGAAACGAATGGTGTTTCTGACGCTGCTAGCCACGGCTCGAATGGTGATATGGACGACGCGCATGCAGGAAGTCTTGCGAGGCAATCGTCTTTCGCATCAGGATCTAATCCGATTCTTTGAGCATCAGCTCAAGATGAAGATTAGAACTGATAGGAAACGATTGCATTCGACAGTCTTCAACGAAAGGTGGGTAAAAGAGGCGAGCTTGGTTCGTTTGGACGGGGCTAGCCTTGATTTTCTTTTCTAGGTCAATCTAAAGTCACATCGGGGTGGTTTCCTGTGGAACCCTCCCCTTGGTTAGGTTAGACAAGCTTAAGTGTACCTAGTTAATGTGAGTAAGTGTTGTTCCCGGCCTGTTTCCCGGCTATCTTTTTAGTTATGATCCAAGTCGAGATTCCCAACCTCCCCAGTTTGTTTTGGCCCCACCTTTCATCTCGACTAGGTCAGCCTTTTATTTCCCCATGTCCGGGTTATTTTATCTCTTTCCCACTCCCTTAGCGAGAGTGTCTCTTGATTCTGTCCTCTGGGCAGAATACAGCGGCCTCTCTATTTTGAGGGTTGGACGGGCCCTACTAACACGAATTATGTTTAGTTTAAATATTCGTTGAGTTTTAGTTTGTTATTGGGTTCATCTCCCTCCCCACTTTCATCTTTTCATTATTAGAATTTTAATGTATGTTATTATCATCAAAATTTTTATGGTGTGGGGCGCGTTTTTGTAGGTTCCCCTGGTGTGGATGTGGTATTATGGTGGATGAAGGTTTGAATGGCGACGGATGAGTTCTTGTGGTGAATGGGTTAATTGTAATGTATGAATGGGTCGCGAATCTGATTAGCTAGGTATAGGATAGTAAGTTATGACCAGCCTTTACCCTTCCCCTTTTCGGCCTTGTGCCACATTTGTTGTATTCCAACAAAAAATAAAATTTCAAATGCCAACCGGTTCACCGCAGTTTACTGTTTTTTCGTTTGAATACGGTGTGAGACAACTTTAAAGAATAACTCAGTGATAAGTGTTTATTTTGTTACTTTTTCAGTTTCCAACATTGTTTTTGAAGTTTCTTGGTTTTGACTTTTTCGTTTTAGTATATATTGTAATATTTTACATTTACCTTTCATTTGCCTTTTTGTTGTATTTATTACCCTCCCCCTATTTTGATTTGCATTTGCTCTTTGGTTGAATTGTTTATTGCCTTGGTTGTCCCGTTCTTGTTCTATTTTATTTTGTTTGAAATGAAAAAAAGTAATATTTATAAAAGGAGCAAGAAAAAGAGATAAATTACGTCGACCGTGGTTGTGTTTTAGTCTACGCCATGGTCGACACAAACAATAAAAAAGTGCCTGATACACCGGTGCCAAATCCGGTGTCGCCAGCAAAATCGGCCTGGTCTCAAGATAGGCCGCTAAAGAAAGATGGGGAATTCTATGCCAGTCAGAGGAAAAAACTGGAAAGCAGTTTCAACGGCAACGAATTCCTCACGATAAAGGACGCCTTTGATGCAGTGAAAGTGAGAACTATTTCTCTGCTTACTTCAGACGTGAAGAGCCATAAATTAATGGGGGTAAGCAGAGAATGCATGGAGGAGGCTCTAAAATCATTGAATATTTGTCCAAAGATTTTGGCCAGAAGGACCAATGCTCTTTGGGATCTCCTTCTCCAGACTGAAGACCAGGCCCGAAGATTAGCGGGAAGTGTTCTAAACACAAAAAATTTACGGTTACAAACCGAATATATGGGCACCCGCAGAACGAAAATTACCGTCCACGGAGTACCGATAGACATTTCAGAAGATCGGATGGGGGCTTTCTTCTCTAAATATGGGGAAGTTAGCGAAGTGAAGGCCATCTGCAGTAAGTCAGGAATAGACACTGGGGATATGGAAGTTCAAATTACCCTAGACAAGGAAAACTTCCAAGATATCCCAAACATTTTGCTCTGCCGAACGAGAAGAATGCTGGTGGTGGTTGAAGGGAGGAAACCATGTTGTTGGGTGTGCGGACAGCCGGGCCATATGGCAAAGGCGTGCCCCACCAAGAAGGTGCCAGCACAAAAAGAGCCTACTCCAGTAACGACAGCAGCAGCGACAGCAGCAGCGACAGCAGCGACCGCTACCAAAACCGCCGAAACTGGAAAGACTTCGAGTGACGGCTGGAAGGAAGTGGTTGCAAAGGGACGAAAATCCCAAACAAGCCTCCCGTCCCCCCCAAAGGAGGCTTCTCCCAAAAAGCAGACTGACAAAGAGAGTCGGAAGAAAGAAGATAAAAAGAAGCAATATCAGCAACCCGAAGTCGAGATGGAGGTGGAAGAACTACCTACAATGCGGTCCTCCTCTTTGAAGAGGAACAGGGAAGAGGACGAAGAAGAAGTCCCGACAAAAAAACATACAGCAGAAAAAAGACCAGGGAGGAGCCGGGAAAAATCCAAATGCGCATCCACCCCGGCGTCTCCAGAGAGATATATTGCTGTACCTATTCCTAGGAGTCTCCCCGCATCACTCTCACGTTTGCCACTCCCTCCTCCCACTCCCACTCCCACTCCCACACAATCATCCACCCCCATGTCATCGGATGCGTCCCCTACCCAGCATACACCCACTCTCCCGTTCATTCCCTCCCCACCAGACCCAGATAGGGTTAAGAAAAAAAAGAAGAGACTCTTTAAAAGAGCAGAAGATATATGTAGGGTGGATAAGACGGAGCTGGAAAAAAACTGTTCCTCCAGGAAAAAATCCCTTCTAGGTCCACTCTTTAAACTCTCTTCCATTGACAACATGTCGGTGGAAGACCCCCAGAACTTTCCGGGGGCCCCAGGTGTGATTGCCCTCATCAGGGATGCGGGGAAGCATTTAAAAGTATGGGCCCATATGTTCGAGGCCAAAGAAGCATTCCCAAATTTAAGAATAGCGGAATTTGGGTCTCCTGACCTCACCAAGATGCACGGCTTCTGTGCAGGGAGGGTCCCGGTACGTCTCCACCCCTCACTATACAGGGCCTTAAAATTAACGTACCCTACGGACGTCGGCGGGATTGTCTCGGAAGGACGGATGACGTCGGAGCTGGGCACGGGAAGCCTGGGACAAACCGTCGGGGTCCTGTCACCCGCAGATTTCCGCCCCGTATGTGCTTAGGTTGTTGCAGTAACTGTCGTTTTTTATTTTTGCAGGCCTAGGAAATGGAAATAAAGATAGCCAGTTTGAATGCGAAGGGCTTGAGAGATCGGGGTAAGGCTGCCCGCCTGCTTCGGGATCTCTTGTCCTTCGGCGTGGATGTTGCCGCGATCGAAGAGACCCACTTTGTTTGCACTTCCGATGCGTGTGTGCTGGAGGATGACTTTGTCATCTATTCAGCATATGGGGACCGATGTGCCAGAGGAGTTTCTTTGTTGGTCAGACGTACTCTCGATGCGAAGGTGGACCTTGTGCATACCGATGCCGAGGGCCGGTTAATCGTGGCCGATATTGCCGTGAAAAGTGGTTCGTTTCGGGTCGTTGCGGTTTATGCGCCCAACGACTGGGAGGAGCGGGGTTCCTTTTTTCGGCGGTTGGGGCCGTTCCTAGTTGATTCATCGCGCCTAGTTTTAATGGGGGACTGGAATGCCATCCTGAACCCCAAGTTAGACAGGGGGCGGGGCGCTAGCGGGAGTAGGGGCGATCGTAGCCTGGTCAATCTGATCGACGATTATGGTCTCGTCGATAGATACCGGGTCGATCATCCCAAGGGGAAAATGTGGACGTGGGCTCGTAGCTGGCCGTCTGTCAATGTAGTTAGCTACATTGACAGAATGTTAGTTCGTAGAGCCGACATAGACTTGTTAGATTGTCCCACGTTCCACTGGGTAGGCTACACGGATCACAAACTCGTTTGTGCCCGTGTGGCGTTAGAACATAGGCCTAGAATGGCTGGCTACTGGAAGTTCAATCTGTCTTTACTGGACAGGCGGGACTTCCAGAGGCAGCTAACTAGTGTAGTGCAGCGGGAGCTAGTGGGGGCGGTTATCGGGAATAAGTGGTGGGAGCGACTTAAGGATAGAATTAGGTCTTTCACCACTGATTTCAGCAAACGGCTCGCCCTAGATAGAGCTGAAAAGGTGAAGACGCTTAAGGCTAATTTTTCCCGGGCGGAGGCTGGGGGGGATCCCCTAGAGATAGCCCTAGCTAGGGAGGCCCTGCAGCGTTCGAATAGCGAGCGCTACATGGGTCAGGTAATTAGGCATAGGCTAAGTAAGATGTCTTCTGAAGCTGTGAACCTGGGCGCAGATCTGCGTCGGGAAGAAGTCCGTCGAGGTGGTGATCGTTACATTCGTCAAGTCGAAACCCCGGAGGGGCGTACTCTGCGGTCGACTGACGACATGTGCGAGGCGTTTCGGCGGCATTTCGAGAGCCGCTTTACCAAGGAGCCTGGTCTCCGTGAGGAGGAGTTTCGCAGCTATTTGGCTGACTTTCCTCGGCTTGAGCCGACTGAAGCAGCTAGCTGCGAGGGAGAGATCACGGAGGGCGAAGTCTACGAGGCATTGAAGAAGGTCGGCAGAGGCAAGTCGCCCGGTCTGGATGGTTTGCCTTATGAATTGTACTTGAGGCTGTCGCACATCTTTGTTCCGATTTTGACTGCAGTGTTCAACAACTGGTTTCGGTCGGGGTCCATCCCCAACCGCATTTCCAGGGGTGTGATCACTCTGTTGAAAAAGGGCAAGGGTGTTGGGGGTAAACTAGACGATTACAGGCCCATAACTCTGCTAAACACAGAGTTAAAGATTATGGCCAAGATCCTGCAGGAGCGTTTGCAGTCAGTTGTCGAGTCTCTGTTGGGACCCGAGCAGACTTGTTCTGTGAGGGGCCGAACAATTCAGAGCAACCTGCATTTGATCCGCACGATCCTAGAGGGAGTAAAAGACGACGAGGAAGCCGCGCTGATCAATTTGGATCAGTCCAAGGCATTTGATAGGGTCGACCATCGCTACCTTGCTACTGTCCTGCAGGCCGCCGGATTCGCACCCGACTTCTGCCGCTGGATTAGCCTCCTGTATCGCTCCCCCAGTGCTGTGGTACAGGTGAACGGAAAGTTGTCGGGCGCTTTTGTTCTGTCGAGGTCGGTTCGTCAGGGTTGTCCGCTGTCGCCTCTCCTTTATGCTTTGGCGTTGGAGCCTCTCCTTCGCCGGCTGAAGGACGAGACGTGCAGTCCGGCCCTACGCGGGATCGCCGTTCCTGGAGGGTCTCGAGCCAGGGTTTCCGCGTACGCCGATGACGTATCTGCTTTCGTGTCGTCCCGGGGCGACATTGAAGCGGTACAGAAGGCGCTTGATCGGTACGAGAAGGTGACAGGGGCCAAGATAAACCGCGACAAGTCGTCCGGCTTGCGGTTAGGTGCCTGGAAGGGGCGTGATCTTCCAGGCCGCTTCGGTTGGACGGACGGTCCTGTCCGCATTCTTGGAGTGTGGTTTGGACCCGACCTCCAGCTGGAGAAGAATTGGTCAGAAGTACTAGCAAAGATCGGTTCTGCCGGCAAGACTTGGAACCGACGGAGGTTGTCTGTGAAGGGCAGGGCGGACGTGTGTGTTACATACATTTTCCCCCTGGTTCTTTATCGATTGTCAGTACTTCCTCTCTGTAAGGCCCACAGGAAGGCGCTCGAGCGATCGCTATCCTCCATTTTATGGAGGGGACGCGGTAACAGGGTCGACAGACGAGTCTGCACTAAACGTCCGTGTCATGGGGGGCTGGGAATGCCACACTTGCTGAGTCACATCCGTGCCTCACGGTTGGCTTTCCTACGCCGCGCATTGACTAGAGGAGATCCGATTCTGGAGGGGATTGTTAGGGACGCGTTCCCTGGCCTTACTATCAGTCCCCCCATCTCGAGGGTTGAGCGCCGTCGTAAACCCCGGGATCAATCGCTTTTCCTCCGCGAGTGTCGGTTCGCCTTGAAGGCTATTCCGCGGTCCAGTGACCTGTCACAGCCTAGGAAAGTCTTCTATAGGGGATTAGTGGAGGGGCGCGCGAAGGATTCCCTACGTGATACGCTCTGCTTTTCGGAAGAGGAGTATCGCTCCTACTGGTCTTGGGCGCCAGCGGCGGATTATCTCAGTAACCCTGAGTTTTCGCTTACCTGGCGATTGGCTCGGAATCGGCTGCCTCTCAACGACAAGGCTTTCATATGGGGCTTGGCGGATTTGCCAGACTGTGAACGGTGTGGTCTTGGTTTAGAAGAAACGGCTTCGCACGCCTTCTACCATTGCCCCCGGGTCCGCCCCTTATGGGACCATGTCGGCGAGCTGACGGCTCGTCTCGCTCCCGAAGAACTCGTGTCCATTGATCGCGCATACGCGTGTGACAATGTGTCGCCCCCGTATTCCGGGGTGAAACGAATGGTGTTTTTGACGCTGCTAGCCACGGCTCGAATGGTGATATGGACGACGCGCATGCAGGAAGTCTTGCGAGGCAATCGTCTTTCGCATCAGGATCTAATCCGATTCTTTGAGCATCAGCTCAAGATGAAGATTAGAACTGATAGGAAACGATTGCATTCGACAGTCTTCAACGAAAGGTGGGTAAAAGAGGCGAGCTTGGTTCGTTTGGACGGGGCTAGCCTTGATTTTCTTTTCTAGGTCAATCTAAAGTCACAGCGGGGTGGTTTCCTGTGGAACCCTCCCCTTGGTTAGGTTAGACAAGCTTAAGTGTACCTAGTTAATGTGAGTAAGTGTTGTTCCCGGCCTGTTTCCCGGCTATCTTTTTAGTTATGATCCAAGTCGAGATTCCCAACCTCCCCAGTTTGTTTTGGCCCCACCTTTCATCTCGACTAGGTCAGCCTTTTATTTCCCCATGTCCGGGTTATTTTATCTTTTTCCCACTCCCTTAGCGAGAGTGTTTCTTGATTCTGTCCTCTGGGCAGAATACAGCGGCCTCTCTATTTTGAGGGTTGGACGGGCCCTACTAACACGAATTATGTTTAGTTTAAATATTCGTTGAGTTTTTAGTTTGTTATTGGGTTCATCTCCCTCCCTACTTTCATCTTTTCATTATTAGAATTTTAATGTATGTTATTATCATCAAAATTTTTATGGTGTGGGGCGCGTTTTTGTAGGTTCCCCTGGTGTGGATGTGGTATTATGGTGGATGAAGGTTTGAATGGCGACGGATGAGTTCTTGTGGTGAATGGGTAAATTGTAATGTATGAATGGGTCGCGAATCTGATTAGCTAGGTATAGGATAGTAAGTTATGACCAGCCTTTACCCCTCCCCTTTTCGGCCTTGTGCCACATTTGTTGTATTCCAACAAAAAATAAAATGTCCAATGCCAACCGGTTCACCGCAGTTTACTGTTTTTTCGTTTGAATACGGTGTGAGACAACTTTAAAGAATAACTCAGTGATAAGTGTTTATTTTGTTACTTTTTCAGTTTCCAACATTGTTTTTGATGTTTCTTGGTTTTCACTTTTTCGTTTTAGTATATATTGTAATATTTTACATTTACCTTTCATTTGCCTTTTTGTTGTATTTATTACCCTCCCCCTATTTTGATTTGCATTTGCTCTTTGGTTGAATTGTTTATTGCCTTGGTTGTCCCGTTCTTGTTCTATTTTATTTTGTTTGAAATGAAAAAAAGTAATATTTATAAAAGGAGCAAGAAAAAGAGATAAATTACGTCGACCGTGGTTGTGTTTTAGTCTACGCCATGGTCGACACAAACAATAAAAAAGTGCCTGATACACCGGTGCCAAATCCGGTGTCGCCAGCAAAATCGGCCTGGTCTCAAGATAGGCCGCTAAAGAAAGATGGGGAATTCTATGCCAGTCAGAGGAAAAAACTGGAAAGCAGTTTCAACGGCAACGAATTCCTCACGATAAAGGACGCCTTTGATGCAGTGAAAGTGAGAACTATTTCTCTGCTTACTTCAGACGTGAAGAGCCATAAATTAATGGGGGTAAGCAGAGAATGTATGGAGGAGGCGCTAAAATCATTGAACATTTGTCCAAAGATTTTGGCCAGAAGGACCAATGCTCTTTGGGATCTCCTTCTCCAGACTGAAGATCAGGCCCGAAGATTAGCGGGAAGTGTTCTAAACACAAAAAATTTACGGTTACAAACCGAATATATGGGCACCCGCAGAACGAAAATTACCATCCACGGAGTACCGATAGACATTTCAGAAGATCGGATGGGGGCTTTCTTCTCTAAATATGGGGAAGTTAGCGAAGTCAAGGCCATCTGCAGTAAGTCAGGAATAGACACTGGGGATATGGAAGTTCAAATTACCCTAGACAAGGAAAACTTCCAAGATATCCCAAACATTTTGCTCTGCCGAACGAGAAGAATGCTGGTGGTGGTTGAAGGGAGGAAACCATGTTGTTGGGTGTGCGGACAGCCGGGCCATATGGCAAAGGCGTGCCCCACCAAGAAGGTGCCAGCACAAAAAGAACCGACTCCAGTAACGACAGCAGCAGCGACAGCAGCGACCGCTACCAAAACCGCCGAAACTGGAAAGACTTCGAGTGACGGCTGGAAGGAAGTGGTTGCAAAGGGGCGAAAATCCCAAACAAGCCTCCCGTCCCCCCCAAAGGAGGCTTCTCCCAATAAGCAGACTGAGAAACAAAATCGGAAGAAAGAAGAAAACAAGAAGCAGCATCTACCAAAGGAACCCGAAGTCGAGATGGAGGTGGAAGAACTACCTACAATGCGGTCCTCCTCTTTGAAAAGGAACAGGGAAGAGGACGAAGAAGAAATCCCGACAAAAAAACATACAGCAGAAAAAAGACCAGGGAGGAGCCGGGAAAAATCCAAATGCGCATCCACCCCAGCGTCTCCAGAGAGATATATTGCTGTACCTATTCCTAGGAGTCTCCCCCCATCACTCTCACGTTTGCCACTCCCTCCTCCCACTCCCACTCCCACTCCCACACAATCATCCACCCCCATGTCATCGGATGCGTCCCCTACCCAGCATACACCCACTCTCCCGTCCATTCCCTCCCCACCAGACCCAGATAGGGTTAAGAAAAAAAAGAAGAGGCTCTTTAAAAGAGCAGAAGATATATGTAGGGTGGATAAGACGGAGCTGGAAAAAAACTGTTCTTCCAGGAAAAAATCCCTTCTAGGTCCACTCCATAAACTCACCTCCATTGACAACATGTCGGTGGAAGACCCCCAGAATTTCCCAGGGGCCCCAGGTGTGATTGCCCTCATCAGGGATGCGGGGAAACATTTAAAAGTGTGGGCCCATATGTTTGAGGCCAAAGAAGCATTCCCAAATTTGAGAATAGCGGAGTTTGGGTCTCCTGACCTCACTAAGATGCACGGCTTCTGTGCAGGGAGGGTCCCGGTACGTCTCCACCCCTCACTATACAGGGCCTTAAAATTAACGTACCCTACGGACGTCGGCGGGATTGTCTCGGAAGGACGGATGACGTCGGAGCTGGGCACGGGAAGCCTGGGACAAACCGTCGGGGTCCTGTCACCCGCAGATTTCCGCCCCGTATGTGCTTAGGTTGTTGCAGTAACTGTCGTTTTTTATTTTTGCAGGCCTAGAAAATGGAAATAAAGATAGCCAGTTTGAATGCGAAGGGCTTGAGAGATCGGGGTAAGGCTGCCCGCCTGCTTCGGGATCTCTTGTCCTTCGGCGTGGATGTTGCCGCGATCGAAGAGACCCACTTTGTTTGCACTTCCGATGCGTGTGTGCTGGAGGATGACTTTGTCATCTATTCAGCATATGGGGACCGATGTGCCAGAGGAGTTTCTTTGTTGGTCAGACGTACTCTCGATGCGAAGGTGGACCTTGTGCATACCGATGCCGAGGGCCGGTTAATCGTGGCCGATATTGCCGTGAAAAGTGGTTCGTTTCGGGTCGTTGCGGTTTATGCGCCCAACGACTGGGAGGAGCGGGGTTCCTTTTTTCGGCGGTTGGGGCCGTTCCTAGTTGATTCATCGCGCCTAGTTTTAATGGGGGACTGGAATGCCATCCTGAACCCCAAGTTAGACAGGGGGCGGGGCGCTAGCGGGAGAAGGGGCGATCGTAGCCTGGTCAATCTGATCGGCGATTATGGTCTCGTCGATAGATACCGGGTCGATCATCCCAAGGGGAAAATGTGGACGTGGGCTCGTAGCTGGCCGTCTGTCAATGTAGTTAGCTACATTGACAGAATGTTAGTTCGTAGAGCCGACATAGACCTGTTAGATTGTCCCACGTTCCACTGGGTAGGCTACACGGATCACAAACTCGTTTGTGCCCGTGTGGCGTTAGAACATAGGCCTAGAATGGCTGGCTACTGGAAGTTCAATCTGTCTTTACTGGACAGGCGGGACTTCCAGAGGCAGCTAACTAGTGTAGTGCAGCGGGAGCTAGTGGGGGCGGTTATCGGGAATAAGTGGTGGGAGCGACTTAAGGATAGAATTAGGTCTTTCACCACTGATTTCAGCAAACGGCTCGCCCTAGATAGAGCTGAAAAGGTGAAGACGCTTAAGGCTAATTTTTCCCGGGCGGAGGCTGGGGGGGATCCCCTAGAGATAGCCCTAGCTAGGGAGGCCCTGCAGCGTTCGAATAGCGAGCGCTACATGGGTCAGGTAATTAGGCATAGGCTAAGTAAGATGTCTTCTGAAGCTGTGAACCTGGGCGCAGATCTGCGTCGGGAAGAAGTCCGTCGAGGTGGTGATCGTTACATTCGTCAAGTCGAAACCCCGGAGGGGCGTACTCTGCGGTCGACTGACGACATGTGCGAGGCGTTTCGGCGGCATTTCGAGAGCCGCTTTACCAAGGAGCCTGGTCTCCGTGAGGAGGAGTTTCGCAGCTATTTGGCTGACTTTCCTCGGCTTGAGCCGACTGAAGCAGCTAGCTGCGAGGGAGAGATCACGGAGGGCGAAGTCTACGAGGCATTGAAGAATGTCGGCAGAGGCAAGTCGCCCGGTCTGGATGGTTTGCCTTATGAATTGTACTTGAGGCTGTCGCACATCTTTGTTCCGATTTTGACTGCAGTGTTCAACAACTGGTTTCGGTCGGGGTCCATCCCCAACCGCATTTCCAGGGGTGTGATCACTCTGTTGAAAAAGGGCAAGGGTGTTGGGGGTAAACTAGACGATTACAGGCCCATAACTCTGCTAAACACAGAGTTAAAGATTATGGCCAAGATCCTGCAGGAGCGTTTGCAGTCAGTTGCCGAGTCTCTGTTGGGACCCGAGCAGACTTGTTCTGTGAGGGGCCGAACAATTCAGAGCAACCTGCATTTGATCCGCACGATCCTAGAGGGAGTAAAAGACGACGAGGAAGCCGCGCTGATCAATTTGGATCAGTCCAAGGCATTTGATAGGGTCGACCATCGCTACCTTGCTACTGTCCTGCAGGCCGCCGGATTCGCACCCGACTTCTGCCGCTGGATTAGCCTCCTGTATCGCTCCCCCAGTGCTGTGGTACAGGTGAACGGAAAGTTGTCGGGCGCTTTTGTTCTGTCGAGGTCGGTTCGTCAGGGTTGTCCGCTGTCGCCTCTCCTTTATGCTTTGGCGTTGGAGCCTCTCCTTCGCCGGCTGAAGGACGAGACGTGCAGTCCGGCCCTACGCGGGATCGCCGTTCCTGGAGGGTCTCGAGCCAGGGTTTCCGCGTACGCCGATGACGTATCTGCTTTCGTGTCGTCCCGGGGCGACATTGAAGCGGTACAGAAGGCGCTTGATCGGTACGAGAAGGTGACAGGGGCCAAGATAAACCGCGACAAGTCGTCCGGCTTGCGGTTAGGTGCCTGGAAGGGGCGTGATCTTCCAGGCCGCTTCGGTTGGACGGACGGTCCTGTCCGCATTCTTGGAGTGTGGTTTGGACCCGACCTCCAGCTGGAGAAGAATTGGTCAGAAGTACTAGCAAAGATCGGTTCTGCCGGCAAGACTTGGAACCGACGGAGGTTGTCTGTGAAGGGCAGGGCGGACGTGTGTGTTACATACATTTTCCCCCTGGTTCTTTATCGATTGTCAGTACTTCCTCTCTGTAAGGCCCACAGGAAGGCGCTCGAGCGATCGCTATCCTCCATTTTATGGAGGGGACGCGGTAACAGGGTCGACAGACGAGTCTGCACTAAACGTCCGTGTCATGGGGGGCTGGGAATGCCACACTTGCTGAGTCACATCCGTGCCTCACGGTTGGCTTTCCTACGCCGCGCATTGACTAGAGGAGATCCGATTCTGGAGGGGATTGTTAGGGACGCGTTCCCTGGCCTTACTATCAGTCCCCCCATCTCGAGGGTTGAGCGCCGTCGTAAACCCCGGGATCAATCGCTTTTCCTCCGCGAGTGTCGGTTCGCCTTGAAGGCTATTCCGCGGTCCAGTGACCTGTCACAGCCTAGGAAAGTCTTCTATAGGGGATTAGTGGAGGGGCGCGCGAAGGATTCCCTACGTGATACGCTCTGCTTTTCGGAAGAGGAGTATCGCTCCTACTGGTCTTGGGCGCCAGCGGCGGATTATCTCAGTAACCCTGAGTTTTCGCTTACCTGGCGATTGGCTCGGAATCGGCTGCCTCTCAACGACAAGGCTTTCATATGGGGCTTGGCGGATTTGCCAGACTGTGAACGGTGTGGTCTTGGTTTAGAAGAAACGGCTTCGCACGCCTTCTACCATTGCCCCCGGGTCCGCCCCTTATGGGACCATGTCGGCGAGCTGACGGCTCGTCTCGCTCCCGAAGAACTCGTGTCCATTGATCGCGCATACGCGTGTGACAATGTGTCGCCCCCGTATTCCGGGGTGAAACGAATGGTGTTTCTGACGCTGCTAGCCACGGCTCGAATGGTGATATGGACGACGCGCATGCAGGAAGTCTTGCGAGGCAATCGTCTTTCGCATCAGGATCTAATCCGATTCTTTGAGCATCAGCTCAAGATGAAGATTAGAACTGATAGGAAACGATTGCATTCGACAGTCTTCAACGAAAGGTGGGTAAAAGAGGCGAGCTTGGTTCGTTTGGACGGGGCTAGCCTTGATTTTCTTTTCTAGGTCAATCTAAAGTCACATCGGGGTGGTTTCCTGTGGAACCCTTCCCTTGGTTAGGTTAGACAAGCTTAAGTGTACCTAGTTAATGTGAGTAAGTGTTGTTCCCGGCCTGTTTCCCGGCTATCTTTTTAGTTATGATCCAAGTCGAGATTCCCAACCTCCCCAGTTTGTTTTGGCCACACCTTTCATCTCGACTAGGTCAGCCTTTTATTTCCCCATGTCCGGGTTATTTTATCTCTTTCCCACTCCCTTAGCGAGAGTGTTTCTTGATTCTGTCCTCTGGGCAGAATACAGCGGCCTCTCTATTTTGAGGGTTGGACGGGCCCTACTAACACGAATTATGTTTAGTTTAAATATTCGTTGAGTTTTTAGTTTGTTATTGGGTTCATCTCCCTCCCCACTTTCATCTTTTCATTATTAGAATTTTAATGTATGTTATTATCATCAAAATTTTTATGGTGTGGGGCGCGTTTTTGTAGGTTCCCCTGGTGTGGATGTGGTATTATGGTGGATGAAGGTTTGAATGGCGACGGATGAGTTCTTGTGGTGAATGGGTTAATTGTAATGTATGAATGGGTCGCGAATCTGATTAGCTAGGTATAGGATAGTAAGTTATGACCAGCCTTTACCCCTCCCCTTTTCGGCCTTGTATTCCAACAAAAAATAAAATGTCCAATGTCAACCTGTCAGAACCAAAGATGACCAGAACAGAAGAAAGAACTACGCTCTGCTACATTATTGAGATATCTACTGCTAACCTGAACTACGCTTCCCTACTGTCTTCGAAAAATTCACTGCCAACCTCTGGATTCTATACTCAAAGACTACCGTCATCATGAACAACATCTGATTTTCAATTTGTTTAATTCTTGTACTTGGCGAGGCTTGACTACATCGAATTCATGTCTGAAGGATTTATCCACGTCATTTTCGATTCTTCTCTGGTTTTCTTCATTGATGAAATCCTCGAGCTTCTGGGAGATATGAGCTTGTAGTCTCTGTTTTATCAACGATTGTACTGTATTCTCTCTTGGACAAGGGCGCCAGACGGGCTCTTCTTAAATTGACGGGAAGTCTTGGTGCCAGGCCTGAAGGGATGAGCTGTATATCTCTGCATCGCTATAAGATGGTTCGATATTCGTGCCAGTTTCTGGTAGGATTTTTCAATTTGTCTCCATATTTTTGGTGTATCGGTATCTGTCTATATTTCTGAGATGAGGTATTATGTACGCTATTTACATTATTCGGACTATTTTCATTATTTGCCATATTTATCACAAGGTTTCGGCCGTTGTGCGCTGCAGCCTTCTTCTGGTTGGACTGTCGAACTGAACCCTTTATTTCACTGACTGGGGTAGACTGTTCTAGTTCCACGTGCCATGTCTAATGGCTGTCAGTTATCAGTTATATCCTGTTAATTCACCTCTCCAAGTTCTCCAACGCCTTAACCAGATATTGAACTCAAACTCTTTGGGTCCTGTTACTGGATCTAACTAACAACTTTATCCACTGAGCCATGTGTTCTTGAGGACATCTGTGTATGAATTTCTTTGTATTATAAACCTAATGTCTTCAGCAGATATTTTTTACAAGTGCTCATATTGCAATTTTTGCTGTTATCATCCATTTTTTTTTACCAGAGCTCGTATGGCAATTTTTGTTGTTATTATCGCTTTTCTCTGGCACTCCTTATTACCGGTTCCCATATTGTATTCATTTCTATGTTTGGTCGGCTCAGATGTTTGTGGCCTAGCATATGTGATGATTACTTAAGTTTACTGAAGAAGGCCGGACACGGCACATAGAAGGAAAGAATGTCAACATTTGAAGAGTTAGAAGAGATGAGAGACGGCTAGTGATTTGCGGTAGCTGATGAAGGCAAAACTATATTATGGAATTTTTTTTTGTCGACAATTAGTGTTCAAATGTCGACAGGAAAAGGATTTGTTTGATTATATATATATATATATATATATATATATATATATATATATATATATATATATATATATATATGGTGGTTGGTTAGCTATTTCGCTTTCTGACCCCGAGACCCGTGTTCGAATCTCACCTTGGTCGATCCTCCTGATGTTATAAGTCGGTAGGAGTCGATCCCAGCGTGCGGTACCTTTTGAAAGTGCCCGAAACACATGCCACATGTTGAACAAAGTGTTGTGAGCGAAATTGGGTAGACGGTACCGCTAGGGGCCGTCGATAGCTGTGCCAGCACGAAGTCAGAAGTCATCGTGACCGAGAGTTTGAGCGTGCCGGCCTTGTTGAAATGGTTGATCACACTAGATAACACGCTCTTTCCCAGAAACTGTGACTAAGGTCTGCTCAATATGGTTGCAGTGTAAATCACAGGTGGGTTCTGTGCGTGTGGAACAAACACGAATGTGCTTGAGCAAGTTTCTGCAATAGGGACTGGTTCGTCTCCCTAGTATATATATATATATATATATATATATATATATATATATATATATATATATATATGAACGAGGTGTATCCCAGTTGTTTTGAGACTTTTTCAAGATAGCTATATATATTGATTTCAATGAAGTACAAAACCCTATTCTCTTTCAAAGGATCATCCCCTGATTTCAATGCACTTGTTGTAGGGCTAGGAAATCATCTAACGTGTACGTATCCATGACACTTGTAACAGCCTCCTTCAGCTTGTCAACTGTCACAGGCAGCAAATTCTGTGGGGATAAGACAGTTTTGATACCTATCTATGTCAGCACATAACTTTATTGCAGGACTAGAAACTTCCACGTTCACCAAAACCTGTTCCCGTCATCCTTTCCCTATCGCCGTTTGGCTTTGCAAGACTGGGGGGTAAAAGAAAATCAGTGTAGAAGAAAGTGCCGGTGGCGTGAAATTGTTTATGGCGGACATCAACTTACCACGAAGTGACAGACACACTTGATTTCATTACCTTTCTCAGCGGTATATATGGAATAAGACGTGCAGGATCCAGTGATGAAACTGCAACAGACTACTGCTGACTCGATTATAATTTCGAGTAGCGCGCTTTCTGTAGTTTGTCTGTATTGCGTAGCCCTCTTCATTCGCTGGCTCAACCGTTGAGATCAGTTGTAATCACTATCCGGTTGTTTCACCTTTGGGATTCGTCGCGCCTCGCCTAGGTCACCGTGTACGACCTTATGGCCCTAACAATATTTTATAACACCCGACGACATCAACTCAAATGGTCAGGAAGTAACCCACACACGTGATTTCCTGACCTTCCTCTGCAGCACATATGGAATGAGACGTGCAACAAGATCTCTGCTGATTGGACGTTAGATAAGAAGGATGAAGTTCGGCTGTTGCTTTGAAAATCTCGGAAGTGTTCGAGAGTGTTTCGCATAAAAGTTAGGAAAGATCGACAATTACCGCTTTTTGTGATATTTATCCTTGGAGTAAAATGATATGTAATTGGTAATTAGTTCAAGATCTGTCAGATTTTGATAGATTCTGAAACAAATACCCAATTTCCATAAGATCTGCAATTAAGACTAAAAAATGGGGAAAAAATGCATTAATTGCCAAGATTTCGGATATGGCATATAATTTTAATCAATTGTAGTTTTTTTCTTAACTGGATAATTGAAATGTGTTAATTTTGTTCATTACTATCCATTTTTTGCAAAAACGGAAAAATCATTTCAATCTTTCTCTTTATTTATCTTCCTTATTTACACGGTCACTTCCGTTCCCTATTCCTCGCTTTCTCTTCTTTATTTTTACCGCCACTTCCTTTCCTTCTTCCTCGCTTTCTCTTCTTTATGTTTGCCGTCACTTCCTTTCCCTCTTCCTCGCTTTCTCTTCTTTATTTTTACTTTCACTTCTTTTCCCTCTACCTCACGTTCTCTTCTTTATTTTTGCCGTCACTTCCGTTCTCTCTTCCTCGATTTATCTTCTTTATTTTTACCGTCACTTGCTTTCCATCTTCCTCGCTTTCTCTTCTTTTTTTCACCGTCACTTCCTTTCCCTTTTCCTTGATTTATCTTCTTTTTTTTTTTTTTCACCGTCACTACTTTTCCGTCTTCTACGATTTCTCTTCTTTATTTTCACCCTCACTTCCTTTCCCTCTTTCCTGCTTTCTCTTCTTTATTTTCGCCCTCACTTGCTTTCCCTCTTCCTCGCCTTCTTTTCTTTATTTTCACCGTCACTTTCTTTCCCTTTTCCTCTTCCTCTTCCTTGCTTTATTTTCTTTACCTTCACTTTATTGCTTAGCAAACTTCCAAATTGTCTCCACGTCTCGCCTGCATTCGTCAAAGCCCTCAGCTGTGACAAGTAGTGTTTAGTATTGTGTGGAATAACAAAAAATGGCGTGTGAGCTTAGATGTCGTCGACAGCGGCTTTATCTTCTATCCATTTTATAGTTGGAGTGAAAGAAAGTCAGAGTAGAAGAAAATGCGAATGGCGGGAATTTGTTTATTATGGACACCAACTTGCCAGGAAGTGACACACACACTTGATTTTTTACCCCTCCTCTGCAGCACATATGGAGTGAAACATGCAGAATACAATTATTAAACTGCAACGGACTGCTGCTGTCTCTGTTATAATTTTGAATGGCGCCTTTTGTAGCACATGCGCCATTCGTAACCCTCTTCTTCCGCTGGTTCAGCCGTTGAGATCTGTTATAATTATCATTCGGTTCATCCCCCGGGGTTGGTCTAGATCATCGTGTACAACCTTGCCACCAAGGGTGGCCCTACTAATATTTTAAAACGGCATCGCTCCCAGGGTCATTAGACACGCACGTTCCTCCGCCACGAAAATTAGATGTATAGCAATTATATACTAAGATTGCAATAATCTAAGTCAGTTATATTTGCATCTAAAAAAATTCTCGATATTTCTGGAATGCACGTCTTCTTTTACGAAAGCGATGCACAAATGAAAGATTGTCGTTCCTAAGTAAAAGATTGATGCAGACAGTGGAACGTTGTACTCGTTTCTTAAGTGTAAGTTCCCCGGCTATACAATTTACTTTCTGCCGATCGCCGCTACCCTCTTGAGGTTTTCGTCGTGCATTAATTGTTTCTTTGCGCCAAATCTCTAGTGCCTTTACTTGGAAACAATTCCAGCAGTCACTTTTAAATGTTCTTCGTTCAGTGTGGGTCGCCGCAAATTTTAAACCTTCGTAAGGCATACGAGGCATGGGGGAGTAATGGACAGCGGCTCGGATTGAGAAATCGGAAAGCCGAGTTCAAATTACAGTCGCATTCCATTACATTCGCTTACGCAATATTACCCTTGGGGAAAGGCATGAATCCTCTTCTCCCTGCTATGGGTAAATAGCAGAATGGTTTCCTCGGATTTATTTTGTGTTTGCTATCTTCGTATATTTTGACTATTTATTTTGTGTTTGCTATCTTCGTATATTTTGACTATTTATTTTGTGTTTGCTATCTTCGGATATTTTGACTATTTATTTTGTGTTTGCTATCTTCGTATATTTTGACTATTTATTTTGTGTTTGCTATCTTCGGATATTTTGACTATTTATTTTGTGTTTGCTATCTTCGGATATTTTGACTATTTATTTTGTGTTTGCTATCTTCGGATATTTTGACTATTTATTTTGTGTTTGCTATCTTCGTATATTTTGACTATTTATTTTGTGTTTGCTATCTTCGGATATTTTGACTATTTATTTTGTGTTTGCTATCTTCGTATATTTTGACTATTTATTTTCTGTTTGCTATCATCGGATATTTTGACTATTTATTTTGTGTTTGCTATCTTCGGATATTTTGACTATTTATTTTGTGTTTGCTATCTTCGGATATTTTGACTATTTATTTTGTGTTTGCTATCTTCGTATATTTTGACTATTTATTTTGTGTTTGCTATCTTCGGATATTTTGACTATTTATTTTGTGTTTGCTATCTTCGGATATTTTGACTAATTATTTTGTGTTTGCTATCTTCGGATATTTTGACTATTTATTTTGTGTTTGCTATCTTCGGATATTTTGACTATTTATTTTGTGTTTTCTATCTTCGTATATTTTGACTATTTATTTTGTGTTTGCTATCTTCGGATATTTTGACTATTTATTTTCTGTTTGCTATCTTCGGATATTTTGACTATTTATTTTGTGTTTGCTATCTTCGTATATTTTGACTATTTATTTTGTGTTTGCTATCTTCGGATATTTTGACTATTTATTTTGTGTTTGCTATCTTCGGATATTTTGACTATTTATTTTGTGTTTGCTATCTTCGGATATTTTGACTATTTATTTTGTGTTTGCTATCTTCGGATATTTTGACTATTTATTTTGTGTTTGCTATCTTCGGATATTTTGACTATTTATTTTGTGTTTGCTATCTTCGGATATTTTGACTATTTATTTTGTGTTTGCTAACTTCGGATATTTTGACTATTTATTTTGTGTTTGCTATCTTCGGATATTTTGACTATTTATTTTGTGTTTGCTATCTTCGGATATTTTGACTATTTATTTTGTGTTTGCTATCTTCGGATATTTTGACTATTTATTTTGTGTTTGCTATCTTCGGATATTTTGACTATTTATTTTGTGATTTCTATCTTCGGATATTTTGACTATTTATTTTGTGTGTGCTATCTTCGGATATTTTGACTATTTATTTTGTTGTTTGCTATCTTCGTATATTTTGACTATTTATTTTGTGTTTGCTATCTTCGGATATTTTGACTATTTATTTTGTGTTTGCTATCTTCGTATATTTTGACTATTTATTTTGTGTTTGCTATCTTCGGATATTTTGACTATTTATTTTGTGTTTGCTATCTTCGTATATTTTGACTATTTATTTTGTGTTTGCTATCTTCGGATATTTTGACTATTTATTTTGTGTTTGCTATCTTCGGATATTTTGACTATTTATTTTGTGTTTGCTATCTTCGTATATTTTGACTATTTATTTTGTGTTTGCTATCTTCGGATATTTTGACTATTTATTTTGTGTTTGCTATCTTCGGATATTTTGACTATTTATTTTGTGTTTACTATCTTCGGATATTTCCTTCTTATATGCAACTATCGAAGTTATTGCGCAGATAAGAATCCTAGATTGCTCACGGAGAAAATATAAACAGCACAAATGCACAGTTATTTAAATATTTCAATAATGTTTTTTAACGATAGATGGCCTTTGGTGATGTTTTACTATTACTGATAAAAGGCATAGCGGAGTAATGGATAGCGGCTCGGATTGAAGAATCCATTACATTCACTTACGTTCTAATACCCTTGGGAAAGGTATAAATCCTCTTCTTCTCCCCTACCCAGCTATGGGTAAATAGCAGGACAGACCGGCTACTGTAGCCTTGGATGGCAACTGGTCTACCGCAGAAAGAAATGACAACCTACAGCGGCAAAAAATCAGCCTCGTCAATCATGTATCGAAAGATACATGATCGCTTAAGCGTGTATCACGCATGGCGCATAACTCACTGAAGGCATAGGAAATACCTACGTGTCTCCACTGCATCCGTATACATTGCAGTTTTCCTTCTATATGTCGTGTTCGTTTAGGAGGTTGACGAACATGGCTCGCTACAAGTTTTTGTTCTTTGTCGTTCTCAATAAACTTTGTCTTCTTTTTATCCCTGTTAAACCATGTTCCGACAACCATTTATGCATGTGCGCTAGGTAGGTTATGCGTTCTCTTCCTCTGTTCCTCAAGCCTCAAAACTGTCTTGCGAATATCGAATTTTTCAAGCCGTCTATCTACATATTGCTTCCTAGAAATTTCAGTTGTCCTTTCCTCTTGTGTCTCTTTCTTTAAAACTCTCTTTTTTTTATTTCCGTTTTCTCTAAAACGTTGTCGTTGTTCAGTCCGTGATATTCTCAGTATCCTTCTATAGAACCACATTTATGTTGCCTCAAGTCTCTTCTTCATCTGCGAGGGGATTGTCCGGCATTCACTGTGTTGTGGCCTTGTTAGGGCCAGAAATAAAGATACAAAGAGAGGAACTGAGTTAACTAATATATTAACAGAAGCAGTAATACAAAAGTAAATGTTACAGCAAGAATATTCGGTCCCTGACTGCTGGGAACACCTCTCTCTAAAGGGCAGTACCTGCTCCTATTTATAGCTGGGAGAGTCCATGTGTGCGTGGGTAAGTTACCATAACACACTGCCATATAGGAGGACTGGTATCATGTAAGAGATAAGTACTCTTTTCTTTGTTTTTAACGAAATTTGTTTATACTTTGTTTAACTTTTGGAGGGCATCTTTGGCTATCCCAATACGCCTTCAGATTTCAATATCGCTTAAGCTAGTCCTTTGGAAATCATGCAGCAATCAATGAAGAACATGTTCCCCCTTTTTAAGTTATAATCCGCCATGTAGATTGTTGGGGCGCACCCACCTTCACAACCCCAATAGACTGATCCTATTATTATAAATAGAACAGTAGTTCTAGAGACTGTGAGGAGTGTAGCAGTGTAGTGCAGTGCAGAGTGATACTTCTGTAGTGATCAGTTACACTTCCGTTTCTCGACCGGAAGATACCGTTGGACTTTATTACTATTACTTATCGTTACTACTAACCTACATTCATTCTACTACTAATCTCTCTGATGTAAATACCTCTCTGAATATACCAGTATTTTTCCCTACGACTGTGTTTGTTCGTTATTACCATATACTCACGTGGAAACACTCAACATCTCAACAGTGGCGACGAAGGATGTTTTATTGATCTCAACATAGGTTAAATTCTAATATGTCGTATAAATGTCAAATAGAAGAGGTAGTGAACATATTATAGACGCAGTTTTGTATAATTTAAATTTGATTGGTTAACTCATGACATGATGTTCTGTACAATTAATAATAAATTCAAGTTATTACCATTTGCAATGACATGAGTTCATCTCCTGCCTCACATCTGACCAGGGTCAAATAGCATATCAAACTGGGCTTTATCGTCTTGGATGGCTACCATTCCATGAAAACGCCTACCTGAATGATTCCCCATCTATTTATCACGTAAGTGGAGTTAGAAAAAAAAAGGCTCACGACAGGACTGAGAAAATAAATTTATGATGTGAATTTGGTAAATATTAAAGACTCCTAATACCTCGGTGTATGGATCAGTTCCAACAAATTTAGTATAGGTAATAAGGAAATTGAATATATAACAATCTCTACAATGAATAGTTTTGTTCGACACTACGACATTTGAACATTTCATCCCAAGCAAGGCTATAATGCCACTTGGACGCTAAGGGTTATAGGGAGTGAAAAAAAGAAGGCTTTAGTGAGGAGGATTCGGAAAGGGCATTAAGGGAGCTGTGTTAAAGAATACAGAAGATGGTGACTGACGGTGCAGTTATATCTTTGGAAATTGTTGCCGCCAGCGAAGCCAGAAATCGGAAGGGAGTTCTACAGGAGAGAAGCATGAAAAAAGATACTGTTAGAATAGAAGTAGCGACTGCATCTAGCCAGTTCAACAGTAAAATGGTGGGAACTAGTTGCCAATCTAGTAGCACGTTTAAATTCATGTAGTCCAGGCTCCTGGGGGAAAATCTCATCAGAACAGTTACCATGAAAATATTTGCGGCAACGACAGACGGAAGTCACGTCACGTCGATTGAAGTGGAGATATTAAGTCTAGATCGATTGCATTACAAACCCGTCCTTGAATTTTGTCAGGATCAAGACCTGTTTAAAGGTGGCTATGGTTGGTTCATGTCGATTACCCCAGGATCTTTTTCACTGAACATTGTTGTAAACGACCCATTTCTCATCACCTGCGACAATTTGCTCCAAAAAGGGTGCATTTTTATTTGGGGTGGGGGTATACAGCAAATCACAGATGAAATGCAATCCAAAAGATTCTTTCCACTCAGGTTATGTGGTACCCAAACATCGTAATGATTTGAGTAGCCAAGCTTCACTAAGTGGTCATGGATGGTGGATTTTGATGAATTTAGTGTTTCTACCAATTCCCGCGTTGTATAATGCGAGTTATTCTCAATCAATGTCTTCATTTGGTCGTCATCTGTGGGGGGTGTATGTATGTGTGTATATATATATATATATATATATATATATATATATATATATATATATATCCAGGCATAAGATAAGAACAAATGAAGTATAATTCCATTGTCCGTAGAATTTAATTTTAAAAAGGGCTCAATACAGATTAGAGGTTTATATTATTTATTTTAGGAGATTAAAACAAAACAATCTTAAAAATCGCTACACAATAGCTTTTGTTTTCCTGGCGATGGTAAATATTTACCAAGTTCTGGACCATTAACTCTGCCTCTAGTTCTCAGTTATATTTTCAACAGACCTCTGTATCTCTTTATTGTACGATGATTTTTACGAAGCTCCTTTGATATGCCAATGCCTCAATCAATATTTTTCTATTTTTCACCATATATGTTAGATCTTTTTCATTATCCATGTTGCAACATTTATTATGAAAAATTTAAAAACATATTTTATTCGATTTCAGAAAGCTTAAATTAATATTTGTTTGATCTGCATAATAACTTTAGACTGTAGTTTTATAATAAATACAATGAATTCAATAGAATATGTTGAAACTACCAAAAATTCCCTCTGTTTTGTTGTCTCAGTTAATTGTTTCAAATTTGACATTTTATCAAAGATATTTTACAGATTCAATTTCATGTAATTTACGTAAGAAATTCAGAGGAACGAATATATATATATATATATATATATATATATATATATATATATATATATATATATATATATATATATATATATATAATGTAATGAGAACGAAAATAAAATATAACTTCTAACGTTCACAGCCTTAATTAAAAAATGGGTCATACAGACAAAAGGAATTTTCTCTCTACAATGGATGCAACCTTGTTGTATGCAACAAATGAACAGAGTCGTGAATGCCTACGTATTGAAGGGGCGCGGTACACAGAAACAGAAGAAAGTATATTGTACGTATAATCGTTACTTATGTTGTATTAAATTTATTTATTTTAATTGGGATATTTTAAATATAGATTTACAGGATATTTTTTTTATTTTTTTAATATTTAAAAGAAAATGGAAATAAAAAGGACAGTTATAATAAACATTAGAAAAAGATAGCTGACTTGTCTACTGCTCTTAATGAGAAAAGGGGGCTTGGAAAATGTGATACTCGCAGGATAGACTGAGAGCGATAGAGACAGATGAAAACACCATATAGCATAATTAGCGAGCATGAGTAAACAGAGGGTAGAACAAGGTTTAGTAGTGATAACACCCAGACAAAGATTTATTTAATGCGACAAAGCACAGGAAATTGTGACGTGTTATGATCATCAACGTCATGAAGGGACAGAGTAAAAGAAGAAAAACAATAAAAAGAAGAACAATAGGAAGAAATGTCTGCAGATTGAGACAAAATCTGAGCAACGGCTTCGTAATATCTGTTGGACTAGTAAAGACGTTATTGCAATTATCTTCGAGAGAAACTTTTAAAGTTTTAAACATTTTACCTGCAGGCAGGTGATATTCCCACTATCTTCCGTATTGTGCATTGAGTATGTGTGTATAGATTTGAATTCAAAAGATTATCAAGAAAATATGATAAATATTAAACGGGACAGATGTTATGAATTGAATTCAATGCACAATCACATATTTGAAAATATTCTAATGTGAATAAAATCTTTCTGTGAAAAGACAATACAAATAAGTAACAAATGTAAATATGTTCTGGGCAAGCAAATTTCTCTCTTTGAAGTAATTTATGTTTAGAAATTGTTTTCTCCGATTGTTCCATACAGAAAAAGAAGGAACTAAGCAAATAGGTCTAACTTGAAATAATGGAAAAGAACTTCTGTCAGTGTTTAAACACTTGTAATTCTCATCTTCTTCTTCAATAGAGAAAAAGTAGAAATAGGGTGAATGGTTTCCACATGAATTTATGGAAAGCAACATAAGTCAGTGTTTAAAAACTTGACATTCTCTTCTTCTTCAATAGACAAAGAGAAGAGACAAGGTAAATGTGTCCCATAATAACTTACAGAAAGGAACATAGGTCAGTGTTTAAACACTTGACTTTCTCATCTTGTTCAATAGAGAAAAAGAAGAAAACAAGGTAAATGCGTTCCATCTGAACTGATGGAAAGTGTTTAAACACTTGTATTTCTCTTCTTGTTCAATAGAGGAAAAGACGAAAACAAGGTAGATACATTCCATATGAACTGATGAAAAGGAACATAGACAGTGTTCAAACACTTGTCTTTTCTATTCTTGTTCAATAGAGAAAACGAAGAAAACATGGTAAATGCTTTTCATATGAACTGATGAAAAGGAAAATACGTCAGTGTTGAAATACCAGTCTTTTTCTTCTTGTTCAATAGAGAAAAAGAAGAAAACTACGTAAATGCGTTCCATCTGAACTGATGGAAAGGAACATAGGTCAGTGTTTAAACACTTGTATTTCTCTTCTTGTTCATTAGAGAAAAAGAAAAAAACAAGATAAATCCGTTTCATATGAACTGATGAAAAGGAACATAGGTCAGTGTTTAAACACTTGTCTTTCTCTTCTTGTTCAATAGAGAAAAAGAAGAAAACAACGTAGATGCATTCCATATGAACTGATGAAAAGGAACATAGGTCAGTGTTGAAATACTTGTCTTTTCTCTTCTTTTTCAATAGAGAAAAAAAGAAAACAATTTAAATGGTTTCCATATGAATTTATTGAAAGGAAGCATCTTTATATACGTCAATGAAACCTGATCTACATACTGATTACTTAAAAAGACTACATCATCTATTCATACAACTCCATCTGAATAATCTTGTCGGTATAAAATTACTTATTGAGATTGGCATGCTGTAAAACAAAATAAACGTAAACCTTTTGCCGTTCAGTTATTTTTGGATAAATTCATATTTCTTTTCTTTATTATATAAATTTTCATAATTAAGATTTAAAAACTGTGGGGGAGCAATGACCTAATATTGTAAAGGTATCGCTTGAAAATTAATCAAGACCTCAAAACGAATCCGAAGAACAGTGTGTAATTGAATGTCATATATTATCTCGAATTCCTAAGTTGATTCATTGCGATATAATCAAAACGTGAAAATACAAGTCTCGGTTTGTAAAAATGAAGTATTGTTTAAACAAGCCAGAAATCCAGCGAATAGTCATCTTTTTCGACTTCTTTCGTCAGTCGAATGCATTAAAGTAAGTGAACATTTTGTTGATAATAATTATACTTGTTTTTATGAGCCCAACGAAATTGTATTTAAAATTTGTTATCTTGCCTACTTGTTTGGCACAAAAGGAAAATTTTATTAAAGATTACTTAGAAAAATGTATTCTCTTCTTTTATTATTTTTTACGTCATTTCATAAATGTAAATATCTTTCAAATACTCAGGATGTGTGAGTTGTCGTTCTCTCTTCTACCTCCCAAATAATTTTATTATATCTACACGGTTACCTCTCTACACGTTCAGATTTAATTTTCTCAGAGTTGTATTTTCCAATCGAACGTGATGCTTTTAAAGAGTGCATGTCGTTTAGTACTGGCTTCCATAAAATTGTAAAGGCTCTATTTTTTTTCTTAAACAATTTCTTTTCCTTTGACAAGCGCTTTTATTTTTCAATCAGGAAATGTTTTTTGCTTTCAATATCTTAACTATGAGACTTCTTTAATTTACTTTCTTGTAATTCATCGTGAGAGTTTTTTATTTTTTTCTTTCTCATTTTTTTCACGTTCTTTATCAGCAATATATTTTTTGGTTTCAGTAAACTTTTCTTATTATTTCTTTTCTTTAATCGCCATTTCTTCCAGAATAACTTTTTCAGCGTCTTTCTTGTCTTGAATAAAGCAGTTAAAAGAGACAGAGGGGGGGGTCAGACAGATATATAGAGATAGGAACATCCAATGTCTCCAGGCAAACTTACACAAAGTTCAAATGTGTTTATCAAACTCAACACAAACTCGGCATTTGGCAGAACACTTTAACCAAAAAATCTCGGCGTCTCACGAGATTTGGAAGATTTGATTTCAACCGTCTCCTATTTGGAATTTCTTATGCAACGGAAGTCTTCCAACGCACGATATCAAAAATCTTGGAAGAACTGGAAGGAGTTGTCTGCCACGTGGATGCTCCTATAATAATTACTTCCACGCAAGAAATCCCTAATGAACTTGTCCGAGAAGTGTTAAGACGGCTTAAAAAATGCAGACTCCTCACTGAATGACAAATTTGAATTCTCAAACCAAAGAGCCAAGTTTCTCGGACGCATAACTTCCGAGAATGGTACAGAAGCAGACCCGAAGAAAAAAAAACGGGACAAGACATTTATTCCTACGACCTTCAGCGGTCGCAGAACTCCAACGATTGAATGGGATTTTACATCAACTGGTAAATTTCATTCCAGATTTAGCCAGTATAAATTAGTCCCTTTGCCAACTCCTAACAAAAGATATGGGATCAATCACACGAGAAAGCCTTTCAAGATGATTAAGGAGAAATTCAACTGTAACGATGTCTATGATCCTCTTAAAAAGAGTATTGTAACTGCAGATGTCTGGCAGGATGAATTGGGAGTGGTTCTACGAAACGTACATCATTTGGGGAACGGCCATATCATTGCTTATACATCACACAGCGACAAGCGTTATGCAGTCACCGAAAAAAACTCTAGTAATCACGTTGGCATTCGAGAAATCTTTGCTTGTTATTTTTGAAGGACTGTATTTACACTAGTGTTTGCTGTGAAAGTCTGCACTAGTTTTACTAATTTCTGTCGCTTCTTTGCACGCTAGCGATAGAAATATTCGGTTGGTGCATAATTACCAGGCGTTTTTTAAATAATATCTATCATGAAAAAAGAAACATAACATTTCAACGATAACATTTTTAAATGATTATTCTGGAGCGTATAATTATCAACACGCATTTTTATAACCTGAAAATAAAATAACATTTTTATTAAAAAGAAAACAAACATTTTTTAAACAAATAACTCGCATACAAAAACGCCTGATAACCAACCTAATAGAAATAGTGTAGCATAATCTTTGCAATGTTTTGTCTGTGGCAAAAGCGTTGTATGGTGGAAGATAATAAATCAACCACAGGCTGGAAAATGAAGATTAGGCAGCTCCTGTTCAGATATATTTTTTTAAATAATTTCACCACAGGCAAGGTAATAAAGCCCCTAAGATACAAGTGGTTACTGAATGTGAAGGAATAAGAAAATCTGAAAACATTATTAGGGGTCCGAAAGAATAAAAAAAAAAACGGAATCAAGAAGGCAGCAGATAAAATCTACATTGCATTTAAATCTTTCAACATGACAGCAATACTTCATTTTTGGTCTGATCTCCCTCTTGTAAATATAGAGCAATGTAAAATGAATCGGTTACTTTCTGGAGCTGTGCAAAATACCGATTATTTTTCGAAACCTTTTTTTTAATGATGGATCTCATATATGAGTTTTTCTTGAGAACTGAAGTGAGGTTAAGGCCAATGTCTGGCTTTGAACGTTCACTCAGTCTTGGTCAAGGCAAAACAGAGACAGAAAGCAAATAATCAAGGACTCCAAAACAGAAATCAATAAGCGATGCGTGAATGGGTGTAATCAAGCCCAGATGGGGTCCAGGGATTTTGGTCGAGACGATTGAATGGTACCCATGCACACCTGGACAAATGTCTTAATGATCGTGTCCTGCTCAGGGATGTGGAATTCTTACCCTCATTTATCCAAATTGGCCATGAAAAGTAAGTCGAAGTGACTACAGGCTTGGATCTACAAATGGCCTGTCTCAATCGGCCTTGGGGATTTGATTTTCGGTGAGACAATTTATGGTCTTCAAGGAGCTTTGGCCAGTGAAAGAGAAGAAACTAATGACCATGTAGATATTTAGATAACCGTCATGCGTAGTTGTGTAAAACGAATGACAATCTTTTACATTGATCTTTTTCTTGAGCCCCTCAAGGTAGAGGGTTATAGAATAAAAGGCACATCTTATACGGATATGTTGCAGAGATAACGATTAATCTTAGACGCGAACAGGTTGAGATTGTGCATTGATTTCAAAAGTGTACGAAATGTGTGCACATATGTTGGTTCACAAATTTCTTCAAATGTTTGGATTATCAAATGAGGTAACCAATATAATTGATTCAATTATTTTTCTCAGTGGGAAATAAACTTGTACGTTGAAAAGAAACATCTGGGCTCAGTGACAAATTGGGAATGGACATTTCTCAAGAGGTCTCGTTCTAAACACTACTCTTTGTGAGAGCCATGATGCCATTGTTCATGGTTTTTCGAAAAACAGGAATTGGATATGCCTTATCTCGATAAGAGCAAAAGCCAAATAAGTAGCTTTTAATTCTTAACTTGGAGATGTTTACTAAGAATTGACTCATTAGTTAACACTGCCGTAAAAATATTGGAAGGGGATTTTAAAGTCTGCAGTTTTAACAATGAACAAATAAGTGAATATATATGCCTGAAAGTGAAGTCATGTTGATTTTCATTATAAAAATCTTGGAATTCTGGAGCTCGGTTCCAATTTTTAAAAATTGAAGTGAGAGGGTATAGCTTCCTGGGTTAGAATTGCCGTTGAAAACAAAATGGCAACAATTTGGTTACATAAATAAATATTTGACCTATTTCTAGACGAGAAAAAGAGAGATTTGAGCATATTTGGTGTATTACACCCAAAAGCAAACGTGATCAGAATTTAGACACGATTAATAAATTTGGTAGAAGGAAACTGATTAGCATAGAATTTCTTTGTGGGGGGGGGGTACAGTAAGGTTCACACTTTACAAGGCCCGTAGGCCATTTGATGTAAAGGGTTACGTTAGTGGAAGACCCTAGTCTTGAGCTGGTTAAGATTGTAGTGATTGGGGAAACATCCTCTTGGAAATCGGTTCCACAGAGCAGCCATTTGCGGGAAAAAGCTGCTTGAGTGGAACTTACATCTCAACAGTGGAATACGGACGGAATGAGCCTGGTTCGATACAATATGCGTAGCATGCCGGGTCCTACAAAATAATAGTTTTAAATTATTATTTAACATTAGGTCTCTGTTTGGGGCCCGGAAGGAAATTTGTACACAACAAAAATCAAAGGAAATAATAATAATAATAATAATAATAATAATAATAATAATAATAATAATAATAATAATAATAATGCATCATCCCAAAGCTGATATTGATCGCCTGTATGTGCCCAGATCCGAAGGAGGCAAAGGACTAGTTCAACTAGAACTATCCTACAAAAGTACAACAATTGGCCTCCAAAGATACTTGGAAAATACAGAAGACTGGATGATGGTATGTGTCAAGGAACATGAAAGTAGTAAGTGTCTCTACTCTGTAGTAAAGGAAGCCGAAAAATTCAAAAAAGAGCTTCAAATGGGCACAGAAATTCAAATACATCACTGTATACCGGCTGAAGCTGCAAAAAACTTAAAAAAGAATGCAAAGAGAAATGCGACCGAGCAGATAAAGAAACAATGGCAAAATAAACCGCTCCATGGCCAATACTCTGCCCGTACCAAACAAGCAGACGTAGACAAAAACCGCACCCATCAGTGGCTACGTAGTGCAGGGTTGAAAGGTGAAACTGAGGGTTTTATCATTGCTGCACAAGACCAATGCTTGTTAACTAGGAATTATCAAGCACATATACTAAAATACTGTGTTAGCCCAAGATGCAGATTCTGTGACAAATATCCAGAAACCATTGATCATCTTATATCAGGTTGCACGATATTGGCACCCACTGAATATAAAACCCGGCATAACAGAGTGGGCCAATATCTGCACTGGAAAATTTGCAACTCCTATGGGAAGGAAAATGGAAGAAATTGGTACGAACACCACCCTGACCCGGTTACGGAGATAGGACCTGTTACAATTCTATGGGACTACACAATACACACTGACAGAACAATCAAAGCCAACCGCCCAGACATTGTTATTAAAGACTACAAACAAAATAAGTGCCTCCTTATTGATATGGCAGTCCCTGTAGACTGCAATGTGTCTTTGAAGATATTCGAAAAACTGTCAAAATACAATGACCTTGAAATAGAAATCTCAAAAATGTGGCACATGGGAACATCAACAAATCCTGTTGTAGTTGGAGCCCTTGGACTGGTTGGAAAAGATTCCAGTAGGCTGATTGAAGGGATGCCTGGAAGTCCATGCCTCAAAGAGATACAAAAAATTGTTCTGACAAGTACAGCCCACACTTTACGAAGGGCTTTATCTATGTAATTATTTTTTTATTTTTTTGCAGTGGAAAGTGTCATGATGCCATTTCTAACCTTAGGTCCCTGGGCGGGACCCGGAAAGAAATGTGTAAACGCCAGATATCAAAGGAAATAAAAATAATAATAATAATAATAATAATAATAATAATAATAATAATAATAATAAATGATGATGATGATGATGATGATGATGATGATGATAGAAATTGGTATAAACATCACCCGGTTACAGAGATAAGAACTGGGATTTTACAATACACACAGAGAGAACAATCAAAGCTAATCGCCCCGACATTGTGATCAAAGACCACGAAAACAGAACGTGCTTTCTTATTGACATGATACTTCCTGTAGACTCTAATGTATCTTTGTAGATCTTAAAAAATACTATCAAAATAAAAGGATCTTGAAGTGGAAATCTTAAAAATGTGGCACATAAGGCCATCAATAATTCCAGTTGTAGTTGGAGTCCTCGGATTGATTGGAAAGGTGCTGCTAGACCCATTGAAGGGATCCTTGGTAGCCCATGGCTTAAAGAAATACAACAAATTGTACTTATAAGCACAGCTCACATATTATGAAGGACCTATCTATGTAAAATATGTGTGGTCTGTGTTTTAAAAAAACGCTCAGGAAAAATGTCATGAAACTATTTCTGATCTTAGCTCTCTGGCTGGGTCCCGGAAGGAAATGTGTATAGAACAGAAATACAAGGAAATAATAATAATAATAATAATAATAATAATAATAATAATAATAATAATAATAATAATAATAATAATAATAATTTGCAACCCCTATGGGAAGGAAACTGAAAGAAACTGGTACGAACACCACCCTGACCCGGTTACGGAGATAGGACCTGTTACAATTCTATGGGACTACACAATACACACTGACAGAACAATCAAAGCCAACCGCCCAGAAATTGTTATTAAAGACCACAACAAAATAAGTGCCTCCTTATTGATATGGCAGTCCCTGCAGACTGCAATGTATCTTTGAAGATATTCGAAAAACTGTCAAAATACAAGGACCTTGAAATAGAAATCTCAAAAATGTGGCACATGGGAACATCAACAATCCCTGTTGTAGTTGGAGCCCTTGGACTGGTTGGAAAAGATTCCAGTAGGCTGATTGAAGGGATCCCTGGAATTCCATGCCTCAAAGAGATACAAAGAATTGTTCTGACAAGTACAGCCCACTCTTTACGAAGGGCTTTATCTATGTAATTATTTTTAATTTATTTATTTTCTTTTTTTTTAATTTTTTGTTTTTTGTTTTTGCAGTGGAAAGTGTCATGATGCCATTTCTAACCTTAAGTCCCTGGGCGGGACCCGGAAAGAAATGTGTAAACGCCAGATATCAAAGAAAATAATAATAATAATAATAATAATAATAATAATAATAATAATAATAATAATGAACTAAAACGAAATTTGATATACGACCACCCACCAATGTACCAAACATGACGTGATTTATGTTGGTTGCATAATGGACAAATTAAACAAAAGATTCAATTGCCACAGGTATGATGTCCGACGCCACAACTTACGGAACATTTTATTACGGACGACTGTTAATACATGTAATTATTTTCATGGCAATTTTTTCTGATGAGATTTCTTCTTTGGTACCTCGACTTCATGGATTTAAGCGTCATACTAGATTGGCAGTTAGGTCTCATCCTTTTACTGTTATAATTGTTAATTGTAACCGTAAGTTTTCTCCTCGATTCTTCTCTCGCACTTCTCATCTATGAAACTCTCTTCTGGATTCTTGCTTTCCCATCAACGACAATCTTCAAAAATTTAAATGGCACGTTAACCGACATCGTCTGTCTTCTTGCATCCTGTGTTTTTTTTTTGTGTGTGTGTGTCCTTTCTTCTCAATAACGTTTTCTCATTTTCTTTCACTTTCAGTAAACCCTTGCGTCTTAGTGGCTTTATCGCCTTGCTTGCGGTGAAATGATTAAAAAAAGGAGCACAGGACGAATGTTACGGGTTTACTTTTTTCCGAATTTTCTGGTGCATAATACGAGAAATTTTGAACGAAAAAGAGGGGATCGTATTATAATCAAAGGGAGCGTATTATGCGCAAATATATCTTTTAGAAATGTTTACTTACCTTAAAAAAAAAACTATTTCAAGCAGCAACAATGTAAATACACTCAGTTACTGCCATAGACAACAAAACACAAAAACGACAGGTGTTGACAACAGTTGTTGATAAAAGGTATTTGATATTACAATAATATTTGTTCTTCAGGGATCCGGGGTGGTAGTACCTGTTTGGATCCTAGCTATGGGCGAATAGTTACCCAAACCCGAAAAAGAAAAGTCAAAACACTATCAAAGCATAAAAATACATTCTTATAGTAAAAATACCAGCAATATATTTTCATATAAAAAACTTACCAACAATACCTATTTATCGTAAAAGTACCAACAATACAATTTTAAAGCGAAATGACTAACAACACATTGTCTCTGTAGTTGAATACATGCAATTTCGTTCAAAATATATTTAGTCAAAACCATAAAATCGTGTTCAAAATATTTAGATGTCGACATTAAATAACTCATGACTATTTTTTTATATTGATTTTACCGTTAAACAAAATCACCTAAACTAAATTCTCTGGGAATCAGGGTAATTGAACGTATTTACATTTACATAAGGATGGCTCTAATACGGATAGTTACTGCCTTGGGTGATGGTCACCTGGGGGCTTGAATAATATTAATTTTAAACTACCCCAGCTGGTGTCGAGGAAGTATACATACTTATAATTCCCAGGATCTGGTGGGGGGCACATTCCAAGTAGTACTTTTGCTACGGAGGTGGGATTCATTAAACGTCAATAGCCAGAAGGTCTGAGTGGGATGGAGCAAATTTTCACGGTATTACAGTGTAACCCGGATATAAGAGAAACCCGGATATAAGATAGTTTTTTTCTCTGGTCCCAAATTAGAGCCTGTGTCAATGTATATATAATAGACCAAACCCGGATATAAGAGAAACCCGGATATAAGAGAAATCCGGATATAAGATACTTCTTATCCGGTCCCGACAACTCTCTTATATCCGGGTTACACTGTACTGGTAAACTGGCTTTAAACCTCGACCTTCTGTCAATTCGCTATCGACGTATTTTAATTTCAGAAACCCGGGGTTCTATTATACACAATTCCATTTTAGAAACGCAGAGTTCTATTATACACAAGCATATAATGTATTCTGTGTTTTCAGCTTCAGAAATGTGGGGTTTTATTATACTCAAGGATATAATTTATTTCCCGCTGTCAGGTTCAGAAAATCGGGGTTCTATTATACTCAAGGAAGTAATTTATTCCCTGATTTTATGTTCAGAAACGGAGGGTTCTATTATACTAAAGGATGAAATTTATTCCCCATCTATAGCTTCATAAACGCGGGGTTCTATTAAACTCAAGTATAATTTATTCTCCGTATATTGGTTCAGAAACACGGAGTTCTGTTATAGTCAAGAATGTAATTTATTCCCTGTTTTTAGGTTCAGAAATACCGGGTTCTATTTTACTCTAGGATGTAATGTATTGCTTTTTTAAACTTCAGAAACGTGAGGTTCTATTATACACAAGGACGTAACTTATTCCCAGTTTTTAGGTTTAGGAACGGGGTGTTTTATTATTTTCGAGTATAATTTATTCCCCGGTTCTAGGCTCAGAAATGTGGGGTTCTATTATACACAAGGATATAATGTATTCTTTGTTTTCAGCTTCAGAAATGTGGGGTTTTATTATACACAAGGATGTAATTTATTCCCTGTTTTTTGCTTCTGAAACGCTGTTGTATTATATTTAAGGATATAACTTATTCCCTGATTTTAGGTTCATAAATAACGCGTCATTTTATACTGAAAAATGTAATTTATTCCCCGAATATAGGTTGAGAAACGCAGGGTTCTATTATAGTCAAGAATTTTTTTTTTGTTTAAGCTTATCACCCCAAGCAAGGCTGGAAGCCACTAGCACGCAAGGTGTTACAGAAGGTTTGGAGGAAGAGCAGATAGGAGTGGTAAAGGAGAGGATGTGGAGAAAGATAGTGGATCGATCAAGGCAAGGGGGTTACAGAAGATTTGGAGCGAGAGCAGATAGGAATGAAAGGTGAAAGGATGTGGAGAAGGGAAGTGGATAGATCAAGGCAAGATCTGGAGATGTCGATTGACGTTACACTTAAATAGTTGGAGTTTATATTTGTCAGGGAAACAGGAATAAGGAAGGGAGTTCCACAGGCGAGATGTGCGAGACATGAAGCTATTGGAGTAGAAGAGACGTCTACATCTAACAGTTTCAACGGTGAAGGGGTGGGAACGGGATGCCAGCCTCGTAGGACGTTTAAATTCATGAGGCCTAGGAACCAGCGAAAGCAGCTAATCGAAGCAATTAATTTATTCCCTGTTTTTATATTTAGAAATGCGGGGTTCTGTCATACTCAAGGTTGTCATTTATTTTCCGTGTTTAGGTTCAGAAACATGGGGTTCTATTATAATCAAGGATGTAATTTATTCCCCCTTTTTTTAGGTTCCGAAACACGGTGTCCGTTTATACACAATTCACATTATATTCGTTGCGGCAGAAATACTTCCTACATATACATCCGAGAAATAATTTTCACGTAATGGTAATGTATAGCGGCAATGGTGTCTTCATCTAGCTAATTATCTTACCATTTTGTGGGAGATATTTCTGCCGCACGCTGCATAAACGAAAGTACGGTACAGGAAACATACGGCATTCTCTGATCGAACCGTTAGCATCAGATTCAGTTAAAATTTAGACAATTTTTATTTCTGAAAACAGTTTTTCAGAAAATTACACTTGACAAGTCCATAAATAAATCTATATAATAAAGGGGGAGGTCAGTGTGTCACACTTTTGCAACCTTTTACTTCTAGAGGTCGTAGCTCAACATATCATACTGTTTCGGAATCACGCCGACTACGTGAGCAAATTGAAAACATTCCGAGCCGGGTCCGGACCCGCAATCCTGAAATTTTGGATTCCCAAGTTTTCACGACTGTGATTGTTTTCGGCGATATTTTTTGCGCGATAACAACTTTTATAACTTTTTATAAATTTAGGAATAATCAAAATTAATTGCGAATTCCAACGGAAGTCACCCATGAAATAAAAATAATTGTTTGTACAGAATGTAAGGACCTACGTACATCAAATTGTCTTTAAATTAAGTATCAGTAGAAAAATTATCGTTGAACTTTTAAAAGGTAAGCTTAAACATTAATGAAATACTTAAATGCAGCGATCTATTTTGAGTAATTTTGTAGCTTATTGTTGCCTACCACATGTATTCCTCCCTACCTATTGTGATGAAGGCCTAATCAAGTGCCAACCACAGAAGCAAGCTAAAATGCTGCCCAACAGAGCAGCTTTTAAACTAGTAATTAATAAATTTTCTCCGTAGATCTTTGTGCTGGAAGTATGACTGCAAAACTTCGATAACTGTTACAAATTAGTGTTAAGCGGGAGGTTTAGTTTTTCTCATATATGCTTTGATTTTGTCAACAAAGTCCCTTTCTTTTTTAGTTACTATTTTTTTTGTCATGCGCTTTCTTTATTTGCTGTTAGGAGAGTTTTTCTTTCACTTTCTTGGCCGCCAGCTTTTTTTTTCTTAATAAAGGGTGTTTCATTAAGACGGATTATATATAAGGGTGTTTTATTAAGACGGATCAAAGTCAGCGGTAAATAAATCAGTGTTATTGGTGAAAATCTATTTATTTCTCTATTGGTTCATGTTATTTAAGTTATGGCAATTATGCGTGAAAAATAATATCACCCAAATGTCCGCCAAATCTGAAAGAAAAAAATCATTAGACGCTTAAACTTAATTGATGTAATGAATATGCATACACTTGTGTCCCCCCTCACAGGAATATGAATGGCTGGTGTCAGCCATAAATACAGGCTGATGTAGAGGTACAGGGGGACGCCCATTGGACAGATTCTTACGTTTATTCTGGAAGTAATTCTAGTCCTCTAATCACCATTCGGTCTGATCGATTGACCACGTTTTATTTTTCGTTTAGTCTAGCACAAGTTTGCCCGTCTTAAAAAAAACTGTTAAGTTACTCACCTTTTATTTTTTGAACTCTTGAATTTCTCCGTTTTCTTTTTTATTTATATGTATTTGTTTTTCATTTGTTCAAATTTTATTTTATTTTAAGTTTGTTTCCTTGTTGTTTACCCCCACCCCCTTCCAACCTCCCGTTTTTATTTCAGTTTCGTTTCGGTTTTATTTTTATGAGCTTGTTTGATTTTAGTTTGATTTTTACTTTATTTCGTCTTTTGTAAAATTTGTTCTTTCGTTTGTTAGTGCACAAACTATAATTTTATAAGGCGAACTGGTATTTATTCACCTGTGGTGGTATATTCCACCATGGCTGAAGGTTCAAATTCACCGCCGGTGAATGCACAAAATAAGTCACCGGAAGTTACCAAGGAGCCTGGTCTCAGTGCCGAAGAGTTTCGCAGCTATTTGGCTGACTTTCCTCGGCTCTCGCCGACTGAAGCAGCTAGCTGCGAGGGTGAGTTTACAGAGGGTGAAGTCTACTTGGCATTGAAGAAGGTCGGCAGAGTCAATTCTCCGGGACTTGATGGTCTGCCCTGCAAAATGTACTTGAGGCTGTCGCACATCTTTGTCCCGATTTTGACAGTGGTGTTCAACAACTGGTTCCGACAGGAGTCCATCCCCAACCGGATTTCCAGGGGTGTGATCACGCTGTTGAAAAAGGGCAAGGGTGTTGGGCGGGATTTAGATGATTACACGCACATAACTCTGCTAAACACAGTGTTAAAGATTTTGGCCAAGATCCTGACGGAGAGGTTTCAGTCAGATGTCGCGAGCTTGTTGGGACCCGAGCAGACTTGTGCTGTGAGGGAACGAACAATTCAAAGCAACCTGCATCTGATCCGCACGATCATAGAAGGAGAAAAAGACGACAAGCGAGCCACGCTGATCAATATGGATCTGTCCAAGGCATTTGACAGGGTCGACCATCAGTATCCGGCTGCTGTCCTGTAGGCCTCCGGATTCGAACCCGACTTCTGCAGGTGTATTAGCCTCCTGTATCGCCCCCACAGTGCTGTGGTAAAAGATGAACGGAAGGCGGTCGTGCGCTTTTGCGCTGTCTCGGTCAGTCCGACAGGGGTGCCCACTGTCGCCCTTACTTTATGCTTTGGCGTTGGAGCCCTATCTTCGCCAGCTGAGGGACAGGGCGTACAGTTCGGCCTCTACGCAGAATAGCCATTTTCCATAGTAGTGCTCGAGCTAGGGTTTCTGCGTACGCCGATGACGTATCCATCTTCGTGCCGTCCTGCAGCGACATTAAGGTGGTGCAGAAGGCGCTTGAACAGTACGAGAAGGTGACAGAGGCCAAGATTAAGCGCAACAAGTCATCCGACTTGCGGTTAGATGCCTGGAAGGGGGGTCGCGCTTCCGAGGCCCTTCGGCTGGACTGATGGACCAGTCCGCATCCTTGGAGCGTGGTTCGGGCCCGGACTTCGGCTGAAGAAGAATTGGTCAGAAGTACAGATAAAGGTCGAAGCGTCGGTTCGGACTTGGCTTCGAAGGGGGTTGTCCCTAAAGGGTAGGCCTGAGGCGTGTGCCACTTACGTCTTGCCCATTATCCTTTACCGCTTGGCTGTACTTCCGCGTGCGCCGATGACGTATCTGCTTTCGTGTCGTCTCACAGCGACACCGAGGCAGTCTTGAAGGCGCTTGATCGGTACAAAAAGGTGACAGGCCAAGATAAACCGTGACAAGTCGTCCGGCTTTCGGTTAGGTGCCTGGAAGTAGGGTCGATCTTCCGGGCCCCTTCGGTTGGACGGACGGTCCTGTCCGCATTCTTGGAGTGTGGTTTGAACCTCCAGCTAAAGAAAAATTGGTCTGAAGTACGAGCAAAGGTCGACGCTGTCAGTCAGATTCAGCGTCGACGGAGGTTGTCCGTGAAGGGCAGGGCGGCGGCGTGTGCTACATACGTTTTCCCGATTGTCCTTTATTGATTGTACGTACTTCCTCTCTTTAAAGACCATCGGAAGCCGCTCGAGGCTCGTTATCCTCCGTTTTGTGGAGGAAACGCCAGCATCACTTCGACAGAGCAGTCTGTGCACAACGTTCGTGTCATGGGGGCTGGGAATGCCACAGGTGGTTAGCCACAAACTTGCCTCGAGTTTGGACTTCCTACGCCGCGCATTGACAGGAGATTCGATTATGGCGGGGATTGTTAGGGACGAGTTCCCTTGTCTTACTATCAGTCCCCCCCCATCTCGCGGATTGAGTGCTGTCGTAAACCGCAGGATCAATCGGATTTCCTTCGCGAGTGTCGGTACGCTTTGATGTTCATTCTTCGGGTCAAGTGACCTTTCATGGCCTAGGAAGGTCTTCTATCGTTATTTTGTGGAGGGGGTCGTGAAGGATCCTCCACGTGAGCGGCTCCACTTGTCGGAGGAGGAGTTTCGTTCTTACTGGTCTTGGGCGCCAGCTTCGGATTATCTCAGTAACCCTGAGTTTTCGCTTAACTGGCGATTGGCTTGGAATCGGCTGCCTCTCAATGACAAGGTCTTCTTGGCGGATTTGCCAGACTGTGAACAGTGTGGCCTTGGTTTAGAGGAAACGGCTTCGCACGCCTTCTACCATTGCCCCCGGGACCGCCCCTTATGGGACCATGTTGGCGATTTGACGGCTCGTCTCGCTCCCGAAAAGCTCGTGCCCATCGATCGCGCTTACGCGTGTGACAATGTGTCGCCCCCGTATTCTGGGGTGAAACGAATGGTGTTTCTGACGCTGCTGGCGACGGCTCGAATGGTGATTTGGACGACGCAACAGGAGGAAGTCTTGCGAGGCAACCGTCTTTCTCATCAGGATCTGATCCGATTCTTTGAGCATCAGCTCAAGATGAAGATTAGAACTGATAGAAAACGGTTGCATTCGACAGTCTTCAGCGAAAGGTGGGTGTCTGAGGCGAGCTTGGTTCGTTTGAACTGGGCTAGCCTTGATTTTCTCGTTTAGGCCAAGCTACATCACATCGGGTTGGTTTCCTGCAGAGCCCTCCCCTTGGTTAGGTTAGACAAGCTTTTTTGTACGTAGTTAATATGAGTAAGTGTTGTCCCTGGCGTTCCCGGCTATCTCTTTGGTTATGATCCAAGTCGAGATTCCCAACCTCCCAGTTTGTTTTGGCCTCTTTTTTCATCTCCACTGGGTCAGCTTTTATATTTCCCATGTCCGTCAATATTTTCTCCTTTCCCACTCCCTTAGCGAGAGAGCTTCGGGATTTTGTCCCATGGGCAGAATACAGCAGCCTCTCTGATTTGAGGCTTGGACGGGCCCTAGTAACATCAGTTATGTTTAGTTTGATTTGTGTTAATATTTTGTTTTGTTATTGGGTTCATCTCCCTCGCTTCACATTGTATTCATCCATGAATTTTTAAGTATATACTTTATAATCATTAGATTTTTATGGCATGGGGCGCATTTTGTAGGTTTCCCCTTGAGAGGATGCGGTGCTGTGGTGTATGGAGGATTGATTTGTGACGGGCGGATTATTTAGGTGAATGGGCAAACTGTAATGTGTGAATGGGTCGTGAATCAGATTAGCTAGGTATAAGATAGTTAGTGATGACCAGTCTCAACCCCTCCCCATTTCGGCCTTGTGCCGTAATTGTATAATATTATGCAATAAATATCACACCCACTGGACTACGCCATTGGCTATCCTATTGGTCTACGCCTGTTGACTACGACTGCGACGAGTACGAGTCGAGTAATTCTACCTGCTAGATTGTACTCGTCGGTTACAGTAGCCAAAACCACTTAGCTACTTCGAACAAATATATCCTTTTCCGGAACATATCATTAATTTACATTTAAAATCGGTCCAGGTTACTGGAACACCCTTTATTTGTTTGCACAAAGGTACAAAATGTGACACAAGGGCTAATATGGGGTGGGTTACTGGTCTTCTCTAATCTTAACTTAAACCTAACGTGTCTCACTCATCGATCCAGGAGTACAAATAATATTCCTTTAACCATAACATCATATTTTTTCAGCTTTTTTCTTCTTTCATTTTATTACTTGCCACGGTATCGTACCAGAAGTTGGTTGCTCTGCAATGACTGGATTTTGTATTTGCATCCTAATATTTATTTGCACAAAGTTACTGATATCATGTATATACAACAAATGGCAGCAGCATTACACCGTTTCTGACATTTCATTTATATCTGTGAACAAGGTTTTTGTTTTAAAATATATGTAACTTCAGTCCTCTTAATGAGTAGCAGGTTTGATGTAGAAATGGTTCAAGTGAATTCCTTTAACACTTTGACAGAAGATTGAGTCAAAGAAACCGTAAATGAAGACTAGGACAATACATATTAGCAACAATTCTAAATTATTCATAAACTAGCAATGATACCTGGTGTTGTATTCACCACAAGTAATTCCCACAGATTGCCAATTATTTAAAATAGTTTGAATATATTTTAGCCATAAAACGAAGGTTTCTTATACAAATGCGATAAACAGCAGGATAGTTAAAACATTACTTGTTATCTTTCCTCTTCTTAATTCCTGTTCCTTTATTGGTCTCCCTCTATAATTGTTATGGTGAAAGACACCTAGTCTATAGATAATAGACTCTCCCATCTATTCTAAGTAGGAGTCAGGAGGAGTCGAATACAGAAAAAAAGTAGTTAGCTACCACAACTCGGTTACGCTGCGTAATGCTTAATATAACAAGTTCCTAACGTTTTTGTACGTTGAACCTATTTAGGACGAATTTAGTCCAAATACAGTTTCCACTGAGGAATTAACTCTACAGCAATAATATTCTTTTCCTTTTTTCTTGTATTCTTTCAGACTCAGTAACCCATTGCGTTATAATAACTTTACTGTCTGGCTTGGGGTGAAATGATTAAGAAAAAGGAAATTTTAATAACTCCCAAATAAAAGCCTACGGTGAAGCAATGGGTAGCAGCTTGGGGAATCGTTGAACCGAGTTCGAATTCCAGTCGAATCCATTACATTCAGTTATGTTGTAATACATTTAGGAAAAGTATGAATATGGGTAAATAGTAGGACAGATCGGATTCTATAGCCTTGGATGGCAACTCGTCTACCGCAGAAAGAAATTGCAACCTACTGCAGGAAAAAATCTGCCTTGTTAGTTATGTATCGAAAGATACATGATCGCCTAAGGGTGTATCACGCATGGCACATAACTGAACTGGTATTCAATTACTCGCTAATACACTTGGGAATGGTATGAATCCTCTTCTTCTCCTCCGCCCCAGCTGTGGATAAATAGCTGGACAGACCGGGTTCTATAGTCTTGGATGGCAACTCGTCTACCGCAGAAAGAAATGGCAACCTACTGCAGGAATAAATCTGCCTCGTCAAACATGTGTAGAAAGATATATTAGGTCATCCCATTAGTTCTGTCCGAATTTTAACTTTTTGTTAAAATGAACGAAATTTAAAAAGTATTTTAGAATGTCTAATGGAGCTGAACATTATTTTTATGTTTTTATGCATTTAAACTGATCAAATTTCATTTCAGAGAATATGGGTAAATAGTAGGACAGATCGTGTTCTATAGCCTTGGATGGCAACTCGTCTAACGCAGAAAGAAATGGCAACCTACTGCAGGAAAAAATCTGCTTCGTCAGAGTGGTATCAAAAGATACATGATCGCCTAAGCGTGTATCACGCATGGCACATAACTGTCAAGTCCCTTTCTTTCACTTTGTTGCCCAATGCAGTCATTTGAGAGATTTGCATATACACCATGAAATGCTATTATCAATTTCATTATAATTAAAGCAGGTCAATAGCTTTAATCATTTTGCTTGTCATTTATCTTATGCCATATATTATAATTTATAATATATTAGATTCTTTTAAAATATACTATTAAAACTTAACATTACTTACTACCATTTATTTCAAAGCTGTGATTTAAATGCTGAAGTGGTTATCACCTGAGAAAAAAATGTCTTCATTTGAATAGCTGAGCAATTATAAAATCCATCACAAAATAATCATTTTTGAAGATCACAAAAGACAAGATTGGAAATAAACAAGTTATTTTTTAAATCTGATTTTCAAGACTGAACAGAATTGCTAAGTTGAACAAGGTATAAGATACATGATATTATACATAATGAATCAAGGGTCTAATATTGAGGGATAGAGAAAACTGTTCTTCTCTAGTCTTAACTTAAACCTAGCTTGTCTCGCTCATTGACTGTAGGAAAAAATTGTAAACTTGCAGGTTCTTCTGGCTTGTGATCTGTTCTTCCATGCAGAAAGCCTGCGTTTCTGAAACTATAAAACAGGGAATAAATTAGAACCTCGAGTAAGATAGAACACCTCGTTTCCCAACCTAAAAACGTGGAATAAATTACATCTTTGAGTATAATAGAACCCCGCGTTTCTGAAACTAAAAAGCGGATAATAATTTACATCTTTGAGTTTAATAGAACTTCGCGTTTCTAAAGCTGAAAACAAGGAATAAATTACATCCTTGAGTATTCAACAAATATTTTTCTTCTCTTTGCTCCGGATGTTCTTTCTTTGCATTGTCTTTTTAACTTTAACGATATCTTTGCTTTTCTTCGTTTGTGTGAATACTTTCTTTTTGTAAATTTTTCTTTAACCAGTGCGTTCTTTCTTTCTTTCTTTCTTTCTTTCTTTCTTTCTTTCTTTCTTTCTTTCTTTCTTTTATCTGTAAGGTAATCTTTTTTTCATTTTCATTTTTTTCTTCATTATATAAGTTTTTTCTTAATTTCTTTTATAAAATATTTTAATTGCCCTTAATTAATCGTTTGCTTTTGTAGCTGATACGTTCTTTCTCTCTCCACGTATGGTGGTATATATATATATATATATATATATATATATATATATATATATATATATATATATGTCATGAAAATAGTACTGCCAAATGCCAAACTGATGAATCCGTTGATCTTTTATAGCGTTTTTGTCAAAAGCTAAACAGAGTTATTAAGAAAAAGAGAAAAAATATCGTTAGTAACAAAGAAAAAAACAACTTAACTGTTATGTAATATCAATCCTCCGATATGGCAGTGAATGCTTGAAAATCTTTTCACGAATGAAGAAGAGCCTTGAAGTAGCAGTAACGTTATTCCACAGAATGAAACGAACAATACCATGAACCGAATTTGCGAGCAACGACGAAGTAATGTTAACAAAAAAAGGATACTTATACTTTATATGAAGAAGAGATCGTTGACATTTCTCGCGCAGCTATTGAGGGTTTGGAAAATTTGATAGAACAGGTTTGATGGATGGTGAAAGAGACAAAAGAAAACATTGCATAACCTATCTAGAGAGCTTCAGTAACAGTTTAGTAGAGATAAAAAGACACAATTTATTCAGAGCTACAAAGGACGGGAACTTATGGAGATTCATGACCGTCAACTTCGTGAAACACGTAGAAATAGAAGCGCAATTTTCACTCCATAAAAGATCAAGGACACATTAGCTTCACATTTGTAAACGTCAGAACACGGCGGAAACGGTTTCAGGAATTTCGTTTAGAGAATGAAAACCTAATTAAGCGATGGAAATGATAAGTTGATCTCTTGGGTATAAACAAAATTCGAAAGCAAATCAGAAAAACTGTCAGAACTTTGAACATCTCTCGCTTCTCTCTATCGGCATTTTAAAAAAATAATTAGAACGCGGTGAAGAAGGCGGATATGTTTTATCCTATATGAATTGGCTGATAATCAAGGGAACTATGGCTCAGATGCATGATCCATGGTGATGGCTTGACTTGAATGTACTCTATCATTAAGCTGAATAATTACTCGCTTTCGGAGCCTAACCCTCTCCAGGCCGGTTTTGAATTTAGAGTTTTCCTTCTCCTCCATTCTCGCCAACTTGTTTCACGTTTTTTTGGATAGCTTTGTGACTGGCGACGAAAAATGGATCTTTTATCGAAATATTAAGCGTCGTAGACAGTGGCTTGGTAAAGGGGAAGAACCCCAGCCACAGCCGAGAAGGGAACTTCACGGGCAAAAGGTTCTTCTTTCAATCTGGTGGGATTGCCAAGGAATAATCCACTTTTGATTAGAAGAGATAAGTTTCCTGAACATCACACAAAAGCACCTCTGCTTTTAAAAAATGACTCATGATCACTGTATGGTGGTCGGCTAAGGCATAATTAATTATTCTTTTATGCTACAACTATTATCCATTAATAAACCATGACTTCACTTTGGAGGAACGATGGAGTAATTGATAAGACCTCGGATTGAGGAATCGGAGAGCCGAGTTTGAATTCCAGTCGGATCTATTATATCTACTTACGTGCTAATACCGCTCACATTATAGTAAAAATAGTATAGTATGAATCCTCTTCTTCCTCCCACCAGTTATGGGTAAATAGCAGGACAGACTGGATACAACAGGTCTAGGAAAAGGAAAAACTCTGAATTCAAAACCTCAAAGAGAGTTGGACTCCGTAAGGCTATCTTGCCCAAGAAACACCACTTCTACTGCGGCTGCAGTACATATGGTGCCCCAACGACCCTACGAGTCACGCGATAAAAAAAAATATTCATTAAAAATTAAGATGAGCAAAAGTATGAACCTCTTCTTAGCAGGAAATAACAAGACATTTATCGCCTTGGGTTGCAACTGGTCTAGGAGAAGGAAAACTCTAAATTCAAAACCGGCCTGGAGAGGGTTAGGTTCCGTCAGGTTATCTTGCCCGAGAAACACCACTTCTACTGCGGCTGCAGTACACATGGTGCCCCTACGACCCTACGGGTCACGGGATTAAAAAAAATTACATAATTGATTGTATGTAGGGAAAATTAAAACAATAAATGTCCGACACTAGGAAACGAAGATGACCCAGTCCTGCTCCACGACAAACAATACACGCCCCCTGAATTCACGGTTCACCGATTAAAATTTGCAAAACCTTGGCAAATCCATCTACACCAGAAAATTTCCCCAATAGAAATTTTTTTTTTTACAGTAAGTTTCACCCTGCACAAGGCCCGGGGCGCCCTAGAGGTAAATGGTTACAGTAACAGTTTATGCGGATAGGAGTGAAAGATAGCGGTTAACTTGAACATGATAAGACTGTATTGATCAAGGAAACATCCTCTTGGGAGTCGGTTCTATAGAGCAGCGATTCACGGGAAGAAGGTGTTCCAGTGGAACTTACCCCTCACCAACGGAATACGGACGGAATGTGGGTGGTTCGCTACAATGCGCGATAATGGTGGGTCCTAGCCATGAAGGTTAGAACTGGCAGAACCAAGGAATGGATTTCGTCCGAACACTTTCCATGGAAGTAGCGATAGAGCAGTGAGAGTCTTGCCACATCCCGCCTTTGAAATATCTAATGCTATTTTCCTTGATGTGCATTTCTTATCAAAAACCTCAATAAGTCTGTGAGTAATGGTAGGATATCAGAAGTAGATCGGGCCGATCGAAAACCGTACTGCTTGTCGCCCAAGAGGCTGTTCTTGCTCAACGACCTGCCTATTGATTATAACCTCAATAAACTTACTAATGGTGCTGAGGAGACTGATGGGTCTTTAATGGTAGAGGGAAGAACGCTCGCCCGTGTTGTGTGAAGAATTCGAAGCATTTGAATAGTTTATTAAGGCATAAGACAAATTAGATAAACCGGTAATCGTTACGTTGGAAGAAAGCCGTAGAACAAAAGAAACGGATATTATTTTGATTAAAGTAAAAGTGCATTTTGATTAAAAAAAATTTTCATCCATCTGAATGTGAGATTTAACATGGGATCATCTAATACCATGAAACTAGGAAAACTCAGCAAAGACCGAACTCAATGCCAATATAATGGTCAGTAAGGTATATTTGATTACCATTTTCCGATGTTAAGGCACCTTGGCAAGATGGTGTACACTCATCCAGAAGAATTATCAGAATAAACATTTAGTTTATTTTGGAGATAAATAAAAGAACAAAGTAGTTTGACGTAACTGATCAAGTGAATGCGTTCGTTGAACAGAATCTGAAAACTGGCACTGCAACAAATGTGACTGTATCCATGGAAAACGAAAAAAGGACCTGCCTAGAATAGTGAATAGAGGTGTCGCCCAGTTCTCCATGATAATGCGTACCCTCAGAAAGCTGCACAGACCTGGCTATGGGATTTTGGAGAATGCATCTTATTTACCACAAATCATTCTCACAGATTATCAATTATTTAGACATTTCAACTTTCTGTACGCAATAGAAGATTCTGTTGTAGAGAAAAAGTCGAATCATTTGAATAGTTTTTTAAAAGGCCCAAGACGAAGGTTCCTTTTTACAAATGAGATAAATAGCTAATCTTTATGTTAGGTGAAAGTGGTAGACAAAATAACGGATATTATTTTGATTAAGTAAAAGAGCATTTTGATTAAAAGAAAGCTTGTGAAACTCTCTTCCAGCTCCATGCTTTAAATTTAATCTAATTGCAATGTCAATCGCTATCTACTGTCCTCTTGATTACTGTTTTCTCTTTCTGTTCCTAATTCTTCCACACCTTGTAACCCCTTCAGTTTTAGCGGCTTTATTGCCTTGCTTAGGGTGATACTGATTTATGTCAAGACAATGCACGCCCTCAGAATTCATTCCTCCCTTTTCTCCTCCATGATAATACGCATCGTCAGAATTCACGGCCCACCTTTCAAATGTTGCACAGCCTTAGCTATGAGATCTTAGAGAATGCTTCTTATTCACCACAAATCATTCACACAGACTATCAATTATTTAGACACTTTCAACTTTCCGTGCGCAACAGAAGATTCTGTTGTAGTGAAGCGTTTGATTTTGTTTAATACATAAGACGAAGGTCTCCTTTACAAATTGGATAAATAGCTAATTGTTACGTTGGAAGAAAGCCGTAGAACAAAAAAACTGGATATTATTTTGATTAAAGTAAAAATACATTTTGATTAAATTATTTTTTTTTATTCATCAGAATATGACATTTACTATGAGACAATCTAAACACAAGTCACAAGTCATCGTGACCGAGCGTTTGAGCGTGCTAGCCTTGTCCAGGATGTTGACCCCGCTAGATAACACGCTCTTTCCAAGAAACTATAAGGTAGCTCAACATAGTTGTAGTATAAACCACAGGTGGGATCTGTGGGTGTTGAATAAATACAAATGTGCCTGAGTAGGCGTCTGCAATGGGGATTAGCTAACCGCCCTAGTAGACTGGCATCCTCGGATTCGAGAGGCTGCATCATTTACATGAAACAATCTAATACCATGAAACTAAGAATTAGGAGAACTTAGCAAAGGCCGGGCTCAATAATATGATCAAGTTATTCTTGATTACCATTTTCCCATGTTAAGGCACCTTGGCAAGATGGTGTACACTCATCCAGAAGAATTATCAGAAAAACAATTTAGTTTATTTTGGAGATAAATAAAAGAACAAAGTAGTTTGGTGTAAGTGACCAAGTGAATGAATTCGTTGAACAGAATCTGAAAACAGCAATTTGGCATTGCAATACATGTAACTGTATGCATGGAAAATGAAAAAAAAAGAAAAAAGGACCTACCTAGAATAGTGAACAGAGGTGTGGCCCAGTTCGCCTCCGTAATAAGGCATAGCCTCAGACTTCCTCGCCCACCGTTCAAAGGTTGCACTGCCTTGACTATGGGATTTTAGAGAATGCATCCTATTCACCACAAGTAATTCTCACAGATTGCCAATTATTTAAAATAGTTTGAATATTTTTTTAGCCATAAAACGAAGGTTTCTTATACAAATGCGATAAACAACAGGATAGTTAAAACATTACTTGTTTTCTTTCCTCTTCTCAATTCCTGTTCCTTTATTGTTCTCCCTCTATAATATTCTTTTCCTTTTTTCTTGTATTCTTTCAGACTCAGTAACCCATTGCGTTATACTAACTTTACTGTCTGGCTTGGGGTGAAATGATTAAGAAAAAGGAAATTTTAATAGCTCCTAAATAAAAGCCTACGGTGAAGCAATGGGTAGCAGCTTGGGGAATCGTTGAACCGAGTTCGAATTCCAGTCGAATCCATTACATTCAGTTATGTTGTAATACATTTAGGAAAAGTATGAATATGGGTAAATAGTAGGACAGATTGGGAAAAGATTGGGAAAGGTTTCGATCCTCTTCTTCTCCCTCTAGTTATAGGCAAATAGCAAGATAGACCGGGTTCTATAGCCTTGGATGGCAACTCGTCTACCATAAAAAGAAATGGCAACCTACTGCAGGAAAACATCTGCCTCGTCAGCGATGTATCGAAAGATACATGATCACCTAAGCGTGTATCACGCATGGCACATAACTGAACTGGTATTCAATTACTCGCTAATACACTTGGGAATGGTATGAATCCTCTTCTTCTCCCACCCCCAGCTGTGGATAAATAGCTGGACAGACCAGGTTCTATAGCCTTGGATGGCAACTCGCCTACCGCAGAAAGAAATTGCAACCTACTGCAGGAATAAATCTGCCTCGTCAAATATGTGTGGAAAGATATATTAGGTCATCCCATTAGTTCTGTCCGAATTTTAACTTTTTGCTAAAATGAACGAAATTTAAAGAGTATTTTAGAATGTCTAATGGAGCTGAACATTATTTTTATGTTTCGATGCATTTAAACCGATCAAATTTTATTTCAGAGAACAATAAAATTAAATTTTGTTTAATAAAAACCCTGCTAACATGGAAGTACCCAAGAAACATTTGAGGAACATAATGCTCTATGAGTTCAAGAAAGGAAACTCAGCAGCCGAAGCGGCTAGAAACATTTACTCAGTTTATGGAGAGGAATGTGTGAATGAAAAAACTTGCAGAAGATAGTTTGCAAAATTCAGAGGTGGAGATTTCCCCCTTGAAACCGGACGTCCAGTTGAGTTTGATGAAAAGCTTCTTGAAGCATCCCTTGAAGAAAATCCTGCTTTATCAGTTGAGGAATTGGCAGTTGTTCTCAGTTCAAACCATACAACTGTTCATCGACATCTTCAACAACTTGGAAAAGTTCCTAAACTAAATGGGTGCCTCATGAATTGTCTGAAAACAACCTCAAATCCTAAGTTGACATCTGCTCTTCTCTCCATTCTCGCCAACTTGTTTCACCTTTTTTGGATAGACTTGTGACTGGCGACGAAAAATGGATTTTTTATCGAAATGTTAAGCGTCGTAGACAGTGGCTTGATAAGGGGAAGGACCCCAGCCATAGCCGAGAAGGGAATTACATGGGCAAAAGGTTCTTCTTTCAATCTGGTGGGATTGCCAAGGAATAATCCACTTTGAATTCTTACCACCTAATGCAACAATTAATGCTCAAATATATTGTCAGCAATTAGAGCGTTTGAACCAAGCTTTGACAAAAAAAAGACCTGCTCTAGTGAATCGAAAACGGGTGATGTTTCATCAGGACAATGCGCGACCACACACAGCAAGAATCACGTCACAAAAGATCGAAGAACTTGGTTGGGAGAAAATTCCTCATCCACCTTATTCTCCCGACCTTGTTCCTTCAGACTACCATTTGTTTTGTAGTTTACAGAATCATTTGGAAGAAACAGCTTTTGTAACACAGGAAGAGATTAAAACTGACATTTGTGAGTTCTTCGAATCAAAGCCAAAATAATTTTACAGTAATGGAATTAGTAAGTTTGTTAATAGATGGAAGGAAGTCCCAGATAATCAGGGAAATACATTGTTGATTGAATCTGTAATTAAATGTAACATTTGGTCACTTGTTTTCTTTATTCAAAATTCGGACAGAACTTATGGGATGACCTGATATGATCGTCTAAGCGTGCATTACGGATGGCACATAACTAAACTGATATTCAATTACGCGCTAATACCCTTGGGAAAGGTATGAACCCTCTTCTTCTACCCCAGCTATAGGTAAATAGAAAGATAGACCGGGTTCTATAGCCTTGGATGGCAACTGGTTTACCGCAGAAAGAAATGGCAAAAAATCTGCCTCGTCAGTGATGTATCGAAAGATACATGATCGTCTAATCGTCTATCACGCATTACACATAGCTGACTGATAATTATTTTTTCATATATTTGAGTTTTTTAAGTTAAACATTTATGGAGTCGTTTCTATTAGTCGCCTTGCTGTAGACGTTAATAAGTAGATTTATTTTCTGTAGAGATTTTAGCAACATCAGTTACTTTATACTAATCTTACTGTGAAAACATTGACTTGCATATGTTACTGGACCGTGTGCACCCAATACTTATTAACATAGTTTCTTGTGTCCGGTATTGTAGAGTATTTATACAACTTCCTCATAATCCTCTTTACTGAATTTTACTCTTGTCTTCTTTTTTCGGTTATAAATGATTGTATGCATGAAAAATTGAAAATGTAATAAAAGCTGATTAGACTAGTGAATAGAGATAGCCCAGTTCTCCTGCATGGCAATGCACACATTCTGAATTCACATGCCACCGTTCAAAAGTTGCAAAGCCTTGGCTATGAGATTTTGAAGAATCCATTGTATTCCAACAGAAATCTTTTCAAAAGATTATCAATAAAACTGCGTAACTGTGAGAGATTAAGCGCTGAATTGCTGACAAAGAATTTTCGAGAAGTTTCTAAAAGTTTCAAGAAGTTCTAGAACATTCTGTCAACATAGATGCCAGTATAGACACAGAAGATGTAAGCTAAACAGTTCAGTTTACTTCTAGCTGTCTGTCTTCACGTCACTAAAAATAACAGTTGGATTTTGTTGACGTTCATTGTTGATGTTGGATTTTGTTACGTATTTTATTTGCGGTTCTTGTGTAAGAATGCTGATAATTTGAAGAAAGAAAAAATGGTTTAAATTAAACCGAAAGTGAACCCAAAGACGAAGAAGGTAAGAGATAGATTGAAGGATATACCAAAAGCAAGAGAAAAAATAATTTTATTTTGTCTCTGATTTTGTGAATAAGGACCTCGCTAGAATAGCGCTGAAATGTACTTAGACATCTGGATAAAGTGAAGCCCAAGGGACGATGCGAGGGTATTGAAATTTTGAACAGAGACCACGAAGCTAGTTACAGATGCTAATTTTATGGCTACAGGTGGGTGGGGAAAAAGGTAGAGAAATGATTCTTTGTCACTTGTTCATAGTGGTGGAGGATGCTCGTGTCGCTAAAGGAACAAGATTTTCTTAGGCTGGAAAATTTCGGTCAAGTGGGAAAAGAGGAAGATTTACGGACCAAACAAAATAATTAGGAATAAAGGAATGTAGATAATAATTTTACGGTGACGTTAAAAATAACATCTATTTTGTGTCAGGCGTTCACGGTGGATCACCTATTCCATGGATGGCGGCAGTATGAAGAGTTGATATGAAAGTGTGGGAGGAAAATGAATACGCTAACTGAAAGGTACTGGTGCGAACAAGAGAAGGGGTGAGAACAAGATGGCTGATCGAAATGTTACTAGCCCCACCCCCACCCCGCAGGGAGAACTCCCCATATATGGACATACAAGGACCACCCAGCAGCACCCGTGGAGAGATTTGATTAGGTGACAGGAGATTCGAAGGCATGTCATAAGGCAACCGTAACCAGGTTTTTGGAGGTTGGACTCCATAAATAGCCATGCAGAGATCCCAGGAGAGAGAATAGAGAAGACAGACAGAGTGAAAAGTAGTTGAGGCAGAGACGCGTTTCTATTACGCCGTGTAATTGGCTGCCAGGGAGAACTCTTGACTCAAGCCTTGTTCCAGACTATTAGATAAATTGAGCAGAGTGCCCTGATGAAATTGCAAAGTGGAAGAATTGAAAGTCTCTATATAACGACAGAGAGAGAAAGAGAAAAGAAGGCGACAAGTGATTCGTCAGCATTTCGTAATTTGCTGCCTGAAGAAGTCTCTTAAAGTTTGGAACTTCGACTCCGACTTGGAAACGAAGAACAAAGTGTTACGAAATTAGTCTACGAGAGGATGGTCGTTAGCATGCATGTTTGTAGATTTTTATACGAAAAATCGTTCCTGTATAAGCCTCAGTTATATTTACACAACTTTCTTTTTTGTTTGTCTTATAAAATTGTCCCGCTTGAACGACACCAATCCAGCGATATCTGGCAACGATTTGATCCTTGCCTGCTTTGTGATCAAGACAAACCCAACGTGGGAAAGACAGAGACTTGAATCAAAATAACCAACTTCACGGTGAATCCCAGGATTTAATCGCGGACACACCGAAGACAGGAAACCGTTGTCATGTAGCGCATGGGCCAGGACGTGATTACTTGTTCGCTGTTTTATTTTTTGTTTGTGAGCGGTGTCGTGGGAACGCCAACGTAGTCCCAGCCTATCGACTCGACACCCACTGCTGCAAGCCCTTCGGTTTGGGCGTGAGATACCCCCCCCCCAAAAAATGGTCCCAATTAATATACGGGCCTGAAAGATCACTTTGAAAATTTCATATCAGGAAATGAACTCTTACCGGGTCCTTCACTTTTGGAAACAACATCCTCTTCTTCTTCCCCCCCCCCAGATATGGGTAAATAGCAGAACAGACAGGGTTCTATAGCCTTGGATGGCAACTCGTCTACCGCAGAAAGAAATGGCAACCTACTGCGGGAAAAAAGTCTGCCACGTCAGTCATGTATCGAAAGATACATGATCGCCTAAGCGTGTATCATCCTTGTTGACAACCGACGTTAAGATGCGGAAGCTGATAGGTGTCAACAGGGAAATCATGGAGAAAGCCCTAAAAAGCATTAATATTGGAACCAAAATTTTGGCTCGTCGTAGTAATGAAATCTTGCTCCAGACGGAGGATGCTGAAAAGCCACTGGGTGGTAATATTATCACTACAAAATCCGTGAGACTTCAAACGGAATACATGGGACGAAGAAAAACTAAAGTTATTCTGCATGAAGTACCATTATTTATTTCAGAGGCTCATTTGGGATTCTTTTACTCCAAATTTGGAGAAGTAGCGGATGTCTCAGCGGTAAAGGTCAGGACCGGAATTGCGACTAGAGATAATGGTTACAGTGGATAGAAAAACATTTATGGACATTCCAAATGTGCTAATCTGTGGTGGCCATCCTATCTAAGTAGTAGTAAAGCGACAACCTCTCTGCTGATGCCCTTGGAGCAACTGGTCATCTGTCAGAGGCCAGAAAATCAAGCCCAAACAGTAACTCCTAAGGGAAAGGCAGACGTGGCCACAAGCCCCAAATACGATGACAGCTGAGGCGAGTGGACAGCGGTAGTAAAGATGTGGGCAAAGGCTAAAACCACCCCCGACCAGCAGGTGGACCCAAAGGAGCCCAAGAAACCGAACTCAAATCCAGAGCAGAGATAGGATCAGCAGCAAAGCATAAACCAGCAGAAGCTCCAACTGGACTGTCAGCAGAAGCAGGCGGAGCGACAAGATCCTCCTGTACATGACGTGAAAATGGAGGAGGGCCCCACCCAGGTCTTCCTCTTTGAAAAGAGGAGAAACAAATTTAAAAAAAGAAAAACGAGCTGGACGAAGTAAAGCGGAGAAGTTCCTGGACAAAACCAAGTCCCCATCTGTCCTTGCCTCCCCAGCCAAAAAGGAACTATCGACTAGCCATATAACAAGTAGCCTCCCTTCTTCCCCTTTTAAAGCTACACTAACCCTTTCCTACCGCCATTACTCCAACACACCTGCTCGCAGCACACTTGACCTCATCATCACTCCCCTCAACACACCTCCTCCCAACACACCTCATCGTGGCACCTACTACAAGAAAAAATTTCATATGGGAGAAAAATCATGTGAGGTAGACGGAATATCCCTAGAGCGGCACCTCTCTTCACAGAGGAAAACTCTATTGAAACCCCTGTTAAAAGTATCCACTGTGGACGGTCGGTCGGTGGAAGACCCTCGGAATCTTCCCAAAGCCTACGGGCTAATAACCTGGATCTGGAACTCAGGGAGAGACCTTAAATTATGGGACCACCTCTCTGAACCTAATGACGGTGGAAATTGGATCACTGGACTTTAAAATATTACAAAAGTTTTGTGTCGGGAGGGATCTTGTTATTCTCCTACTTTATACATGGTTCTTACTTTAACTTATCCCACGGACGTCGCCGGTATGGTCCTGGATGGGTCACATGACGACGGAGATGAATACAGGGAGCCTAGGACAATCTGTCGGAGTCCTTTCGGCCGCAGATATGACTAAAGGAACCAACTTAAAAAATGTTTCTCAGGTTAGCTAGAATGGAAGGGGCTTGAGGGACTTTTATAAGGCTGCCTGCCTGCTACGTGATCTCCTGTCCTTCGGCGTAGAATGTGGCTGAGATCCAGGAAACACAGTTTGTTTTCAAGGTTGATGTTCGTGTGCGGTCTGACAACTATGTTGTCTATTCAGCATACGGGAATCGGCTTGCCAGAGATGTTTCCTTGCTGGCTGAACATACCCTGGGTGCGGGTGTCGACCTTGTCCGTGTCGATGCGGTGGAGAGCAGTTGATCCTGGCCGATATTGCCATGGACAATAGTTCATTTGGGTTCATTACGGTTTAAGCGCCCAACGTTCAGAGGGAGTCTGTTTCGTTTTTCCGTCAGTTAGAGTCGTTCCTGGTGGATTCGTCGCGCTTAGTCTTAGTGTAGAAGTGGAATGCCATCCTGTACCCCGACATAAAAAGGGCAGGGAGCTAGCGGGGGGGGGTCATCGGGTGATTGTAGCCTGATCAATCTGATCAGCGAGTTGGTCTCGTCGATAGATACCGGGTCAATCACCGTGGGCGAGAGATGTGGAGGTGAGCAATTAAGCTACCTGGATAGAAAGTGAGGAGGGCTGATATGTACATATTAGATTGTCCCACGTTCTATTGGTTAGGCTATTCGGACCATAGAGACTTCAGTACCCGGATGGCGTTTGATGCTAGGCCTAGAATGGCTGGACACTGGACGTTCAGTCTTTTTTACTTTTTTTTACTGGATATCGGGAGTAGGTGGTGTGAGGAGCTTAAAGATAGAATTAGGTCCTTCACCACCGAATATAGCCAACGGCTCGCACATGATAAGGCTAAAAAGCTGAAGGTTCTCAAGGATAGTCTCTTCCGGTTCTCAGAAATAGCCTGTGCTCTGGAGCGCTTGGCTAGCGAGCACTACCAAGGTCAGGTAGTTAGGTATAGGTTAAACAAGATGTCTAACGAGTCCGTGAACATGGACGTATAATTGTGCAAGGAAGAGATCCATCGATGTTCCGATCGATACACTCGTGAAGTCAAGACTGCAGAGGCGCGTATTCTGAGGTCGACCGATAACATGTGCGAGGCGTGTCGGCGGCATTTATGGCCGGTTTACCAAGGAGCCTGGTTTCTGTGACGAAGAGTTTCGCAGTTTTTTAGCTGATTTTCCTTGGCTTTCGCCGACTGAAGGCCAAGTCTGCCTGCCATTGAAGATGATCGGCAGTGGCAAGTCTCCAGGACTTGGTCGTGTACCCTATAACTTGTACTTGAGACTGACGCATATCTTTGTGCCGATATTGACTGTGGTGTTCAGAGGTCCATTCCCAACCGGATCACCTGGCGTGTGATAACGCTGTTGAAAAAGGGCAAGAATGGAGGGTGAGAATTAGATGATTACAGGTCCATATATCTTCTAAGCACAGAGTTAAAGATTTTGACCATGATCCTGACGGAGCGTTTACAGTCAATTGCCGAGATTCTGTTAGGACCCGAGCATACTTGTGCTGTGAAGGGCCGAAAATTCATAGCAACCTGCACCTGATCCGCACGATCCTAGAAGATGTAAAAGACGACCAGCAAGCGGTGCTGATAAATTTGGATCATTGCAAGGCATTTGATAGGGTCTACAATCCCTGTACCAACTCCTCCAAAGAGAAGTGAAGAGCGATTCAGAAGCGGATGAAGCCATTGATCCAGATTGTAGAGGCGCAACTGAAGAGAGAAACCCATAATACCCCACAGAAAATCCTCAGTGACCTGGTCAGATATCTTGGTCTCACAAAGTTCAATGCCAATCTTTTGACTCGTAACTCAAGCAGTGGAATTTTTTAAATTAAAGTGTGCAGGTCAAAGGTAAAAAAGCGTCACTAGTGTTTTTCAAGTGTATTCACACGCCAAGATAGGCTTTGCTTAGCCACAATGTGACCGGTCTGTTCGAGTCAACTGGAGTCCCATGTAACTTCAGCAAGTGGCGCCTCTTCATCGACAGCTCATCCACGAGCCTCAAAGCGGTGCTGATCCATAAGGGAAACATGTATCTATCTCTTCCCCTGGCTCACTCGATGCAGCTCAAAGAGGAATACGGCAGTGTGAAGATCTTGCTAGGTACCTTGAAATATGAATAGTACCATCGTGAGGTTATCGGAGACTTCAAAATGCTGGCTTTCCTCATGGGTCTCCAAGGTGTCTTTACCAAGTTCCCGTGTTATTCTTTACCTTTAAGACAGCAGGGACACCGTGGAACACGACTACAGGCGGGACTGGCCACAACCGAGCAAAGTTCAGTGTAGGTAAGAACAACGTCAAATGGAAAACATTATTAGACCTTTGGAAAGTATTGTTTCCTTCAATGCACTTAAAATTGGGACGTATGAAACAATTTGTCACAGCTCTAGATAAGGAGTCTGCAGCCGTTAAATACCTTCAAACCTTCTTCCCTAAGCTGCTTGCGGCAAAGTCAAAGCTGGTGTGTACATCGGAACACAAATAAAGAAGATCATAGAATGTAAGTGTTGAGTCTTGACTCATTGTTGAATCTCGCCTAATGCATGGAATAATAATGCAACACAAAATGTACTTAGAACAAGAATGTATTATAACAAGAAAGTGTACACAATAAGTACATATAGTATTTCTGTATATTTCTGGGAAGACGTTCCTGGAGAATGTGTTGACTAGTCGCAGTCGATCAGAGTCTCTAGTTGGATCTCGTGATTCCTTCTCTTCCTCGTCTTCCGGTACCAACCACTATTTATATAGTTGGTAGTCACATATGCAGATTAGGTGGATCCTACACAACACCCCCTCCCAAGCCTTGGAATCCTTTTGGATTTCAAACTCGCTTCTATATGGGATGATGATTATGGTTATTTCTTTGTAGATCCCCTTTGCATAGTTCATATGTATATCTGTTTTTTTTTTTCAATATCTTTTTCGTTTTGGATTCACGTCCAATGGGTCCGTGAACTTCCGTTTCCTACCGGATCTTCTCGGTTCATGAGCACTCTGCGGAGGTTCTACTTGAAAGTATCATACATTACATCAATGGGATCTTCCTCCTCATCCGGTATACTCTCTTCATGCTCTAGCACGTAGCATTTTTTGAGTTGGTTCTGGTGCCTTTTATGAGTATTCTTCGGCCCTTTTATTATGTAAATCAGGTCACCGATTCTCTTGTCCACTATGCCTCGCTCCCAGAACTCAATGTTGTTTCTATAGCACTTGAAAAAGACCTTCTCTCCGGGGGTGTATCTTTTTCTAGCTGTATACATAGTGTTCTTTATTCTATTTCTTCCTGGCAAAAGCTTGTCAAACACTGACTTAACTTTCCTAGCGAACATTAGTTCAGCTGGTGCCATGTTTGATGGTGTTCTCTGGTTAGGCGGGATTCTGTATACTTGTAGGAATTGCTGAAGCGCCTTTTCCGTTGGAACTCCTGAGGCTTTCTTCAGAGCGCGCTTTAACGTATCTACAAATCTTTCTGCGAGTCCATTGGATCTCGGATGATACGGCGGCGTCGTTATGTGGTTAATTTGATATAACTCACAAAATTCCTTAAATTCGTCAGAAGTGAATTGTGTGCCATTGTCACTCACAATACACTCTGGCACACCGAACCGTGCAAATAGTTCATGCAAAAAAGTTGTTGTGGTATTGGACGTAGGCTTTTTGCAGCGTAGTACTTCCGGCCATTTTGTAAAGCTATCTACCACTATTAAGTAGTAATAATCTTCTACTGGACCAGCGAAATCAATGTGTAATCTTTCCCACGGATGATCCGTCTTTGGCCATGGTTTGTGTACTATAGGTGGTGCCTTAGCTGCTAACGCACACCCTTTACATCGATGAACCATGTTTTCGATATCCACATCCATTCCTTTCCAATATACAAAGCTTCGCATTAAGCTTTTTGTTCTATTAATCCCCGGGTGACCCATATGAAAGTCCCGTAGGATTCTTTTCTGCAACTTTTTTGGTACTACTACTCTCTCACCATATAATAAAATTCCGTCACAAATTGAATAGATCTCCTGAACTTTTTGGTCATTTGCTACCATTTTACTTTTTATTCCTAAAATGAAATCATCGCTTTCAGATTCTTTTTTGATTTCCTTTGATGTAACCGGTAGCTCTCTTACAATGTTGTTTACCATGCTTTTCACCTCATAATCTGCTCTGATATTTGCAATGATTGTTTCTTCGAATCCTTCATCTTTATTCGGTACGAGTCTTGATAAGGTATCCGCATGAATTATATTTTTGGATGATAGGTGCTTTATGTGGAAATCATAATTGAGAAGAATGGTTCCCCATCTTAACAGTCGATTTGCCGTGTAAACGGGTAACCCTTTCTTTGACCCAAAAATAGTGATCAGAGGTTTATGGTCCGTTTCTAACCTGAAATGTCTGCCGTAGATGTACCTATGAAATTTTGTTATGGCAAAAATGATACTCAGCGCCTCCTTTTCTATCTGTGAATAACTTCGCTCTCCTGGGAGTAATGCCCTCGAAGCATGCGCAATCGGTTTTCTAGAACCATCTGGCATTATGTGTTGAATACATGCTCCTATCCCGTATGAACTAGCATCACTTGCCACTACAATATCCAGTTTAGGATTGTAATGGGTTAAAAAGAGGTCGGACGTAAGCATTTTCTTAATTTCATCAAAGGCTTTTTGACATTCTACCGTCCATTCCCATGCCTTGTCTTTTTTCAGTAGTTCATTCAACGGAGCTCTTAGATTATACATTCCTTTAATGAATGCTTGATAATAGTTCGCGAGCCCCAGAAAACTTTGTAGTGTCGCCACGTTAGTGGGCGTCGGCATGTTTCTAATTGCAATGGACCTTTCTGGATCTGGAAATCTGCCATTTTTGTTGATTATGTGACCTAAATATTTAATTTCCTCCAAACCAAATTCACACTTTGATTCTTTGACTTTAAATCCAAAGTCCTGAATCTTTTTAAATACTTGATTGAGGTGCTCTCGATGTTCGTCGACATTTGCACTCCTTACTATAATATCATCTAAGTAGGCACACGCAAAGTCTAAGTCATTCAACATGACGTCCATGGCTTGTTGAAAAATGGCTGGTGCCACTTTAATACCAAAAGGAAGCCTGTTGTACTTGAATAAACCCCTATGCGTGTTTATCCCTAGTAACTTCGAACATTCTTCTTCGACGGGAATTTGGAGATAGGCATCTGATAAGTCGATTTTTGAAAAAAATCACTCCGCCATTTAGCTTGTTAAAAATCTCCTCAGGACTCGGTAACGGGTGATGGTAGTCCTTAATTGTCGAAAAATCAACGCAGACTCTGATTTGGTTTGATTTCTTTTTTATGCACACAATCGGCGCAGCCCATGAATTAGATTCTACTTTTGAAATAATTCCCATTTTTTCCAACCTATCAAGTTCTTCGTTAACTTTCTCTACACTTGCGAAAGGCACGTTTCGTTTCTTTTTAAATATAGGCATAGTATTTTCTTTTAATTCAAATTTAGCTTCAAATTTGTTACATCTTCCAAGACCAGGTGTAAAGGTTTCCGGAAACTTTTTCTTTAATTCATCTTTAATGTCCTGTCTTGATTGCGTATTACTTTCTACTTTTCTGCAGAATGAGTTTAACGGTTTATCCCACAATTCGAATGTTTCAATAAAATCTGTACCCAACAAGTTTTCTCCATTTCTCAGAATGAAAACTTTTATTTTTTTAACGATCCCATTCAATTTCATTGGAAGTACAACCTCGCCTTCGAAGTTAATTTGCTTTCCAGTTACCGTTCGAGCGAGTTTCGTTGACTTCATTATTGTAGGCCTTTTTAAAATTTTCCATGTTTTATCGTTCATTATTGTTAAATCTGACCCCGAATCGAGTTGAAATTTGATATTCTTTTTGAATATTTCAGTCGTCACATATTTCCTCAAATCTCTATCTGATTTGATATTCGAATTTGTTTGTCTAATTCGGCTCTTGAATTTTTTTTCGTTTTACAACACGATCCTTTGTGACCATTTTTTTGGCACACGAAACATTTCTTATTTCTATATGGGCAATTTACCTCCCAATGTCTTTCGTTACAACGTCTGCAATTATATGGTGGGACTTTTTTTTTTCTTATTCTTGTCTATTATTACAATACGCTGAATTTTTTCTCCAATTTTTCTCTGATGGGTAATTTGGCTGCTTTTTTATTTTTTTAATATAAGCAATACCAGCGTCTTCGATTTTTTGCGACTCTTTCTTTAACTTTACGGCCCGTTGACACTCCTCTGCTAACTTTTGCAGGGTAAGGCCTTGTTCAGATTCGAGTTTAGACAAAACTCTACGTCTTATTTCGGCACTCTTACTGGATACCAGTCCTTGGGCAAAAATTAAACACTTGAATTCTTCAACCGTAATCTCTGCCAATCTGAAATTGTCACAATGTCTATTCACTATAGATGCATATGTTAAGTAATCCTGATCGTCGGATTTAGAGACATTCATGCATAACCATCGCTTATGCCAAAGCGACATATTCGCTCCAAACAGCTCTTTTAGCAATTTCACTGTTTCCGAGAATTCCAATTCAGTTGTTTTTCTCGGTAGAATAAAATCTACAAATTTGCTATGTTCTGCTGTACCTAGCTTTCTTAGTAATAGACTGACTTTTCTTGAATTCGACCAGTTTTCACAGTCTGTGTAGAAAATATCTTCATATCGTTTAAAGTACGCTTCAAACGTTTTTTCTTCGTCTGGCACATAGTTGAAAGTTTCCAGCGAATTAAATATGGTGTTATTAGAATATGAAGAATTTCCTTTATTTGCCTGATAGCTGTTTAATTTCTCCAGTATTAACTTTTGAATTTCCAAAAGTCTTTCCTCTTGACGTTCTTGCTTTTTCTGCATCGCTTTCTGTTGTTCTTGTTGTCTTTCCTCTTGTTTATCTTGATATTTTTGCAGCGCTATCTGTTGTTCTTGTTGTCTTTCCTCTTGTTTATCTTGATATTTTTGTTGTTTATCTTGAAATTTTTGCTGTGCTATCTGTTGTTCCCTTATTAATAAGGCAAACTGTTCCTGCTGGGATTTGAATAATTCAGATATGACTTTGGATAGTTCCTCCATTTTTAGCTGATTGTGTTCATGCAACAAGGAATATACTTTTAATTTGTGTATCCACGAATATCATATAAGCTGACCAAAAAAATCGAAACAACGTACGACTTTTCTATTTTATGTCTTGCTTTTACATTCACGCCCGTACTAATCAACTTTGGTATTTTTTTTTTTCGTGAACAGAGAGCGTCGGACTTCTTTTTTTTTTTTTCCGTTTTCGACTTCTGTTCGCGTATTTCAATGACAACGTCTGATTTTCTTATCAGAGGTAATTCGTCACTATATTGTTGAACAAATAATTAAAAAAAAAATAATTTTTTTTAAAGTTTGTTACCTTTCAAAGTCGACACGGTGTATTTGTGCTCCTTTTAATCCATGCATGTTTTTGTAGTCGGCCAATTTTTCTTTTTAGAGGGTGTCTCGTTGTAGATAATTTTTTAATTTAAAATTACCGTTATTCGTTTACAACACCTTTCAATTTTTCTGAGTGAACGTTCCTTTATGCTTAGTCGTCTTTTAACGAGTTTTACATATCCAGAAGTTCAGAATCCTTCGTCGTTACGTTAACATTGGACTTTCAATTAATAGTTTTTTTTTTTTTCAGCCTGGGTTCTTCAATGACTTGTCCCAATTGTTGAAAACTCTCACTATTAATTCTTCCTTCTTTCCGTATGGTTCGTTCTACTTCTTTGCCATTGTTGAAACTTGGCGTATGGTTCGTTCTACTTCGTCGCCATTGTTGAAACTTGACGTATGGTTCGTTCTACTTCGTCGCCATTGTTGAGTCTTGACTCATTGTTGAATCTCGCCTAATGTATGGAATAATAATGCAACACAAAATGTACTTAGAACAAGAATGTATTATAACAAGAAAGTGTACACAATAAGTACATATAGTATTTCTGTATATTTCTGGGAAGACGTTCCTGGAGAATGTGTTGACTAGTCGCAGTCGATCAGAGTCTCTAGTTGGATCTCGTGATTCCTTCTCTTCCTCGTCTTCCGGTACCAACCACTATTTATATAGTTGGTAGTCCCCTATGCAGATTAGGTGAATCCTACACAACAGTAAGGGATTCCCAAGAAGCTCAGTAGGACGGAAAAAGCAGGGTGGAACAACTTTGTCGCATTGGTTCTGGGCTTCCTGGGGAATCACTAGGCTGAAAACTATGGGCAGCTTAAGACATTGGTGAAGAACTACGTTAAAATGGGCTGCAGGATCTCTCTCAAAGGTAATATGTTTGATACTCATCTTGATAAATTCAAGGAGAAAATGGGAGCGTACTCAGCGGAGGAAGGTGAGCGCGTCCACCAGAATATACTGGACTTTGAACGCCGCCACCAAGGATCGTTTACCGAAAACATAACGGAAGATTATACTGGGGGGGGCTGATACGTGAAAGTAATTTACTGTGAAATCGAAAATCGGGTAAAACTACTCACATTCAAATTTTTGTGGTCTCTCTTGTGTAATACTAGGAAGAATAAATGCTACTTTTGAATCATATCTCGTTTTGTTCTTTGCGTAAACAAGAATGTCCTTGTGGAATACTAGAATAAATAAATGCTACTTTTGAAGCATATGTCGTTTTGTTCTTTGCGTGAACAAGAATGTCCTTGTGGAATACTAGAATAAATAAATGCTACTTTTGAAGCATATGTCGTTTTGTTCTTTGCGTGAACAAGAATGTCCTTGTGGAATACTAGAATAAATAAATGCTACTTTTGAAGCATATGTCGTTTCGTTCTTACTCTTCATGAACGAGAATGTTCCCAATCGCCAGTTTTCCTACTGGTATAAGGCAAATTTCAAAAATTTTATTATTATGTTCACAAAAGCAAAGTTTGAAGTAAATATTACTCATTTTTCATACTTTCTATCAAATAGGAAATAACAGTTTCTACCCAAGCAAAAACTCGTGTTACATGGTATTATTTTGACATAATTAGCTTTCAATACTCAAGAGAAAACACTCTTATAGTAAGGAAGCAGTGTAAGCATTTGAATAGTTTATTAACGCAAAAGACGAAGATTACTTTTAATTGGATAAACAACTTTGAGTTTCGTTAGAAAACCTTGCAAAAATTGATTTTAATTTGATTAAATGCTAATGTATGTTTATGAAATAAAAAAAGCATTTTGATTAAATGCCAATGTATTTTTATTAAATAAAAAAGCACTTTGATTAAATGCCAATGTATTTTTATTAAATAAAAAAGCACTTTGATTAAATGCCAATGTATTTTTATTAAATAAAAAAGCACTTTGATTAAATGCCAATGTATTTTTATTAAATAAAAAAGCACTTTGATAAAATGCCAATGTATTCTTATTAAATAAAAAAGCACTTTGATTAAATGCCAATGTATTTTTATTAAATAAAAAGCATTTTGATTAAATGCCAATGTATTTTTATTAAATAAAAAGCACTTTGATTAAATGCCATTGTATTTTTATTAAATAAAAAAGCACTTTGATTAAATTCCAATGTATTTTTATTAAATAAAAAAGCACTTTGATAAAATGCCAATGTATTTTTATTAAATAAAAAAGCACTTTGATAAAATGCCAATGTATTTTTATTAAATAAAAAAGCATTTTGATGAAATGCCAATGTATTTTTATTAAATAAAAAGCACTCTGATTAAATTCCATTGTATTTTTATTTAAATAAAAAAGCACTTTGATTAAATGCCAAAGTATTTTTCTTAAATAAAAAGCACTTTGATTAAATGCCAATGTATTTTTATTAAATTAAAATCTTTTTGATTAAATACCAGTGTATTTTATTGAAGAAAAGACTATTGTGATTAAATAATTGTATTTTCAATTATTAAAAGATTATTTTGATTAAACGCTAATTAATTTTTATTAATTAAAAGAGCATTTGATTAAGAGTCCTTTTATTAAATAAATGCTATTTTGATTAAATACATGTTTATTTTATTAAATAGAAGGTATATTGATCAAATGCGGGTATATTTTTATTATATAAAAGAATACTTTGATAAAATACAAGTGTTTTTTAATTAAATAAAAAGTGTATTGATCGAATGGTACTCGTATTTTGATTGAATACAAGTCTACTTTATTGAATAAAAGAGTATTTTGATAAAATGCGAGTGTTCTTTTATTAAACAAAAGCTATTTTCATTAAATGCACCTGTATTTTTATTAAAGGCTATTGTAATTTTATTGATTCAAATCTATTTTCATTAAATGAGCGTATATTTTGATTAAATGCGAGTGTGTTTTGACTAAATGGTATTGTATTTTTATTAAACAAAAGACTATTGAGATTACATAAAATAGTATCTTGATTAAATGTAAGTGTATTTTGATTGAATGAAAGTGTATTTTCGTTAAATACAAGAGTTTTTGTTTTTAGTTTTTGACATTTCATTAATATACGCCATTTCCTGTAAACAGATCGATATCCCAATAATAAAAATGGTTACCGAATTTGACAGAATGTGTGATATGAAACACTGACAAGATTATAAATTAATCAAATGAAACCACTGTCCGTATCTAGTATGAGATAATCACAATGATTTTGGTTTATTTGAGAAATTTGCATTTGTTATTGTGATACATTATTAAAGGCTCCGAAATTCCCTCTTTATCACTGAAACAAAAGGGCAAACGAAAATGTCATTTAAAATAGATAATTTTCTATTTGACATTTTGAAATCCTTCTTGATCGGGAAAATAATTTTTCAGAACTCGCTTCGTATTGTTATGGATACTACTACTACTACTACAACTAATATAACTATTTCTACTACTACTAATAATATTACTACTACTAATAATAATAATAATAATAATAATAATAATACAGTGTAACCCGGATATAAGAGAGTTGTCGGAACCGGAAACGAAGTCTCTTATATCCGGGTTTCTCTTATACCCGGGTTTGGTCTATTATATATACATTGACACAGGCTCTAATTTGGGACCAGATAAAAATCTCTCTTTTTATCAGGGTTTCTCTTATATCCGGGTTACACTGTAATACGCAAAATGATTAATGTAATTCTTCCAATATTTTCCAACACTTAGTAAAGAGCCCGAAGTAGAAGAAAAAAATCATGATAATAAACAGCATGAATGGCTCTCGTGGCTATAATAAATATCCCGTTCAGTATCACAGATTTGCGCGTCTGTTGCCTGACTATAACCGGTTGAGCGTGCCTGTTCATCGGCATGTGAGCATCATAGCCTCTTGTCAAAATGGCTGTTTTGTTTGCATTTAGGTTGAAGGATAAGGCAGCGAAATAGATTTGGGAGTCATATCTAGATTCATTGGGAAACCCTCAATCGGTGCCCGCATGAGTAGAGTAAGGTAGCCCAACTTGAAGATATTGCTTGCCCCCAACTGCAAGGTTACGTGCTGCTTTTTTACCAACAACCTTTCAACATCTGGCTGTGAGCATTCGTCTTGTGTACCTTCAGCAGACTAAGTGTCATGATGAATACATCGGTCTTTACGTATTTTTATCCACCGTCACTTTGTTCGACGTGTTACACCCTTACTAACTCACTAGATCAATCACCCACCCACTCACTCACTCACTCACTCAATAATAATAATAATAATAATAATAATAATAATAATAACCCGAATGAAAATCACCCAAGCCTGGTTACAGTGATAGGACCTGTAACAATTTTATGGAATTTATTATACGCACAGACAGAACAATGAAAGCTAATAGGACACCGTGATCAAAGACCAAAAAGGCAGAATGTGCCTTCTTATTGACATCGCAGTTCCTGCAAATTGTAATCTTTGAAGATCTTTGAAAATCTATGAAAATACAAGTATCTTGAAGCGGAATCTAAAAAATGTGGCACGCGAGGACATCAGTAATTCCAGTTGTTGTTGGAGCACTCGGACTGATTTGGAAAAGGTTCCGATAGATTCATTGAATGGATTCCTCGTAGCCCATGCCTTAAAAAAATACAAAACATTATACTCACAAGTACAGCTCACACATTACGAAAGGCATTATCTATGTAAAATGTGAGTGATCTTAGTTTTTTCGTTTTTTTTACAGGAATTGTTTAGTGGAAAATGTCATGATGCCATTTCTGACATTAGGTCTCTACTTGGGACCCGGAAGGAAATATGTATAGAACATAAATCAAAGTAAATAATAATAATAATAATAATAATAATAATAATAATAATAATAATAATAATAATAATATTTTATGAAAAATTGTCCTCTCCAAGAATTCTTGTTAAATGACACTTAATACATAGAGTCTTTATATCGTTTTTACATCGATATATAATTTCCCGAGTAGACTGAAATTTTCTGAATGTTTCCCGGGATCTTTTTAATATTCTTCACTAGCTTTCTTGATTGCCCCCAGTGCTCTATTATACGTACGACGGTTGCTTTAAGATGTCACGTTTCACATTCCAAATATTTACTTGGTTATTTTGTCATTTTTGAACAGCTATATCTGATGACACTTCCATATCTATAAGAAGGCGATATTTTTGTATTTAACCACTGTGTAGAATTTATATAACAAAGACATGGAGACTGTAATAATTAATCAAATCTTTATTATTACTAATAATATTATTATCGTTTTTGTTATGTACAATTTATCAGATCGCTTTATATAAGAATTAATGCAGATTAGCCAGCAGGCTTCGGTGTCATGCAGTTTTCATCTAAGGCTTTTGTATTATTTGTGCCATTTCAAAGAGGCTTATTTCCTGTAACCACTCCCACTGGATAAGCAATGCCAATTTTCTTTATCCAAGTCGTATTCTGTCAGTCAACGTACCAATTGCACCAATGACAACTGCTACGATTGTTTGTTTGTTTAACGGCATATCAAATCATTATGGGGCATTTAATACCGAAATTGAATTTTCTAGGGTGCTTTGTATTAATAAAAATAAGACCTGAGAGCCAACCAAGGTAGAGGTTTACTCTGTGAGAGCGTAAGAAATGGCAAGAAGTGAGGCAGTGAAAAAATTTCAGAGTTCTAGCAGGGACGTTAGAGGTATAGTTGTTGACTTTAGAAGGAACCAAAAACCTAATTCTAAACAGGAAACAAGGGATAATCCTCTAATCCTGTTCAATAAACCGGTGTGGTATATGAACCGGACAATAGAATTCCAGCGTTCCCAAACCTGTCAAATGCCTTCGAGATGTCTAGCTCGAGCTTCGCCGTTCTTATCAAGAGCTTGATATACATATTCAGTGATGGCAAACGGAAGCCATATTGTTTGTCAGAGAGTGGGTCGTGAGAGATAAGATACTTAACCACTTCAACATTGATAAAAGCCTCACATGAAAAATTCAAATCTCTTTTAAAAATCTCGGAGTTTGAAAACAATTATTAAACTTTTCTATTTTGATTAATAAATATAGTTTACGCTTAATAACTATATCAGCCAACGTAACAAATTAATGCAGAAATTTAAAAGATTTGAAAATTTATAAATTATTATAATTAAAATTTTAAAATAAATAAATAGAAAAATTCTTGGAAAAATTCATTATTCATCGAATTTTTTTTTTCTTAAAAATTTAGTGTCCTTAATAAAGCTTATTTATAAAAGCAATTAAAATCTTTCATAATTAAATAATGTCATAGTTTTATTGCATATTTTATTTACATCTTTAGGACTATTATCCTCATCTTTATTGCTATATTTCGTTTCGGTCGTTGTACGCTCTGGCCTTCTTCACATGATTGGAATTTTTAACCCAAACCTTTATTTCGTCCACTGGAATGGATTGTTCTAGTTCCACGTCTCATGCTTCTTCCGGATTTCTCATTTATCTCCCTTTAACTCTCCAAGTTTTGTTCACAACTGCAATGGCCAGGTATTGAACACACAACTCTTTGGGTCAAGTCACTAGATCCAACCAACGCTTTTATCCACTGGATCGTGTGTCTTTTTTCAAGATATCATTCATTTGTGAATAAGTCCCTAAAATTTCATTAAAATCTGATAATTACTTGATTTTTGAAAGAATTTCCAGATCAATGTATTTTTTACCGGAAAAAAGTCGCTAAAATTATCGAATTAATCTTTGGTTCACTGCTGACACAAAGAAAAAAAACAAGATTTTTTACCAAAATTTCGAACGTGCTAGAAATGGATTAAAGAATTTAATAAAATGATAGAAAATACTTTGGACTTTCCACTTGAAAATTTGAACTCCTCTAAAACGAAATTACTATCTTCTAATCGTCTTAGAGTATCTTTTGCCTTTCATCAGAATGGCTGATGCTAACCTCCTTTTCGGGCATGAAGTGGAAAGATTATATTAAAGATTCTATGACATCAGTATTGGCCAATCGGAATATTATTTCACCCCAAACATTTTGATGATAAAGCTTTGTTTTTATTAAGTTTGGAGCTTTTTTCATTATGTTATGCTGTTTTTTTTGTTATTTGTTTTTGTTTTTGTTTTTTCAGCGAATTAGTGGTGTTAATGTATGTTAGACAAAGGTTCTTGAAAAAATACTGGGGAAATACTGGTGATTCGACTCCGTGGAAACAGTTTCCTAGCTGTAAAGGGTTAGTCGTAGAAAGGAAGAATGTAACTTTTCTGAAACACAGCCATGGAAATAGCAATTTGACTAGTGACAGACTTCCGATTTCACGTCTGTGTGAATGTGGGTGTAGGGCGAAAAATAAGACCGCGTAACTGATGCTGAACACTAGCAAGTCTGGAAAGTTACAAATCAGTTATTTTCCCCAGCAAGCTGTCATGGGTAGATCAGAGAAAAATCGTCTTCAATGTTCGGATCGCGTTTGTTTTGGGAAAGGACGTCTGTAAACAGTGATATCATCTGCATAAATGCTCATTCCGTGATGGATCGTTGATAATTAAAAAAGAAAAACAGAAAGGATAGAGGAACAAGATGACTACATGAATCGAATGAATCTCAGAAGATTGGCGTTTGACAACCCCATGAGAAAGAACTTAATGATTACGTTAGGTATTCTTGCCTCTATAGCACTCCTCTCTGCCAAAACTGGTCAAAGACATTTTGATGTCCAAGGTAATTGTGACGAAAGCGCATCAGTATGGACGTAGAAGAGGGTCCGAGTTGCGTGCCGGTTTTCGCCATTAGCAGCGGAACATCTTGGCATGTCTAGTTACGGGCCTCTCCGCGACTTGTCCAAACCCGGGTTTTTGTCAGCTGTCTCATGCCAATAAAAGCGACGGGAAAACCAACAGTCAGGTGTTGGCAGTTAGCGAGATAGGGTTTCTTGTGAAGTCGTTCGCTTGGGCCTTTTGCTCCTAAAGTTGCGGGTCGCTGGCCGTGCTGAGTTTTCTGAAGAAGTGTCATTTCGTATTCTCTCATCTCTTCCCCTTCTCTGCCTGTTACCCCGAATTATTGACCAGTTGGAAAGACGACGTCTTTCATTAGGAAAACACCAGATCCCCACGTCTCTTTGGGCACCCAAAATAGTGGCATATTTCCTTAATGAGTAATCTAGTATTTTTACTTTTACATGTTTATTGTCTTTTTTTATCATTTCACTCTAAGTAAGGCTATAAAGCTGTTATGACGCATGGGTTTACTGAGTTTGAGAAAGTATGAGAAAAAAGAACAGTAAAGAAACTGGAATTTATTATACTGAAGTTAACAACTGGCATTGCATTTACATTTTTGAAGATCAAATTTGACTGGGAAGCAGAAGCCGGAAGAGATTTCCACAAATTAAGTGTGAGAGAAGATACTGTTAGCATAGAACTTAGGGTTATATCTAGCCATTTCAGCTCTAAAATGATGAGACCTTACCGCCAATCTAGTACTGCGCTTAAATTAATAAAATCTAATTTCCAAAGCAGAAGGCGCATCAGAACAATTACCATGAAAATATTTATAGAAAAAATAGCGGTGGGAAAGGGGCTGAAGCCGAAATGCCATGTCAGGACTGATGATGTTGCCGATTTTTCTTTGGATTTTATCAAGAATCTCTAAGTACATAGAAGAGGCACCAGTCCAGACGTGACAGCAGTACTCAACGCATGGACGAATCGTAAACTTATAAAATGTGTAAGATAATTTATGGTGAGAAAATTGTCTAACCCGACCTTCATAGTTGCCACCCTAGCGATAGATTCAATATAATTTTTCCACTTCATGTCAGTGCGAAATGTTAGCCCTAAAAGGAGGTTAGCATCAGTCATCCTGATGGAAGGCAAACAGTAATCTAAGACGATTAAAAGATAGAAGTTTCGTTTTGGAGCAGTTCAAATTATCAAGCCATTTCTTGCCCCAGTTAACAACAGATTGTAGCTCATTTTTACATCAGCTGCCAATTTGACCATAGCAAACCTATTTGCCTTACCGTTGAGACAGGTGTAAATGGTTGTGTCATCAGCACAAATATAGAGTTGCGGACTGAGTTGGAAATAATTCTGCTTATGAAATAATGGTAATAATAATGGCATCCGATCTTGCATTCATTATATTTTTATAATGACTAATGAAGGATTATTATCGATACAAATAACTTTTGCTTTTTTTTGTTTTTTGAATCATCTACCTTTTATATCAGTCAGTCATTTATACAGTGATACGCGCTTTGAAAATTAATTAAGACAACAAAACATAGACTGAATTAAATTTTTGGCTAGTTTCAACATATCTTATTAAACTAATTGCATTCATTAGAAAAACTACAGTCTACAGTTATTATGCAGATCAAAGAAATTTAAGGCTTATGAAATCGAATGAAAACTATCTTTTAATTTTTTTTTTTTTTCGATAATATATATCGAAACATGGATAATGGAAAAGATCTAACAAATACTGAAAAATAGAAAAATAACAAAGTTATTGACTGAGGGAATGTCCACATTGGAGATATCAAAGTAGTTTCGTAAAAATCATCGTACAATAAAGAGGTCTGTTGAAAATATAACTGAGAACTAGAGGCAGAGTTAATGGTCCAGAACTTGGTAAATATTTACCATCGCCTGGAAAGGCACATCCTAGTGCCGAAAAACAAAAGCTATTGTGTAGCGATTTTTTTTGTTTTAATCTCCTAAAATAAATAATATAAAGCTCTAATCTGTATTGAGCCCTTTTTAAAATTAAATTCTACGGACGATGGAATTATACTTCATTTGTTCTTATCTTATACCTGGATATATATATACGAGGGTCATTCAATAAATAAGGCTTCATGAGACTTCCTAATGATCATTTTTCTAAATACAAAAGACAAAAATAATATAAACCATATCACACCTTTTAATATAAACAAAGATCGCACACATTTTACACAGATAATGCTCTTCCTAGTGTACTTGAGGTTTTGTAAGACAGTTCTAGTTGAACATCCGCTAATGTATGCGAGAACAAATGAGAACCTTTCTCGTTTTAAAATCCATTCACATAATGCTAGCTCTAGTCCAATTAAGGATGTAGAATCTATTGCATCACAGGGATAGCCAAAGTGATTATGTCTGATGTTCTATCTTGTGAATTACACACACGCCTGTAGTATTCATTTGTTACTTTCTCCTTCGTTTGGTTATGCTGTATTCCATCTCTTTTGCTTACTTGTAGGTGTTTATAGGGTTGTCCTCTTCCAATTCCCTAATCTTTGTAACAAAATTTAAATCTGTTGAGTGTTTTTCTGTAGTTTCTCCATTTCTCGAATGTAACTTTTGCGCATATATCTAATCCGAAATCCATACCGATGTCATCACTGAAGAATTAAGGATACCCTTCAACTCATTGCCGTCTTTGGCAAAGAGTTTGATATCATCCATATAGAATGGGTGATTAAACAGATTCTTTTTTTTTTACTTTGAATCCATAATTATTACTGTTTAGCTTATGCGAAAGCAGGGATTAAGGACAGACGAGAAGGGGAGGTCGGAAGTCTTCATGACAGATCCCTCGTCAAATATTCAAACAACTGGAAGTGGTAGGACCTTTGGTGTGATTTAGGTATAATGTGGTTTTTCACAGTTCTATGCGACGATTAATGAAATTTACTATCATGGCGGAAACACTATATTTTCAAAGCTTTAAGTATCCAAGTCTGCGCAAAACTATAAAAGAGTTTACGGTAATTTATCTAAGCTGTGCTTTTTTCCCTGCAATTTTCAAGGATCATTTTATTTATTAGTATTTGATCTTTGCAACCATAGGAACCTCTTCGACATGACTTCTGTTCCAGGGGAGAAATGTTGTTTTCACCGAGAAAAGTGTAAGTACAGTTCGTCAGGACAGATGTGATCAATTTATATGTGGACAGACGTTTTATTGTTCTATAATATTTTGGATTATTTGTTTCATTCGGTTTTCGTAAGAGATATGTAATACCTTCAGTGATTCATTCTACGGTTGTTAATTAACATTGATAATGTTTGCGCAAAAGTTTTATGGATTGATGACAGATGATAACGTCAAAAGTTGGGTGCCTTGTCATTCCCTGGGGATTTCTATTTTTAGGGATTTTGTTAGACTTTGTCTACCATTATTCTTGGTTATATTTTTTAATTCTTGCACAGGTTTATCCGGCATTCTTTTTTTTGTTCTCGTTTGAAGAACTCTGCATTGGGTATTATATTCCTTTATGTTGCTCCAAATATTCTCCTAAAATTTTTGAACCAAAATCAATAGATGGTGGCTTTTCGACTTTTATAACTGCTTTTCAAATTTCGTTATAAAACGTCTCGAGGTCCGTGTAGAATATCTTATTCTGTCGATAGAACTTACAAAATTTTTCATATCGTCTCGTTCTCTGGACTTTTAATTGCATTTTATGTTTAAGTATTTCCTTGATTTGTGGAATTTCATTTGCTGCTTTGCTTGAAATTCTTACTATTCCGTGTTGAAACATCTGGATTTCTTGAAATACAATCCAGTATCGATTACTCACATCTGATTTCCTTAAATTCACTCTTTAATTTTGCCACCCAAGTTGGCTCCTTTTGTCTGTTGTTTAATCTTTTTCTTGACATTATGTTTCTTTAGTAGCTGTTACATATACAGGGTGCGATGGAGAAATTGTCGTCTAAATTACACAATGAGATTTTTACAATGAAAATAACACTGATATTTTATTTTAACGGATATATTTGTCAAAATTAAACAAAAATATCTTGAAATACTGAAAATTAAATTTATTTAACGATGACTTCGGATTCTCTTGCATCTCTTCTGGGCGGTCTCTTTGGTGAATGCTGCCATAATCCTTGTGTTTAGTATCACAAGGAATTTTGTCGGTCTCTCGCTCAACTGTTCCCCATGCATAAGAACTAAAGGGTTGCAGTTTGGGGAGTTATGTGGCCAGATATAAGGTGTGATATGATCGCAAAAATTGTCTGACAGGCATGACTGGGTTCTCCTGCTTGTGTGGTATGGTGCAGAGTCCTGTTAAGAAACATTGGGTCTTCCAGTAGCTACCTTCTTGACCCGGGGCAGCACTGCCTCCTCAAGGCAGTTGATGCAAACCTCTGTGTTGGGTCTGTGGACCCCGCCAACAAGTTCAGCAGTTCTTTTCTTATCAGAAAGATCAGAGTTTTTTTTTTTCGAGCTGCTGTACCTTTGTAATCACCATTAAACTTATCCAATCCGAATCTGATTCCTCTGCACTGTCTTCAGATCAAACCTTCTGAAATGTTCGTATTGGAGCTTCCGGTGCGAATGCCAAGCAGTACAGCATGCCGTTTCCAAATTTCTGACAGAGTGAATCGTGTCATGGTTTGCAATGTTGCATTATATTTTTGCACAGTATATTTATTGGACTTTGTCATATGAATTTTTGGAAGCCGGTATTTTCCTGACATTTGTCTGCGTGATACTTTGCTGATGATTTTAATGATGTGGTTTTTTCGCTTCGGTGATTTCAACTCTGTTATTTTCAAGGAATTCTGCGCTAATGTCTTGATTCATTTTTATCATTTACAGAATCTGAATCAGCTAGATTCTTCCGTAATATTTACCGAGACTTCATTATTTCGTATCTCATTTATTTTTATCTCATCCACTGTCATATTATCTATTTTCATTCATTTTTATTTGGGTTATGTCTGATTTAGTTTTTCTTATATCTATTTTTATCTTATTTCCGCATTTAAGAGTTTTATTTTATTTCGCATAATGTCACTGCGGACATTGGCAAAATATTTGGGTGTGAATAGGGTTTCTTTTAGTTCCTACCATATATCTCCTTATTTGGTATGTCTGATCCGTGATGTTCTTTTATGGATTTTTATATGCAGTGAGAAAAAAGAAGTCATGACTTGTTTATGCTCTTAACGAGTCCATTTTGTTCCCTTTCTTTTTATTAATTGAGTCACCAGGTCCAATGCTGGAGTTAATCTTGTTTGGGTGACCAGGTGATTTATTGTTGGTGGAAGAGTTTGTCCAAGGGATGAATTTTTCGATCCCAGATTGGTTTCTCTCTGAGGGACACGGCACTTGTTTACACGGGTGATGACTCGTCCTGTGTTGGTTTTTAGTCGAAAACATTGAGGTTTTTTTTTGCGTTTTAGCCTTAACCGCCAAGGAGTAATGTTGTTCAAGATACGACCTCTAGGACGACACTGTCGACCAAAACTAAAAACCTCGTCCTACCCATGAGACACGGCGATTCTGCGACGGATATCACCCCGATATCTCTCGACCACGTGGTACTATTATTAATATTATTATTATCATCATTATTATTATCATTTGTGTATGTTATCTTTCCTGCTTTCTATCCTGTAGAGCCGGGTCCAAACTATGGTCCTTAGGCCCTATAGCAGAATTGTCATTTAATTGATAGCACTTTTCTTAGTATATGGGATGTTCCTAGTATTATTTGTTTATGTTATATTTCCTGCTTTGTATCAAAAAGAGCCGTGCACAGACTATGGTCCTTAGGCGCTACAGGAGAATTGTCATTTAAGTGATAGCACTTTTCTTAGTATATAGGATGTTCCTAGTAGGGCGATCTTCTGGGCAACTTCTATGTTGATGTTACCTGGGATACTCTTAGTAAAAATGTCCATGCCTTTTCTCCCGAGGTCCAGAGTTCTGATTACTATTGATACAACCTCAGTCTTCATTCTCTACATCATGTTAATCTCGATCTCCAGGTCCTTGTATTTGGACAATTTCACTATAATTTTCATGGGGGCGTTTCACCCGGATGGTACCTCTATGTCAATAAATATACACTTCCTGAATTTCTTGTCTTTTATGATAATATCAGGTCAGTTGGCTGTTATTTCCCTTTTCGTTTGAATTGGCATGTCCCAAAGGATAGTTACATTTATTATTATTATTATTATTATTATTATTATTATTATTATTATTATTATTATTATTATTTGTGTATGTTATGTTTCCTGCTTTGTATCCTGTAGAGCCGAGTCCAAACTATGGTCCTTATGCCCTATAGGAGAATTGTCATTTAATTGATAGCACTTTTCTTAATATATAGGATGTTCCTTTATTATTATTATTATTATTATTACTGCTTTAGTAGACTGATGACAACGGTGAGGCGCCCTTTCGTTTAATCAGTTATTCGATCACATTTGATTATCCACATTTGTGGCATCTGGTAACAATTTTTATCTTCTAAGGTTCAGACCCGTATTTCAGGAACTAGTATGAATTCCAAATAACCCGCAAGTGAACGAAAACAAAAATAAACCAATACTGTATGGTAATCCTAAATGAGATTATAGCGACCACGCAAAGCTGACTTCCAGTGAATTATCATCAACGACCGATATATAAAGCAAACCTTTTGCCACAATTCGTGCCGCTAGATGAACGCGAACTTTATGAAAGGCGAAGACAAAAATTGTTTTTAGAAAAAAAAGAAATCTGTTATTAAGTTTTTGTTCTGATATTGATACAACCCGTTGCAGGGGTTTGTATTTCCACAAAGGAATCGTCGAATCATCATAACAATACAAAAAAGATCCTGCCTCATCATTAAAAATATAAGAATAAATAGTATTCCAATCGTATTCGATAACTTTAAAAGGAAAACATAAAACACTCGGAGCCCAGTTCGAAGGTCGAGTATATTCATTTGCCTCATCACGGTAGCATGGTGTGACACAAGGTCGTCTTTAACGTGGGGTTACCATCGGTCAATCCAAAAATTACGGTAGTTCACCGAACCCTCTTTGAGTGGAATGAGGAAAGTGCTTGCGCAGGTATGGAATTCCTGGTGCTAGTCATCTTTCAAAGCTATTTTCCTGACCTGCCCGCAGACAGAAACAGTATAGAGAGGTGAATAACAGTTACCACACTTTGATCATAGCCCGAAAGCCGAACAAGCTTGTTGCATTAATTACGTAGCTATGTTGACGTTAACTACACTTTGCTCAACGCAAAGCAAGGTCATATGAGAGTAAGATGATTGTGATGTCCTAATCTTTGCAATAAGGATGGCCTGTCTACTAGAGACCACTTTCTGCCTCGCATCAGCATGACTGATGCTAACCTCCAAGAGAGTAAATTGCGCCTTCTCCGGCTAACATTTTCCGCTGACATGAAGTGAAAATATTATACTCCATCAATTGCTAGATATGCTGCTAGGAAAGTTGGTTCTCCGAGTCGGTCTAGATATTTTTTTCCTCACCCGAATCTTAAATAATTATACGTCTACCATTTGCATTTGGGTATTGTTGTCAGCTATGGTTTGGTGCTCCGGCTTATATTTAGAGATTATTGATAAGTTTTAAAGAAGAATCTGCAATGTTATTGGTCCTGACCTGGCATCTCAGCTTCAGTCACTTAACCAGCGCCGTAACCTATCTTCCTCGTGCCTTTTCTATAAATATTTTCATGGTAATTGTTCTGATGAACTTTTCTCTAAGCTAGCTTAACTTTATGACTTTAAGAGCCTAACTAGATTAACGGCAAAGTCTTATCTGTTTAGACTTAAAATAACTCGATGTAACTTTTCTATGCTAACAGTTTCTTTTATTGCATTTCTCGCTTGTGGAAATTTCTTCCGACGTCTTACTTTTCAGTCAAGTTCGGTGTTCAAAAATTTAGGTGCTAAGTCTGTCGTTATCTTCTTAATTTCTGTTCTTTTATTGTTCTCTCTCCTTCGTAATGTTTTTCTTTTTCTCGTGTTCTTTCCCACCCGCGGAGAATATAAAATGTTAAACGATGTTTTTGTTCTCTTGCTTGGAATGAAATGATCAAAATAACAGTAAAACGCTCCTGCTACCTTTCTGCTTTATAAGAACGATCTGCCTAAGAAAATTCTAAGCTATATGAGGCTTACTCAAAAAGTGAGGCAATTTGTTTTATTATATAAGAAATAAGGGACATAATCAAATGAATCGCGCATCAAGATATAGCCACACCACCGACGAATAAATGAATTCGTAAAACTCATCTGGCTTCTGATGTAATCAATTCCTTACAACAGTTTTCATTTCTTCATCACCATCTGACTTAACACCTTCAGACTTTCATATCTTTCCTCCAATGGCTTGCAGCCATATCACGCCGGCTACCGTACGATTATCGAAGTTAAGCAACGTCGAGCATACATGGGTGACCGCTTTGTTAATACCAGGTGCTTTAGCTTGAATGCGCGGGTAATGTGATGGATAATGAATCGCAGTTTTTAATCGGATATTACAGTTGGGTTCGTTATATTCTTTTACACGCAAAAACCCTTGGGTGAGTTATAAATCCATTTTCCCCCAGCTATGGGTTAATTAGTAATGTATTACAAAATCATTATTATCTCACCCAAAAATTCTTAAACCTAAAAATATTTTCTGGTTTTAAGTAATCTGCAAAGGGTTGATGAGACGTAAAAAATTAGAAAAAATCAATCTCTGGTCCAATGAAAGAACCACTAATGAGCAAACGTTATGGCGGCGAGGAACGTAAGGAATTGGATACATCAGCAGTAGTTGGAAACATGCTATCATTCGTCGGGGAAACATATTCAATTTCCAAAATATGTATTAATATTAAGTGTTTGTATATATGAGAAATAAATTTAATTATTAATCTATACAATTAATTGTAAATAAAAATTTAACTGATGACACATATTGTTGGTTGATTTCGTTTAGCGGCTTTACAACTTCGCTTGGTTATTGAATGCCGAAATCTAAATAATTTGAACACAATTTTATGCCTTCAGCTACAGATATTTTCTACGGCATTTTATACTGTCAAAGCAAACGTATGTTTTTGGTTTCGTTTCGTTTCGTTTTACGGCATATCAACCTCAATGGGTTATTTAATACCTTCAAGATTTGTATGCTGGTTTCGTTTCGTTTCTTTTCTTTTACGGCATATCAACCTCAATGGGTTATTTAATACCTTCAAGATTTGTATGCTGGTTTGGTTTCGTTTCTTTTCTTTTACGGCATATCAACCTCAATGGGTTATTCAATACCTTCAAGATTTTTATGCTGGTTTCGTTTCGTTTCGTTTCTTTTCTTTTACGGCATATCAACCTCAAGGGGTTATTTAATGCCGACAAGATTTTTATTGCTGGCAATATTTTTTTTTCCAAAAAGTATTTCTGGTAATATTTTTGCCAAAAATGTATTGCTGGTAAAAAGAGGCTGTAACCGGTGATTAACCGGTGGGAACAATTTTTTTACACATTATCAGTATAATAATGACGGCGAGCATTCTGAACTAGAAAGAAAAGCCTATAACAATGACCACTTTCGTGAAAGAATTTTAAAGTTATTCTCTATGATTTCTTCGCTATACATTTTAGTGTATAAATTAGCCGAATTACCCGCGCCTTGCTGCGTGTCACATTTTTTTATAAGAAAATGAAGATTGATTTTAAAACATTATTATAATTTGTGAAGAAAAATGATGTATTTCAATATTACTCAATGATCTTGCCGATGTGACCTCCATCTACTGGTTTTCTCCTTTTATATTTTAGATAGGAGTCATTTCCTTGTTCAAATTTAAATTTAATTCAAATCAAAAGGAAAAAGTCAGTCTGTGGTTCGTGCAAAAACTGCTTGATCTGATCCTCTTGATATGTATTTGGTGCAATACTTGATTGAATGAATTGATGAGCAGATTTCAACATTGAACAGTTGAATTGTCGCAACAAATATATATTGTAAACACTACCACCTGATTGGTGATTTCTTACTCAACTTGGCGTCCATATTGTCTCATTTTGATATTGCCGATGTGACCGCCATCTTCTGGCTTTCTCCTTCTATATTTTGTATAGAACTCATTCCCTTGTTCCAATTTAAATGCTATTTAAATCAAAGGGAAAATTTCAGTGACGGGAATGACCACGGGACTCCACTTTGATCCAAATTAAATTAAATATACTTATCCAAGTATCCTAGGAGACATACCCTTATTCAAGTTTAAATTTAATTTAAATGAAAGGGAAAAAGATTTTAACTGGGGGGGGGGGTGACCTCCCAGAATTTACTTTGATCCAAATTATCTCACTAAATTGAATTCTAGCTTTAGGCTTTCTCCTTCTATATTTAAGATAGGAAGCGTTCAAATTTAAATTTAATTTATATCAAAGGGAAAAAAATTCAGTGGAAGGGTTTGTGCCCCACGGGGACCCCTTTGATCACAATGATATATACTTATCCAAATACCCTGGGTAATGTAGTTTCAGAATATATGTGGTTACGGGGTTCAATCTCTAAAACCCTAGGAGGAGTTCGATAACGAACAAACGGACAGACAGAGGCAACATTTTTATATATAAAGATGAACGGGACTAATAAACACCGTTACTTATATTAACATCTTGCCTAAACCAAATTTGTTCGAGAAATCATAAAATATTGAAAAGAGACGTAATTTACGAACAGAAGACGGACATCGGAGACGGGTAAGAATATATATTGGCCAAAATGTTAGAAGTGTGGGGTTAAAAAGAGGCATGCTGATCTGAATAGCCAGGTGTTTAATAATGATAATTCCAAAAGTATACAACATAAATCTGATATAAACGACCACGAAGTGTGTGTTTAAAAAAAAACAAGTGCAAATACGATTATGGGAGTGATTGCCTGGCAATTTCCTCACAGATTAAGAAAAGACTTGTAGCAACAGAAATGTGGGTCTACAGAACGAATATGTGAGCAACGACGAAAATTCTGTGAAAAATGGAAACAAAGACTATACTTACACTTAACATTAGTGTTGATGGGTCCTCCCCTTTTTTCACAAATGGACTCACCCAAGGTATACGTATACTGCTGCTAGTGAATACCCGACAACAGGAGCAAAGCTGAGAGCTAACGAGCGAGAGCGTACGAATTTAGCGGGCAAGAGTCACAGTAAACGAGCACGTAGACTCAGTAAGAAGTCATACAGCGATACGTCAATACCAAAGACTATATATATATTTTTCTACTAACCCGCATTCCTGGAACTACTAACCTGTTTTACCAGTTTGTATTATTACGTTAATACATTTATATTCCTATATTCATTCTTGGCGTTTGTTATTATTGGTACCGGATTTCATCCCGGAATCCACAACAACTTGGCGACGAGGAATTCGAACTCACACGGAAGGAAAACGAAACAAAATTCTCTCTCATCGACTACAACAACTTGGCGACGAGGAATTCGAACTTACACTAAAGGAAAGAAAAATCTTCTCTCTCGTCGACCACAACAACTGGCTGACGAGGACTTCAGACCTACACGAAAAGAAAAAAAATTGGCAGTTTGCCAGTGTCCACAACAACTTGTCGACGTAAGATTTACGAGGATTAAATTACGGAAAAGGGAGTTTTTCGTAAGACTATTATCATGGAGGATATTAAAATTATTTTAGTAGAACTTGTAAAATACCAAAATGAACAGCAATTACAACTCCAAGAAAGAATGGAAGAGAAGTGGCAAAAACGATTACTACAAACGCAGAAGGAAAATGAAGAATGGCAAAAACAATTACTACAAACGCAGAAGGAAAATGAAGAAAGACAAATGCTACTCCAGAAACTAATATTAAAGGTAGCAGGTAACAAACAACAAAATATCGAAAAAGAGGTGACTTTTTCCCAAGACGCAGCGTGGAACACGATAGAAACATTCAAATACTTTCTAGAAGAGGATAAAAACTTCGGGGACTATTTCAGACGTCATGAAGTCATCTTCAACATCGATTGTCAAAACCGGACGGAAGCTAAGAAGATACGTCTATTACTCAGGAAATTGGGAACGGAGGAATACACAAAATTTGTGGATGACATTTTCCCAAAAAAGACAAATGATTTAACATTTGACGAAGATGTTACATGCCTTACGGAGCTTTTCAGTCCAAAAACGTCACTTTTTCACAAAAGGTGGAAATGTCATAACCTCGTAAAGGATGAAAATGTGGATTACTCCACGTTCGCCGCAATCGTGAACAAACATTGCGACGACTTTAAGTTGGCAGAATTAACTCCGGACAATTTCAAGTGTCTTATTTTTGTACAAGGATAGTGAAATGCGCAAAAGAATGCGTTCAAAACTGCAAAATGAGCCTGGATTAAAAATACAAAAATTATCAGAAGACTGCCAAAAATACCTGAGTATAAAGAAAAACTCGAAGGATATCGAGGAGTCAGGAGTAGCACACATACGTAAGTTGAACAAAAGTTTACGTTTTTCGCCCCCTCCCCCGGGAAAGAAAACAAAAATTCTATAATAATGAAAAAAGTACAACGTATAGGGCAAATAATGACAAAAATCAAAGCAAATATAAGCCCCACCCCATCTGCATGTTATCGATGTGGAGGATTACACTGGAATAAGGATTGTCGTTTAAATATAAAAACTGTCTAGCGTGTGGAAAAATGGGACACAAGGCATCCCAATGTAGGAACAGAAAATCTATTAGTAGGATAAGAGCTACTAGAATGCATGACGAAAAGAATATTAACATAAGAAAATACGTGGAACTTGAAAGATAAAATTACAACTAGACTCAGGTTCGGATCTAACGATAATTAACCTACAGACATGGAGAAGGCTTAATAGACCGACCATGATGCATACACAGAAAATTGCTAAGTCTGTTACAAGGAAGCGTATAAAATTTGAAGGAGAAGTAATCCTAAATGTAAAATTCCACGGAAAAACAAAACTCAAGATATTCTTAATGAAAGATACAGAAAATCTGGTGGACACAGACTAGATGCAAAAGTTCGACGTATAGGATTTACCTATCAGCTCATTTTGTAAGAAGATAGAGTGCGAACCATCAGAAGCTACAGAATTAAAGGAATAATTACATAGTCAATTTCCCGAAGTATTCTCGAGCGGTTTGCGACGATGTAACAAGTTTGCAGCTAGAATTGAATTAAAAGAAAATGTCCAACCAGTATTTAAAAAGAAGCGAAACGTACCGTTTGCTACTATAGAAAAAAAACGACAAAGAATTAGAGAGACTTATACAAACTGGGATCCTTTCAAAAATCGAGTTCAGTGAATGGGCGGTACCAGTAGTCTATGTAAAAAAAAAATCCGGAGAAATCCGTGTTTGCGCAGATTTCTCGACTGCGTTAAATAAGGCTATAAAAGACCATCATAACCCATTACCAAGCCCGGAGGAAATATTTACCAAGCTTAACGGTGGTAAGGTATTTTCTCAAATATATTTAAGCGAGGCTTATCTTCAGATTCCAGTAGAAGTCGATACCAAAGACTATATATATATATATTTCTACTAACCCGCATTCCTGGAACTACTAACCTGTATTACCAGTTTGTATTATTACGTTAATACATTTATTGTCCTATATTCATTCTTGGCGTTTGTTACTATTGGTACCGGATTTCATCCCGGAATCCGCAACAATCAGGAAAATACAGTTGAAAATTTCGAAGTCCCATAAAGAGGAAAGATTACTTAGGAAATTTGATACTCCCAAGACAGATTGAAGACAAGTTGGAAGGAGGAAAACAACGCATAACCTACGTAGCAAGCTTCAGTAAATGGATGGCGGAACAAGGTTTAGGAAAAATAACAAAAAGACAACATTTATTAAGAAATACAAATGAAAGGAAATTGTGGAGAGTCATGATCGCCGACGTCCTGACTTCGGAAAACATTTCAATTCCAATACTCAGGTCAGGTTGCTCTTCACGATCTCATCAACTGAGTCAGAAAACTCATACGATTCCACTATTTTGACACACATAAAATCCGTTTCGAATTTCCAAATAGGCCGTAGAATAAGAACGCGGACACCTTAGAAGAGTCAAAATGTATAATGGCGTAAGTATGACGATCAAGAGGAGAATGCTGCAAGGTGTATAATAATGATAATACAGGGTGTCCATAAAGTTGGTGTGCACTTTAAAAAATTTATAACTTTATTTGTATTTGCGATAGAAATAATTTGTAAAAAGGATTAGAAAGAAGTAAATCTATGTTTTAAAGTTTTATTGAAATTTTATTTAAGTTTCCACATGTCCGCCATCATTAGCAATACAAAGAGTAATACGATTTTGCAGTTCACGGAAAACATTTGCCAACTGATTTACAGTAATGTCTGAAATCCCATTAGTTATTTTAGCTATACTTAAAACTAGGTACATTAAACTTTATAACATTTTTTACAGATTATTTCTATCACAAATACAAATAAAGTTATATTTTTTTTAAAGTGCACACGAACTTTATGGACACCCTGTGTAATAATGATAATATAATAATGATAATATAATAATGATAATTCCGAAAGTATACAGGGGTGCAAAACTAGACTTACACTTTGTAGGTATGCACTTTTTAAAAACATTTTATTGCATTTATATTTATTTGTTATAATCCTATTTGTTCAAAATTGTTTACGTATATTTGTTTAACAATTTACTTACATTTTTGAGCAGAGTTTAATCTCTTAAGTGCTCAAAATATCCTCCTTCAACATTGCAACATTCCTCCAAAGGTCTATGGCACACAGTACAGCACAAATCCCGATCTGCATCAATTTAGTTAAATACTTCTGAGATGTACTCTTTCAATTCGTACACTATGTTGGTATTTCTCTCATAAACCTTGACCTTTACTACACCGCACCAAAAAGAAATCCATTGGTGTTAGGTCAGGTGAATGAGGTGGCCATTCGATGTTACCTCTTCTTCCGAACAAACGCTGTGGGAAGATTTGGTTAAGGTAATAATGAGTGGGAAACGGAAAGAGTAATGAGGAGGACGGTAGATAACGATTGGCATTGAATTTAAATTTTTGCAGTTTAAAGTTGGCTAGAAAGCGTGGAGCCAGAAGATAAAAAAGAAAAAGAAATATACTGTTTAATAAATAAATGGAACGTCTACTCAAATATGAGTATCCACTAAAAGTAACGTTTAATGTGATAAAAATATTTTTGTATTATAAGGCTACTTTTACGTTCCCATTACCCATAAAGAGGCGAAGAGTCTCTTTGTATAATACAGGATATGGCCAAAAATACGCTTGCATTTAATAGGTATGCAATTTTCATTTTTTAAAACATTTTATTACATTTATATTTATTTGTTACAATAACATTTGTTCAAAATTTTTTATGTACATTTGTTTAACATTTTACTTTCATTGTTTTAGCACAGTTTAATCTCTTAAGTGCTCAAAATGTCCTCCATCAAGATTGCAACATTCCTCGAACCGCTCCAGACCATTATGGCACACAGCACAACACAAATTCCGATTATTTCATAAAATACTCATGAGATGTACTCTTTTAATTCGTCCACTTTATTCTTTACTACACACCCACAACAAAGAATTGTCCTAGGTATGACGATAAACTATATCTGACAGTCAGGCCTCTGCTCAGGAGGTTTTGAGGAGCATGGAACCACCTCTTAATTGCTGGTGTTCCCAGGTCCACCCTGACCTGGGGTGGTAGCATCTGTTAAGGTCCCAGCTAGGGGAAAATAGTTAGCCCCCAAACTGGGGTCAAGACACTATGAAAGTGTAAATATAGGTTTTAATATCAGCAATACATTTTTCGAAAAAGAAAATATTACCAACAATAAAAAAATTTGTTGGCATTAAATGACCCATTGAAGTGTTGATATGCCGTAAAACAAATCCAACCAACCCAATCAAAACATGATTCCATTGGTGTTAAGTCAGTAAACGTGGTGGCCATTCAAGACCTGCTTCAAGCCACATTTAAAGTTTATACAGTATACTTAAAGCCGAAAAAAATTTGGGGTGTAGGATTAATTCTGATTCTTTCCGTGGAAATATGATATTCATTTTTTTTTTTTTTTGCGCATCTGATGATTTTCAGATAGAAGTCCTGCTATTTTAGCCCACAGATGGAGTCGTAAAGCTTGGATTCATACCTTTTCACAATGGTATATGAGCGTAAGTGAATGTCACGGACTAAACTGGAATTCGAACTTGGCACTCCGATTTCACATCCCGAGCCGTTATCCATTTCACCGAGAGCACATCCAAGCTGGTATTTCCAAGCGGTCTCCCATCTAGGTACAAACAAGGCACGACGTAGCTTAACTTTGGGGATCATACATGATATGATTGTAAGCCCCAGACCAAGAGAGCATGTCAACCTTGTTATTTAACCTGTAACCGGAGGTTAAAAGAGAGTGATTCACTCCTTTCCCAAGTGAATATGACAAAATTTGCCCAGAATTTCGAATAATTTCACCGGTGTTTCAACATGATATATCCCTAAGCACTAGACCAAAAGAATTAGTCAACTTTCTTATTTAACCTGTAACTGGAAGCTAGACGTAATTGATTCACTCCTTTCCCAAGTGAATATAACAAAATTCGCCCAGAATTTCAACTCGGCTCACCAGTATTTCAATGTGATATTACCGTAACCCTCCCTTAGAATATTGAACAATCGTCACACACCTCCCTTGAACGTTTAGCAGCTTGTATTCTACCAGTCGTTAATAAACCTGTATATAAGCTGAAAAGAGTTGTTTACGATGTTTTCAACATTGGTGGTTCCGTCTTTTGTGCGTTTACATCTTGCTTTTCTATTTGGAAGACGTCCCAGTACGTTCCTGCGAAGAACAACGTCAAAAACCATCTGCTCTGTCTGTCAATGATTGAACACAGCTGGAAGTGGCTTTGGTAATGCGCTGATATACTGCCTCACTGCATTCGGATTCATTTATTGAGACGGTGAGCATCATTGAACGACAACTATTGGTTTTTCATTGGAAAAAAGTTTGGTTGTTTGGTTTAAGCGGTCTATCAACTTTTATGGGTCATTTATTGCCGATATCTAAACATTTTGAACCCTTTTTTTTTAGATAATACTGTTTTTAGTGATACAAATATTACTAATTAACCCATAGCAAGGGGAAGAGTTGAATTCATACCTTTCCCAAGGGTATTTGCGCGTAAGTGAATGTCAAGAACCAGACTTGAATTGGGAACTCGGTTCTCCGATTTTCATTATCTATTTCCCTGGACGCACATCTAAGCTTACAACACCTGATATTCCCAAGCGGTCACCGATCTAGGTACAGACCAGTCTCTGGGATTGCTTAATTTCTGTGATCGTACGGGAACCGGTGTTTTCAACGTACTATGGCCATAATCCCACTTATAGAAGTGAACAATGGTCACTTATCACCCTTGAATATTTAGATGCTTGTATTGTACCAGACATTAATAAACCGATATATAATCTGAAAAGAGCGCATTTTCTTCAGTGATGGTCCCTTTATAGTAGTAATAATGTTTTTGGTGATACAAATATTACTAATTTACCTATAGCTGACAGGAGAAAAGGGTATTTTCGTGTGAGTGAATATAACCCAATTTGAATTGAAACTCGGCTCTCCGATTAAGAGTGCCGAGCTATTGTATATTACAACCCCCCCACCCCCACCCAGCATATCAAAGTTTACAGAATATGATATTCACAAGCGGTCACACATCTAGGTACTGAAAAGGCTTAAAATCGGTGATCGTATGGGAACCGATGTTTCAACGTGATATGGTTTTAAGCCTTTAATAAAAATGGGATGGAAACTATTTTATTTATATCATTCATTTTTTTTTAAATATATGATGGTTCCATGCTTTTCAGCCAACTTTAATCTTCAAAAATGTAAATGCAATTTCAATCGCTATGTACTGTCCTCCTAATTATTGTTCTGTTATTCTTTCCCTTTGCTTGAATGAGGTCTTTGCTATGGTACCTAGACTTTTGGAATTTAAGCGCAGTACTAAGACTGGCGTCAAGATCTCATCAATTTACAGTTGAATGGCTAGATGCAATAGAGTTGATATCTTAAATTAGTTCTATGCTAACAGTTTCTTTTCTCGTGCTTCTGTTTTGTGGAACTCCATTCCGATTCCATGATTTCCAGCCAAATTTGGTCTTCAAAAACGTAAATGCAATGCCAATCATTATCTACTGTCCACCTGATTACACTCCTTTTGTTCCAGCTCCGAAGTAATGTTTCTGTTTTCTAATTCGTCCATCCCCAGTAATCCCTTGTGTCTTAGTGGCTTTACTACCTTGCTTGGGGATGAACTCGAATTAAAAAAAAAATTACACTATTCTGAAAACATAGGTGAAACGCAATTAAAATCAAGTTCTAAATATCCACTGCACAACATGTGCTAGAACCGTTTATATTTATTTATAAGAATAAAAAACTAAAAATAATCCTGATAAAACATACCATAAGTAAAACACCATCAGCGTCCATTAATGACCATGGCGTGGAATCAATTAAATTTATTTATGTCAGTTGTTCGGTGATTTAGTTCCAAATGAACCTCACTGGTTTTAATACACGTTTGAATCATCTTGTTCTCTTCTTCTTTTATACGCCGTGTCCCTTCAGGACGTAGGTGATCATTGCCCTCCACATCTTCCTGCCCCTTGTAGCTCTTGATTAGTTTTGTCTTTTTGTTATTAACCCCAAACCTTGTTCTGCTATCCATTTGCTCAAGCCCATCAAGCCCTGCTTTCTTCGTTCCCTCTGTCTTGTGAGTATCAGATTTTCCAAGCCCTCCTTCTTCATTACGTCCTCCAGAAATTTCAACTGCCTCTTCCTGGTTTTAAGCATAAATTTCCTATTTGTTTCCATTCTCTCCAAAACATCGATTTTGCTCAGATGCCCGGACCACGGTATCCTCAGTATCTTTCTGTAGAACCACATTTCTGTTGCTTCAAGTCTCTTCTTCGACCAGTATTCACTGCCATGCAGAAGGACAGATATCACGTAACAGTTCAGTACATGTCCTTTGTTTCCAACGAAAGTTTCCAGTCTCTTAATACACTGCTTAGCATTTGGAATGCATCTTTGGCCATCCCAATACATCATCGGATCTCAGTGTCGCACTTTCTGTCTTACGTGAGAACATTTCCCAGATATTTAAATTTCTGAACCTGCTTGTTTTAGTATCCCCGACCTGTAATTTGCATCTTAGCTTCATCCTCTTGCTGATGACCATACATTGTCTTCTTGTAGTTTATGCTTAGTCCTTTCTTCTAGCTTTCCTTCGTTATATTCTGTAGGTTTTGTAGTTTTCTTTCCGTGTCTGCTATCAGTACGGTGTCATCTGTATATCTTATGTTGTTAAGATTGTGGGTGATAATAATTAATCCTGGGAAGACTTCTAATTCTCTCAGAATCGTCTTGCTGTATAGGTTAAATAAATTCGTATTTATTGCCTTTTCGTCTTACACTGGGATCCTTGTATAAGGATGAGCTTTCTGGGATCATTGGGATTGGTGATTGATTTGATCCATGCTATTTAATCAATTCAGCACCCAAGCTAGGGTGACATTAAAATGCTAAGGGATTTTTAGGAGTGAAAGAGAATGAAAAGGCTTTCGAAGCAACCGGAAACAAGGGATAAACCTCTACTCCTGTTCAAAAGACCGGGGGGCGTGTGAAAATGACGATAGGTGAACCTATCTATTTTGACTGAGAAGAAAAAATAAATTGGGCATAAAATTTCTGAGTATAGGCGGAGACGTTAGTAGCATTTGAAGGGAGTTGAAGTAGACGTTAGAAGGAAGCGGAAACCCAATCCTAAACTGGAAACCTCTACTCTTGCTCAAAAGACCGGAGAGGGTATATGAACCGGACGACAGGTGAACCTACCTATTCTTCTATACTGATCTGAGTCATTGATCATGCAATACATAGTTTCTGTCCACTTACTGGTCATTCGCTGTTTAACCGTCGCCTTTCTATGCTTTTCTGGCAGAATTCAGCGCCTCTGTTATTGAGCTGGATCAGATTATATATATACAGAAACAGCCAAAAATGTATACTCACTTCAGAAAAGAAAAACATCTTGTATAGATATTGTAATACTATGATTATTCACATAACAATTCAGATATTCAGATATTAATGCAAGTTACCTTTTGATTCTACAATCACAAGGGATGCTCAAAATGGTAGCCTTTAGCTTCTGGGGATTTATTAGCGCGGGGAACTACTGCTTAAACAACGTTGGCCAAAGTGTCTAGTGGGATTGCTGCACATGCATTTTCTTATCTCAGAACCGTCAATGTAATGTCATCTATCGAGAAAATATAGTAGTACAGTAAACAGTGTTATTGTAATTTGATAAAACTACTAAAGACAAGTTTTTTCTTTTTTTTCTCCTAAAATGTGTACACAATTTTGGGTGGTCTCTCTCTCTCTCTCTCTCTCTCTCTCTCTCTCTCTCTCTCTCTCTCTCTCTCTCTCTCTCTCTCTCTCTGGCCTTCAGTTCATCTCTGGTGTTACAAGGAGTTTTGTTCGTCTCACTCTAAACTGTTGCCAGACATAGGATCTTCCAGCAGCCACCCTCTTGATCCCGGACCAAACTACCTCCTCAGGGCACTTAATGTAGGAATTTGTGTTGAGTCTGAGGTCCCACCAACAAATCGGGGAGTTTGTTTCTCATTAGAATGATCAGAGTGAGTTTTCCTAGCTGTCGTACCTTTTTAATTACCATTAAATTCATCCAACTCTTTCCGAATTCCCTACACTACCCTCAGATTGACACCCTAACACACTAAAATTGTTTGTGAGCTTCCGGTGAGAATACCAAGCAGTACAGCATGCCGTTTCCAAATTTCTGGCGGAGTGAATTGATTTATGGTGCTCTTTTTCTCACAGACGGTGTACAACTGACCTTACTATACTGTGCTGTCAACAAAATAAAAAAAAACAACACGCATGCGCGGAATTAAAAATATAAAATGGCGACAATCTATTCATCGCACCCTGTATAAAAAAAAGTATGAATCGATATTCCTTTTCCTTTTATCTGTTTGATATGACGTCTCTTTTAATTGATTCGAATCCCAATTCCTGCAATTTAAAAAAACAGAGTTTAAACACATAAATCTTCCATACCCTAATGATCACCCTCAGTTCTCGAAATTGACTTTGAAAGTGGAAATTACCTTAATATAAGAGAAAATCGTTAACTTGAGAGCGTTTATCCATCACGTCAATCCCAATGCGCAACGAAATTTTGGGAAATTGGAAAGCCATAATAAAAGTAGAACAGGAGGATCTTGTTAGTGGAATTTAATAAAACCTATTTGAACACACACACACACACGTATACACATAGATAGATAGATAGATAGATAGATAGATAGATAGATAGATAGATAGATAGATAGATAGATAGATAGATATGAAGAGACTGACATAGATATGTATTAAAAAAACAGATATAGATAGATAGATATGAACAGACTGAGCTAGCTAGCTAGATAGATAGATACAAACACTGACATAGATAGATAGATAGATAGATAGATAGATAGATAGATAGATAGATAGATAGATAGATAGATATGAAGAGACTGACATAGATATGTATTAAAAAAACAGATATAGATAGATAGATATGAACAGACTGAGCTAGCTAGCTAGCTAGATAGATAGAAACACTGACATAGATAGATAGATAGATAGATAGATAGATAGATAGATAGATAGATAGATAGATAGATAGATAGATATGAAGAGACTGACATAGATATGTATTAAAAAACAGATATAGATAGATAGATATGAACAGACTGAGCTAGCTAGCTAGCTAGATAGATAGAAACACTGACATAGATAGATAGATAGATAGATAGATAGATAGATAGATAGATATAAAGAGACTGACATAGATATGTATTAAAAAACAGATATAGCTAGATAGATATGAACAGACTGAGCTAGCTAGCTAGATAGATAGATAGAAACACTGACATAGATAGATAGATAGATAGATAGATAGATAGATAGATACATAGATAGATATGAAGAGACTGACATAGATATGTATTAAAAAAACAGATATAGATAGATAGATATGAACAGACTGAGCTAGCTAGCTAGCTAGATAGATACAAACACTGACATAGATAGATAGATAGATAGATAGATAGATAGATAGATAGATAGATATAAAGAGACTGACATAGATATGTATTAAAAAACAGATATAGCTAGATAGATATGAACAGACTGAGCTAGCTAGCTAGATAGATAGATAGAAACACTGACATAGATAGATAGATAGATAGATAGATAGATAGATAGATAGATATAAAGAGACTGACATAGATATGTATTAAAAAACAGATATAGCTAGATAGATATGAACAGACTGAGCTAGCTAGCTAGATAGATAGATAGAAACACTGACATAGATAGATAGATAGATAGATAGATAGATAGATAGATAGATAGATAGATATGAAGAGACTGACATAGATATGTATTAAAAAACAGATATAGCTAGATAGATATGAACAGACTGAGCTAGCTAGCTAGATAGATAGATAGAAACACTGACATAGATAGATAGATAGATAGATAGATAGATACATACATACATACATACATAGATACATAGATAGATATGACGAGACTGACATAGATATGTATTAAAAAACAGATATAGATAGATAGATAGATATGAACAGACTGAGCTAGCTAGAATGATAAAAACACTGACATAGATAGATAGATAGATAGATAGATAGATATAAAGAGACTGACATAGATATATATTAAAAAACAGATATAGCTAGATAGATATGAACAGACTGAGCTAGCTAGCTAGCTAGATAGATAGAAACACTGACATAGATAGATAGATAGATAGATAGATAGATACATACATACATACATACATAGATACATAGATAGATATGACGAGACTGACATAGATATGTATTAAAAAACAGATATAGATAGATAGATAGATATGAACAGACTGAGCTAGCTAGAATGATAAAAACACTGACATAGATAGATAGATAGATAGATAGATAGATATAAAGAGACTGACATAGATATGTATTAAAAAACAGATATAGCTAGATAGATATGAACAGACTGAGCTAGCTAGCTAGATAGATAGATAGAAACACTGACATAGATAGATATATAGATAGATAGATAGATAGATAAGAACAAAGTGAGATATATAGTTCAGTCAGTTATGTGCCATGCGTGATACACGCTTAGGCGATCATGTATCTTTCGATACATGACAGACGAGGCAGATTTTTTCCCGCAGTAGGTTGCCATTTCTTTCTGCGGTAGACCAGTTGCCATCCAAGGCTATAGAACCAGGTCTGTCCTACTACTTACTCATAGCTGGAGGAGGATTCATACCTTTCCCACGGGTATTATCACGTAACTGACTAGAATATATATATATATATATATATATATATATATATATATATATATATATATATATATATATACACACACAAAAGAAAATGTTTGAATCCGTCAACGCAGCAATAAAAACAATATCTCGACACGTGACAGTAATTGGAATTCGAAGAGAGAAGACGTGTTTTTCAAAGCTCTGCTGATTTCAACGGATTTTTAAGAATGTAAAAATGGCGGATTAAGTATTATTTAAGTTAAATACGAATTTGAATAGTCAATGGAATAATTATTATTGAATTAATAGCTGAAAACTAAACATTATTATAAAGGTTTTTGTAATTCAAGACAGTATTTTTTTCGAAGATTTTATTTCAAAGGAAAAAAATAAATTAATGTCAAACAGAGATTACAAGAAATAACAGAAAAACGTTTTAGATTAATTTTAGGAATAAGGATGGAAGAAAAATGTCGCTTCCTTCTTCTTTGCGGGAATGTGATCGTTGCTTTTCTTGTGGCAGCATTAATAAGCGTAAAAGAATAAGAATTTGTTAAAATTGTCAACGGTCTTTTCATTTATCTTGCGCGGGATTGACTAGAAATGCTTCAGCGTCTCTGGTTGTTTGGAGTTGTTCACATTGTCTGTCTCTCTCAGCTCTACAAGATAGTGTGATCCATCAACATAATGAACCAACCCAAAGAGATGCCAGTGAAGTTTTGAGGGCAACTTCACTCCTTAGGCAAATCCTGAAAGTGCCTTTAAAAATCCCTAAATCTGTCAGAATCCCGGCAGCCGATGCCTTGGCTACTGCCATAGACCAGGCACTTAACTTGAATAGCTCGCTTGACTGGGATCACCTTTTCTCTTTCGCAACACTCGGCATTCCTCACAATAAGGAGTAAGGACCCTACGTCATCTGTCTCATCTATTATGAAAAATAACATTTCTTTATTCAATTCGTCTAAAATAAATGCCACCGAATTTTCTACTCTTTCTAATCCTAATAGATTTCATCATTCATCTACAGTCGACGATTCTAAGAGACTCCGTGCCCTCGTCAATGCTAAGTTGATCGAGGGCAATGTTTCAGCTGCAGTTAGAGTATTGGCCTCATCCGATACTATACTAGCTACAACACCAGAAGTTCTCACAGCGCTCCGTCGGAAACATCCTGCGCCACCATCAGATGTCAGATTTGTTCAGATGGAAAACAATGTTTCAAATATTGAAATCTCAAAGGAAGCGACGGTTGCCGCTCTGAAGTCTTTCTCGGGAAGCAGCGGTGGAGGTGTGGACGGCCGTCGACCTTGTCACATCAAGGACTTAATTTCTGCCCACACTGCCGAAGCTGGTGAACATTTGAAAACATCCATAACAGCTCTTATTAATACCCTTCTCCGAACTGAGATACCCCAACATGCTCGCGACTTAATATTTTCAGCTAACTTAACGGCTTTAAAAAAAAAAAGATGGAGGTATCCGCCCTATCGCTGTTGGTAACATTTTTCGTCGACTCGCGGCAAAAATTGCTTGTATAGTTGTTATGAAGGAGATAAGGCATGAATTGCGACATGTCCAGCTCGGGGTAGGCATACAGGGTGGATGTGAAGCAGCGGTTCATGCCACAAGATCATTTTTCGAGAATACATCACCTGTTTCCCCCGGTATCTTATTAAAATTGGATATGAAAAACGCTTTCAATAGCATCAGAAGGGATCATGCCCTGGAAGTTTGCCATCAACGGACTCCTTCCATATTTAAATTGGCTCATCTTTCGTTTAGTCATCCAAGTATGTTGATCGCCTCCGATAATATTATCTCTTCTGCTACTGGAATCCATCAAGGTAATCCACTTGGCCCGCTACTATTTGCGATGGCTATTGACGGGGTAGCTCGTATCTTGTCGAGGCCGTAGCTGCTGACTTCCGACGAGTTATTCCTGCTTTATCGGTGCTTGGACTTAACTCGTCCAAGTCAGAGATAATAAACTTGAATTATAGTGCAGATGATTTCGAGAGTGCTATCCGGGATATCAGACTCATCCTTGAGGATATAAAATTAACACCTAAGGAGTAATTACACATTCATGGTTCTCCAGTCTTTCCAATGGCCATTTGAGGGTGTTTGGATACTAAGCATGTCATTCTAACAAGAATGACTGAGAAATTGCAACTAATTGATGCAAATGCAGCCCTCTTCCTCTTGAAGAACAGTTTTTCGCTACCGAGTTTCCCACACACTCTCCGAAGTGCCCCTTGCTACCTCAAACAGGATTTCTTAAATGAGATAGATATCACAGTTAAGAGATGCGCGGAGCTAATTTCCAGGCTGGAGTCATGCAAAGCTCCCTTTGAGTTTCGGGGGCCTGGGCCTTCGATCAGCGGTAGATTTGGCCCTTCCAGCATATCTTTCTTCACTTTCGTCCAGTCGCGAATAAATTGATGAGATACTCAGTGGATCGTCTCAGTGTTTCTCGGGTAGTTCTTTCGAACAAGCTTGCAGCGTCTGGACCCAAGAATTACTTTCTATTCCACTAGACACATCAAAACAAAAAAGCTGGGATAAAATAAAATGCGCCGCCAATTTTACTAATTTGAGACTCTCTCTGGATCAGCATCTCCTCGCCTTTCCACTATCTGCTTCACAACTGAGCAGTGACGCCTGGCTCAATGCAGTGCCCTCTTCATCTACCGGTACCCTTCTAGATGATGAGTACACTCGGGTCGGAGTCGCGATCTGTCTTGGACTCAAATTATGTGAGCGTCACAGATGCAGATGTGGAGCCTCCATCGATGAGTTTGGTTTGCATCCTCTCTCCTGTTGCCTGCATCAATTAACGACATCATCAAAAGAGGTTTGGATGCAGCTGGGTTCCCTTCCCAAATCGAACCCGTAGGCCTCGACCGTGGTGATAGAAAGCGGCCGGATGGCATTACCATCTTGCCTTTTAAAATGGGTAAGTCGTTGATTTGGGATGCGACCTGTGCGGATAAATTTTCGGCCAGTAATTTGATCAGTTGAGCCGGGGTCCGTCGCCCGAGACTCAGAGATGAAAAAATAGTCAAATATTCTTCTCTTGCTAATAGATTTTTTTTAAACTTCTATGGCAGTGGAGACTTCAGCGGTTATTGGCCCTCGTTCGATGGTGTTCCTTCGGAAGATTGGCGCGATTGCGTCTCGATTAAGGAACGAGCCTCGCGAAACGGAGTGGCTCTTTCAGCGTGTCTCACTGGCGATGGTTCGAGGTAATGTTTTCTCCATCATTGCGGCTGGCAGAGGATAGAAAAAATTGTTTATAGTTACGTTTTTCTGGAATTTTCATCAATGGTCGACTGAACTTGCTTTGTTTCAATGACTTTTGTTTTGTTATTAGTTCCTTTGTTCAATAAGTGTAATTGACGTAATTTTCAGTTAACAGTATGAAAATAGCGTTCTTTAAATTCTTCCAGTTGCTAAGGACATTTTGTTTTGTTATTATTAGTTACTTTGTTTAATAAATTCATTTCGTTTCTGCCTTTAAAAGTACTCATTGGACGAAATGCATCGACTACCATTACAGTTTTCCTATTGTCTTTTATATATATATATATATATATATATATATATATATATATATATATATATATATATATATATATATATATTATGGAATATACATCTCCCACACTGTTTGCACTACTCAGATTTTCCTGCCAAACGAAAATTAAATAACTGTCAGTATAAACTCAACGCCTGAAGATTGGTGTTATGTTAAGACTAATGGATTTTTTTTTGCAAATTTTGTTTGTACTATTATTTAAGGCTTGAAATACCAAAAAACCTTTGACTCAAGCTAGAATAGTCTAACCGATTTCATTTGGTTTCTTTTCCTTTTGATTATGTCCCCATCACTTCTGTTATTAAAAATCCCACACTGAAAATGAAAGGTGATATGTTGTAAGTAATTGGATGTAAATTAACTGTGGATGATCTGGCGAATAAAATATTTTCTATACACGATGTATATAAAGTGCCATTCTTTCTCAATTTTTTATTTAAAAGAAGATTCCGAAAATCGGTCCTTTCATTTTTTTTCCAGAGTTACTATATATCCTTCCAGAGTCACAAGTATGGTTTTAGAGGAACAATGGATATTATTTTTACTGCCTGGCAAATGAAAGAAAAATGTCGCCTCGAAAAGTCCGATTTGAATTTGGGCTAGTTTTTTTAATGATTTAACGAAGGACTTTTAAATATAGGCAGCATATTTACTGAATCTTTTAAGGTAGAAAATAGTGTCAAGCGGGTAGATTTTATTCATCCTGACCTGGCATCTCGAGTTCAGTCACTTTCTCACCGAAGTGAAGTAGTTTCCGTCTGTTTTTTCTAAAATATTTTCATGGAAATTTGTTCTGATATGTTTTCTTCTTGGTGTCTCGGCTCCATGATGTTAAGCGTAATACTAGATTGACAATTAGGTCTCACAGTTTTACTGTGGAACTAACTAGCTGCAACCGTTTCTTCTATTCCAATAGATTCTTTTCTCGCCTGCGTAACTCCCTTCCAATTTCTTGTTTCCCTGATAATTACAATACGTGGCTCCATCTTTCTTTCTTTCTTTCTTTCTTCCTTCCTTCCTTCCTTCCTTGCACTCTGTTTATACGTGGCCCCATGTCTATTTCTTTGTTTTCATACGTGCCTCCATCAGTCATCCTTTCTTTCTGTCTTTCTTTCTTTTCTTTCTTTCTTTCTTTCTTTCTTTCTTTCTTTCTTAGACTCTGTTTATACGTGGCTCCATGTTTCTTTCTTTCTATGTATTTATAAGTGGCTCCATCTTTTTCTTTCTTTCTTTCTTTCTTTCTTTCTTTCTTTCTTTCTTAGACTCTATTTATACGTGGCTCCATATTTCTTTCTTTCTATGTATTTATAAGTGGCTCCATCTTTTTTCTTTCTTTCTTTCTATTTTTCTTTCTTTCTTTCTTTCTTTCATAGACTCTGTTTATATGTGGCAACGTGTTTCTTTCTTTCTTTGTGTTTATACGTTGCTCCATCTTTCTTTCTTTCATTGTTTGTTTTCTTTCTTTCTTTCTTTCTTTCTTATACTCTGTTTATACGTGGCTCCATATTTCTTTGTATGTATTTATACGTGGCTCCATCTTTTTCTTTCTTTTTTTCTTTCTTTCTTTCTTTCTTTCTTAGACTCTGTTTATACGTGGCCCCGTGTTTCTTTCTTTCTTTGTGTTTATACGTGCCTCCATCTCTTTCTTTCTTTCTTTCTTATACTTTGTTTATACGTGGCTCCATGTTTCTTTGTATGTATGTATACGTGGCTCCATCTTTTTCTTTCTTTCTTTCTTTCTTTCTTAGACTCTGTTTATACGTGGCTCCATGTTTATTTCTTTCTATGTATTTATACGTGGCTCCATCTTTTTCTTTCTTTCTTTCTTTCTTTCTTTCTTTCTTTCTTTCTTTCTTTGCCTCTGTTTATACGTGGCCCCATGTTTCTTTCTTTCTTTGTGTTTATACATGACTCCATCTTTCCTTCTTTCTTTGACTGTGTTTATACGCGGCACCTTAGGTCTTTCATCACTGTCTTTAAACGTGGCTCCGTTTTTCTTTCTTTCTTTTTTTCTTTCTTTTACTCTGTTTATACGTGGTATTTTCTTTCTTTGTTTTCTTTATTCATTTATTTATGTATTTTTTACCTAGCTATTTCTTTCATTCTTTATTTCTTTCTTTGTCTCTGTTCATACGTAGCTCCATCTTTCTTTCTTCTTATTTTGAATGTGTTTATATTTCCCCCGAACTCTCCATCTTTGTTTCTTTCTTTCTTTAACCCTTTGAACCCGGTCTGTGCATATACAGTACTCATCGGGCGCTCATGTTTCAAAGGATTAATATGCATGAATAACCATCATTTCTCTTGGCGGGGGTAGATTTCACTCTTAGTCGTCTAAAACATTACTTTGTCGTTTCCTTCTTTGATTGCTACTTGTTGGATTCGTTATCCACGTCAGTGCCAGTCATCACTGCAAGTCTTCCTGTTCCTGTACACAAATCATTTCTTTATCACGTTTTATATCCATTAATCTTTTTACCAAAGTCTGTCTCATACCTTAAATATTGCTGCCACATCTGGTCTGGTGTTTCGGTTGTCTATGTAGATCAGCGTTTCTCAACCTTTTTACACTTGCGTAACCCTTACAATAAATTACAAATCTCAAGGAACGCCTGCACAAAAACAAAATTATATACTATATATTTCTTATTTTATTTTCATCTTAGTTCACGTGGTAAATATCATAGTATATATTTTTGAATGACTGCTTTTAAAAAATTAATACTTCTTTGCTAAATTTTTTGATAATTGTTGAAACTTGACTAATGCATGAAATAATAATGCAACACAAAATGTACTTAGAAGAAAATGTATTGAAACAAGAAAGTGTACACAATATTTACATATAGTCTTTTGTATATTCCTGGGAAGACCGTTCCTGGAGAATGTGTTGACTAAGTCGCAGTCGGGCAGAGTCTCTAGTTGAATCTCTTGATTCGCCTCTCTGTCTTCCCGGTACCAACCATATTTATATAGTCAGTACTCCACTATGCAAATTAGGTGGATCCTACCACAACAATAATATTAAATAAAATTCATACTGTTCGTTTATAATACTTCCTCAGGGACTTTTCATTCACGCATGTCTATATTACAATAACCAAGAATATATTAGGTGTGTTTAGTAATATTACGTATATGAAATTAAATAAAAAGTCAAAAGCATTAGCTTATCTCACCTGTTCTCGCGGAGACATTTTGCAGAAGCTTAGTGTTCCGAGGGAACCCTGGTTGAGAAACGCTGATGTAGATATTATGGACAATATTCAGTTCAGATTCCCAACAGATCTTTAGCTCACTAAATATGATCTAATGCAGTGTTTCTCAAGATATTTAAGCAACGGCACGCCTAAGAGTAAATGGAAATATCACAACACACTTAGTGAATTTTTTAAAGGCTATACATTTAAACGTTATGCAGTAAAAACATAAATTTGAACAAAACACACATACAAATATGAACTTACTTTATTTCAATGTTTCTCTTCAGTTATTTTTTTAATCATTTCACCCCAAGCAAGGCGCGAGTGCCACTACTACGCAAGGTGCTACAGAGAGTGTAAGTAAAGTAAAAAAAAAACTGGAGGGTTGAGGGAAGGATAGACGGAGAAACGGAGGAAGATAAAAAGAAGAACATGGATCAAGACAGCAGAAGATGTCGACTGACATTACATTTAAATTTTAAAGATTATATTTATCAGGGGAGCAATTAAGAGGAATGGAGTTCCACTGTCGGGAAGTGCGAGAGAAGAATCTGTTCGAGTAGAAGAGGTGGTTACATTTAACCGTTTTGACAGTGAAAGGGTGGAACCGAGATGCCAAACTAGTAGCTCGCATTCTCGTTCATGCATTTGGGGAACCAATAAAAATAGCTCTTTAGAGCAGATGCCATGAAAATATTTATAGAAAAGGCAGAGGGGAGCCACATTATGTCGGTAGGAAGGTGGCTGGGGTGGAGACCCCAAGTCAGGACCAATCACATTGCAGATACGTCTTTGTATTTTGTCGAGAACCTCGAGATGATCGGCAGAAGAACCAGACCATATATGGCAACAGCATTCAATGCATTGACGAATGGTAGATTTGTAGACGGGAAGGATGGACGATTAAAAAAAAAACTTCTGACGCGACACAGAGAACCAACTTTCCTTGCGGTAGATGTGCAGCTTATTTAGTGTGAAATTTGTGCCCGGTGTTTTTCGCGATTTCTTCAACGTTTGGTCGAATGTGCGATAAGCAGATCTTCATTCCTTCGTCAGTTCAGCGTAGTCGTTCTCCCTTCTTATTTTTGGTGTCATTTAAAGGTTGAGAAGCCTAATTCACATAAATAAGAAGTAGGCAATTGCAATAAAACTCAAAGTTCTTTCAGCTAATGTCGGATATTCCTTTGTATTGAAATCCAAAATGTATCCAAATTTTGAAGTAAACAAAGAATATTGAATACACTTATAGGGAAAAACGATTAATATTTATTTATTCAAATAAAGGACAGTTTTAAAAAGTTAAATAAAAAAATAAAATACATTTAAAAAATTAATGTTAGAACAAGATTTTTTTTAAGCATTCTACCCCAAGCAAAGCGGGATGCCACTAGCACGCAAGGGGTTACAGAGAGTGGAAGCAAGGGTAAGAAGGCGTGATAGAGGAATGGATGAGAAGGACGAGGAATGGATCAAGGCATCTGGAGATGTCGATTGACATTACATTTGAATAGTTGGAGATTATAGCTATCAGGGAAACAAGTAATAGGAAGGAAATTCCACAGACGGGAGGTGTGAGACGCGAAGCTATTGGAGTAGAAGAGACGGCTACATTTAACCGTTTCGACAGTGAAAGGGTGAGAGCGAGATGCCAACCTAGTAGCACGTTTAAATTCATGCAGTTTGGGACCTAGCGAAAGTCGCTCGTCGGAGCAGTTACCATGAAAGTATTTGTAGAAAAGACAGAGGGAGGTGACGGAACGTCTGTGAGAGAGCTAGTGTGAACGATATCTAAAATAACATGATCAAATTGAAAAAAAGTTTAATACTTATTCGTTTATTCAAACACTAAAGCTGTACCATTAATACTTCCGAAAACACACACACACACACACACACACATATATATATATATATATATATATATATATATATATATATATATATGTATGTATGTATGTATGTATGTATGCAATGACAATATTTCACGACACACTTAAGAGGATAGCGCAGCACACTGGTTTGCCGCGGTCGTTTAGAATCACTGATCTAACTCCTCACTACAAACAACTGCCTTTATTCAAAGAAGAATCTTTACACTATTTACATCTAAGACGTTAATAACAATAAAAGGACAGGTTTCAGGCAGACAAATGATGGTGATTGGCGCTGCATTAAACTTTTGAAGATTGTAGGTTGCAGGGAAGCCAGTAATTGGAAGATGGTTCCACAACTTAGAAGTGCGAGAAAAGAAACTATTAGATTATAACTTCTAGCTACCAGTAGAACGGTGAGACCTAATTGCCAATCTAGTAGCACATTTGAAGTCATGATACCAGGTCTGGTTTGTTTGTTTTTTTTTGTTTTTTTACGGCATATCACCCTCAATGGGTTATTTAATGCCGACAGGATTTTTATTGCTGGTAATATTTTTTTTTTCCAAAAATGTATTGCTGGTAATATTTTTTTCAAAAATGTATTACTGGTAACATTTTTTATTTTTTCAAAAATGTATTAATCTTAATTTTTTTTTTTTTCAAAAATGTATTGCTGGTAAAAGAAATTTCCAAAAAATTATTGCTGGTATTAAAACCTATTGTTATATGTTGACCCCTTTGTGGGGTGGGACTATTTGCCCATAGCTAAGCCCCTGACAGGTGCTACCACGCTCCTCAAAACCTCCTGATCAGAGGCCTTGCTGTTGGATGTAGTTTATCGTCTTACACAGGACGGGGGATGAAGTTTATCGTTTTATCCAGGATGTCATGTGCCAGGTCAGGATCGATAAAATTACAGACATTTCCTGGGATTTTGTCGGGAATCTCGCGATATATAGCCGGATCACCACACCAGATATAACAGCAATATTCAATGCACTGACGCAGACGAATGGTAGATTTATAAATGTGGCAGATGGATTCTGATGAGAAAAGTGTCTGGCACGACATCGGTCCTGACCTGGCATCTCGGCTTCAGTCCCTTTTCCATCACTGTAACATAGCGTCCCTGTGTCTTTCTTCTATAAATTATTTCCTGGTAATTGCTCTGATGCGCTCTCCATTTTGGTATTTCGCCTCTTTTATTTATGTCCCTATATTTTCTTTAGTTTAATTCCCCATCATCTCCCTCGTTAGGTGGTAAGTGATATCAGTTCTCTGGTGGATGCAGGGTGCCTTTCTTTTCGGGTGTGATTTTCCTATTATTTGCTGTGTTTAGTTTATGGAAGTGACGATTGATGCTGCTTTATGAAGGACCAAGTTCTAGTAACATTATATGAGTGTGTTGTTCTGTTGCTCAAGTATTTCGTCTTTTCCGACAGAAGGTCTCCATGACCTTATTTTGACTTTGAGGCTGGTGTCATCTTCCTTAAAACGTCTGAACCAGTTTTCTGCCACACATTTGTTGACAGTTCCTAAGCCTTCTACATCATTATTTCTTTTATTTTGCTGTCGTTGCACTCAGTCCTTTTTTTCCACAGATGGCGTAAAATGTCTCTAATTGCAGTTTTTGTCAAAGACTATTTTATCCAAGCTGTAAAGTCAAGAATAAACAATTAATGTTTATGTTATAAATGAAAATAAAGAATAAAATATTCAACAGCGACTGAACAACATAAATAATTAAAAAAAAAGAGATATAATTTCCCAAAAATTATCAGCAAAAATCCGAAAGAAATTCATAACCTGGTATACTCAGATATAAATATTAAAAAAAATAAAATTTAAACAAAATAGCGTCTGTTCTCCTTCATGCAATCAAGGTGTATTTAGGCAGGAATCAACTTTTCAAAGTTCATTTATTGTATCCGTCTGAGCATTTTCGTCTATCACTATAGTTATTATAAACAATTGCGTATAAATTCTGTTTGACTGTTGTATATTATATCATCCTTAAGTGACTTGAAATTGGTTCCGGCAAACAAAGGAACACTGGAATTTGCTAAACACGCAATTCTATTATATATATATATATATATATATATATATATATATATATATATATATATATATATATATATATATATATATATATATATATATATATATATATATATATATATATATATATGTATGTATATATATATATATATATATGTATGTATATATATATGTATATATATATATATATATGTATATATATATATATATGTATATATATATATATATATATATGTATATATATATATGTATATATATATATATATATGTATATATATATATATTATGAAATGGACAAAGTCCGACAATTACTTAAATACATTTTTATGTTTTACATTCTTTTTATAGATACAAATATTTAAGTAAATGCCCTGTTTATAATAAACAGTATTAAATAACATTTACCGGCCTGAATGTCCGAGAAATTTTCATAGAAAATATTCGTCCTCTGACAGGATTCGAACCTGTATTCTATACGGAACCGTCATATAGTCATAGGATACAGGTTCGAATCCTGTCGGAGGACGAATATTTTCTATGAAAATTTCTCGGACATTCAGGCCGGTAAATGTTATTTAATACTGTTTATTATAAACAGGGCATTTACTTAAATACTTGTATCTATAAAAAGAATGTTAAACATAAAAATGTCTTTAAATATATATATATATGTGTGTGTGTGCGTGTGTGTGTTTGTGGGTGTGTATGTGTAAAAATTAAATATACATTTGTAAAAAGACAATATGAATGAAGACAAAAGGAAAACTTTCCTTTACCAATATGTTTCGTCCTCTGATGGAAGCTGGAAGTTTATTTTGAAACACGTATACTACAGGCAAAAAAAAAATTGGGGAAACCCTGTATTTCTTTAAAAAAAAAAAAGAAGAAAACCTGTAAATGAAATATTTTTGTATTTCCTTTTTAAAGAAACCATAACATTTCAGCAACTACAGTTTATATAGGTCATTTTTCTGTCTTTCTCCAGACTTTTCTTACTAATTTTCAGATTTTCTCTAGGCTCTTCTTACTAAGCAAATTCAAAGAAAGAAAGATGGCGTCCCGTTCAAAAACATTCAAAGGAAGAAAGAAATATGGAGCCATGTATAAACAAATTCAAAGAATGAAAGAAAGATACGGCCACGAATAAACATATTCAAAGAAAGAAAGAAAGAAAAGAAAGAAAGAAAGAAGTTGAAAGGGAAGAAAGACAGAAGTTGAAAGAAAGAAAGAAAGAAAGAAAGTTGAAAGGGAAGAAAGAAAGAAAGTTGAAAGGGAAGAAAGAAAGAAAGAAAGAAAGTTGAAAGGGAAGAAAGAAAGAAAGAAAGAAAGAAAGAAGTTGAAAGAAAGAAAGAAGTTGAAAAAAAGAAAGAAAGAAGTTGAAAGGGAAGAAAGAAAGAGCAAATACGAATACAGTCACAGATAGGTGGAGTTACATATAAAAATGCACTCAAAGAAAGAAGAAAGGAAGGATGGAGCAACGTATAAACACAGAAATAGATAGAAAGAAAAGAAAGAGGCAGCTATTTATAAAGAAAGTAAAAGAAAGAAAACTGTAGCCACGTATAAAAACAGTCAAAGAGAGAAATATACAAAGATGGGGCCGCGTATAAACAGCCAAAGAAAGTAAGAAAGAAAGGCTCTTCTTACTAACCAGTTTTAAAGAAAGAAGGATGGAGCTACGTTTAAACAGCGTCAAAGAAAGAAAGAACGAACACTGGGGCCACATATAAACACATTCGATGAAAGAAAGAATGACGGAACCACGTATAAACACAGTCAAAAAGAAAGAACAAAAAATGGATCCACATATAAACACGTTCAAAGAAAGAAGAAAAATAGTGGCACATTTAACGAAAGAAAGAAAGATGGAGCCAGGTATGAACACAGTCAAAGAAAGGAATGAAGATGGAACAATTTATGGATACCGTCAAAGAAAGAAAAAATGGATCCACGTATAAACACCGTCAAAGTAAAAAGAAAGATGCAGGCATGTATAAACACTTTTAACTAAAGAAAGATGGAGCCAGGTATAAACACATTCAAAGAAAGAAAGATGGAGCCAGGTATAAACACATTCAAGGAATGAAAGAAATATGGAGCCACTTCAAAGCACATTCAAAGTATAAAAAAAGACCGAGCTATGTATAAACGCATTTAAAGGAAGAAAGATGGCGCCACGTATAAAAACATCCCGTCGTCGGTACTGGGCATTATTTCTAACTTAGATCTCCACAAGGCTACCGGCGGTGACGGAATACCAGCCATTGTCCTGAAGAAATGCGCACCTGAACTGGCACCTGCCCTCTCTAAATTGTACAACCGCTGCCTCAAGGACTCCTGTTTTCCTGACTGCTGGAAATCCTCTACCATTGTTCCTGTCTTTAAGAACTCTGGCGACCCCTCCAACCCTTCTAATTACCGTCCTATTCGGCAAAGTCTTCGAGGCCATTATCAACGCCGAAGTGATTACTCACCTGATATCCCACGATCTGCTCTCAGACAAGCAGTATGGTTTCCGCTTTGCCCGGTCTACTGCCGATGTGCTTACGGCCATCACTGAATTTGTCTACCAAGCTATCCATAGTAACGGCGAAGCCCGTGCCGTGGCCCTTGACATCTCCAAGGCATTCGATAGGGTTTGGCATGCCGGCCTCCTTCGCAAGCTCCAGGGTTATGGTATCACAGGTCGATTGTTTGACCTAATTCAATCGTTCCTATCAAACCGGGATTTGAAGGTTGTTCTCAGTGGATTCTTCTCCAATTCCTATCCCACTACTGCTGGTGTTCCTCGAGGCTCCATCCTTGGCCCTACTCTGTTCCTCATATTTATAAATGACCTTCCAGACGCCATAGACTCCCAAGTCGGTATCTACGCTGACGACACTACTATTTACTCCTGCCTCAAGCACAAATCTACTGAGGCGGACAAAATTAACCTGGCAGCTCAAATTGAAAAGGACCTCCAATCGGTTGTGGACTAGGGAGAGAAATGGATGGTCAACTTTAATGCCTCTAAAACAAAACTGCTCTCCATTAACCACCACAAGGACCCATCCCTGCATCCCATCAGAATGTCTGAGGACCAACTTCGAGAGTTCCTCTCTGCGGCTGCTCAGTCTCACGCTGTCCGCTGATCTGAGATAGAACAAATACATCGAGTCAATTGCATCATCCACCGCAAGAAAAGTTGGTTCCCTGTGCCGAGCCAGGAAATTCTTCTCCCCTGAATCGATCCTCCAAGTCTATAAGTCTACCATTCGACCTTGTATGGAGTATTGCTGCCATTTATGGTCTGGGGCCCCTGCGTGTTGCCTCGGGGTTCTTGATAAGATCCAGAGACGGATATGCAATGTGATTGGCCCTGATCTGTCATCTCGTCTGCAGTCGCTCTCTCACAGACGCAATGTTGCATCACTCTGCCTTTTCTACAAGTACTTCCACGGTAATTGCTCTGAGTAGTTGCTTTCGCTTGTCCCTAAGCCTCGTGAATTTAAGCGTCCTACGAGGCTGGCATCCCGTTCCCACCCCTTCACCGTTGAAACTGTTAGGTGTAGACGTCTTTTCTACTCCAATAGCTTCATGTCTCGCACATCTCACCTATGGAACTCCCTTCCCTATTACTGTTTCCCTGACAAATACAATCTCCAACGGTTTAAGTGTAGCGTCAATCGTCATCTCCAATTGCCTTGATCTATCCACTTCCTGACATCTTTCATTCCTATCTGCTCTCGCTCTATATCTCCCGTAACCTCCCTACCTCGATCGACCCTCCGTCCTTCTCTTTCTCCACATCCCTTCCTTTACCACTCCTATCTGCTCTTCCTCCAACCCTTCTGTAACCCCTTGCGTGATAGTGGCCACCGGCCTTGCTTGGGGTGATACGCTTAAAAAAAAATAAAGAAATAAAAAAAATAAAGAAAGATGAATTTACATAGATACATAGATAGATAGATATTAATACGCTTCGACTAATCACAGAATGAACCAGAAAGAACAAAGAGAGTAAAACAGAATGAGAGAGTGGGCTTAAGGGAAACAAAAAATGGCGCGACACAGAGAGATTGGATATCTTAGATAAAGACAGTTCTTTGTAGTGAGGGGTTAAATTTTGTGACCTAACGACCTGTTCGGGGTGGAATTCGCCTCTGAACTACACGTGACCTTTTGGAATTAAAATCTTTCTTTCATAATTATAATTATTTGTTATATAATAAAACTAGTTGTTGTAATAAAAAAAAATAACTATTAAACCTGAACTGACCTTCAGAGTCGGTAATAGAAAAAGAGAGGAACATGAAGAGTAAAACAGAAAGAGAGAGAGAGAGAGAGAGAGAGAGAGAGAGAGAGAGAGAAGGGAACTTAAATAGACAAAAAGCTAGTGTCGACACGAATAGGCGTCGTATGGGGCTGTTATCTTATATAAAAGCAGTTGTTTGTAATGATGACCATTTGTAATGATCAAATCAGGTTTCTGTATTTTTAAGAGAGACGCTGTCACTTTTCTTGTAACTATCTGGGAACAGGCACAAATACGAAGAGGGCACGAATCTACTAATAACATTTTATGACGTTGTGCTTTGTGCTGAGAACAGCTTTAAAAATGTTATTAGTGAATCCGTGTCATGTTAGTTGTTATAAAGAAAATGAAAAATAACAATGAAAAATCCAAATAATATAAAATCACAATGAGAAATCCAAATAATAAATGAAAGAAAGAAAGAAAGGAAGGAAGGAAGGAAGGAAGATGGAGCCACGCATCAACACACAGTAAGAATGAAAGCAAGAAAAAGAAATTATAGTCACGTATAAATAAACAGTTGATAGATAGATAGATAGATAGATAGATAGATAGATAGATAGATAGATAGATGTAAACGATATAAAGGCGAAAGAAATATTTAGCTATGTATAAACACAGTATAAGGAAGGAAGGAAGGAAGGAAGGAAGGAAAAGAAAGAAAGAAAGAAAAAGAAAGAAAGCCAGGTATCAACACAAAGTAAGAAAGAAAATAAATACTATCATAGATGTCAAAAATATAAAAACGAAAGCCATATTAGGCTATATATAAACAGTGTGAGAAAAAACAAAGAAAGAATAAAAGCAAGATAGAATGAATGAGAGAAAGGAAGAATGAATGAATGAATGAATGACAGAATGAAAGAAAAAATGAATGAAAGAATGAATGAGAGAAAAAATGAATGAAAGAATGAATGAGAGAAAAAATGAAAAAAATGAAAGAAAGGATGAATGAAGGAAGGGGTGAAGGAAAGAAAGAAAGAAAGAAAGAAA
>OZ038489.1:37388592-37396092 GCA_964036315.1 Acanthosepion esculentum
TTGTCAATTTTTCTACCACTGTTCAACAGGTGGCTGGGCATTACGTCATTTTTCACTACCACCGGTAAAGCAGTGGTCAGGGCTCAAATGGTTAAGAATATCTTGAGAGAAAAATGGCCAAGAAACAAGACACGTGTGATGCAGAATGCGGAAAATACAGGTTGAGAAGATTCTTTTCCGCTAATTATCCAAGAGTTGGTGATTGCCTTGAAAAATGGCCAATGCTTGAACTAAAGATATTTGTTGAAATGTTCTCAGTCCGATGAATTTATCTTGCACTCTTCAACCTTTTTACTACCGACTCGTCCTTTGCAAGCATCTATCACTATTTCCAAGACAAATATTCAATTAATTCCATTCATTATTTCCAACAGTTCAGAATTTCAAGGGTAGGAATTTTATATATATATATATATATATATATATATATATATATATATATATATATATTAAATAAAAACAGACCACTTTAAGGTTCCATATAATAAATTATTTCACCACAGCCCTTTTACAGGACCGCGGATCATCAGATTTTACTTCCAAAGATTAAAGCGAAAAATGAAAAGAAATTTACACATTTTTGACGGGCAGTACTAAGTATATGTAAATTAACGAAGTGAGTAAGTGAGGGGGAGAGAGACATGAATGAGTTACATGTAACATTTCTATTCTTTCAAATTTAAATTGTTTGAGGAAATCCAGACATTGACACATTAAATCGGTTAACTTAACATTTTATCCTCCTTGGGTCTACCCATACGGATTACCTAGCTTTTCGTAAACTATATATATATATATATATATATATATATATATATATATATATATATATTGTATTGGGGCACCAGATTATAACATATGTTTAAATATATATATATATATATATATATATATATATATATATATATATATATATATATATATATATATATATGTATGTATGTATGTATGTATATACCTTCACTTACGGTCGAATCCATTACATTCACTTACGTGCTAATACCCTTAGGAAAGGTATGAATACTCTTTTCTAGCTATGGGTAAATAGGACAGACTGGTTTCTATAGCCTTGGACGGCAAAGGATCTAGAAGGTCAACTATGAATTCATAACCTACCGAGAGTCGTTTGAGGACCTTGCGGATAGTTCTGCAAAAATCCATCACTACTATAATCAAATCACGTGTGCTGTCGGTTCCTAAGCACTGAGCTGCTTGACCTTCGTACGTGGAATATATATATATATATATATATATATATATATATATATATATATATATATATATATATATATATATATATATATATGAGAGAGAGAGAGCTTTGCAAAATAAGTGAACTCCTAAGACAATATTTAAAATAATTGTCTCTTTTTTTTCCAGATAGCCAACAAATCTTAATTAAACTATATATTAATTACGAAAAAAACATTTATTAAAATGAATTACAACCTCTCTAAAAAAAAATGTTTATCAAGTTGGAATAAAAATATTAATTAAAAATTAAAAATCAAGATGTACCAAAATAAGTGACCCCTTACATTTACACTCTGTATTTTTGTTTTACATGGTTGCCAGTGAAAATATTTTTTAGTACACGTGTCAAAATCTAAGTGTCACGTATAATTTTTTTGGCAAGCTCTATATAATGCAGTCAGACAATAAAACCCATTGTGTAAGCAAAAACTGTGCTGTTAGAAACTAAATTAAAAAAAATATATATATATGCAAAGTTCAAAAGAACTTCCTGAAGCTTTAAAAAAATCGCATAGTTGAAATCCGTAATTATGGAGAAGGCTACAAAAAGCTATCAAAAGTATTTGGCGTACATTTTGCCAGCGTGCACCAAAATATTAATAAATAGAAGACCATTTCTATGACGGCATAACAATGAAGAAGTGGCCGTCCGCGAAAAATAACAGTAAAAGCAAGTAGACATCTAGTTCGGCAAGCCCAGGTAAATCCTGCTCTGACTTTTGTGGTTCTCCAGTGTCCACTAGCCAATGTCAGAATTAATGAACATACATAAAGGTTGCAAAGTCTCTATTGAAAAAGTTAATTCTGATAATATATCTTTGTGTTTAATTTCTAACAGAGACTTTTCTTCCGAAGACATTTTCCTCGATTCTGTTTCTCTGCGAGGACTGATGAAAAAGTATCGGGACAGTTGCTATGGTAACGCTGCTAAATTACCCAAAGGTAGATTGACCTTGAAATCTGTTGTTGTAACATTCTTGCCCACTTGGAAGGAATCTTCTGAGAGTGTGTGGTCGTCTAAACATACCACAGAGCACAAAATTATCCAGATCCTACAATCAGCGTGTTCCCAAGATATCGTCCTATTCGACTTTTTCCTCTTCAAAAATCAATTCCCACTTGAAAGGAAAAAGATTCCAAGACATCAAGGAAATCAAAGTGAATATAACGAGGCAGCTGCTGGCTGCTCCAAGAAAAGTTACAGGAATGCTTCCATTAATGAAAACGACACTGGATAAGAAGGAAACTACGTGACTGAGGATTAAACGGCGAATTAATATGAGTTGTATTATTTTAAGGCACTAGACCAAATTTATTTATCAGACCTCGTACAATGAAACTTATTTTAAAATGTCATTATTTGTCACATAAAGTCAAATAAATATTTTTCTTTGTGATATTGTTATCCGTAACAACAAATATATTTATGGCAAAATTTAATTTCCTAGTAGTGTTTTACTTCCTCGTACAGGGTGCGATGCATAAATTATCGTCTAAATTACGCAAAGATGAAAATAATGCTGACATTTCATTTTAACAGATATATCTACCCAAATTACACAAAAATATCTTGAAATACTAAAGAGTATATTTATTCAATAAAATAGCCACTGGCTTCAACCACGGCCCCCAGACGACTTCAGAATCTCCTGTAACTCTTCTTGGCGGTTGCCTTGTTTAATTTGGTGAATTCTGTTATAATCGTTTCCTTTAGTTCATCTTTGGTGTCACAAACAGTTTTGTTGGTCGCTCGCTTAACTTCGCTCCACATATAATAATCAAGGGGTTTGCAAATCTGAGGGGTCAGGTGGCCAGATTTAAGGGGTTATGTTATCGCAGAAATTGTCTGACAGCCATGACTGGGTTCTCTTGCTTGAGTGGCATGGTGCAGAGTCCTGTTACCAGACATAGGATCTTCCAGCAATCACTCCCTTGATCCAGAGCAACACTACCATCTCGAGGCACTTGATTTCGGCATCTGTGTTGAATCTGAGGACGTCACCAACAAATTCGCAATTGTTTTTCTTATCAAAACGATCAGATTGAGTTTTCCGAGCTGCCGTACCTTCGTAATCACAATTAGACTCATCTACCTCTTTCCGAACCTTCTACTCTGTCCTTAGATTAACACCCAGATACAGTGAAATGTTCGTATTGGAGCTTCTGGGCGAATGCCAAGCAGCACATCATGTCGTTTCTAAATATCTGGCGGAGTGAATCGCGCCATGGAGCTCTTTTTCTCAGAGAAAGTGCACAACTGAGCATACTATACTGTGCAGTCGACAACATAAAAAACAAACAACGCGCATGCGCGAAATTAAAAATACAAAATGGTGACAATTTACCCATCGCAACCTGTATTAAAAAATACGTACTTTAGTTTAGTTTGCCGTTAAAAACATAAAATAGAAGCAACTGTATAATTTTATACTACAAAATTAATGGAAAAAATCATTTATTGAGAATGTTACTTAACTTTTAACTTTTCTCGATATATTTCTGAAATTTCAAACATTTTGAAATGGGCTTCCATTTCTTGCTTTTTGTTGGACCATAAGTAGACCCGCAGTATAGAATGGCATGATCCGGTCTCAAAAACTGGTAATAATTATAATTTTAATAAACTTTGTTCAAATAACAAACTTTAGAAGCTAAAAAGTATACAAAAATAAGTAAAAACAAAACAGTAAATAAAATTAAGTTAAACTACACCCTTGTGAAAATTAATCGAAACAACCGCTTGACTTTCCTTTCTTTCACCATACGGTCAGTTTTAAACCCAGTGGAGTGACAAAATGTCATCGATTTCTATTTTCTTCCTCAGATTAGGTCATTTGCAGTGGTCTGCAGTAATATGAATCTATTTTCGGAGTGTATGATGAAATTTGTTTAGCCTTGAAAAAATATCGCGTCATCCGTGATTGCATCAGAGTTTTATCAAGCCAAGGCACTATTGTCTCAAATGTCGATTAGTTGTCCTATGGCCATTGTCTGCGATGGACGTTACTCCAAGGAAGCGTACGAAAATTGTAACGCTGCACGAACACAGTGGCAAGCCTTACCAGTGAGCAAATCAAAGTAATATAGATTGGCTCGAAAACTCTTGTGATTTAAATCCAATCGAGAATCTGTGGTCAATCTGCAAGTAACGATTTTGTGGAATGGATATACGAAGTACTAACATGTGCACTGAGTCATGTTTCATTGGAAAAGTACGAAAAAAGTAAATAATAACGGAATTATTCGTTTTGTTTCAAATATTCTGCACATGGTGTATATAAAACGATACAATAAAATAGAAACTCAATTTCACGGCTATAAATAAGCAAAAACATTATCCCTAAACTAAAAACTGGTTTTCCCTCCTCTCCTATTTCCGACGCCTTCCCAGCAGAAGATTAGCATATGGTGTGACGATATCTTAAGCCGTGGAAATCACGCTTTAAAAATATATTGTGTTGAGAAGGTGTCGTGTGTTGGTGAACAGAAACTAGAAGTGTTGAATTGGTTGAGAAAATAAACAAATAAGAGAATGAATGATATGAGAAATATTTTTTTTATTCTATTGGGAACTTTTACTATGAAGAATATTCAAGGATAGTTCTCAGAATAAAGTGTAAATAAAAGAATTATGCGTAGGATTGTCCCTGTAAAAAGTAAGAAATTGATGTTCGTTGAACTTAATTTTTTGGTAAAGTGAACGAGGTGGATTGTTCAGGTCAAACGCGCATGTTCTTGGGGCGCGATGTCTCACTCCAACCTCGTCCCCGGCATGGTATGAAAGAGAAGCTAGACTCTTGAAATTCGCACTACGCATACTCTCTCTCTCTATATATATATATTTTTTTTTTTTTTTTGCACGTGCCGAAAAATTGGAAATGGATAGTTGCTGCTGATAGGGTTTTTCAACAGATGCGCGTTTGGCGAAAACAAATATAGAGTCTGCTACAACGTCACATTCATGCAAAGACAGGAAAGTTCTAAAGCTGAATAACATCACGTCTACATGACATCAGAAATATTTGAAAACGCTACGGCCAAACTTATCGCAATGATGCAAACTATCATCAAACCAACTTTGAAGTTCATTTAAATTCTGTCATTTTCTATATTGGCTTAAACCAGCTGAAAGCGCTCGACAGCTTCAGAAGAACACGTGGAAGGTGGACAGTTCTCAAATACTATTAGCCTCAAGATAAAGTAATTAAGAAGCGTTGAGAAAACAGAAAATTATTTGGTCAACATTTTAAATGGTTATTATATATGTACATATATATGTATTATATATGTATATACTACATATTGCAGTCAATATGTATATATATATATATATATATATATATATATATATATATATATATATATATATATATATATATATATATGTATGTGTGTGTGTCTGTATATAAGTACATATGTGTGTGTGTGTGTGTGTGTGTGTGTGTGTGTGTGTGTGTGTGTGTGTGTGTGTGAAGAAATATAGTTTTATGGTGTGCTATATTTATGGGATAAAGTACATATGTGTGTGTGTGTGTGTGTGTGTGTGTGTGTGTGTGTGTGTGTGTGTGTGAAGAAATATAGTTTTATGGTGTGCTATATTTATGGGATAAAGTGCTCAATATCAGAGTTAGAGCGTTTGCAAATATAAATATAAAAGTGAACATTGAAGTCAGCACTCAGAGGCGACGCAATCTTCAGGCCGCCTGACGATTGCGTCTAGCATGAAACACCCTGTCGCCTCTGAGTGCTGACTTCAATGTTCACTTATATATATATATATATATATATATATATATATATATATATATATATGAAGAAATAAAGTCTGAAAGTGTGTTATATTTATGGGATAAAGTGCTCAATATCAGAGATAGAGCGTGTGTAAATATAAAAGTGGACATGGAAGTCAGCACTTAGAGGCGACAGTCTGTTTCATGCTAGATGCAATCTAGCATGAAATAGACTGTCGCCTCTAAGTGTTGACTTCTATGTTCACTTTTATATATATATATATCGTATATCACCTGAAGAAGATGAAGCGTTCAACGGCCGAAACAGCGTGGATACGACATCAAAGAGGAGGTCAACATTCTGAACGTTGTAAATAGTGTATATCCACGCGCACATACATACACGGACATATATATATATATATATATATATATATATATATATATATATATATATATATATATATATATATATATAATTATGCATAGAATATAACAAACAGTATATATATGTATATATTAATATATAATTTTCAATATATTTTATATATATTTTAATACAATAATTACATTATATATATATATATATATATATATATATATATATATATATATATATATATATATATATATATATATAAGTGAACATAGAAGTCAACACTTAGAGGCGACAGTCTGTTTCATGCTAGATGCAATTGTCAGGCCATTATTGCATCTAGCATGAAACAGACTGTCGCCTCTAAGTGTTGACTTCTATGTTCACTTTTATATTTACACACGCTCTATCTCTGATATTGAGCACTTTATCCTATAAATATAGCACACTTTAAGACTATATTTCTTCATATATATATATGTGTGTGTGTGTGTGTGTGTGTGTGTGTGTGTGTGTGTGTGTGTGTATGTGTATACAAATACACATGAAGATCGCCATATCTGCCTCCTTACCCTTGGAAACACTTGGCTTCTATCTCATTTCAGCATCCACCGCCTCTAAGATGACTTTTGAGACCAGCATTTGATTGTATACGTATCATGCATATATGAGAGATAAACTTGACTCAGTTGATTGGGTTGATCTGCATGCCCTACAAGCCTTCTTTGTATCCTCGTGGGCCCTCAATGCAGGTATTGTTGGCATGATTATGAGGCTGGTCAGAATAACTGGCTTATTTCTGTTTGTTATAATTAACTTTCAGTTGCTGCACATAACCTGCCTTCACACGTACCACATATCTAAGATTTCATATTAATTGGCAAATCAGTGTGTGTGCCTCTTCGGATATCACGCATAATTAGCCCATGCCTGAGACATTCATCCTCAAAGGCGGTGCATTGTTCCCTAATAAATTAGTATGATTTAAAAATCAATTCTTCCCAATGCTGTGCCTCCATGTGCAATGCATTCTGATTATCCTTCATCTTGTCTTTAAACTTCTTTCTTGGCTTGTGTCGTGGATGATTCCCTTTTTTTCAATTCCCCGTAAAAATGTTTGATCTTTTTTTTTGTGAATCC
>OZ038489.1:37401092-37421092 GCA_964036315.1 Acanthosepion esculentum
TAAAATTCTGTTCTTCAGGGGATTCTTGTTTTAAATGGTATTTTTAATTTTTTTTTCAAGTTAGAGTTAAACTGTGGCTGGAGAGTACAATTTCCACCCATTATCAGCAACAACACTCCTCGGATGAGTTGAGTAAGGCCTCCACCCACATTGTAACTCTAACTTTTTATGTTCTACCACCTATGATTACCCTCATGACGCACTATTCAGTAATAGAAGTATTACCCTGTACACCGCGGGCTACTTTTCAGTCACCCTCTTTCATACCATCATTAATTATATCACTATGGTTCCTTTACATATAAGTTTATGTAAGCAAATATGTGGATGTAGATCCGACAGTATGATGAAAATGTGGAAAAGACAAAGCAAAATCCGAATATGTGAGTTTACTGTTTTTTTATTTTGTTTTCGTTTTTGTTATTCTGTCGACGTCAGACGTTTCGGTCAAATAGACCTTCTTCAGGACATGGTTAATGGAGACATATTTATATTAGATTTAAGTTAGATGAAGAGACAATATATACAGGACTAAAGTTTATATAAGTTTATGTAAGTAGAGCGGAAGGTTAATGTAGATACATATTAATCTTGTATATGTCTATAGATATTTACGTGTATTGAAATTCATATGTTTGTGTGACGGGTTGTGTATATTTACACACTGTTATGTGCACTTATGTACGGAACTTCATCTATATATGTATACGGTTTTCCTCTCAGTTTTTTCTTTATTTCTCATTTTCTGTACCCCCTTTTTTTAACTATTGATTTCCAAATTTATATCCAAATTTGTATCCAGTTTTTTGTTCCTTCACTTTTTTCTTTTCTTTTCATTTTTTTTAATAATATTTCGTTATTGTATATTCCATTTTTTCCACCTAGTTTTTTTCTATTTTTTTTTTCATTACATCATATCACTGACGATCGTTTTATGCTTGACAACTTGATCCGACACTTTTTTGCTACAACATGCTACACGAGAAACGTCTTTCCCTCCTCACCAACCTATAACTTTCTTTATCTATGTTTACAGTCTCAATGCCACACCCTCAGGGCACACAATAATAATAATAGACCTGCCTAACGCTTTTATACCGATCACCGATTTAAATTTATGTTCATTTTCATAAAAAGTTTCGCACATCAAGGAATCAGACAGAGATCGGGGTTTTTCTAACAATACGACTTCCACTGGAAAATACACCATCTACAAAAATATCTGTCGGTGAGTAATTCCCATTTCTCTGTTTTTTCCTTGGTGCGCTGGTGAAAGACACAGGCGTGTCTGAAAATTCTGAACTTAAAACCTTTCACTGCTTGATTTATGTCTGTCATATGCTTAATAATTAATATTTAATAAATGTCTATCGTACTGATTATATTGGTACCGTTTCGCTTGTCCTTGTTTTATTAAATAACCTATCTATTATGTATATATATATTCTTTAAAATATATTTATATTAAATAAAATATCCGATATTATTTCTCATATATAAGTATTCCCTCTTATGCGACCGTGAAAGATAATATACTGAGCTTGTCATTCACTAAGCTTAGTTTGGCACAAGTCCACTTGTATGGGCGTCCACTATGGTTCAATCTCATTAGTAATGCTTATCTGAACAGCTCGCTAACTTTTCCCCCCGCATCGTTGCATCCATGAGAAATTAAACCTTGTAAAATTAAAGGAAAAAATGCTCATGCTGTTGGCATTTATAATTCAATCGCCTGAACAAATTTTGTTCTCTACCGAATGAACTCGTCGGTATTGCAACCGATTGATCACGTGATGATTGTGGGATGCATGATTCATTCTAAGAAGTGACCTCACCTTTTCTGAATGTCTCTCTTTGACGCATGTTTCATTGTGAAGCTTGACAGTCAGATCCTCGATGTTAGAAAATATTTCGTTGGTATTGTCAATTGCATCGGAAGACCCATTCAGAGTTTGGCAATTATATTAAAGAACGAGTCTGAAAATAATCCCAGTGCTACTTCGCTCTATTGTATTCTTTAACAGCTGTCAGGCACCGATGCCTTGAGTAGGATTGTTGATCCTTTCGATATTAAGTTTCATTTTCTTTAAGAAAAGAACCAATCCTGAATCGGGAGATGATGAGTGGACGTAATCTTTCGTACTGCAAGATTGACTGATTTTGAAACTTCGAGATTGAAACTGAAGAAGGAGAGTAACATCGTTCATGACAAAAATAAAGAAAAACAGCTTTTCAACGAGACATACACTCCGTCTGAAGTTATTATTCGAATTTGCTTTGAAAATTTGTGTGTAGAGTTTAAAACGATTGATTTAAAATTTTAGGTAGTTTCAATGTTTTATTGAATTTATTGGACTTATTATAAAATTTAAACTAATATTAGTTTAAAGCATGTGAAATCAAATAAAAACTATTTTCTTAATTTTTTCTATAATATTGAAACGTGGATAATGGAAAGTATCTGGCAAATGCTGAAAACCAGAAAATAACAAAGCTTTTGAGTGAGGGAATTTCCATATGGGAAATATCAAAGGAGCTTTGTAGAGATCGTCGAGCGATAAAGTGGGTTCATGGAAATGTAACTCAGTTGAAAGCTAGAAGCAAACGAAAAGACTTTAAGAATCTAAGGAACTTCTTTTCAATTTCTTGTTTCTCTGCCCCACTTACCATCTTCATAACGGCAATTGTCTTTCTGATTCCGTTTCAAGTCTAGGATCTACTGTTATATATCCACCATATCCTCGAAATCTTAACATAATATTTTGTCTTATGTTCATATCACACACCCCATTCAGTAGCCCCCTCTATTTTGAGTGGCTCTTGGGCCGCCTTGTATTTGCTTTGAAAATTTGTGCGTAGAGTTTAAAACGATTGGTTTAAAATTTTATGTAGTTTCAAGGTTTTATTGAATTTATTAGATTTATTATAAAATTTAAACTAATATTATTTTAAAGCATGTGAAATCAAATAAAAACTATTTTCTTAATTCTTTCTATAATATTGAAACATGGATAATGGAAAGTATCTAGCAAATGCTGAAAACCAGAAAATAACAAAACTTTTGAGTGAGGGAATGTCCATACAGGAAATATCAAAGGAGCTTTGTAGAGATCGTCGAGCAATAAAGTGGGTTCATGGAAATGTAACTCAGTTGAAAGCTAGAAGCAAACGAAGAGACTTTAAAAACCTGAGGAACTCCTTTCCGATTTCTTGTTTCTCTGTTCTTAACATCTTCAAAACTAAATGCAACACAAGTCGCCATTTTCTGTCTTCCTTGATTTCAATTTATAATTGATTTAAATTTGTATGCAGTTTCAATTGGTTTTATCAAAGTTATTGGATTTATTATAAAAACTGCTGTCTGAAATTATTATGCAAAACCGAAAAATAACTTTTTACTCCAATGACAAAGTAATAAAATCATCAACAATTAATCAACACTTATAATAGAACAAATAACAAATATATATAAGTCTTTGAAGCGCTTACATATTAATATAGTGTCCCTTCTTCTCAATAAAACACTTATAAAACAACAAATAACAAATACATATGTCTTTGAGGCGCTTTCATATTAATATAGTGTCCCTTCTTCTCAATAAAACACCTATAATACAACAAATAACAAATATATATAAGTCTTTGAAGCGCTTACATATTAATATAGTGTCCCTTCTTCTCAATAAAACACCTATAATACAACAAATAACAAATATATATAAGTCTTTGAAGCGCTTACATATTAATATAGTGTCCCTTCTTCTCAATAAAAGCCAGCAGTCTATTACCCATTGATTTTGTTAAATTGTTTACTTCAGCTGGTTTAATTTCCAACCTGGTAGTTTAATGGCTTCCTATAGACATGCTTTGCTATCATATTGTTTGCTATCATCACATAATTTCATATTCTCAATTGACCACAGGTTTTTGATCGGATTCAGATTGGGTCTTGATGGTGGCCATTTCCTTATCTTCTCTTCTGTAAACCTTTTACATTAAAAAAAACATCGGTAACCTTAGATATAAGAAACAATTTACTTAGAAACTTCGAGGTTAGGACGTGTACCATTTAAAGAAAGTTCAGAGAAAGTTTTGGCTATAAAATCGAAATAGTTATAACTTTTCAGTTTAACTTCTTCCTCGATTTTAAATGGTCCAATAATGGTTTGACTGACAATTCAAGCCATTATCATCGCATGTCTGTGTCCTTGCTGCCATCTTTTAATTTACCTTGGATCTCTATTCTGTGTAATATATATGCTCTGGTATAATAAATACATTGAGGTCTCTTTGTGGAACCGTTTTAATATTTGGTATTACTAGGATCCACCTGGATTATATACCAACGGATCTATTAACTGTATATATATATATATATATATATATATATATATATATATATATATTGAGAACTACATATGATCTGAAGTTATTATGCAAATCACATGAATCAAATTTGCTTTGAAAATTTCTTGTTAAATTTTAAGTGATTAATTTAGACATAAAACTTTTTAAGTAGTTTCAATTGGTTTTATTCACGTTATTGGATTTATTATTAAAACTGACATCTGAAGTTGTTATGAAAAACTAGAAAATCACTTTTTACTTCAATAACAAGGCATTAAAATCATTAACAATTGATAGACAGCTATAATAGAAGAAATAACAAATATATATATAATAAGTCTTTGAAGCACTTACATCTTAATATAGTGATGCTTCTTCTCAATAACAACCATCAAACTATTATCCATTGATGTTGTTAAGTTCACTTCAGCAGATTCAGTTTCCGGCATGATAGTTTTCATTGCTTCATAATGACCTGCTTTGCAAAATTAAAAGTTTCTTGCCTTTACAATAAAATCATCAAAAGAACGCGTATATTCTTATCTAGGAAAGAATATTAATTTTTTTTTCCATTTCCAGAATACAGAATAAAAAAAAATGTTTCAGCAATATACAGGGTAACCCACAAAGTTTGACATCATTTTAAAAGCAATTATCTTGAAAACTACTAAGTCTGGCTCAATGAAATTGAACAGTTTAGGTGTTGAACATCATAAGTTTATTATGGGACCGATTTCATAAGTGTTCAATATGTGCACCGCCTGTGACACGGCACTTGTCAAGACGGTAGTTAAGCTCTTGCCAAAAACGCTGATGTTGATGATGGTCTACCAGATCCTTTAGCCCTGCATAAGCAGCCTCCCACTTTAATTTTCTGTTACCAATTCCAAATTTGTTTGCCAGTTGGTGAAATCTTTGCAAATGTTGCATTGAATGCACGCTGCACAGTCTTGGATGAGTCTGTCGAGCATATCCCAAAACTCAAAATCACTTCTCTTTGGGAGTGAACGGCATGGCTCAACCTGAAAACAGAACAAAAATACCACATTAAATATAAGATCTTGATCTGTTTCTATACATTCTGTTAAAATTTGAGGCTATTTCAACCAGAATTGCCAAAATTATTAGCCTGCGAAATGATGTCAAATTTGTGGGGACAACCTAAGGAAGGTTGCAGAATAGAATAATCAAATGAAGGTTGTTAATGAACGATAATACTTAGGACAAGAACAACACATATAAGATTCACCAGCAGCGCGTAGAAGAAGTAGTCAACTTCTAGAATGAGTCAAGTGAATTCCACAATGAATCTTCAACTGCAGGATATCTACCAACTGCCTCACCGCGGTCGGATGTGGCACAAGACCGAATTTAATGTGGGGTATCCATGCCTGTAGGTCCGACCAAAAATTTCCCGTAGACCTCGTTTCCTGAGACGAGACTCTGCCTTTCGACATAGCCTCGTCTGGAGATACTGTCTGCCCGTAGGCAGACAGTTTGACCTGCATAGCTGGAGACGAATCTCCAAATGCAGACCAACATACAGTATTTACTACTGCATTTATGTGAATGGGGACATACCCATAATTGTCCGTAGATATGCTGCAACACACTGTATTTCCAATGAACTTCAGTCAGTCTTCGAATCTCTGTAAGAAATTAGACATATTCCTGGCATTGAAAATAATGATTATAAGGAGAAACAATGATTTGGCTTTTTATTATTGTTCACTCAATACGGGACCTAAGTGCCACTTAAGATACATTGTTACTGAACGTGAAAGTTGTAAGAGTGTATATGGAGGGAGAAACGGTATTATAGATAACTAGGATAGATAAAGGTTGACCTTCAACACGAACAGATTGAGATTGTAGTGATCAGGGAAGCATCCCCTAGGGAGTCTGTTCCACAATTCTACAAAAGAAGATGTCTGAGTGGAACTTAGGGATTGCCAAAAGAACGCGAAAGGAATAAGGAATATTGGACTCTGTGTATGTGGCAGGGCGTGATCCTGTCTGTGAAGTTTGGAACTCATGGAACCAAGGAATGTCGTTCTCCTCGAATCTATACCATGAAAATAGCAGTAGGCAGCGTGAGGCTAGTAAGATTTTGCCTGTTATCAGAGGGGTTGAATGGTGAATGATTTATCACCCACAAAGCCACGCAAACGATTGAGGCTGGAAAAGGGAAGATTGATCAGTTCCAGTTCAGATGTGGCAGCAATACTCTTTTTTTTTCAATTCTTCATGAGCTTCCGATCATTAGCTATGATTAATTAACGAGGAACATATTTTCGTTTGTGATCGATTTTATCACGATATTTCTTTTAAGCTTCGAGAGTACTAAGTTAGGCCAAAAGTTCCTCCGTTAAATTGATAAACATTTCCCTAGGAATAGTCCCCCAGTAAAATATTTATCAGAAACACACTAAAACTAAGTTATACCTGCACCGATAATCTTGTGAAGATTATAAAGAAATACAATAATAAAATTTTAAACCAATTTAAAAACCTGAATGATAATGCAAATTCCAAGATAAATACTTTTTATAATATTAACCAATGCAGGAATTCTAATGAATGCCCATTGCAAAACCAATGTATGACCAACACTGTGGTTTATCTCAGTACTATTTCTACATTAGAAAGTCCGACAGTTGAAAAATTTTATATTGGGAGTACTAAGAATTCTTTTAAGAATAGATGGTACCAACGTATCTTATCCTTCACCAATAGTACTTCTCTTTGTAAATATTTTCGAACTTTAAAAGAATTTAATAAAACTCCTACGATAAAATGCAAAGTATTAAAAAAACTACAACGTGTAGTTCTTTAAATGAACTTTGTTTCTTATGCTTACATGATAAAATAGAAACTACCAAGTTTACTGATCAAGATTCCTTATTAAACCAAATAATTGAATTAACAGTAAATTGTAGGCATAGTCTACCTTTTAGTTAACAATATGGTTAAACTTCGAATTTGTTAACACTTTTTTCTTACAGTAATATTTGGTAGATTAATTGCAGTGCATCTTATGTCATTTAGATTTAACATAGCTATGTATTGATATATAATTAGTATTATTAACATCTAATTGGGTGTATAGATGCCTGGTTAGTATTATAAACATCTTCTATTGATTAGTTTGTATTTTTTCATCTTATATGGATGCTCATTACTTAACAGTTGCATATTAATTTACCAAAGTAGTTTTGAATCTGATTCGATTTTTCTGCTTACCTCTTACTTAAAGAAGCTGTTTAATTATCAACTACAAAATTCTCTGTAGGAAGATGCCTGAGCATACAACTAGTTAACACTATGCTAGATTATCTCCCTTTAACTTCCTGTGAAAGTTGACCTCATACTTCTCTATATTTTAATCAGTTGTATCTGTTGCAAGCTAAATCGTCTAGGATTTAGACAACTTCATGTTATGACCTATATTTTTTCACCAGGTTTGGATTCTAGTGTAGGCCTCACATTTGATTGGGTAATCACGGTAAACTCGCAGGTCTCATTTTAATTGTTTTTTTTTTTTCTCCTCTTTCTCTTTAGAAAAAAAAGGAAGTATTCTGCTTTTGAAATTAAAGTAATCGTTCACTCAGCAGTAATTTATCGTTGCCCGAGAAGACACATTTATCGTGTCAAAACGAGATTGCCATTGTGTAGCGATGTTTTGCTTTAAATGATATTTAGCTCGACTCTGTATTAAGCCCTTTTAAAATTAAATTTAAGGGTCAGTGGAATTATACACACTTTGTTCTTACAAATAACAAATATATATAAGTCTTTGCTTACATATTAATATAGTGTCCCTTCTTTTCAATAAAAGCCAGCAGTCTATTATCCATTGATTTTGTTAAATTGTTTACTTCAACTGGTTTAATTTCCAATCTGGTAGTTTTAATGGCTTCCTATAGACATGCTTTGCTATCATATTGTTTGTTATCATCACATAATTTCATATTCTCAATTGACCACAGGTTTTTGATTGGATTCAGATTGGGTCTTGATGGTGGCTATTTCCTTATCTTCTCTTCTGTAAACCTTTTACATTGCAAACCTTTGTTCTTATATATATATATATATATATATATATATATATATATATATATATATATATATATATACATATATATATATATATATATATATATATATATATATGTATGTATGTATATATACATTATTTCTTTACCGATAGTATAACTCTGAATTTCATCCACAGCACAATGTACAAATGCGGTGATTGAAAACTGAAAGTTACATTATTTAAATGTTGATATATATATATATATATAACGAACTATCGTAATAGGGGAACAGTCCATAATATTTACGGTTTTTGTTTATATATATATATATTTACGTATATATACATATATATATGTATGTATATATATATATATATATATATATATATATATATATATATATATATATATACATACATACATATATATATATATATATATATACATACATATATATATATATATTACCACAGTTCTAACAAATAGGAAAGTGTAATTGTATTTATCAACATATCATCATGTTCGATGCAAGACACATATACACACACACACACATATCTCTCTCTCTCTCTCTATATATATATATATATATATGTATTTATTTATATATATATATATCCATACACATACAAATATAAATAAAAAATATTTATATATATAAATATATAGATAAAAATACTTGTATTTATATAGTCTCACATATATTTAAACAATATATGTAAAGTGTAGAAATAGTAAAATCTGTTAAACAGAAACCTCAAACCAAACGAAAATCAGTTATACGAAACTAATTCATATATACATATCACCTCATGAAACATAAAACTCACTAATTCATCTATGTGCCTTGTCCCATCAGGACGTTGGCGATCACGGCTCTCCACAGTTCCCTGTCCTTTGTTGCTCTTAGTAAATTTTGTCTGTTATTTCCCCTAAACCTTTTTCTGCCTACCCTTTACACAAGTTGCCAGGTAGGTAATGCTCCGCTTTTCTCCATCACTCTTGCCATGAATATGTCCTGTCAATGTCAAATTTTCCAAGCCCCCTTTCCTCATTTTGTGGTCCAGAATTTTTTTCTGTCTATAAAGTATATGTGGGATCTTTGTTTCCATTTTCTCTAAAACTTCCTCGTTCCTCACATGTTCACTCCATCAGCAACCCTAACCCTAACCCTAACCCTTGTAGAGCCACATTACTATTGCCTCAAGTCTCTTCTTCATCTGTGCGGAGATGGTCCGGCGTCCTCTGATACATAGTAGGACTTATATTGCATAACAGTTAAGTACTTTTTTTGTTTTGTTTCTAATAAGATTTTCATGTTTCTTAATACTTTGCTTAGCTTTTGGAAGGCAATTTTTGCTCTCCCAATGCACCTTGGAATTTCTATGTCACATTTTCCGTCCTCTGTTAAAACACTTCCTAACTCTTGAAATTTTTGCTCGATTTTTGCACAAACAAAACGCCGTCAATTTAATCACCCACACCCAATGATTCAAGAAAAGAATCCAAGCTTAAACAAACCAACATTGTTTATGAATTAGTTTGCCACACACATACATTGGTTGCGCAATTCGTAGTACGCACTTACTAATATTTGTATATTTTTAATAATAATAATAACTAACCAAACCTTGTCTTACGAAGATTTCTCTTAATAATAATTTTAAATTAATTTATCAGACGAAGTTATTTCATTTATGGTAATTGATTTTTTGGCGATTGCCTTAATCTGTTTCCGTCGTTCGATATTGTGCATCTGAAAAATGGTGGTTTTATCGCGTTCGACATCGTTCCTTTGCCTTTTTTTTTTAAATAATACTAAGCCTAAGCTTCAGAAGGGTGGTTTCCCCTAGACAGTATCTCTTCTTCTTGAGAGGGGCTGAGTTCATTTCCCCGCGGCTGAGACGTCGCCAAATCGGAAAGTGTCGAGGGGGTTCCAGGCTGTTACCATTAAACCCACTTTTAACTGATTTTGTGTCACTTTTCGGTAGCGACGTCGGCTAACTGAAAAATTACCGCTTCTCGACCTTTTAGGCTGGGATCAAAGGGTGGTATCTGCCTTTGGGCTGATAAACTAGATTTTATCTCTCAGCGCAACTGAAAATATTATTGAAACCTGCACTGTCTGAGAGAAAGATCTGCCCGCGGCAGTACCGCCTTCATTGCACTAAAGATGGGAGATCGATAGTAATACCGTTGCCAGCGAAACCGAAAAACTCGGGCTCCCGACACTAATCTGATCTTGCGTCACATCCTACCAGCGTCGGTCAACAAGAAAATACAATCGCTTCTCGGCCTTTTGGTTGGGATCAAAGTTTAGTATCTGCCCCCAGGAGGATAAACTACATTTCATCTCAGTCATTTACAAGAATTATATGGGGTCTGCTTACCAACCCTACATATTTTAGATTGTAAGAATAATCATTTTGGTGGGGACTGAGCTCCGTCAGGTCATCTTACCCAGGACACATCTCTGCTTCTGTGGCTGCAGTACATGTGGGGCCCCTACGAGTCTAATGTGTTACGGGATTCGTGATTGTCTGAATGTAACGAACCCAACTGGATTTGGAACTCGGATCTCCGATTTTCAATTCCGAGCCGTTATCCATTACACCACCCGCACATCCAAGTTTCCTGCACCAAAGAGCCCAACTTACAGCACCTGGTATTTCCAAGAGTTCACAATGAACTGCATTTTCACATAATCGATAGAATTGTAGCCTTGAGCCAAACTTGACATTAGCAGACATCTTTCAAAGTTTGTAAATGTTTGGCTGGTTATACCTCGTAAGTAAACAGGAAGTCAATTTTTCATCCTGACATCATTAGGTGTGCTTGTTTATGGGATGGGGTGTTTATCTTTACAGCTGAGATATTTTTGTTTAACATCCTTCAAAAATACCTGACAGAAAAAATACTTTCTAACAGAAGTCGTAGTTTTTTTTTTTGGGGGGGGGTAATCAATTCACTCCGTACAAGACAGAAAAGTCACTAATACACAAGGGGTTAATGAGTGTGAAAGAATAAAAAAAAGCAACATTATTAAGGAGCGAGAACAATAGAAGTGTAACCAAGAAGACAGTAGATAACGATTGAAATTGCATTTTTGAAGATCAAAGTCCGCTGGAAAGCACGGGACTGGAAAGGAGTTCCACAGGCGAGAAATGCGAGAAAAGAAACTGTTAACATAGAACAGGTGTCGGCATCTAGCTATTTTAACTGTAAATTGGTGGGAAGTTGCCGCCAATCTAGTACCGCGCATAAATTCTAAGTACCATAACGAAGAGTTCAACCAAAGAATTACTAGTAATGTATTTGTATTAGAGACACTAGGAAACTACGTTATGGCGGTGGGAAAGTGACTGAAGCCGAAAGGTTATGTCAGGACCAATAATATTGCAGATTCTTCATTGGATTTTATCAAGAACCTCTACATATATTATAGGAGCGCTGCACCTTATGTCGCAGCAATATTCAAAACAAGGACGAATCGTAGACTTATAAATAACCAACATAGATTCGTGAGAGAAAAGTTGTCTAGCACGACACAGTGGACCACACTTTCTTAGCAGTACATCTTCAGGTCAGCGGAGAATGTTAGCCCGAGAAGGCGCTATGAGTCACTCCCCTGGAGGTCAGCATCACGCATACAGACAGAAAGAAGAAAGGGCTCTTGGGTAAATGCTTTCATTTCAAATGATTTACTAATCAATATAGACAGGCCATTCTCATTGCAAAGATTAGTACAACAATCATCTTATTCTCATTGAACCTTGCTTTCGGTTTAGCACAGGGTATTAAATGTCATTATAGTTACGTAATTATGGCAATAAGTTGACTTAGCCTTCGGGCTATGATCAAACGTCTTCGCCCCTCTACACTATTTCTGTCTTTGGTCAGTTCACGAAAAGACTTTTGAAAGATGCCTAGTGTAGTAAACAAAAAGAAAAAGTGACGAGAGGGAGGCCAGAAAGTGCAGTGCGCCGTTCGCCGGAGGACCAGCTGTTCTACCTTCGTCGTCGGTTGCCTCAAGGAAATGGATTGCGAAACTCCCTTTCTCGGCCGTTACACCGAGCAGTCGTGAAACAGACACCAACCCAGCCGCGCCTACTTCGACTTCCTCCGTCAGTCAATTCGTACGTCCAACTCTATTGCACGAAGTCCGCCGAATAACTCCAGACTTGATTCGTGCCGCTGGCACCTCGCTTTTTATGCCAGTCTGACACGGACGAAATTTGCATGTGTGCAGATATCGTCTCGTTTTGGACGAGATCGGCGCGCATAAAATTGTGTCTTCGATAGCGGCCATATTTCTATTCGAAATTACTTTGCAGGCAAGACACGTTCGCACTCGTTTTGAACTCCGAGGTAAGTCATGTCTTTCGTTACACCTAGAACCAAGAATTCCAAATCTGCGGGTGCACCTCCCTCATTCCACTCAAAATGGTCGGTGGACTATTGACACCAGCGTGACGGTGGTCGCGGGAACCGAGTAAATTTTTGATTGGCTGATGGTAACCTCACGTTGAAAACGACCTTGTGTCACACCATAGCACTGTGGTGAGGCGAGTAAATATACTCGGCCTTGGAACTGGAATCAGCGTATAGTTTCTGTTTTCCTTCTCCTTGCAAGTTATCTGCTATAGATTTTCTACTCATTATACGACAATAGTCAGCCCCTCACCTATTTTCCACTGACCTCACGGAGCAAAAGCTTTCTTATCTCATGATCTCGGGTTGTGGAGTTTTCCGGCTCATCAAAAAGCTTAACTTTAAGACGGCTAATAGTTCGGATAAAATCTTTGTTATTCTTAAGAACCTTAACACGGAGCTATCTCCTAAGGAAGAAATGTTTCTCATGACCGTGGAAAGTGTCAGATATCTGACCTATTTTCAAAAATGGTAGTGAGCATTCATCAGCAAACTCTTCGAGCATATTATCAACAAGCTCCTGAGCGACGAACAGTATGAATTTTATTCCTCTAGGTTCACTGCTGATGTTTCATCTATTATTACAGAATGATTGAAACGGTCGATAGTAGCTTCATCACGAGAGGGATCGCTATGGATATCTCAAAAGCTTTCGAAAATGTGTCTCTACATATACACACCAGCAATGCACTCTTTTCTCTTGGGTAGATCCATGAATATTGTTATAAATGGACAGCTCATGATATCAATAAAGGCGTCGGCCGAAGCTCTCTTCTATCTGCTTCCCGCTTTCTGCTTTTTATTAACGACCTCTTAGGCAGATTCTCAGATCATTTAGAACATCCAATCGCAACATTTGAAGGTGAGTATGCCGTCGGATTATTTGAAATATTTGAAACTAGCCGGACACAGGGCGTCCTGGGTAAGACGATAAACTACATCCGCGTCCTGGGTAAGACAATAAACTACGACCAACAGCAAGGCCTCTGAGCAGGCGGTTTTGATGAGCGTGGAACCACCTCTTAATTGCTGGTGTACCCAGGTCCACCCTGACCCGGGGTGGTAGCACCTGTTAGGGTCTCAACTATGGGCAAATAGTTAACCCCCAAACTGAGGTTAAAACGCTATGAAAGTGTAAAAATTTGTTTTAATATCAGCAATGCATTTTTGAAGGAAGAATTATTACCAGCAATACATTTTTGAGGAAAAGATATTACTCACAATACATTTTCTTTTAAAATATTACCAGCAATAAAAATCTTGCCGGCATTAAATAACCCACTGAGGTTGATATGCCTTAAAACAAAGCAAACCAAACCAAACCGAACACGGCAAGGAATTTCTCCTGTAACAACGTCATAACTGCCTAGTGCGTGGGCCACCGCCACTATGTGTCGGCATTCAGTGTCCAACCTGTGGCTAGCGATGCCTCAGTTTGTTCTTCGCAGCCATCAACGTCATCAGTCGGTAATTTCTTCAATTTTTATTCCTCACAGTTTATGGAAGCCCCTCCAGAAATCACGATGATCGATGCTTGGCAATCGATCTCTCCTCTAACTTAGTTCTAACAGCTAAGTGGGAGTAAACTGCTTTGCAATATTCAATATCGCAAAAAACCCAAGCTGTTATTTTACCATCACCACCGATCAAATCACGATTTTTTTTTCCAGTCGCGATGAACGGCTGCTCTCAAAATAAGGTTTCTTGCGTCGAACGTCTGTTGGCACTCAAGTACACTCCAAATAAGTGGAATATATATTTCCGGTCCAGTACTGAAGATGCTGGAAATATAGTTGGTTTGCTGTGCTGCTCCAGAAAGTAACCGACTCCTTCTGTCAGGAGTCAGATTAGACCCAAATTTGCTGTCATAGCTGAGATTGAGCTGATCAAGCCACACTTTCCATCCTTGAATTCAACATCATTTACGCGGCTTTGTGGGGTGGGGGTGAGTTATTTCAACCACTATTTTTCCTGAGAGACAAAACGCTGCGAGCTTATCGCTGCTCTGTTGCTATTTTCATGGAAAATGTTCCGACATTCCCCCTTCTACTAGTTCATTCCTTTACAGCTAACACCCGCAATGTCACATACACGTTGTCGACTAACACTCATCCTCTTCATATTCAAACTGAAAGATGAAAGTTCCACTCTGACATCTTTTTTCCCACGCACTACTTCTTTGTAGAATAGGCTTCCACACGGATGACTCTGCGAAATTTACAATCCTATCTTCTTCAATTCAAGCGTCAATCATTACCTCATTAAATTTAATTCCCAGTCTTTTCCTCATAACAGGCATCCCATTCAGTAAGCCTCTACCTTGAGGCGTTCTTGAGTATATTAATATTTACAAAATCTAGTTTTAAAACTCAAATTATTGGCAAAAAATTACTTTTCAGGGCGTGATTAGAAAGGCAAAACTTCTGATGTTAAAATATCAGATGTCTCCAGTAAATAAGCGAAACAAAGTATGCACTTAATGTTCAAAATAGATAAAGATCGCCTGATTCGTGTATATCAACATTTCAAACCTCGCATTGAAGCAACCATCGATATCAATGGATTTATTAAGTAAATACGTCATGAATAGCCACAATATTTTTTCTCGAATAAAGCTCTTTCGTGATTTAATAAAAGACGTATAGTCTTTTACTAAATTATAATCCCATAAAAGAACTGAATATATTAGCATGGTTACTCTGGTTCAATGTTTTTTTCTTGCACGTGACAGTCTGAAGCAGGAAATAATTAAAATTAAACAACGAAAAGAAAAGAATCTGTCTATATTTCTGAGATGAGGTATTATGTACACTATTTACATTATTCGGACTATCATCTCCTTTTTCTCTCCATATGTGGCTGACCACATATGGAGAGAAAAAGGGAGATCACCGCCTTCTCTGGGATCACGTTGAAATCATAGAAAAAGAACATCATTAGAAAATTCGTAAACTTAAAGAATCAGCACATACGCTAGGCCACAAAAAACTCCTGAGCCGACCAAGTATAGAAATGAATACAATATGGGAACTAGTAATAAGGAGTGCCAGAGAAAAGCAATAATAACAAAGAAAATTGCAATATCAGCTCTGGTAAAAAAGAAATTCATTGATATCAGCCAAAATTGCAATGTGAGCACTGGTAAAAATGGTTGCTGAAGACATTAGGTTTATAAATCCCATAAATTCATACACAGATGTCGTCAAGAACACATGGCACAGTGGATAAAGACGTTAGTTAGATCCAATTACCTGGTTAAGGCAGTGGAGAACTTGGAATGAGGAATTAACAGGAGATAACAGATAACTGACATCAGTTAGACATGGCGCGTGGAACTAGAACAGTCTACCCTAGCGAGCGAAATAAAGGGTTCAGTCGACATTCGACAACCACCTGAAGAAGGCCGGAGCGTTGTGATAAATATGGCAACAAAGATGAGGATGATAATCCGAACAATGTAAATAGTGGAAAGAAATCACTGAAAATAATTAAGAACGAATTAAGATGAAGATTTAAAAGCTAAAAGAAGAAATTCCGAGAAAGATGTAAGATGATTGTTACCTGAAATAAACTAAGTAGAATTCCTGAAACTTTAGTAATATTAGACATATCCCGACTCATTCCAGAGTACTATGACAAAGATGTATGTGTCTTCTGAGGATTCGCACATTCCGGAGAACTAGTCTCGGTTGTTTACATTGATACTAACCTCCCAAAACGCTCGTCTCTTTGCTAAAATCCACGCTTAAGATTCGAGCTGACCAGATTCCAAAAGATCGATGTTTTTCGGAAATAAAGAAAATCCACTGAAATATAAAGATAAAAATAAACCAATGTCAGATTTGAGCAAATCTTACATAAACACGGGAAACAAAAACCGGCATGGAAAAATGTCCGTTCCAGAGTCCAGAGTCCGAACCTATCAAACTACTCCTGCTTCAAGTACACCGTCCCTACTACCACCAGAAAACGCACAGACAAAAATAGAGTACGTGAATCAAAATGCCTCTTAACTCTAGGAATTCATCTTAGGAAACTTTCCATCGAAAAGTCGTCAAACACAGCGACGCAGAAGCTTAACGATCTCTGATTTTTTTTATTAATTATGTTGCTATCAACAGAGTTTGTTGGTTTCTTATGTAAAATCATTTTTCATCACAGATCAGTTACCCCGGCACATTAGCTAATCTCACCTGAACTCTCTGAGGATACACAACGTCGCAACTCCTATGACTGGGCGAAATCACCACCCTTTCTGGTTACCTCCCAGCAGCTGATGTCTACACACGATAGCCGTGAAAATCAATATCACCAGTAAGGGACAACGTCACGAATGCTACGCCTTTGGTAACGTTGGGACACCGAACAGGTCATATATATTTAAAGTTATTAGCAGAGGTCAGCTTAGCACCTGTGTTATCACAGAAGTCATGTATATAAAGAAAAAAATAATTTGTTTTATGAATATAAGATGCAACAGTGTATATGACGCACCTTTATGATGAAGACAATAATTTATGGAAAAACTGGCTTATTTTTATGGAGCAGAATTTAAGCTCACAGTCTAAAACTATAATACAGGGTGTTTTAAAAGTCTATGTCGCATTCCAAGTACTCTTATATCATGCACTACAAATAGTAGCATGATTGAACTGGTGCCATTTAAAAGCTTAAATTGTAAAGTTTTCTTCTGTTAATTTGATTTTTACTTAATTAACACTCGCCATGAATTTTGCGCAGAAATACTAGAGATATTGGGAGACTGATTTGATGACCAGCTTGTTTTTAGCGATGAGGCGAACTTCCACGTAAGTGGTAAAATTAACAAGTATAACACACGTTAGTGTGAGATTGCCCCAATCTTGTCTGTCAATGGATTTGGTTGAACAACGCTAGGTATCATAGCAATCAACGGTATAAAACTAAAGGACTAACTCTTTGTTTAGCTTTTTGCTCCGAGATACACTCTCTCTCTGTCTCTCTCTCTCTCTTTCTCTCTCTCTCTCTTTCTCTCTCTCTACGAGAAATTTTCTTATTCACTGGGCAAGTCGACTTCTTAACTTTATCAAAACACGTGGCGCATTCACCCATACATACTACCACACATTCCATGAATGAGCTCTTTCTTTTGTTGTCGATGCACACACATGAATATAATTTTATTCCTCTTCTCCACGTTCTTTTTTATATAAAACACTGGGTGTTTCAAAAGTTTAAGTTACATTTCTAAGAACTCTTATATCATGAACTACATATGGCAGCATAATTGAACTGGTATTATTTAAAAGCTAAAAGTGTTGATTTAATTAACCCTTCCTATGAATTTTGCACAGAAATGTTCGAGATGTTGGAAGAAGACGGATATGATGACCGGCTTGATTTTAGCGATGAGGCAACCTTCCACATAAGTGGCAAAGTTAACAAGCATAACACACACATATGGGGAACTAAGAACCCTCATGTAACTCATGAGCATGTGCAAGATACCCCTAAGGTAAACGTGTTCCGTGCCATGTCAAACAAACATGGGTATGGACCATTTTTCTTTGAAGAAGGAACAGTCAATGGTGAAACGTACTTTGCCATGCTGCAAAACAGGCTGATGAAAAAAATGCACGAGAAGGAATCTACAGACTTCGTTTTCCAACAGGATGTGTCATCACCTCACTTAACATCGCCTGAGCACCACTCTGACGTGCAAAATGCGTGTTCCTGTGACAAGATCACGCCATTGAGTTTAGCTGAAATCATTTCAGCTGTGCTGGTCGAACTTTCTGCCACTGAGCAGAGAGGAACCCGGACGAGGCTATGCCGAGGAGCAGCGTCTCGTTCAGTGAGATAGACCGACCCGATCCCGTTTATGCGGGGTCTACGGGGAATGTTTGTCCGAGCCTATGGGCTTGGGAGCCCCACATTAAATTCGAACTTGTGCCACATGCGACTGCATGGGGCAGTTGATAGATGCTCTAGATCACGCCATGGGACTTCTTTCTCGGGGTGGGGTATGTGAAAGGCCTCGTGTACGTAACTCCCAGAAACGTGGATGATCTGAAGAAGCCTTGGCAACCAGCGACAGCGCTATGCTTGGTCGCATTTGACAAGAATTGTATTATTGTTTGAATGTGTGTCGTGTAACCCGAAGCGCTCACATTAAACAACTGTAAAAAAAAAACAGTATAGAAACGCGGAAATATTAGTATCAGGAAATATAAATTGTTTTTTGATATCCTCAATAGTTATTCAGATATACATTGCCGTAACGTGACAGAATTTAAAAAACACCCTATATATCTAAATAATAAAATAGCTTAAAAGGAGAACTGCTTATTCTAATTTAGTTGGGTTTCAAAATTTATAAAATCCATTGAAAAGGAAACAAATTCCGTCATTAAATTCAGAATCACAGAATGTAATTCCCATTACGTGCACTTTCGCTTGGAAAGGAATTAGACATTTCCTTATTGGATCCAATGTTATGATTAAAGGACATGCTGTACTCATTTCTTTCCCAGTCGTGTGGAAAGGAATCAGGCATTTCGCATTGGATGCAATTTTATCATTAAAGATAATATTGTACTCATTTTTATTTATAGCTTAGAAAGGAGTCAGGCATTTCGTCATTGGATGCAAGATTAAGTATAAACAGAGTATTGTACTCATTTTTCCTTAAAGCTTGGAAAGGAATCAGGCATTTCGTCATTGGATGCAATATTATGTTTAAAGTGAGTATTGTACACATTTTTGCTTATGGCTTACAATGGACTCAGGCATTTCGTTATAGTATGCAATATAATGTTTAAAGAGAATATTGTACTCATTTTTACTTATACCTTAAAAAGGCATCAGGCATTTCCATATTGGATGCAATATTATGTTTAAAGATAATAATGTACTCATTTTCTTTTATAGCTTAGAAAGGAATCAGGCATTTGGTCATTGGATCCAATATTATGTTTAAAGAGAATATTGTACTCATTTGTCCTTACAGCTTCGAAAGGATTAAGGCATTTCGTCATTGGATGCAATATAATTTTTAAAGAGAATATTGTAGTCATTTATCCTTATAGCTTAGAAAGGCATCAGGCATTTTGACATTGGATGCAATATTAGGTTTATGGGTGACATTGTACACATTTTCCTTCATAGCTGAGAAAGGAATCTGGCATTTCGTCACTGCTTCCA
>OZ038489.1:37428592-37473592 GCA_964036315.1 Acanthosepion esculentum
CGCATACTCGTATTTGGTTGGACTTTTTTTTTACATAGACCGTAGGTGCTGCCCATTCGCTAAAATCTGTTTTTGATAGAATACTCGCCTGTTCGAGTCTATCTAATTCTTTGTTAATCTGCTCTAGAGCAGCGAAAGGGACATTCCGTTTCTTTTTGAAAACTGGTCTTGCATCGTCCTTCACCCTGAAGTTAGCTTTAAATTTAGAACATTTCATAAGGCCGCCAGAAAAAAACTGGGGAAATTGTTGTTTGAGTTCCTTTTTTGAGATTTTCCGAATTGGACGTTGTACTTTTTATTTTTCGGCAAAATGTGCTCATTGGGCAATCCCATGGATTGAATTTTGCTATCCAATCTGTTCCGAATAGGTTATCTGAATTTTCTAGTACGTAGGCTTTCAGCTTTTTCGTAACTCCATTTAGTGTTACTGTTAGGATCACCTGGCCTAAGATGTTAATATTCTCGCCAGTTATGGATTTTGCTGTTTTATCCGTCTTTAATAGGGTCGGCTTGTTTAACTTTCGCCAAGTACGCCAGTTGATAATCGAGAGGTCAGAACCCGAATCAAGCTGGAATTTTATACAGTTATTGAAAATATCAACAGTCACATATTTTCTTAAATTCTTATCGACTATGTTGTCTGATTGGGCTTGCCTAATTTTACTTTTGTGTTTCCTCGTCTTGTTGGCGTACCAGCACTGAGTTAAGTTATCACCATTTTTATTGCAATTTTTGCAATATGTTTTCTTGAATGGACAGAATTTCATCCAAAGCCATTTTCCACAATGGTAACATGGTCCGGGAGGTTTCTTTAGCCTATTCGTATTTTGTTTATTGCGGGATTTAGAACATGAGATTTGCCTTTTGTCTTTTTGCGGGGAATAAGAGGTTGGGTTGCTTCTGATTTTTCTAATCTGAGCCAGACCTGATTCCTCGATCGTTTTTGAGTCACACTTGACAGAAATTACTCTTTGACAATCCTCTGCTAATTTTTGGAGAATCAATCCCTGTTCGTTTTCGAGTTTGGTAAGTACCCGACGTCTGACCTCGGCGTCTTCTACTGATACTAGACCTTGTACGAATATTAAGCACTTAAAATCGTCGGCAGTCAGCTCGGCTAGTTTGAAATCATTACAGAGCTTGTTTACCGATGCTGCAAACGTTAGAAAATCTTACTGGTTGTTCTTGACTGTGTTCAGGCATTTCCAACGTTTGTGGAACAAGGTTATGTTAGGCCCGAATAGTTCCGTTAGGAGCTTAATAGTCTCTGAGAAATTCAGGTCCGTAATTTCCTTGGGTAATATATAGTCTATGAATCTAACATGTTCAATAGCTCCCAGTTTCCTTAATAACAGACGTACCTTTTTTCACTAGGCCATTGTTCACAGTCTACATTGAAAATATCTTCATAACGCCTGTAAAATGCCTCGAATGTTTTTGTTTTCCTCTGGTACGTATTCGAATGTTTCAATCGAGTTGTAGATTGTACTCTGGGAAAATGTGGTATCTTTTTCAGAGTTTTTAGTGCCGTTACATGAATTTACAAGTAATACTTCAAGATGTTTTTGCTGTAGTTCTGTTTTCTGAAATGTAAATTGTTGGGATTCTATTTGTTGTTTATGTAACTCCATAAACAATTGTTGCTGTCTTTCGTCTGATTTTTGTTGGTGGAGTTGCTGTCTTTCTTCGCTTTTTTGTTGTTGAAGTTTCTGTTCTGTTTGTTGGTCCGACTGTAATTTGAGGAATCTTTCTTCCAATTTCTGCTGTCTTTCATCTGATTTTTGTTGGTGGTCCATCTGGACCTTTAACATTTGGACAATTATTTTTTGGAATTCTTCCATATTTAGATAATATGTAGGAAGTAATGAAAGAACACACAAAACAGAATTAAATAAATAAATAACAGCAATTACTGTTGCTTTGAAACCCCGTGTATCAAATCTAGTCAATTAATAAAATTAATAAGAACTACTTACTGGTTTAGATCTTTCGAGATACCGTTGTTCCGTTAATTTCAATGTGACCATTTAAATTTTCTCCACACTTATATTTTTTTTAGAAGTGTGGGGAAAAAATATCACAGCAAGACAGAAAAAAAAATAAATACACTGGATTTTTTTACTTCTTTTGGGAGAATTTGCTTTGCTTTTTTTTTAGAAAAAACTCACCTCAATCGATTTGAGGTGAGGGTAATTTTATGCACGAGATTTGTAAGAATTCAAATCAATTTCGTAAAATTTTTGAACACTTTGCTAAATGCGCGACTTGGTGAATAGTTTTTTCGAACTTGAGTCAACCGTAGAACTTCGAATTCTTGAGTTTGTCAGTTTGTTTTATGCACAAGCTGGGTTTTTTGTAAGCAGTCGTTCTCGATACTTGGTTGCTCGTTTATTGCCTTTCGTTCGCTGATGTAGTAATGCCAGTTCATTCTAGTTCAACACTGATGTGGGGACCAGTGGGGTTAAACGAGTCCTCTGTCGCCACTGATATGGGACTGGGGCTTTGGGGTTTCGGTGTGGGTGCGTGTCTCGAATCCTCTGTCGCCATTGATGTGGACCCGAAGTAGGGGCCACGGAAGGAAAACACGGAACACAGGTTAGAGGTAAGAAAGATATATTAAACAGAAAAGTTACAAAGAATAGTGTAAGCAGAGCTTACTATCCAGTGGTGTCCGATATTGGTATCGTACGCGGCTGCGCATTACTGGTGCTACTCCTACCATGATACTCATAATAATATAGTACTGGGAGAGTCCATGATGTAGGGAAGTATCGGTCTAACAACAATTTATGAGTTCGTAGATGTAATATGTGTGAATATATGTAAAATATAGTAATATAAATACGTATGCAGGTGTAGATATTTATGGTTATAGATCTTTATTTTTGTATATATATATATATATATATATATATATATATATATATATATATATATATATATATATATGGAAAGTATTCTAAGGGAAGGACTTAAAGTTCTTTTATTAATGATTTACCTTATTTTCGCTTAATATTCTCTAATTAGAATTGTGAGATTAGAATTTGTTTTTTTTTGTCATCTGGAGGTAATTCCAGTTTAAATTGATAAATTAATTTAAATGTAAATATATTACTCTTTAACTATCAATATTGATAGTAAAATGCTAAAATTAGAAATATTTGTTTTGATATTTAAACAATTAAGTCATCACCTAACGTTAAACATTAACTGTGAAATTTAAGGAAAAATTTAAATAGATATAAATATAAATAGGTGTAAAGATTTGAAAATATATGTGTAAGTATTGATTTATGAATATACATAGGTACCTGTGTATATCGATACATGTGTATGTGCCTATGTGTATAATTGCACATGTAAAAAAACGTATGTATATGTGAGATTTACATAAATGTATGTGTGGTATATATATGTATATGATAAAACAAAATCTTTAATATTGCCTTCAAATATTACTCCATCTTTATTGAAAACCTAAACTTTAAGTAAATAAGATTACCCATCTAAAAATAGTCACAAATTACATTCATGAATTAGATTCAAACTGATAGAGATGTTACCTTAACAATCATTTACAATTAAAAGATTACTATCTTTAAACTGTAATATTTTAAATAATTTTTTTTTAATGTACGTTCTATGAATGTGTTTTTAAATATACTATTTAACTCATATTAAATCCATAAATTATTCGTAAAAGAGTTAAATATTTAAATTGCGAGCAAACATCAAATTAATTTCTTCGGTGATTTTAAAAATTTAAATTACTATCAAACATTAAAATCTCTTTTTTTACATAAATTGCTAAAAATTACCACTCCTCCCCTCTCTTCGTAAAGCCTAATTACAGCTTCTTTCTCTTTACTTCCCCCTTCTTTCTTTCTTTTTTTCTTTTTCTTTTTTTTCTCTTCTCCCCCTTCCCTTTCAATATATCACTTCCGGTAAGTTAACTGATTAAATAGGTCAATGTCTGGTCCCTCCTCCCCTAATACAAAGTATGATAGATAGAAATATTAAAATAAACCCTCTCTAAACTCGATCATGTCTATCACACCACTCCTCACTTCCCTCTCTGTTAAATTACATAAGCTTAATACTACCCGTCAAAAGTGTAAATGTTCATTTCATTTTTCGTTTCACCTTTTGGAAGTGTAGTCTGATGATCCAGCGTCCTTTAAAAGGGCTATGGTGAAATAAATTATTACATGGAGCCATAAAGTGGTCTGTTTTTCTTTAAATTATGAGCTCTGAATTTACATTGAGCTCTCAGGATTTCATCCTCCTTGGGACTACCTATACAGATTACCAAATCTTTCGTAACTTAAATATATATATATATATATCCAAGAGGATAAAAAACAGGTAGAGTTCTATGTACTAGACAGAGAAAGAATATAATATAAAAGGCTCAAACACTAATATTTCGTGGTTATAATTAATTACATTCGAATGTGCAACGTAATTGGCCCTGATCTGTCATCTCGTCTGCAGTCGCTCTCTCACAGACGCGACGTTGCCTCGCTCTGTCTTTTTTACAAATACTTTCACGGTAATTGCTCCGAGGAGCTGCTTTCGCTAGTTCCTAGGCCTCATGAATTTAAACGTCCTACGAGGCTGGCATCCCGTTCCCACCCCTTCACCGTTGAAACTGTTAGATGTAGACGTCTCTTCTACTCCAATAGCTCCATGTCTCGCACATCTCGCCTGTGGAACTCCCTTCCTTATTCATGTTTCCCTGACAAATACAATCTCCAACTATTTAAGTGTAACGTCAATCGACATCTCCAGTTGCCTTGATCTATCCACTTCCCTTCTCCACATCCTTTCATCTTTCATTCCTATCTGCTCTCGCTCCAAATCTTCTGTAACCCCCTTGCCTTTATCGATCCACTATCTTTCTCCACATCCTCTCCTTTACCACTCCTATCTGCTCTTCCTCCAAACCTTCTGTAACCCCTTGCGTGCTAGTGGCCTCCAGCCTTGCTTGGGGTGATAAGCTTAAATATATATATATATATATATATATATATATATATATATATATATATATATATATATATATATATATATATAATTTTGAGGAACGAAATCACACATTGAATCGCTATCTATTGAAAACCACTATGAAATTTTGTTCTAACCCAATACATATGAACACTCTCTTTCAAATTTTCCTGTTTAGATTAAATACAAGAAATGCTATTTACATGCCTTGAGCCGTGATAAAAAAAAGGAATTTCATAAATGCTTCTTAAACAGGAATCGACAAAGAAACTTCGAGGCAGATAAATGGATATTTTCATACCAATATTTATGATAAATTTACATACATTTCTGATTCGTGCAATGTCGGATAGTGCCACTTCTGTTCGAACGAAAACCAAGGGTTATAAATGGTTGCGAGTTGCGTGGATTCGTGAGTGAAGTAGAAATCCTCGTGACACATGGAGGAAAACTGGAGATACGGTTTTAGTCAGCAGTGCTTTTCTTTTCTCTCTTTTGCAGTATCTGTCGGCTGCAAAGAATTTCACTGAAATAAGTGGAGTCGAAGCTGAGTGTTTCAATCATAGGCTTAATTAGCTCAAAAAATAAAGTTAAAATTATAAACAATTAAAAAAAAATGCGTCTAAATTCTTTCAGTTTTCTAAGTTCATTTTTCGAGACCGACAGTGCAGGCGAGTATCAATTCAATAGAAAATTATTGCAGCACTCAAGAGAGGATACAAAGAAAGCAATTGCGATATAGAGGCCTTCGAGAATAAGACTGAATGTGGGACAAGTTATCATGCTGGTTGAAAAATGAAGTCTGTCTGGTAAAATTGCAGTCAACCTATAAAAACGCAATGGTGTCTTAATCCACTTTATCATAAGTCATAAGCTTTTATCCTGGAATCATTTCCAATTTGAAAACGATCAGTTATGGCAGCCATTCTCTTTAACCACGTCTATTTTCAGAAGCTTTCAAAAGCTTTCAGGTGCCGTAGACTTTCACCGAAGAGTATGGGGCCACAGCTCTGAATTTCCGTAGACTCCACCGAAGTGTACGGGCCCACATCTCGCTCACAAGTCCCGTAGACTCCAACAAGGATTATGGGGCCACATCTCTTAAGTCGCGTAGAATCGAACGAGGTGTACGGGCCAACATCTCGCTCACAAGTCCCGTAGACTCGATAGAGAAGTATAAGGCCACAGCTTTCAAGTCCTGGAGACTGCACCGAGGGTATGTAGCCACAGCTCTGAAATCCCGTGGCTCCACCGAGGTGTACGGGCCCACAGCTCATTCACAAGTTCCTTAGACTACATCGAGAAGTATGGGGCCACATCTCTCGACAAATTACTGCTGCAAATGGACTGTTTTACGGAGTTAAGTTGCTAATTCCATGCCAGGTCGGTTTTGAATGTAGAGTTTACCTTCTTCTTGACTGGTTGCCAACCAAGACTGAAGAACCCAGTTTTCCCTACTATTTAATCCATACTTGGAAGGAGAAGAAATAGATTCATATTTTCGGGGTTTTGCGCGAAAGTAAATGTAAACGACTCAAATGGAATTCGAATACCGCTAGCCGATTACCCGTTCTAAACCTCAGAATATTACACCATCTGCACATCCTGGTTTTCTTTAAACAGACAGTCATTTCAGATACACTTTTAACATTAATGATGAACTTTAAAACGTATCCACAGAAAACTACTACCATAATATTGTTTTAGATGGAGGCATTAGATATTTCAAAGGCCTTTGACAAGGTATAGCAGAAACGACTGCTGCTCAAGCTCTCTATCTATGAAATCAATGGGAGAGTCTTCTTAATAATTAAGTCCTGGAACTAGTTGTTAACGGTTCGTCCTCTGACGCACTAGGAACCAACGCGGGCGTCCCCCAGAGGTCACTTCGCGGACCAACCCTCTTTATTCTTTACATAAATGATTTTCCAGTATATTCTGATTATTTGTCAATAGCTATGCTGATGATACAACGATATATGGGTGGACCTCCAAAACACTAGATTGGCAGCTGATTTCTCCTCTGATCTAGCTCTAACATCTCAGTGGATGAAAAATTGTCTGGTTGCATTGAATTCAATGACTCGAAAACCAAACTAGTTATTTTTCCTCATCGCCGTTCAGACTCTGAACTACGACCAGTCATAATGAGATGGATATTCCCCCCGGGGTTGCCACGTGCATTGAGCGACTATTGGGCGTCAAACTCAATCGAGACCTCAAATCGAACTCGTACATAAAAATGCAAGAAAAATGATCAGTTCTTCTGTACTGCAAGTACCTGAGTGTTCGTTCTATCATCTTCCCTCTAAAAGAGCCATATCAGGCCTTAAATGGAGTATTGTCGTCATATTTGGGCAGGAGATGCCCAGTCCTCACTTTCCAGTCTCGATAGAGTCCAAAAGCGTTTCCGCGTCCTTCTGCGTGATAAATTACTTTCCAGTCTGCAACCTCTTTCTCACGGACAAGACGTCTCACTGCTATACCGACAATTCCATGGTAATTGCTCAACTACATTAACTTAGTTTTAACCAGTTCTAACCTTCAAGGCTAGGACCCGCCATGCTACGCGAACCAACCTCATTTCCTCTGTATTCCATTGTTGAGAAGTAAGATCTACTCGAGCAGCTTCTTTGCGCAAACCACTGCTCTATGGAAACGACTGCAATCATAACCTGTTCAGGTCTAGATTTAACCGTTATCTTCCCCATCTATCCAGTCCTGAATATGTCGAGAAACCACATCCAACAGCAAGATCTCTGATTGGAAGTTTAGAGATTTTGAAGAGCGTGGAAACACCTCTTAATTGCTTTTGTTCCCACGTCCAACTTGCCCCCGGGTGGTAGCACCTGTTGGCGTCCCAGCTATGGGAAAATAGTGAACCCTCAAACAAAAACAAAACACTATGAAAGCATAAAAAATACATTTTTATAGTAAGATTATCTGCAATTCTTTTTTATATTCTAAAATGACCAACAATACAATTTTATAGAATTACAAACAATACATTTTACAGCAAAATGACCAATATATTTTATCCATAGTTGAAGGCATGCAATTCAGTTTAAAATATATTTAGTTGAAGCCAGAAAATTGTATTCAAAATATTTAGTTTTCGGCATTAAATAACCCGTAAAGGTTTAGTATGCCAGTAAAAACTATCAACCAGCCCCAACATATCCGCATAAACTGGACTTCTTACTCTGAAACCCTCTCGAGTGGCTCCCAGGCCTTGTATAGCATGGACCTGACTGTAAAATAATAATGTCTATTCATTACCAGTTACCAATCAGATGGCGGGATCGATTAAATTCAGCTAAATTTACTAAAACTCTATACATTATTTATAGAATTTTTTATACCTTTAACACGTCTGTTTCTGTAGTCGCACTGAAAATTCTTTACGAATCTTATATTGCTTGGTCTCAACGTATATGGTTGCTCCTTGCCGTGGTGGAGGAGTTCTAGACTGTTGCTAGGGGCACCCTTAGGGGCAAGGTCGAAGAGAAGGACATACAGTGTGGCCAACCCCAACGGTGGAACACGCGGATATTGATTACTAAAGATCTCAACGGTTGAACCCGCGGATGAAGAGAGCTACGCATGACGGTCCTGCTACAGAAGGCGCTACTAAAAATTATAACAAAGTCAGCAGCAGTTCATTGCAGTTTCATCCCTGGATCCTGTACTTCCCATTCCATATGGGCCGCAGAGGAAGGTAATGAAATTAAGTGTGTGGGTCACTTTCACTTCCTGGCTAGTTGAGGTCCACCTTAAACAAATGCACGCCGCCGGCATATTCTTCAACTATGATATTTTTTTACCTTCACCCAACTCTTGCAAAGCCAAACGACAACAGAAAACGTATGGCGGGAGCATATTTTAATAAAACTGGAAGCTTCTAATCTTAAACCTGCAAATTGGTAGTCACCAGCACCATCTTTAAAGAAGCAATCAGCAAAGAAAAAAAATGAAATTCTTCGATACTAGATTAAACCGACGACAACGACGTAAATGTATTTTTCAAGATACCGTTAGGGGTCTGTCTTTATTGTTTGTATTCTAAAAACAACTAGCGATTAGTGTTAAATGGAAACCAGCGTAACGTTTAGTAGCATACAAAACGGCTTTTTTTGTGATGTATTTTTTAAACTTAGGCTGAATAGAAGAGTAACCATCCTACAACAAAATGGCGGAACCTATAAGAAAACGCCGTCAGCATCTTTTTATTCATTTATTTGTAAAAAAAAAAGTTTCTGTGATTGAAAGTGAATGATGAATATATATATATATATATATACAATATTATTTTTTATCTTGACTTTCACGAGGTAATAGGAAAAGAGGAATAGATGTAAATTCCTAGAACCCCTCTGTAGTCCTACCAACATAACAAAATTATTCCGATGACGTCACAAGTAAACTTTTTCCACTTTGTCATAAAAAGAATATACTTGTGACGTCATCGGAATATTTTTGTTAAGTTGGTAGGACTACATATGCGCACGGCGGAGGTGTTCTAGGAATTTACTTATATTCCTCTTTCCTTATTACCTTGTGAAAATCAAGATAAGAAGTTACTCTGAATTTCTAAAAAAATAATATTGTTTAGAATTTTAACTAAATTAGAAGTTATAACTATATATATATATATATATATATATATATATATATGTATATATATATATATATACATGAAGAAATATAGTCTTAAAGTGTGCTATATTTATGGGATAAAGTGCTCAATATCAGAGATAGACCGTGTGTAAATATAAAAGTGAACATAGAAGTCAACACTTAGAGGCGACAGTCTGTTTCATGCTAGATGCAATCATCACGCCACGAGTGCTGTTATTTTTCTCGGTTATTCATATATACGGGTCAGTGGTGCATTGTGGGTAGTCTATTTTGGCAGATATTTTACCGGAAGTCGTTTATTTGTTTATTTATTTTGCTTGTTTTTATTTAATTTATTTTTGTTTTTTATCCTTTATATTTATTTTATTTTTATTTTTTAATTTGATCGTTGTTTTTATTAACGTAGTAATAATTTTTTTACATAGCTTATTGTGGGTAGTCTATTATGGCGGCTATTTTACCGGAAGTCGTTTATTTGTTATTTATTTGGGTCAAATATATATATATATATATATATATATATATATATATATATATATATTAAGATAATGAAAAAGAATTGTAAGATTTATAATCTGATGTTCTTTTATTATTTTTATTTAAAAAAAACAGTGCTTGCTACAAACAGTAGAGAAAAATATTTGTAATTATTATAATTATTTTCTTTTTAGAAATATTATTCCATCGCGACACAGAAAGTTTCTATGATTCCAAACTGAAACTAAATTTATAAATTTAATTATAAGAATTAAACTTAAAATCCATAGTCACGTTCCATTTTCGAGCGATGTTAGGAATAAACTTTCAAAGATATTTACTTAATTTATACGTGCAGACAATATTTATATTATGGGTTGTTAAGGTTAAGGAAGATTCATTCTATTTCAATTTAGGGGCGGTTGAGTTTTAATTTCCCTAAACAGCTTATGTATCCAATATATGTTACTTACAAAGTCAGGTTAAATTTAGGTGGGGCGGAGGTGCCTGCTGACAAAAAAAATGGCGTTTTTATTCATCCGCTTAATTCATATTTTTATACATATAGATTTTCTAACAGGGTCAATTAAATATGTGCAAAACATATAATTAATACTTAAATTTTATTAATTAAACTTTATTGTACCATTCGACCTTCTAAAAACTAATAGATTATATGGTATTTTTTACAAATAAATATGGATTTTATGTTTAATTTTCATAATTTATAAATTTAGTTTTAGTTTTGAAATATGGAAATTTTCCGTGTCGCGATGGAATCATATTTTTAAAAAGAAAATAATTGTAATCTATATATATATATATATATATATATATATATATATATATATATATATATATATATATATATATATATAAAGAAAGAACAGTAAGATATAAAATCCGGTGTTCTCATAGATATTTTTATTTTTACACAATAGTGCTCAATGTAAATTTACAGAGCATTAATATTTTATATTAATTGATTTAAAATATGGTTTTTATCGCTACACATTGATAACCATGTTTCGAAAATGTAAGCCAAAGCCTTTGAATTCAATTTTTTTTACCAAATCAAAGACATTAGTTCCATTTCCTCGTCAAGCGAATTTTGGAGTAACTTATTTTTTTAATTAAATAAAACGTACTCTAAACTTAACACCTCTCTCAAAGCAATTCAAACACTTAAAAGAATCCAATAGAACACCTAAATTTAAATGAAATTAATATAGGTTAGAATATATAGGACATTAAATGACCCATGTCCTTTGTACATACATGGAAAATTTATATTACTAAATTTATAAAAAATTAGTGAAATAATTTAGCTATCTTTGCCGTCGTTGTCACAAGTTTACCAAAAAAACAAAAAATAATAATAATAATAATAATCTGGTAACATACATACTTATATATATTTTACAATTCTAATACATTTGCTTGGTTTTAAAAAGGAATATAGTATATTGGATATTAAAAATTAAGTTTTTTTATAGATGTGGTTAAAACATATTCTGAACATTTAGCAGATGTCAGAATGTGTTGAAAAATACATCCCTACCCATCCCTAGACATAACCCCGCTTTCGAATGTAACTGTTGAGTGATACAATGAAAATTAAACAATTGAACACCCTGCCACCCCTTGTCTAGATGAATGGATTTCTCGTTATCCATCGGAACCCTCAATTATGAATTTTTGCCGTGCCTTAAAACCGTAGATAAAAAAATGACATTCAACATCATCACTTGATAAGACATCAGACGTGTTGAAAGAAAATGGCTATTTTTGTAGTGATTTTATAACATATTTATGTTATAATATTTAAATAAATAATTATATTTACTCTACTCTGTATTGATCACTCTTTTAAGAATAATAATTGTTGGTTATTGGAATTTATTCCGTATATACCAATCCTATATATATATATATATATATATATATATATATATATATATATATATATATATATGCGCATGTATGTGTGTATATATATGTATGCATGTATGCATATATGAAATCTTTTAATGGACGAACGCCGACTGAACAGCCACCTCAACAATTTCTTGCGAGTGAGGCAGTTTGTTAATAACTTTGTTGGATTAAAAACATATCAACGGGCAGAAAATTCTTGAGTCAACAACCAGCTGATGCTCATCTAATAGATGCATAAAATTTAAAAAAAACACCAATAACAGAGAAATAAAAATACTTCCGAGATATAACAAATACATTGGAGAGCTCTTCAACAACGACATAGGACAACCTGCAATGCAGAGAAATATTAAAGGAGAAGAATTATTAACGTCTGGTGTGAAATAAAAACTAGCCAAACTGAATATAAACCAAGCGGTAGGAACAGATGGAATTGCAATACAGATGCTAGCAGAGTTAGATGATTTCGGCAGTGACAAAATTACAGAGTTAATAAATTAAATTTATAACAATGGTCATATATCGGGGGAGGCCTAAATATATCAATGTTCATAGCACTGCTCAAGAAGCCATCGAACAATCAAGTTAATGAGACATATGACAAAACCTCTGTTGAATAGAGCACGCGGCAGACAAGGAAGAAGATATGAACAGTTCGTGTTCGTTAAAGACACTGGAAAATGCCATATTTATGCTCAGAATGATATCAGAAAGAACAATACTAATGTAATTGGATTTGTACTTATATTTTATAGATTATGCAAAAGCATTTGTCACAAAGAAATGTTGGAACTGCTTGGTCACCTTAATATACCGGCTGTAACAGTAAAATTGTCCAAATCTTGTAACAGCTTGCGATAAAATAAAAAAAAAAACACTGAACTAATTGAGTTTCTTTTTTCCATGTTTTCAGATAAGACGTTTAGCCATCTTGACACGATTTGTCGTAAGAGTCACTGAAAAATCCTTTGAGTTATTCAGCTAGAAAGAGAACACGATTAAAATCGTTTTCTGTCAGACCCACTATGTCTTCCCAACTGAGCAATGGTGAAAGGAAAAAGATCATTCAGGGTTTAAGTAATAGTACCAACATTAAATACTCTGGCTTCCATCTTCAAAGTCGATTTAAGAATCCTCAAGAGAATGGTGAATAAGTTTAAAAAGAGGAAACAGTTAATGTCAATTATTTCGCGCCGTACTACTGTTTCAGAAACATTTTGGTTGGACAAACTTTCTGTCTGGCTACTAAAGCTGTTGTGTCCAGATCAACAAAAGGTAGGAGCAGGCGTATCAATGAAAATTTTAAATGAGTGGGATAAAAATCACGAAGGCTTTCTGAGGCGAATAGAAAATTTTGATGAAACGACTCTGAAGACAATACTCAAAACAATGGTTACCCAATGGTGGGAAGGTCAAAGCAAGCCGGTCAGGCACTCCAGAATTCACTGTCCCTTTAGATCTTACTAAATTTTGTCTTTTTGCTATCTCCCCTAAACCCTGTTTTGCCAAACATTTATTGAAGCTCGTTAGGTAGACTATGCGCTGTTTTTCTCTGTTCGTTTTGCCGTCAATAGGTCCTGTTAAACGATTGTCATACTCAATTATATTTCGAATCGAAACTGTTTGTTCTGCCAGTTCGTTTTTCGTCTTCCAAACTGCTTCACTCTTCTTTGAAACGAGTTATCCTTTTTTTAAACTGTTGATTTTTTAAAATTATTTCTTCGGGGAATTATCCCATTAAGCATTTCTCTGTCTTCTAAGCAAGTTTCAGCATAAATGTGACGTAGGTACTTGCTTCAGTTTCGACCAATGGTAATTATTTTTAGAATTGGTGCAAACTTCAATCCACTGTCTCGAAATACTTCCGGTCCATATAAGTTGTAAATCAAAGTTTATTTGGCCTCAAATATGTATGAAAATATTTGCATCGTTCTCTGATAATATATTTTGTCCTAGAATGATTTAATATCCATTGTAAATCTTTATAATTCGTCTGACACAAAGCCATATATGTGATGCACGTATGGAATATCCAACTTCCTTTATGCTCCAAATTTTCTTTCAGCATTTTTGTGACGTACGGTAGCCATTAATGATTAAGTATAACCCAAGACTTCAATGTTAAATAAAGCAGTATTTAATTACAACCGCAAATCAATACTTAACAGGAACAAAGAAGTAAAAGTCAGCCAAAGTTAATTAAACATTTCATTGAATAACTTGTTAATTGTGCAGATCGGCTTAAGATCCGGTAAATCCTAAATCAAAACCCAAATCATCGACGCACAATAATTCACACTAATTCGACTGGATAGTTCCACTCAGTAGTCACTCAATAATCACTGCAGTCAGTAGCCTGACAGTGTTATTTATACATCTAGCGGAAAACATATTTTCATAAGTCCAGAAAGTCACGCTCGAACATCGGTATCGGTAGTTACTCATTTTGGTCCTATATGACAAGCACATAGATGATCATGACTCTCCACAATTTCCTATACTTTGTAGCGCTAATCAATATTTGTCTCCTTACTATCCATCCTACTCTTTTGTTCTGGCATCTATTTATACCCGGCTTCTTAGGTTTCAATGTTTCCTTATGCGCTTAGTTGCCATCAATATGTTCTGCAAGCTATCTTTCTTCATTGAACACTATATAAAACTCTTAGGTCGTGTTAAATATACACATATCTTTAAAAACGTTTTTTTTTTTAATATAGGCATAACAACGTAAAAAGGGCTTTCACACATGTCCATAACGGCTTTTTTTCTATGTGTTATGTCCCTTCAAACGTGGATTATGATGACTCTCCACAATTTCTTATCCTTAGTACAGTTTGTCTTTTCAGATCTTTTCCACGCTCTGTTCTACCAGATATTGAACTCTCCATAACTTCCATTCTTTTGTACCTATCAGCAAGCTTTGTCGTTTCACAATTTCTCCCACTCCCTGTTCTATCATGCATTGAGAGAACATGGCTCTCCACAACTTCCAATTTTTTTACCTCTTAGTCAGCTTTGCCTTTTCACCGTCACCACCAGTCCCTATTCTGCCATTCAAGCCTCGGCAAACTGTAGCCTTTGTACCCCTCGAAAGGATAGTTGTTCTCTTGACACCGATATTATTTTGTAATACCATCAGTATTTCACCAAGGAAAAATTGTAAAAATATGTGAACCAAATACAATGCGATATTTATTATTTACCTTTTATAATATATATATATTGACGGTCCCGTATAGGACACAGGTTCGATTCCTGTCAGAGAACGCATATTTTGTACGAAATTTCTTGAACATTCACGACTGTAAATGTAATTAATATTATTTATTTATAAAACGGAGCCATTTCTTAAATAAATAATTATAACGTATAAACAGAAAATATATGCATTCATACACAGACACACACACACACACACACACATATATATATATATATATATATATATATATATATATATATATATATTTGAATTGGACATAGTCCGACAATTTATTTAAAGACATTTATATATATTATGTTTAACGTTCTTTTTATAGATACAAGCTTAAATTGCTTAAATACTTGTATCTATAAAAAGAACGTTAAACATAATATATATAAATGTCTTTAATATATATATATATATATATATATATATATATATATATATATATATATATATATATATATATTGAGTCACTGTCAGTCACTGTGTGTTTATCTAAATCTAAAAATAAACACGCTAAAATGCACCTTCATCCAACGACGGCTTAGTGGTAGAAGTTCCGACTGACGCCAATTCAGTCGGGTTTCGATCCTAGCTAGAGGCAACCGGACGTCTAGCCACACTGATGAGCTGTGAAATAGCGAAACCGTCTGTCTGTGGATGACAAATATATATATATATATATATATATATATATATATATATATATATATAATAAACAATAAAATCCAAAACCACCTCATATGGCACGAGACAGGGGTCAGGGGAGGGTAGAAGGTATTTGTCTTAAAAGGAAGAAGTTTCATAAAATTAAACCCAGAATATTAAACTAATGACATTAATTTGTATTAGTTTCGGACAGCATGGCCATCATCAAGAAAAAAAATCCCTGCTTCTTAGTAGCAGTGAACAACGGGAGTGGATGACTGTTTCTGACAAAAATGAACTTTATCTGTTGTTGCATTTGTTTTTTGTAATTAATTTTGGTCAGTCGTTGCGTTGGTCAAACGGCCTCTTTCAAGTTGTTTTAAGTTAGAGGCTAAGGGATTCAGGAGTCTCAGAATTCCCTCTTTGGTCATTTTGACAGATTTATTGCTTACTGGGAAGACGATGTGTGTGTGTTAAGTGTATGTTATCTTTTAGTTCTTTGGGTGTGTGTATGATGTGTGTAAGTGTATATATTAGTATTGTGATTTTTCCAAGCGTAGCTTAGATGTGGCACAAGGCCGAAAGTATGGGGCACCCAGTGAGGATCGAACTCACTACTCAGTCGTTATTGTTCTAGCGAGACAAACTTGCTAACCATTACACCGCCTCGAGGTGCCCTAAGTGTATATATTAGTATGAGTGTGTATATAGTCCATTATTATTATGGGTAAGTTCCCATAACCCCCACTTCCGAAGTTTTTGCGTAGCAGGGGTTTTTAATATTTTTTTTCTTTGGATCTATTTCCAAAGGTTCTGTGAACTTCCTTTTTTTGGACGATCGTCGTGGTTCTGGCATTGTTTGCGGCCTTTTTATATCAAATGTATCGAAAATCGTATCCATCACTTCTTCCTGAGGTGGATCGTTAGCATCCTTTAACAGTCTCTTCCTTATTTGGTTTACGTGTCTTCTATGTGAGAATTTGTATCCCTGTACTATGTAAACCATATTCCCGATTCTTTTTCCAATTGTACCTTGCCCCCAGTAAGATGTATTATTTTTATATGCTTTAAAAAAACCTTTTTCTCTTGGGTGGAATTTTCTTTTTGGTACGCATGACTGTGTTATTTGCTTCGTTTAGCAATTTATCAAATACAGATCTGATTTTTCTAGCGAACATCACTTCTGCGGGTGATAATGTCGATGGCGTAGCATTATTTGGCGTAATTCTATATACCTGTAGAAATTGTTGTAATGCTTTTTCCGTAGGCACATCATCTGTTTTTCTTAATGCTCTTTTGAGTGTATCAACAAATCTCTCTGCTTGCCCATTTGATCTTGGGTGATATGGCGGGGATTTTATATGTTTGACTTGATAAATTTCGCAAAACTCTTGAAAGTCCGCTGATGTGAATTGCGTTCCATTATCTGTGACTAGGCAATCCACTACTCCAAACTGAGCAAACAGCTCGTGGAGGCAATTTATGGTAGTTTCCGAAGTAGGATGTTTGCAACGAAACATCTCCGGCCATTTACTATAACTATCCACTATGATCAAATAGTAGAAACCATCAATTGCACCTGCATAAACTGCGTGTATTCTTGACCACGGACGATCTGTCTCTGGCCATGGCTTATGGATGATTGTCAGTGCTTTGGCTGCTAAGGAACAACCCTTGCATTTTTCCACCATCTGAGTAATATCCTGCTCCATGTTTTTCCAATATACATAGCTTCGCATTAGCGACTTCATTCTATTTTTACCAGGATGGCCCCTATGGAAATCCTTTAGGATTCGCTTTTGTAGTGTTTTGGAAACCTTTCGTTATAAAGTAGCACATTATCGCATAAAGAAAAGCTGTCCGATATTTGCTTATTTTTTTCTGCTATTTTTGCTTTTGTTTCTTTTATGAATTCATCATTTATAGCTTCATTTTTTATCTCTTGTAGTGTGACGGGGAGGTTTTGCACTGTACAACATAGTACTGTCCTGATATCTTCTTCATGCCGTAGGGCTGCGATTATAGAATATTCCAATGGCTCTGTTTTTGTTCGTATAAGTCTCGACAGACCAACCACATGCCCGATTTTTTCGTTGGTAGATATTCCAATCTGAAATTGTAGTTCAGAAGAATTGTACTCCATCTTAGTAACCTATTTGCAGTGTAAACCGGTAGAACTTTTTTCGAACCAAATATTGTTAGTAACGGCTTGTGATCCATCTGTAGAGTAAAAAATCTACCATAGATATATTTATGAAATCTTGTGACTGCGAAAATAATCCCCAGAGCTTCTTTCTCTATTTGTGAGTAATTTTTCTCTGCTGGTATAGGGTTCGAGAAGCATGCGGGATGGGTTTTATTGTTCCATCCGTCATTTTATGCCGTATACACGCCCCGACTCCATAGGGGCTCGGGTCACTTGCTACAATTATTTCTAATTTAGGATCGTAGTGTGCCAAAAATAAATCTGAAGTTAATGTCTTAATTATTTTGTCAAACGTTTTCTGGCATTCATCTGTCCACTGCCAAACTTTTTCTTTCTTCAAAAGTTCGTTCAATGGTCCAAGTGAGAAATGCATTCCTGGTAGTAACTCACTAAGCCTAGAAAACTTTGTAATTCTGTTATGTTCTTTGGAACTGGCATTTTTTTTATTGCCGTTGCCCTTTCAGGGTCTGGTCGTCTTCCTTCTTGATCGATGATATGGCCCAGGCATTTAATTTCCTTCATGAAAAAATCGCATTTGTTTTCTTTTACCTTGAACCCATAGCTTTGTATTCTCTTAGACACCTCTTGTACGTGTTCCCAGTGTTGTTCAACACTTTCGCTATTTAACAATACGTCATCCAGGTATGCAATCGTGTACTCTAGTCCGGTGAGCATAGTATCCATTGTCTGTTGGAATATAGCCGGCGCGACCTTAATCCCAAATGGTAATCTTTGGTATTTGTAAAATCCTTTGTGTGTGTTTATGCACAGTAATTTTGAACTTTCCTCATCGACTAGAATTTGTAGGTACGCTTCACTTAAATCTATTTTCGAGAAAAAATTTCGGCCATTTAATTTAGTGAATACTTCTTCTGGACTGGGTAGAGGATAGTGGTAATCTTTTATCGCTGCGTTCAAACCCGTTGAGAAATCAGCGCATACTCGAATCTCTCCTGATTTCTTTTTGACGTAAACCGTAGGTGCGGCCCATTGACTGTATTCTACTTTTGTCAATATGCCTGTGTTCTCGAATCTAGTCAATTCTTGATCTATTTTTTCTATTGACGCAAACGGTACTCTCCTTTTTTTCTTGAAGATAGGTTAAACGTTTTCTTTTATTTCTATATTTGCTGCCATTTTTTTACATCTTCCGAGACCTGCTGAAAATACATCGAGGAAACTCTCTTTTAGTTTCTCTTTCAATTTATCTGCATCGGTCGACAAGCTTTTTACCTTTTGGCAGTACGTACTTATTGATAAATCCCAAAGTTCGAATTTTTGCATCCAGTCCGTTCCGTATAAGTTTTCTGTATTTCTTAACACATACATTTTTAATTTTTTCGACATTCTATTAAATGTCCAATTTTTAATCACTTCACCCACAGTTACCGACCTCGCAATTTTTTCCGTTTTTAACATGGCAGGTTTGTTCAGTTTTCTTCATGTTTGTACGTTAATAATAGTTAAGTCCGAGCCGGAATCCAACTGTAGTCTGACTTTTCTGTTTTGCATTTCAACTTGTACGTATTTTCTTATGTTAGTCACATCCGCTTGGTCAGTCCTTGTGATTCTTATTCTGATTTTGCTTTCTCTTCTAGTCCAACAATGAGAACTTTTATGTCCTATTTTTTTGCATGATAGACAAGTTTTAAAACGGTATGGGCAGTCTTTAAACCAATGCCACGCCCCACAGCGATAGCATGGACTGGGTGGTAATTCTTTTTTTATAATGACTCTTAAAAGTAGAACATTTTGTTTTACTTGTTTTTGCGGAGGGAAAATTGGTTTGGTTTGTTTCTGAGGAGGGAAAGTTGGTTTGTCTTCGTACTTTATGTATGTACGCGATGCCAGCTTCGTCTATATCTTTTGAGTCTTTCTTTACACTTATGCATCTCTGACAATCTTCGGCCAGTTTTTGAAGTGTCAAATCTTGTTCACTCTCCAATTTAGTAAGGATTCTGCGTCTCATTTCCGCGTCTTTGGTTGAAACCAGGCCTTGGATGTAAATTAAACACTTGAAATTGTCCGCGCTGAGTTCCGATAACTTAAAGTCATCACAATATTTGTTAACAATGGAAGCGAAAGTTATATAATCTTCGCTGTACTTTTTTGTTAGGTTCAGACATTTCCATCTTTTGTGGAATAGTGAGGTATTAGGAATGAAAAGTTCTGTTAAAAGTTTTATGGCTTCTTTGAAAGTTAACTCACTTGTTTTCCTCGGTAGGATATAATCTACGAATTTGGTATATTCGCATGTGCCTAATTATCTTTGTAAAAGACGTCTTTTCGTGCGTCTGACCAATCTCTGCAGTCAAATTCATATAGATCTTCGTAACTTCGGAAGTAAGTTGCAAAGGTTTTGTCTTCGTCGGGTGCATACGTGAAATCTTCGATAGTGCTCGAAATAGCATCTTGTGAGAGAATTGTTTCATTATCGGGATTTTACCCTTTATTTGACATTACACGTAGCAATAATTCTTGTAATTCAAGATGTTTATGTTCGTTTTTTTTTTTTTTTGCTGCTGTTCAAATTGGATTTTGATAAGTTCCACAATGGTTGACTTGAAATCTTCCACGTTAACGTAATTTTGTGTAAGTATTTTACCTTAGTGTAACCTGATATTCAGAAACCTGTGTACGCAAAAAAATTTCCTTTCTTGCCACAGTAAAATTGATGTCCAAAAAGAAAATTTCCTTTTTTTTTATATATATATATATTCGCGTAGAAATTGTTTTTTTAGAAATCTCCACGTAGAACTTGTTTTTTACAGCTTACTCGTCGAACTGTTATGTGCGACGGATAGCAAAAAAGGTATGTCTCCCGCGTAGAGAGTTCGTTTTTCTTTTGGGTTACCTCGTCGCCACTTGTTCTGGTCCAAATTCCTTGTACCACGGTGATGGTCCAAGGTTGAACCAATGAAGAATAACTCGAACACAGGTATGGAATAACACAGATATATTACAAACAGAAATATATACAGAGAAGTAGAAGTATTAGTAATGACTATCAGATTTGGTTAGAGTGAACTATGTTGTCTCGACAAGTATCACTATTCCAATGTTCATACAATAATCCTCTCTGCTCCCTCTCGAGGCGCAGTATTTATAATGTCCGGAATAGTCCATTATTATTATGGATAAGTTCCCATAACAGTTATCTTTTCTGTCTATTTCTATTTTTTTCAATTATAGTGAATTTTGCATGCCTTTTAAAATCATACTTTTTCTAGGCGGAAATGTTGCTCTACAGGTAATAATCTTTCGTGGGGAGTTGACTTGATCGAATTCCGATAAATATTAATTCTGTACTGAAAGTGTTTCAATATATATATATATATATATATATATATATATATATATATATATATATATATATATATATATTACGAAGATAGATAATTTTACAAGATTATAAAAAATATATAAACCAAGGTGTGACATTTATTATTTACTATTTTATAAAGAAATAATTTTGAAAAGATATCTTTTTATTCAAAAAACTTAACAAAATATATATACAATCTCCAATGTAATATTTATTGTTTGCCATTTTATAGATAATTATGAACACAATATTTTTATTCATAATTTTATAAAAACATCTATTAAATAATTGCATTGAATTAGTTATTTCGCATTTTTTTAAATGTTGTAAATATATAAAAATTCCTGGAAATAAATGGTCAAATAATGTTTATTATTTTTGTTGCAAATTCGCCAAGAAGAAAGTATATGTATAAATGCACTTTTATATGTACGGGTTTTATTAAAATTCTAATCATACTTATTTTTCAAACGGCAAACTTCACCGATGGAGTTAAAGGTAGTTAAAATAATAATGCTGTCATTGGAATAACCATCCTTTTGACACACCGCAAGCAACACGATTACTGTTTGCCGGTATCTCACTGTTTCTCCCTATTCGCATACCTTCATGATGTCCTTTGAGTTTCAAATCCATCACTCAATCCATTAGGAACTAATCAGGCTGGAGGTTACTGAATTTCAGTGATATTACTCTTACCGGTGTTTCAACGTGATGCGGCCATAGTCCTGGCCATGAAAGAGTTCGTGTAACTATCTTTTGTATTTAGCATTCCCAAGCTGTCACCCATCTAGTAACTGATCAGACTGGAGTTTGCTCCAATTCTGTGTTCTTAATCTTACCGGTCTTTCAACGTGATGCAGCGGTAGTCCGGGCCATGAAAGAGTTCGTGTAACTATGATTTTTATTTGGCATTCCCAATCTGTCACCCATCTAAGAACTGATCAGGCTGGACGTTGCTCAACTTCGGGGATGTTACTCTTACCTGGGTTTCAACGTGATGCGGCCGTAGTACTGGCTATGAAAGATTTCATGTAACTATCTTTTGTATTTAGAATTCCCAAGCTGTCACCCATCTAGTAACTGATCAGACTGGAGGTTGCTCAACTTCGGTGATCTTAATCTTACCGGTGTTTCAACGTGATGCGGCCGTAGTCCTGTCTATGAAAGTGTTCGTGTAAATATCATTTATATTTGGCATTCCAAAGCGGTCACCCATCTAGGAACTGATCAGGCTGGAGGTTGCTCAACTTCGGCGATCATACTCTTACCAGCGTTTCAACTTGATGTGGCCGTAGTCCTGGCCATGAAAGAGTTCGTGTAACTATCTTTTGTATTTAGCATTCCCAAGATGTCACATATCTAGTAACTGATCAGACTGGAGGTTGCTCCAATTCTGTGACCTTACTCTTACCGGTGTTTCAAAGTGATGCGGCCGTAGTCCTGGCTATGAAAGATTTTGTGTAATTATCTTTTGTATTTAGAATTCCCAAGCTGTCACCCATCTAGTAACTGATCAGAGTGGAAGTTGCTCAACTTTAGTGATCTTAATCTTACCAGTGTTTCAACGTGATGCGGCCGTAGTCATGTCCATTAAAGTGTTCGTGTAAATATCATTTGTATTTGGCATTCCAAAGCGGTCACCCATCTAGGAACTGATCAGGCTGGAGGTTGCTCAACTTCGGCGATCATACTCTTACCAGCGTTTCAACTTGATGTGGCCGTAGTCCTGGCCATGAAAGAGTTCGTGTAACTATCTTTTGTATTTAGCATTCCCAAGATGTCACATATCTAGTAACTGATCAGACTGGAGGTTGCTCCAATTCTGTGACCTTACTCTTACCGGTGTTTCAAAGTGATGCGGCCGTAGTCCTGGCTATGAAAGATTTTGTGTAATTATCTTTTGTATTTAGAATTCCCAAGCTGTCACCCATCTAGTAACTGATCAGAGTGGAAGTTGCTCAACTTTAGTGATCTTAATCTTACCAGTGTTTCAACGTGATGCGGCCGTAGTCATGTCCATTAAAGTGTTCGTGTAAATATCATTTGTATTTGGCATTCCAAAGCGGTCACCCATCTAGGAACTGATCAGGCTGGAGGTTGCTCGACTTCGGGGATCTTACTCTTACCGGGGTTTCAACGTGATGCGGCCGTAGTCCTGGCTATGAAAGAGTTCGTGTAAATATCATTTATATTTGGTATTCCCAAGCTGTCACCCATCTAGGAACTGATCAGTCGGGAGGTTACTCAACTTCGGTGATCTTACTCTTACCGATTTCTGCGTGGTGCGGCCGTAAGCCTGGCTATATAAATGTTCGTGTAAATATCATTTATACCTGCTATTCCCAAGCTGTCACCCAACTAGTAACTGATCAGTCTGGACTTTGCTCAACTTCGCTGATCTTGCTGTTACGGTGTTTCAATTTGATGCAACCGTAACCCTGGCTTTGAAAGAGTTCGTGTAAACATCATTTATACCTGGTATTCCAAAAGATCACCCTTTTAGTAACTAATCAGCCTGGAGTTTGCTTAACTTCGGTGATCTTACGGTGTTTCAATATGATTTGGCCGTAAGAACTTACAACCTATGGGACAAAATTACAACATAAGAAATGGGTTACAATCGAGGCTATATAAACAAATGTCAGTTAATATGCGTACAAAGTAGACGTGACTTTACTGCAGCCTATATGGTACAGTGGATAAAGTCGTTGGTTAGATCCAGTGACAGACCCAAAGAGTGTGAGTTCAATACCCGGTTCAGGCAGTGGAGAACTTTCAGAGGGAAAATTACCAGGAGATAACTGATAACTGACATCCATCAAAACATGGATCGTGGAACTAGAACAGTCTACTCCAGTGATCGAAATAAAGGGTTCGGTTCGAAATTCCAACCACCTGAAGAAGGCCGGAGCGTACAACGGCCGAAACGTTGTGACAAATATAGCGACAAAGATGAGGACAATAGTCCGACTAATGTAAATACTGTGCAGCCTATATGTTTGAAGATCCAAGCAGTTGCTGTAAATTGCAAAAACTAACGAAGCCTACTGTATTTCTCGTGAACGAAATTGAAGGCCAGAAGTTGAGGCTTTTTTTTTTTTTACACAAAGTATACGTTTTCAGACATTTTATCTCAACTTAAAAACCTCTTATTTGAAACGGAAAGATTGCAAATACATTTTCGCAGAACAGATAATAAAACACAAAAGATGCAGCCGTTGATAGTAAAAGTGTTAACAAGTATTTTTCCTTTCGGAATCAGCATAACTGAACGTCTTTTGTCTCAAAGACATCAAATTCGCTGAAATCGATTAAAACATGACTAAAGGTAATACGCAAGATCGACTGTTTTCTATTACATTCGAGTTTTCCCCGCTCGTATTGATAATTCTCATTCTGTTATGTTTTTCGCTTCCTTTATACACCCCCCCGCCACCTTTGTTAACATATGTTTAAAATTGCAACAGTTTTGCTCACAAGATAAAGTTTGTTCATATTTTGGTAAGTTATTTTATAGTTTTCGCTTTTCATTCTTAATAAAAGACAATATTATTTTTTATTAACATGGTTTACTAATATATACATATATTCAATTATAGGATTGGTGTATACGGAATAAATTCCAATAACCCATAACTACTATTCTTAATAAAGTGCTCAATACAGAGTAGAGCAAATATAATCTACAAGGTAACCAAAAAAGTTCTGTCCGTTTTTAAAGGAAAAAAAGAAAACGATTCACAATATGTGTAACTTATATTTAGTCTTCGAAATAATCGCCATCGGCATCTAGCACCTTCTGCCAACGTGTCTCCAGCTGTTCAATGCCCTTGCGGTAGAACTCGGGGGGGGGGTGACGCAAAGAAGTCCGTGAGGGCTTTGCGCAAGTCTGTTTCATTGGTGAAGGATTTCACACGAAGATGATTATCCAGGTAGTGGAAGAGGAGGTAATCGGATGGCGCAAGGTCAGGTGAATAAGATAGATGGCAAAAAGTCTCCCGCCCAAGTTGCTGTATGGTATCCCTGACCACTCGCGCGACATGCGGCCTGGCGTTGTCATGGAGGAAAAGCGCACCTTGGCGATTCACCAGTGCTGGCTCCTTCTGACGCAATGCCTGTTGCACACGTTTCAATTGCTGCAAGTATAAGTCTCCAGTGACAGTTTGGCCCGTTGGTAGCAGTTCATAATGAACCACTTGACGACCTATACACCAGACACAAAGCATAATCTTGCGTGTGTGCATAGACGGTCTTGCGGTGTGAGGGACAGCATCCTGAGGAGACAACCAATGCCTGGAACGCTTGGGAGTTTCGAACAGAACCCACTTTTGAGAAAAGTATACAGAGAAGAACGGCGAAAAAGATCAGGGTGTCAGATGTCGATAGACATTACACTTGAATATTTAAAGATTATAGTTATCAGGGAAGCAAGCAAGAGGAAATGAGTTCCACAGACGGGAAGTGCGAGAGAAGAAGCTGTTTGAGTAGAAGAGGTGGTTACATTTAACCGTTTTGACAGTGAAAGGGTGGGGTAGATATGCCAACCTAGTAGCTCGCTTAAATTCATGCATTCTGGGAACCAGCGAAAGTAGCTAGTCGGAACAGTTGCCGTGAAAATACCTGTAAAATAGACAGAGGGAAGCCACGACACGTCTGTGAGAATGAGACTGTAGACGAGATGCCAGATCACATTGCATATCCGTCTCTGTATTTTGTCGAAGACCTCGAGTCGGAGCACCAAACTATATATGACAGAAGTACTCCATGCAAGCAAGGAGGAATGGTTGATTTACAGATTTGAAGGATGGGCTCAGTTATATATATATATATATATATATATATATATATATATATATATATATATATATTATAAATTTACTAATTTAAAATATGGTTCCATCGCTACACAGGAATTACCATGTTTCAAAAACAGAAACTAAAAACTTCAAATTTACTGTTTACTGCAGTTGATAATTACTGCTTACATAAATCATGTTACCTGATGTCAGACGAGCTTCAGCGTATCAAACGTCTTATAGTATGGTCACATCATCGTTGCTTGATATGTTACTGTTGTGGTGGGATCCACCTAATCTGCATAGGTGACTACCAACTATATAAATAGTGGTTGGTACCGGAAGACGGGGGAGGAGGAATCACGAGATCCAACTAGAGACTCTGATCGACTGCGACTAGTCAACACATTCTCCAGGAACGTCTTCCCAGAAATATACAGAAATACTATATGTACTTATTGTGTACACTTTCTTGTTATAATACATTCTTGTTCTAAGTACATTTTGTGTTGCATTATTATTCCATGCAATAGGCGAGATTCAACATTGAGTCAAGACTCAACAATGGCGACGAAGTAGAACGAACCATACGCCAAGTTTCAACAATGGCAAAGAAGTAGAACGAACCATACGGAAAGAAGAAAGAATTAATAGTGAGTGTTTTCAACAATTGGGACAAGTCATTGAAGAACCCAGGCTGAAAAAAAAAAAACTATTAATTCAAAGTCCAACGTTAACATAACCACGAAGGATTCTGAACTTCTGGATATGTAAAACTCGTTAAAAGACGACTAAGCATAAAGGAACGTTCACTCAGAAAAATTGAAAGGTGTCGTAAACGAGTAACGGTAATTTTAAATTAAAAAATTATCTACAACGAGACACCCGCTAAAAAGAAAAATTGGCCGACTACAAAAACATGCATGGATTAAAAGGAGCACAAATACACCGGGTCGACTTTGAAAGGTAACAAACTTTAAAAAATTATTTTTTTTAAATTATTTGTTCAACAATATAGTGACGAATTACCTCTGATAAGAAAATCAGACGTTGTCATTGAAATACGCGAACAGAAGTCGAAAACGGAAAAAAAGTCCGACGCTCTCTGTTCACGAAAAAAAAAAAATACCAAAGTTGATTAGCACGGGCGTGAATGTAAAAGCAAGACATAAAATAGAAAAGTCGTACGTTGTTTCGATTTTTTTTGGTCAGCTTATATGATATCCGTGGATACACACATTAAAAGTATATTCCTTGTTGCATGAACACTATCAGCTAAAGATGGAGGAACTATCCAAAGTCATATCTGAATTATTAAAATCCCAGCAGTTGAGTCAACAACGTCAGCAAGAACAACAGATAGCACAGCAAAAATATCAAGAACAACAGATAGCACAGCAAAAATATCAAGAAAAAATATGGCAAGAACAACTGATAGCAATGCAAAAATATCAAGAACGTCAAGAGGAAAGATTTTTAGAAATTCAAAAGTTAACACTGGAGAAATTAACCAACTATCAGGCAAATGAGGGAAATTCTTCATACTATAATAACACCATATTTAATTCGCTGGAAACTTTCAACTATGTGCCAGACGAAGAAAAAACGTTTGAAGCGTACTTTAAACGATATGAAGATATTTTCTACACAGACTGTGAAAACTGGTCGAATTCAAGAAAAGTCAGTCTATTACTAAGAAAGCTAGGTACAGCAGAACATAGCAAATTTGTAGATTTTATTCTACCGAGAAAAACAACTGAATTGGAATTCTCGGAAACAGTGAAATTGCTAAAAGAGCTGTTTGGAGCAAATATGTCGCTTTGGCATAAGCGATGGTTATGCATGAATGTCTCTAAATCCGACGATCAGGATTACTTAACATATGCATCTATAGTAAATAGACACTGGGACAATTTCAGATTGGCAGAGATTACGGTTGAAGAATTCAAGTGCTTAATTTTTGCTCAAGGACTGGTATCCAGTAAGAGTGCCGAAATAAGACGTAGAGTTTTGTCTAAACTCGAATCTGAACAAGGCCTTACCCTGCAAAAGTTAGCAGAGGAGTTTCAACGGGCCGTAAAGTTAAAGAAAGAGTCGCAAAAAATCGAAGAAGCTGGCAGTGCTTATATTAAAAAAATAAAAAAGCAGCCAAATTACCCATCAGAGAAAAATTGGAGAAAAAATTCACCGTATTTTAATAATAGACAAGAAAATAAAAAGAACGAAAATAAAAAAGTCCCACCATATAATTGCAGACGTTGTAACGAAAGACATTGGGAGGTAAATTGCCCATATAGAAATAAGAAATGTTTCGTGTGCCAAAAGAATGGTCACAAAGGATCGTGTTGTAAAACGAAAAAATTCAATAGCCGAATTAGACAAACAAATTCGAATATCAAATCAGATAGAGATTTGAGGAAATATGTGACGACTGAAATATTCAAAAAGAATATCAAATTTCAACTCGATTCGGGGTCAGATTTAACAATAATGAACGATAAAACATGGAAAATTTCAAAAAGCCCTACAATAATGAAGTCAACGAAACTCGCTCGAACGGTAACTGGAAAGCAAATTAACTTCGAAGGCGAGGTTGTACTTCCAATGAAATTGAATGGGATCGTTAAAAAAATAAAAGTTTTCATTCTGAAAAATGGAGAAAACTTGTTGGGTACAGATTTTATTGAAACATTCGAATTGTGGGATAAACCGTTAAACTCATTCTGCAGAAAAGTAGAAAGTAATACGCAAACAAGACAGGACATTAAAGATGAATTAAAGAAAAAGTTTCCGGAAACCTTTACACCTGGTCTTGGAAGATGTAACAAGTTTGAAGCTAAATTTGAATTAAAAGAAAATACTATGCCTATATTTAAAAAGAAACGTAACGTGCCTTTCGCAAGTGGTGAGAGAGTAGTAGTACCAAAAAAGTTGCAGAAAAGAATCCTACGGGACTTTCATATGGGTCACCCGGGGATTAATAGAACAAAAAGCTTAATGCGAAGCTTTGTATATTGGAAAGGAATGGATGTGGATATCGAAAACATGGTTCATCGATGTAAAGGGTGTGCGTTAGCAGCTAAGGCACCACCTATAGTACACAAACCATGGCCAAAGACGGATCATCCGTGGGAAAGATTACACATTGATTTCGCTGGTCCAGTAGAAGATTATTACTACTTAATAGTGGTAGATAGCTTTACAAAATGGCCGGAAGTACTACGCTGCAAAAAACCTACGTCCAATACCACAACAACTTTTTTGCATGAACTATTTGCACGGTTCGGTGTGCCAGAGTGTATTGTGAGTGACAATGGTACACAATTCACTTCTGACGATTTTAAGGAATTTTGTGAGTTATATCAAATTAACCACATAACGACGCCGCCGTATCATCCGAGATCCAATGGACTCGCAGAAAGATTTGTAGATACGTTAAAGCGCGCTCTGAAGAAAGCCTCAGGAATTCCAACGGAAAAGGCGCTTCAGCAATTCCTACAAGTATACAGAATCACGCCTAACCAGAGAACACCATCAAACATGGTACCAGCTGAACTAATGTTCGCTAGGAAAGTTAAGTCAGTGTTTGACAAGCTTTTGCCAGGAAGAAATAGAATAAAGAACACTATGTATACAGCTAGAAAAAGATACACCCCCGGAGAGAAGGTCTTTTTCAAGTGCTATAGAAACAACATTGAGTTCTGGGAGCGAGGCATAGTGGACAAGAGAATCGGTGACCTGATTTACATAATAAAAGGGCCGAAGAATACTCATAAAAGGCACCAGAACCAACTCAAAAAATGCTACGTGCTAGAGCATGAAGAGAGTATACCGGATGAGGAGGAAGATCCCATTGATGTAATGTATGATACTTTTCAAGTAGAACCTCCGCAGAGTGCTCCTGAACCGAGAAGATCCGGTAGGAAACGGAAGTTCACGGACCCATTGGACGTGAATCCAAAACGAAAAAGATATTGAAAAAAAAAACATATATACAAAAAAAGCTTTGCAAAGGGGATCTACAAGAAATAACCATATCATCATCCCATATAGAAGCCAGTTTGAAATCCAAAAGGATTCCAAGGCTTGGGAGGGGGGTGTTGTGGTGGGATCCACCTAATCTGCATAGGTGACTACCAACTATATAAATAGTGGTTGGTACCGGAAGACGGGGGAGGAGGAATCACGAGATCCAACTAGAGACTCTGATCGACTGCGACTAGTCAACACATTCTCCAGGAACGTCTTCCCAGAAATATACAGAAATACTATATGTACTTATTGTGTACACTTTCTTGTTATAATACATTCTTGTTCTAAGTACATTTTGTGTTGCATTATTATTCCATGCAATGGGCGAGATTCAACGTTGAGTCAAGACTCAACAATTACTTAATTTAGTGAACCATTACGACTGTTTGCAGTGGTCGATTTTTCGTATCGCTCGCAAGTATTGACATGTGACAAAGTAATTTAACCTTAACTCTCTTCTTGTTCTTCTTGAATCTAGAGACTACCTACGAAATATATAGTGTCACATCCTCACTATGCAAGGTGTTGATGCCGTGGAGTAAGTAGATTTTACGAGGTGAACTTACAATCCTCACGCCCAAATGGTATTAAATAGTTATCATTCTCCACGACTGGCTATCAACCAAAACCGAACATGATGGTCAGATAACAGTCGGGTAAGGCATGGTACACCATTATTTCTGTAGCTGATATCGGGTATTAGAAACTGCCTCGTATATATTGCTATATGTCTAACAATATTAATCTAATTACTGTAATCCTCTTTGTATAAGACGTTGTTTTTTTTTCAGCAGCCAAAAGTCTCCATCCCATTTCCTCCAAGAATCAAAATGGACAAAATCGGGTTAAATTTGAAATTATTTATTTACCGGATAGATAATATCCATCTAATGGCATATTACAATAAAAGGAAATAAGTCTTTGAAATATTTCTTGTAGAGGCTCGCTATGGGGCATAGTACCGCGGCCAATCCTTTGTGGTAAAATCTCAGATTAATAAACACTGCCGATATAAACAACTTATTATTTTTATCTCATACCCCTTCAGAATCGAGTCGATCATTACTTAATGATCGACTCCGTTCAGAAGAGATATTACATAAAAATAATTAAGTTGTTAAATTCGTTCGAAAATGCGATCACATTAAAAAAGGAAGCCGTGGAGAGCAATTATCGTATACATTCTGAAGGGATATAGCATTAAAACATAAAAAAGGTATCGAGCGTAAGTTCACCTTCATTCTGTAGGTATATGACATAAAAAAGGAAACCGTGGAGAGAAATGATCGTATAAGTTCTAAAGGTATATAGCATTAAAACAAGAAAACCGTCGAGAGTAATGATCCACTTCGTTCGGAAGGGATATCACATTAAAAACGGAAGCTGTGGAGAGCAATTATCGTATACATTCTGAAGAGATATAGCATTAAAAAAATCTATCAAACGTAAGATCACCTTCGTACTGAAGGGATATGACATAAAAAAGGAAACCGTGGAGAGAAATGATCGTATAAGTTCTAAAGGTATATAGCATTAAAACAAGAAATTTGTCGAAAATGGAATCTCTGGAGAGCAATTATCGCAAGTTTTGCAAACAGACAATTAGCGACTGTGTTGTTTTGCATATGCTTACGAATGAAAAAGTAAACAAAATGTCCCTTTTTTTTATTTCTTTTTTTATTTTGCTTTTTATTATTTTCATTTTTTCCTCCTCCTTTTTCACAAGTTTATGCTATTTTAGTAATAAAATCAGCAAAATTCAACTCTCCTTTGTTCCTGACCATCCACTACAATAAATATTACATTTTTCGGTGCTAAATATGACTTTGTCTAATAAAGGGTCATTTCGACGTGGTGTAATAGATAACAAACTTGTCTTGATAGATCAGTTCCGACTGAGGAGTGAGTTCGACCCTCACTAGGTGCCTCACACTTTCGGCCTGATATTAAATCTAATCTACGCTTAGAAAATCATGCCGGGTGGGGTTTATATCGTCTCTGGGTTGCGTCTCTGTCTTTGGGCAGAGTGCGACTCAGTTGTCCGCGGACAGAGACGCAGCTGACGAAAATAAATGCTGTGAGCTACCTGAACGGCTGCCCGAGGCTGAACCTCAACCCCATAGCACTAAAAGAGAGTGTCGATAGTCATCCCGATGCCAACGCTACCGGCAGTTGCGATGACTGGGCATTTTTGTGTCCTTGGCCCGGGTGTATGCGCTCGGGTTCCCTACATTAAACCCGAAGTTGTGTCACATCCCGTCTTAGTGGGGAGACCAAGGTAAATAATATTTAGTCTAATATTATAAGCTTATACTTAGTGTTGTTATTATATTACAATCATGCGTTTTATACGTGAAAATAAGATTCTTTTCCTGGAATTTCTCTTTTCTAACCATGTCCTCTCTACCGATCTATACACAAAGGATTATGGTAAATATCTAATGAATTGGTTTTCGTTTGGGTTAGGGATATTTAGTCCAAGGGACCATTTCCAATTTATATGAAAGCGAACGTTTTTCTGTATTTCAATCCTCTTGAGTTGTGTCAGACAATGTTAGTCTAATTAATTGCCCTGTAATATGGTTCTACTTTGTGTTATAAAGTCGAATCGACCATTAATACTCTTCCTGAAGTTGATTGATTTTTAGTGGTTAAAACCAATTGCCTTGTTTTTTACGGTATATCAACCTCTATCGGTATTTACTGCAGAAATCTAAATATTGTGTACGCAGTTTCTTTTTTTTTTCTTTTGAAGATAATAATAGTTTAATGATACAAGTCTTACTAATTAACCATGGTTGGGGGGAAAGCGGTGGATTCATAGCTTTATCAAGAGTATTTGCGCGTAAATCAACATAACAAACGCAACTCGAATTGGAACTCGGCTCTCCAATTAACAATTCCAAGACATTATCAATTATGCCACACGCACATCCAAGCTTACAGCACCTGGTATTCCTAAGTGGTTACCCATCTAGGCACTGACAAGGCTCGACGGTGCTTAACTTCGGTGATCGTACGGGAACCGGTGTTTCTACGTGATCTAACCGTAAGTACAGCTGCCTTCTATCTGACAATATTAATCTAATTAATTATTTATAAAGTGATTTTTCGTTGGTTAATGAAATATTTAGTTAGATCGATTAAAACACACTGCATTAATTTCGATCGTTCTTAGTGCTTCGATCCTATTGTCTTGTGCCTGACAAGATTATTAAAATATCTATAGGATATCTACACAAGAGGTCGATTGCTTTTTAGTGTTTCCGGATACAATTTATGTAGTTGCTCTTAAGAAGAGCCTATATCTATCCCCCATTCCTGGCAAAACTGTTTAACCGCTAGCTGAAGGAGACATTTTTCTCAAGTCTATGAAAGGTGTCACAAGAAATCGGGGGAACACTAATCTCCGTCGCAATATCACCCCCATCAACATCCTCGGTGTCATCGGCAATCTTTTTGTACCTATCATGTGCAAGGCGGTTGTTAATCACCTCAACAAAAAAGAACCTCCTTAGCTACAAACATTATGGATTTCCTTCCTCTATGTTCACTTTTTATATCTTAACTCTAGTTATTCATAGAATCAAGCGAACGCTTAAAAGAATGTTAAAAATCCATCACAAACAGTGCAAATGCTTTTGAGAAGTTGTGGCAGACGGGGTCGCTACACAAACCATCCAACTACAGTGGCCTAAGTAAAGTTTTTAGCCAGGAGAAATAAACTACATCCAATTTCGAAATTTAATTGCGTAATCCCTACTCAACATAAATAAACAGTATTTGGAACTGGTATAGAGCAGGTCCTCCATTTGCTAATTTCAGTGCTTGTATTCGAATTTTCATGGATTTGATCAAGTTATCAACAATCGTCTGATCCATATTTTGCCACTCCTTTAGCAATGTTTCTTTAACGGTTGCCACTGACGTGATTTTGGTTGCACGCTTTCGAAGTCTTCGATCAAGGTGCATCCAAACGTGCTTTACTGGATTCATGTCAGGACTTTGAGCTATCCTGCAAACATTCAGTGTTCCAAGTCTAATTCTGATTTCTCCAAACATAAACCTGTCTTGAATTCGAATATTGGCAGAATTTACTTTCATCTTACCAACATAACGACTGCCAAAATTCATAATCTTTGGTCGCGTATACTCTCGTCCAATCCATACGAAGGTTCCTGTTAACCTCTGAAATCAAGGGCTTCTTTCTTGCAACTCTTCTTTGATAGCCTAGCTCTTTCAGAGTCTTTCTCACCGCATATGGCGACATTTCCATGCTGTTGGTGACATCTTTGACGACGGTTTCTGATGACTTCCCTATTCAGTGCTCTTTTTCGTTCGCTCAGACACGATGCTTGGTCTTCCTGGACGTTGTTCTACACGACAATGGCATTCTTCATTAAATTTCTTGACAATATTATTAACCGTTTGATTAGTAACCTGGAAAAAATAGCAATTTCTCTATTTGACTTGCCACACTGATGCCATCCTATAATTGGCCCTTGTTGAAATTTATCAATTTCCTTACTTCCGCGAACTTTCAATGCAAAATATAAGTCAACTATCGTACATAGATGAGAATAGCTTGATACTAACACGGTATAGACTGAAAAAAAAGAAAAGACGTTATTGCACAAGCCAAAATTAGTATAATTAAGGGTGGCTAAAAATTTCTCATAGCCCACTGTACGGCATGCGTGTAAGAATCCTCTTGATTATAAAGTCCTTCTTATCGAGTAGATCCATGAAGGTCATTGTCGATAGTCATTTGAAGACCATGAGATTAATGCAGATTATTTGCACCACAAATAACATAAACCATTCAGCTATTGCATCCTTGGAAGAGTTCTCTCGATTATCAAGTCCTTCTTATCGAGTAGATCCATAAAACTCATTGTCGCTAGCCAGTCATTTGGAGCCTATGAGATTAATGCAGGTATGAGCGGATAGGACAGATAGATTTTTCACTTCTTTGGAAAATCAGAATTGCACTCGATGCGAGAGTTAGAGTTTGAGACGATAAAAATTAAACTCATGGATTTCACTAGTTTGGGGGCATTTAGTTTTAAGAGATCGTCCTGGAAAATATACGGAAATATATAATTTCCGCAGGTTTTAGCTTACAAACTAACTTCAAATTTTTATTATTTCAAGAATAAATCTAAATAAAGGTAATATCTTTTGTATTAGATGCATCGAGTTGGAAAATATATCCAAACTAGAATTCTAATTACGAATCGCCACAAGGAAAATATTCAATTTTTTTTATTGCATTCGATAAGTAAAACTGATTTTTTTATAAAATGTAAAATAATACAAAAAATACTACTCGGTGAATTAGATAATAAATATTAAATACATAAAAGTGTATACTGCTGGCCACAAATTATAAGACAAAATGTTTTAAATTTTCATTGTTTATTAAAAATCGCACAAAATCTACAGCAGTGTATAACATTACATCAAAATATTGCTAAATTATTCAGTAGAATTTCCTTTTCAAGGAAAATTAAGGTCTTATTTGATGGCACCATGATTTAGTGATAATGTGCTTGTGTCATGCATCCTGTCGATACACCATTTGTAAAATTATAAATTTTATAAGGCTGTTGGCTTCAAAGATCAACGGAATGAAATTCCAACTCTACGATTTTTTAACCTAAACATAAACTTTAATCTCGTTTCCTCAAAACATAATAAGGATTTAGAAGAAAATATTTTTTGTCGTCATTTAGTATGTCAAATTCCAACTTTCAAATCGAGTGCAATATCATGATTTCAAGTCCAGCTTCTCTAGTGCCGCGAGGCTCTCTTCTCGTTCCTATCCTGTTAGGCCTATATATGAACGATCTTCCCCAGTTTATGGGAACATGAGTAACCAAAATCTGACAACTGATCTCTTCTTTGATCTTGCTTCAACTACTTAAATTTGGGGGTGGCTTCACCCCCAAAAAGCAATCTAGTAACGTTTCATTACAATAAAGCAGACCCTGTGTTTATCCCGGTCATTCTGAATAGTTGTACTCTTGTTGAGACTTCTTGCCTGGAATGTCTGTTGAGACTAAAACTCACTGGAGACATCAGGTAAAAATTGTATAATGCGATCCATCTTTAAAAGTTCTAGAGAAATGGTCGGTTTCTTGTACCTCCCCAGAAATTATCTGGGTTCTTCTGCCATTCGCTTTACAAGAGCCAGATCAAATGAAAAAATGGAGTATTGTTGCCACATCTGTACTAGAGATGCTAAATCCTCACTTTCCAGCCTTGACAGTGCTCAAAAGACGTTTGCGCGGAATATTAGATGCTGAATAATTCTCGATTCCTTTCTCAATCCATTCTTCAAAGACGAAACTTCACAAGCCATTCGCTACTCTATCACTATTTTCATTGCAGTTGTTCAGATAAAGATTGTTTTGCTTGAGTAATGAATATTTAGTTTAATCGATCTTTACCCCACTAGACATATATTTTGCGCGGTTCCAAGTTTGCATAGGATTATAAAGTACGACTTTAAATTTATTACATTATGCTTATGTCATTTTATTTAATGTTTTGTATCTTGATGTGGTTGTAGATAGCGCAACAGGAATTTGCTTTCATGTCTGAGCTAGCAAATGAATTCCGATCTTTTATGGTGGTGTTCGTCTTGCTCTGGAAAGGAGATTAACGCCATTTTCTTCGTTTGGAACAAAGAAAGAAATGGTTTTAAGAAAGAAAGAAAGAAAATGTAGAAAGATGAAAAGAAAGTTAAAAAATGAAAGAAAGTCTTACAAAGATAGAATACGGGAAGAGAGAGAGAAAAAAAGGAAAAGAACAAGAAAAATGAAGACAGAAAAAAAAAGTAAAAAAGAAAGAAAGAGAGAATTAAATGATGTCTTGTAAATATAGTACAAAGAAAGAAAGAAAGAAAGAAAGAAAGAAAGAAAGACGCCGAATAAGAAAAAAAAATAAAAAAGGGAAGAAACAGACTTAGAAAAAGAAAGAAGCTAAGAAAAAGAAAGAACGAAAGAAGCAAAGAAGCTCATTAAGAAAAAGAAAGAAAAACCTAAGAGAAAGAAAGAACGATAGATCAGATAAAGAAATAAAGAAAAATATAAATAAAAAAGAAAGAAAGAATCTAAGAAAAGGAAAAAGATAGAGAGAAAGAAGTTCAGAAAAAGAGTTTACGAAAGATAGAAATAAAGAAAGAAAAAGATAAGAAAAAGAAATAAGATAGAAATAAAGAAAGAAAGAAAATAAGAAAAAGAAAGAAAGACAAACTAAGAAAAAGAAAGAAAGACTATAACTAAGAAAAAGAAACAAACAAAAAATGATAGTAAGATTAAGATTAAATAATTAACGATTGTCTGTATTGACAGATTGGGATCGATGTGATTGCTGAGTCGGCCTAGTTTTCTATTTCCAGCGTTGTTATATCGATTAAAACTTTTGCAAATGGTTTATTGTATCTACACTGAGTAGAATACGTTTTTAAACAAAATGGAATTAAATTTCCCCGGAAAATGTTCTCAAGGCACAAAAATGGATGCAGAAAGTAGCTCCAAGGACAAGTTGCGTGTTGTTTTACTCGGGAAAAGAAAAAAGAAAAGAACGCGGAAAAGGGAGGAAAGACTGTAAGGAAGAAAGAGTACCAAGAATAAAAGGAGAGGTAGAGAAAGAAGCTAAAGGGAGATAAATGTGGAGAGTGGAATAGAAAAGTAGAAAAGGAGAGGGAACGGGAAAGAGAGGGAAAAACAAAATGTAGAGAAGACGTAGATGAGAAATGGGGAAAAGAGGGGAACAGAGAAAGAGTGGGAGAAAAGGGGCGAGGAGATACAAAGGAAAAAACATAGTACGGGAAATGAAGAGTAAGAGAAATAGAGTAAGAGAATCTAGGCGAAGAAAAGAAAAAGGAGAGATAGATAGGAACACGAAGAGAGAGTCTGAGAAAAATGGAAAAAGAGAAGAACAGAGAGATAGGAAGATGAAGTGAGAGACAGAAAAGAAGAGAAAGGGGTAGAAAGTAAAAAATAGAAACGGAGAGAAAGAAATCATAAAGGAGAGAAGGAAAGATAGAAGACGAGAAACAGGGACAGAGAGAAAAAGAAATGGGACGAAAGAGAGAGAGAGAAAGAAGAAGAGAAAGTGAGAGGAAGTTATATGGAGAGAAAGATAGGAAACGTAGCAAAAGCGAAGGACAAGGCAAAAAAAAAAAGAAAAACAAAGAAAAATAGCCAGAAACCGGAAGAGAAATGGATGGGGATAAAAAGGAAAGGGAGAGAAAGAGAACGAAAGGAAGAGAAAAGACGATAAAGGGAGAGAGAGGAAGAGAAAAGAAATAGAAGAGAGAGAGAAAGAAAGAAAGAGTGAAGGAGAAAAAAGAGAAAGACAAGAAAAGACAAGAAAGAAAGTAAAGGGAAGAAAAAGAGGAAAAGAAAGGGAAAGAGAGGAAGCAAAAGGCAGAGGAAAGAAATGAAACAGGGAAGGAGAGGATAATAAAGGGAGAGGAAGAGAAAAGAAAAGAGAGAATTCTTGGCTGAATGAAGCGTCAAAATGAATGTAGAAACAATTCGAAACTCATAATCTTAAGCAGCAAAATTGTGGGACAAATCTAAAAACATACGGTAGCCTCCCGGTCGTACAGAGTTTAGTTAGATCGTCTGGATAACTATTACAACTAGGTAGTGAGTTCATTCTTTAACTGGTGTCCATATTCGTGGCCTTGTGCCAAACTTAGCTTAGTGAACAACATTAAGTCCTTCGACGGATAGTGAATTAGGCTCAATGACCATTACAATTTAGGAGTGCAATCCATAATGAGTGACCTACAGTTGTGTCGCTGAAACCACCGTTCCTCGTTCGATCATCGAAATTAGGCAGCGTCGGGCCAGGTCACTAGTTAGGTTAGGGACAACTTCCTACTATTCGACATATGTTTCGACTTTAAATAACCCACAAAAGGTAGGTAAACCGTAAAAAACACTTGTCTCCAATTAATCCAAGATTTATCATATATAACATTTAAAAATATATTTTGTAATCTGTTTATCACTTTTCAATAATAAAATAAAAAAAAAATTAATCTGTTGGCAGCATTAGCCTTACTTCTATATCAATGGCAATCTGTTTTCGTCTTCATTTTCCTGATTCTTAATACTTTGCTTAGGTTTTAGATAGCATCTTTCGTTATCCCAATGCAGCTTCGGTTTTCAGTGTCGCCCTTTTCCTTCCTCTGTTCAAACACTTCCCAGATTGATTTTTTTTAATGAATTCACCTCAAGACGCTAGGGGCAAGTGAAAGAGAATGGGAAAATTTTAGAAGAGAGAAGAAACCCAATCCTAAACAGGAAACAAGGGATTAACATCTACTCCTGTTCAAAAGACAGGTGAGGTGATATCTAAATTGCTCTGTTTGTTTGTTTTTTGCCATCTCCAATTTTTAATTTGAATGTCGAGCTGTACCTTTTGCTGACAACCATGTATTATGTCTTCTTGTAAATTGATGTCTACTTCTTACTTTTCGCTTTCTTTCACATCCTTTCATAGGAGTTTCAGTACCTTCCTTTCTGTATCTGTCATATCTATGTACCTGGCGTATCTAGTGTTGTTAAGTGTGTAACCAACAATAATGAATCCTGGTAGGACTTTTAATTCTCTCAGGATTACGTCATTGTAAAGCTTGAAAAAGTCCGGCGAGAAAACACATCCTTGTCTCACGCCTCTTTCTATTTTTATATATTTACTGAATTCATTTTCTATCCTCATGCAGACGGTTTTTTCCCAGTGTAAGTTCTGGATCAAGCTTAACAAGAGTTAATTAGTTATGGTGCAAATAATCTTCATTCATCTCATGGGCTTCAAATGACTGGCTATCGACAAAGATCTTCCTGGATCTACTCGACTTGAGAAGAAGGACTTGATAATCGAGAGAACCCTTCCAAGGATGCCATAGCTGGAAAGTTTTGTTTTCCACACCTTGTCAAAAGTCTAATTTACATTAATTCCTGAAAAGTAACAATCCCTTTTTTCCTTTAAGCTTTTCCTATAAAACATAACTGCACAACCTTCTGCATCTCTCTCTCTCTCTCACTCTCTCTCTCTCTCTCTCTCTCTCTCTCTCTCTCTCTCTCTCTCTCTCTCTCTCTCTCTCTGATATATGAATATCGCATTTCTTGTTCTGATAGCATTTATGCAACACGACAGAAACATTGTCCCGTATGATGTAGCCTGGGATAACTCAGAAACCTGTATGTCAAATTTGACTCTTTGTTACCAAAGCAACTGACGGTTCCAGAAAGCTATTTCATAAAAGCGTCAATACACGCTTAATTTTAGACAGTGGCCATTGCCCGAAATAAAGTAGACTGACATCAACACACACACATATACACACATATGTAGTGTATTTCGGTAGCAATCCCATTTTATACAAGTTTCATTAAAGTGACCGACATTTACTGCGGTTAAATTTTTATTTACTTTGTTTGTTGGTAGCCGGGTCATGTAATTTAATAATTGCGTATTTGGGTAGCAATCCCTCTTTTATACAAGTTTCATTAAACATTATTGCTGAAAAGAAAGTAACCACAGTACATTGCCAGTCTTTTTATCGAAACTTGTTATTTTGTGAAGTATTTTTTAACAACCGTGTGTTGATGTCAGTTAACTTAGTCTGAATGAGTTTCCATTCGATAACCAAAATGGCGGCAAGCACGAGAAAACGCCGTCAGCTACTTTTTACTCATTTATTTTAAAATGATTAAAACTGAATGGTGAATATATATATATATATATATATATATATATATATATATATATATATATATATATATATATATATATATATGATCACAAAAATCTTTTTTATATCTCAAGAATATTGGAGAGATTTTATGACAAAGTGTAAAAAGTTTACTTGTCACGTCATCGGACTAATGTTGTTATGTTGGTAGGACAACATATGCGCACGGTGGAGGGGTTCTAGTAATTTACATATATTCTTCTTTCCCTATTACCTCGTGAAAGTCGAGATAAGTAGTTACGCTGAATTTACAAAAAAATAATATTGTTTAGAATTTTAACTAAAAACGTATATATATATATATATATATATATATATATATATTAAAGACATTTTTGATATGTTTAACGTTCTTTTTATAAATACAAGTATTTAAGTAAATGCTCTGTTTATATAAAAAGAACGTTAAACATATCAAAAATGTCTTTAATATATATATATATATATATATATATATATATATATATATATATAGTTGTGTATCTGGGCAGCAATACACCGTTTATAAAAGTTTTGTTGACAAGCATGGTACTGATTCACTTGTTAGCTCCCGACTCATGTAATTTTATAATGCATTTGGGCAACAATCTCTATTTTATAGAAGATTCATGAAAAAAAAACTGACAAGGTACTGTAGTACATTCCTTGTTGTCTGCCGGGTCATGTAATTTAATAATTGTGTATTTGGGCAGCAATCCTTCTTTTATACAAGTTAAAAACGAGTGACAATTTACTTTTCATTTACTCTCCTTGTTGTACCTATTGTTGTGATGAGCTTTCCTCTTTGGTATCTCGTCTTTATGAATTTAAACGCATTACTAAATTGGCAGCTAGGTTTGATCATTTGGCAATTCCAATGGCTAAATGTTACCGTAAGTTCTATGCTAACAGTTCCTTCACTTACATTTCTCGCTTGTGGAACTCTCTTCTGGCCTCTTGCTTTCAAGTCAATTTAGATCTCTAAAAGTGTACATGCAATGCCAATCGTCATCTTCTTAATTCCTGTTGCTTTATTGTTTTTCTTTTCTTTTCCTCGTATTCTTTCACGCTCAGTAACCCTTTACGTCTTAGTGGCTTTATTAGCAACCCTTTATGTATTAGTAGCTTTATTAGTAACCCTTTACGTCTTAGGGCCTTGATTGGTGTTCTGTCTGGTTACCCAGCACAAGAGACACCTCTGCCATTACAGCTGCAGCGCACATGTTTACGGGACTCGTGATCATTTTGGCTGCGATAATCATTTTACAGTTGAAATGGCTAGATGAAACCGCAAGTTCTATGCTAACAGTTTCTTCTCTTGCACTTCTCTCTTGTGGAACTCTCTTCTGGCCTCTTGCTTTCCAGCCAACTTCGATCTTTAATAATTTAAATGTAGTGCCTATCGTTATCTTCTGTCTTCTTAATTCCTGTTGTTTTATTGTTTTTATTTTATTTTCCTTGTATCCTTTCACGCTTCTTAACCCTTTACGTCTTAGTGGCTTTATTAGTAACCCTTTACGTCTTAGTGGCTTTATTAGTAACCCTTTAGGTCTTAGTGGCTTTATTAGTAACCGTTTACGTCTTAGTGGCTTTATTAGTAACCCTTAGCGTCTTAATGGCCTTATTAGTAATCCTTTACGTCTTAGTGGCTTTATTAATAACCTTTTAGGTCTTAGTGGTTTTATTAGTAACCCTTTATGCATTATTAGCTTTATTAGTAATCTTTTACGTCTTAGTGGCTTTATTAATAACCCTTTACGTCTTAGTACCTTGATTGGGGTGAAATGACTTAAAAGAAGAGTATATTGAATTGCTAAACGGTTGAGATTGTCCCTATTGTAATAAGTGCATTATAAAAAATGCCACGGAATTTTATCCTTTGGTTGAATGCGTTAGATTTAGCAGTGAGGATTTTTGCCCTTCAGAAGGTCTTTTTGTTTGGTACAGAACGATCAATCCGATAACTACTAGACACTTAAGGATACGGGATTTAGCATTATAAGTTCAAATCCAAGTTATAGGATCCAAAGTGTCATGCAAAAAGATAAATAATAATAATAATAATAAGAAGAAGAAGAAGAAGAAGAAGAAGAAGAAGAAGAAGAAGAAGAAGAAGAAGAAAATAATAATAATAATAATAATAATAATAATAATAATAATAATAATAATAATAATAATAATGCTTCGTGGAAATAATCAAAGATGCTCCCATCCTATCCAACCAGATGGTGAGCTCGGGCGTGGTGAGTTTGTTCACCAAGGTACCCACGGAGGAGGGACTCTCAGTAGTCAGAGACAGATTGGCCTCTGACTCATCCCTAGAAGAACGGACCAGTATTCCAATAGATAATCTGATGGAGATGTTGAATTTCTGTACACAAACAACACACTTCGGAATGGGATCACACATATATCGACAGGATGAGGGCTTAGCAATGGGCTCGCCAATATCGCCAGCAATGGCGAATATATACATGGAATACTTTGAGGAAATGGCATTAGAATCTATATCTCTAAAGCCAACTATATGGTTAAGGTACGTAGATGACACCTTCATACCCTGGTCACACCAGGAAGATGTCCAGGTTCTACTGGACCATGCGGACTCAATAAGACCTTCGATACAGTTCACAATGGAGAAAGAGAGTAACAACACACTCCCATTCCTGGGTGTTCTAATATCTCGAACAGAACATGGGTTCAAGACATCCGTATACCGTAAACCGATATTCACCGGGCAGTACCTCAATTTCAACTCCTACCGTCCATACAACGTAAAGATAGGGGTCGTCCGCTGCTTACAACACCGAACAAAAGTCATAAGTGGCGACCCAGAGACATTAGATAAAGAATTGGTTAGTATAAGTAGTACCCTACAATGTAACAACTACCTTGGGTACGTTCAGCATCCCCAATAAACTGGGATAGGCGGGTACAAGAGGAGGACAGCAACACTCAGAAAACAGTCTGCCTGACTTATGTGAAGGGGTTATCGGAGAAAATACAAAGAATCTGCGGTCCATATTACATCAGGCCAACCTTCAAAAGCTTGACGACACTTCGCAGCTATATCTCCCGAGTAAGACCCCCCCCCCAATAGAGGATAACATGACTAAAGACTGTATGTACGCTACCCCGTGCAGCTGCGGAAGAAAGTTAAGGCTTCAAGAACACCAGAAAGTTGTCACACGAGGGGAAATGGAATAATCAGGCGTGACTGACCACATATGGAGATAGAAGGGAGATCACCACCCTCTGTGATGTCAGGTTGAGATCATAGACAAGGAACACTATTGGGAAATTCGTAAACTTAAGGAATCAGCACATATGCTACGCCACAAAAATCTCCTGGACCGACCCAGCACAGAAATGAATACAATATGGGAATCAGTAATAAGGAGTGCCAGAGAAAAGTGATAACAAAGTTGCAATATGAGCTCTGGTAAAAACATGAAATGATAACAGCAAAAAAATGCAATATGAGCACCGGTAAAAAGGATTGCTGAAGACATTAGGTTTATAATACCCAGAAATTCATACACAGATGTCCTCAAGGACACATGTCACCGTGAATAAAGGCGTTGGTTAGATCCAGTGACAGGACCCAAAGAGTGTGAGTTCAATATCTGCCCCATTGAGCGAAATAAAATGTTCAGTTCGACATTCCAACCACCTGAAGAAGGCCGGAGCGTACAACGGCCGAAACGTTGTAATAAATATGGCGACAAAGATGAGGACAATAGTCCGAATAATATAAATAATGTATAAAAGTGAACATTGAAGTCAATATATATATATATATATATATATATATATATATATATATATATATATATATATATATATATATATATTATTGGTAATCCGTATGGAATTTCCAAGAGGATATAGATCCGCTTAGACTTCAATGAAATAAAATATCACCTATGGTTTTTTAAGTGTTTGTTTGTCATTACGGTG
>OZ038489.1:37476092-37641092 GCA_964036315.1 Acanthosepion esculentum
CTTTTTTTGATTTAATAATTTTTGTTTTTTAGAAACTTGATAATGTGTAGTTTTTCATGTAGGCATAAAGGGCATAGGTCATCGCAGGTTCTGCAAGTTCTTGTTCTATTTATTATTTTCCATCTTACTTTTGGTGTTTTATTTGTTTCTTTTAAATGCCAAAAATATTTAGATAGGGATGTCTTATTTCTAATATTATTGAAGGATCTTTTGTGTAGTCTCCACCTTATTTTAAATTCATTTTTCGAGGTTCTTATATATCTTTTCAATATCTGGATTCTCAATGGATGCGATTGTGTATTGGTATACCACAGATTCTATACGGCATTTATTATTCAGAGGGCAATTTTCAGGGTTTCTGCAATTACATAATTTTTCATTATTTTTGTCTAATTTTGATTTAGGATCTTTATTTATTTGATTTTGGCATGCGTATTTTTTTCAGGATTTTATTATTATGTTTTTTAAAATCCTTTCTAGATTTTCAGTACAGCTGTAACTTAATTTTAGGATGTTTTTATTAAAGATCATGCTAAGTTTGCTGTTAGTAGGAAAATACTTTTCGATTAAAGCTAGGAATTTTTTATTAGTAAAACGGGAACGTGTACCAAATTATTATTGAAAGGGGAGGGTGTACCAAATTATTTTTCTTTTTCTGTTTTTCCTCTGGTTTGTACTATTTTTTTATATATATGATTGATGTTAGGGTGTTTGTAGCCACTATATTTTACAGCTTGGTTGTAAAAATTAATGTGTTTATAGAATATTTTTTAATATGCAGAATTCATACAAATTCTTTTCTCTATTGATGATGGTATGTGCTTAATTATTGATGGAGGATGGTTTGACCTGGTGTGTACATACGAGGGATTAGTATTCGGTTTTCTGTAAGATATGTATATGTTATTCATTAAGTCTAATATTATGTCGAGGAAGTTTACTCTTTTCAATTTTGTGTTGACTGTAGTTTTTAAATTTAGGTTTCTGAATTCTCTCTGTATTATCTTACTAATTTTATCTATTTTAAAATTAATGGAACTCCTCACTACCATGAGGCCACCATCTCTGCATCGATATCTATAATGTCTAATTCACGCTGCGCAGTTAGGTTGTATAATATAAATAGACCGACAAGGTCTATTTATATTATACAACAAAGGTGGAAGACCACGCAGAGTCTAATGACCCCATTGTGATGTCAAAATGGTTTTCAGAGTTTTTAATCCATTGGTCCCCATTATGAATGTGTACAGATTTTGTTTTTCATTGAGAATTGTTTTTCTTCTTCTTCTGTTGTGTCTGAATATAGAGTAGCAAACTCTAGGGCATTCGTGAATAGACCCCTTGATATCTAACTGTATTATTTTGGCTTGTCGTTATGTACAGTGTGACCCGGATATAAGAGACCGGGATATAAGAGAAACCCGGATATAAGATAGATTTTATCTGGTCCCAAATTAGAGCCTGTGTTAATAAAACAAAATAGACCAAACCCGGATATAAGAGAAACCCTGATATAAGAGACTTATCCGGTCACGACAACTCTCTTATATCCGGGTTACACTATATATATATATATATATATATATATATATATATGTGTATATATATATATATGTGTGTGTGTATGTATGTATGATGTATGTGTGTATATGTATATATATATATATATATATATTTCTTCAAATTTTATTATAGACGTATTTGAAGTACACGCCGCATTTTTAATTATTAACGTATGAAACTTCGTAGTGCAGTTTTTCTTCATCTGCTTCATGGCTAGTATAAAAATTAGCTCTTTCCCATCTTGTATGAGAAATACCGAATATCTTCGTGCACATGATTGACTGAGGTATCGTTGTTAATCATGACCTGGACCTCACCAACAAATTCAGGGGTTCTTTTCTTATCAGAACGATCAGAATGGGTTTTCTGAGTTTTATAACCATCACATCCATTTTCTTATAGGCGGTCCCCAACTGAACCTACTATACTGTGCAGTCGACAATATCAAATATATATGTTATGGTAATTTACCCACGCACACATGAACTCTCCCAGATATAAATAGGAGCAGGCACTGCCTTTTGAGGAGGGCAGTTTCCAGCAGTTAGCTCTGACAGTCGGACCCAACATTCTTGCTGTAACACTCTCGTTTGTATATGTTCGTATTGCTGTTTCTGTTAATATATTTCTTTAACTTAATTCCTCTCTTGTGTCTTTATTTCTGGCCCTAACAAGGCCACAGCAATATATATGTTGGGATCTACTAGACAAACACAGACTTAAAAATATACATTATCATCTGAATCGCCCAGAGACAAGCTAGAATTACTGTACACTTACATACATAAAATAATATTTGCGTTTTTTTAATTAATTTTTAATTTAAACATCCATTTGTTTTTTGGAACTTCGAAAACACGTGTCGTCTCTTCTTGATTTCGAAACGCCACAAATTATAGTAACATTCGTTCAAATGCACGTTTTTTTCTCTATATCTCACCCGTTAGATTGACAAACGTTTCCTAATTTTTCTTTATCTTATCGTATATATATATATATATATATATATATATATATATATATATATATATATATATATATATATAATATAGAAAAACCATCTGAAAAGTTGCAAATATTTAATATATATAATATACTATACTATATTTAATATAGTAATAAGGATTGTTTTGACGTATGTTTAGTTTATGATTATCATAAACTAACTATACGTCAAAACAATCCTTATTCCCCCATAGCTGAACTTTTTAATCAATCAGGACACTCATTAGAAAACTGTAAATGTGTATTGATAGATTCTGATTTCAGTTCCACATACACACGCAGAAAAAAAGAAAATTACTGGATTTTAAAATTAAATACATTTAAACGAGGGTTAAATAAAGACTTGGGTATTTTAAATCTTTATAAATATTTCAATAGTTAAACAAATTTTTTTTTTAGATATAGTTAAAAAATATTTTTAAACGACATCTAAAATATTACTACAGTTAGATTTACGTTAGAAATATTCAAACACAGTTGCATTCCATATCACGTGACATCCGCGTCTCGCGACGGACGTTACTTGTAAACAAACTTCTGAAAACAGTCATTTCTGATGAAAGATCGGGGTCGATCTGAAATATCACATATATATATATATATATATATATATATATATATATATATAAATACTTTCACAAAAAAACAAACAAAATTTTTTTTAATTTGCAACTTTTCAGTTGTTTTTCTATATTACATACATATTAAGAAAGTCTACGTCGCTTCTCATTATGCTATATATATATATATATATATATATATATATATATATATATATATATATATATATATAGGGGTGTATCTAAAATACATTTACTAACTTTGGGGGCCGGTTCTTCACACCAAAAAAGGCAAAATAAGCAAATGTTTAAAATATCTTCCGATTGCTTCTACACACGTATTCACCTGTCGGATCATTGACTGGCAGACCATTTCAAATACTCTACAGTTGGTGTCGAATGATTTCGCAGGTTCCCATGAACCATTGATGAAGCGCCTCTGCGTTATTAATGTCTGCTGCATAAACCAATTGTTTCAGGTGGCATCCTCAGTTTAAAATCCAAAGGATTGAGGTCAAGGAAATAGGCCGATTACGAAAGATGCGGACTTCTACAAGGAGCAGAGGAAGAAGTTCGAGGACTCCTTCAATGGGACTGAATTTTTGACCATTGAGGAGGCCTTCAAGGATATCCGTACCCGGACAATATCCCTGCTGACTTCTGACGTTAAGACGCGGAAATTAATTGGAGTCAGCAGGGACAACATGGAAGAAGCCTTAAAGGCTTTAAAAATAAGTCCAAAGCTTCTCGCGAGGAGAACGAACGCCTTGTGGGACATCTTGCTGGCTACGGAGCAACAGGCGAAGGAGCTGGCAGGAAGTATTTTAGTAACCAAAAGCCTGCGCCTGCAGACCGGGTATATGGGTATTCGCAGGACAAATGTGACAGTTCACGGCGTGCCGGCGGATGTTTCAGAGGACAGGATGGGGGCCTTCTTTGTACATGAAGTGAAGGCCCTCACAAGCAAGATCGGTATCGCAACTGGAGATATCGAAATCCAGATTACTGTGAACCAGAAAAACTACAAAAACCTTCCGAATACCCTAATGTGCAGGCAAAGGAAGATGTTGGTGGTGGTCGAGGGCAGAAGAGGGATCAACACCAAAGGCACTGGAGGAACCCTGGAAGGTGGTAGTGAGGGGTAAGAAATCCCCTAATATCCGGGCCCCACAGGAGACTCCTCAACCCAAGAAGAACCCAGAGAAAGAGGTGAAACCTCCAAAGAAGGGACTGGAGAAATCTCCAAAGAAGCAGCAGCATCAAAAACCCCAACTGCCAGAAAGGCAGCAGCAGCAGCAAAAACAGCAGAAACCCCAACAGCCAGAAAAGCAGCAGGAAAAAGAGATGGAGGTGGAACAAATTCCTCCACCTCGGCCGACATCCCTCAAAAGATCAAGGGAGGAGAGTGATGATGAACAGTCGCAAGGCCACTCTGACCGTGGTAGGGCGAAGAAAGTCATGGATAGAACCAGGGCAACTCCGTCCCTGCTTCTTTTGTAGATGACAAGCAACCCCTAAGAACCAGACGTCACTCTTCCTCTCCCACCCGCATTATTTCCCCTTCCCCCTTCACTTCTCCCATCAGCCCACTTTCCACCCACCCTCCTCACGCATCCATTTCTTCCCCTCCTCATTCATTATACAGCTATAAAAACTCCTTATATAGAGCTATAAAACTAATCTATCCCACGGACGTCGGCGGGATTACCTCGGGCGGGAGGATGAGGACGGAATTGGGAACAGGAAGCCTGGGACAATCCGTCGGGGTCCTGTCAGCTGCAGATTTCCGCCCGGTATGTGCTTAGTTTTTTTGCCATAATTTTTCTTTTTTGCAGGCCTAGCAAATGTCTATTAAGATAGCCAGTCTGAATGTGAAGGGCTTGAGAAATCGGAGCAAGGCTGCCCGCCTGCTTCGGGATGTCCTGTCCTTCAGCGTGGATGTCGCCGCGATCGAAGAGACCCACTTTGTTTGCACGTCCGATGCGTGTGTGCTGGAGGATGACTTTGTCATCTATTCAGCATATGGGGACCGGTGTGCCAGAGGACTTTCCTTGTTAGTCAGACGTACACTTGATGCGAAGGTGGACTTTGTGCATACAGATGCCGAGGGCAGGTTAATCGCGGCCGATATTGCCGTGAAAAGTGGTTCGTTTCGGGTCGTTGCGGTTTATGCGCCCAACGACCGGGAGGATCGGGGTTCCTTTTTTCGGCGGTTGGGGCCGTTCCTAGTCGATTCTTCACGCCTAGTTCTAATGGGGGACTGGAATGCCATCCTGGACCCCAAGTTAGACAGGGGGCGGGCGCTAGCGGGAGAAGGGGCGATCGTAGCCTGGTCGATCTGATTGGCGATTATGGTCTCGTCGATAGATACCGGGTCGATCATCCCAGCGGGAAAATATGGACGTGGGCGCTTAACTGGCCGTCTGACAAGGTAGTTAGCTACCTTGACAGAATGTTAGTTCGTAGAGCCGACTTAGACTTGTTAGATTGTCCCACGTTCCACTGGGTAGGCTACACGGACCACAAACTCGTTTGTGCCCGTGTGGCGTTAGAACATAGGCCTAGAATGGCTGGTTACTGGAAGTTCAATCTGTCTTTACTGGACAGGCGGGACCTCCAGGAGCAGCTAATTAAATTAGTGCAGCGGGAGCTAGTGGGGGCGGTTATCGGGAATAGATGGTGGGAAAACTTAAAGATAGAATTAGGTCTTTCACCACTGATTTCAGCAAACGGCTCGCTCTAGATAAAGCTGATAAGGTGAAGACACTTAAGGCTAATTTTTCCCGGGCGGAGGCTGTGGGGGATCCCCTAGTGATAGCCCTAGCTAGGGAGGCCCTGCAGCGTTCGAATAGCGAGCGCTACATGGGTCAGGTAATTAGACATAAGTTAAGTAAGATGTCTTCGGTAGCCGTGAACCTGGGCGCAGATCTGCGTCGGGAAGAAGTCCGTCGAGGTGGTGATCGCTACATTCGTCAAGTCAAAAACCCGGAGAGGCGTACTCTGCGGTCGACTGACGACATGTGCGAGGCGTTTCGGAGGCGTTTCGGCGGCATTTCGAGAGCCGCTTTACCAAGGATCCTGGTCTCCGTCAGGAGGAGTTTCGCAGCTATTTGGCTGACTCTCCTCGGCTTGCGCCGACTGAAGCAGCTAGCTGCGAGGGCGAGATCACGGAGGGCGAAGTCTACGAGGCATTGAAGAAGGTCGGCAGAGGCAAGTCGCCCTGCCTGTATGGTTTGCCTTATGAATTGTACTTGAGGCTGTCGCACATCTTTGTCAGAATGTTAGTTCGTAGAGCCGACATGGACTTGTTAGATTGTCCCAATTTAACGAATCAAGAGATTCAACCAGAGACTCTGCCCGACTGCGACTCAGTCAACACATTCTCCAGGAACGGTCTTCCCAGGAATATGCAAAAAACTATATGTAAATATTGTGTACACTTTCTTGTTTCAATACATTTTGTTCTAAGTACATTTTGTGTTGCATTATTATTCCATGCATTAGTCAAGTTTCAACAAAAGGACAATGATCTGAAAAGAAATTCCACAAAGGAATATGTTGGAAAAATAAAATTTCAAGACTAGGAATGACTAGTCAAAGCCCTAATCTAAATCCAGTTGAAAATCTGTTCTTCAAAGTAAAGAAGGTAAAACATGCAAGAAACCCTGATTATGTCGAATAATTGTGCGAGTTTTGCCAAGAAACACGGTAAAAATTGTGGCTCACCACTATAAGAAACTTCTTTAAAATGACAGGAAAAGATTGGTTGACGTCCTGACATCTAACTGATGTTTGACCAAATATTAAGTGTTAGGGTTCACTTACTTTTGTACGTTTTAATTTTTAATTAATATTCTTATTGCAGCTTGATAAAAATATTTGAAAAATCGCTGTAATTCGTTTAATAAAGGTTTTACTTAATGAATATATAGTTGAAGTAAAATTTGTTTATTATCTGGAATTTTATTTAATATTATCTTAGGAGTTCACCTATTTTTGCTCAGAACTATATATATATATATATATATATATATATATATATATATATATATATATATATATGTGTGTGTGTGTGTGTGTGTGTGTGTGTGTGTGTGTGTGTGTGTGTGTGTGTGAAATGGTTCGAGAGCAGTTTTCAATTTATGGAGAATTATTCATGAATGTTAATTACAAGTAAAATAATCAGTTACCTGTACCGGCACAAGTCTTCAATTATATTTCTAATTCTAACGATAATGTCAATATATTATTTAAGCAAACTCTAATTACGTTATGGCTTCATTTGATGAGTAAACTCGCTTGAAGCCTGAGAAAGCCTTTTATATATATATATATATATATATATATATATATATAATTGGCTAATAAAACAAAGGCAAACGAAAGGATACCGATGTGATCAGTACGAAAAACATTAATTAATTTTTAATAATACATGACAGAAACCAACACGTAAATTACGGTTCCAAGTTCGGAATTTTCGGGCACGCCTATGTCCATCATCAGCGGATGCGAGAAATAAACGAAAGAGGCAGGAAGACTCACCAGCAGTTGTTCTTGAAGCTGGTGAGAATCCTGCTGCAGATGGTATTATTAGTGAAAATCCTATCTCCGTCTGAATAATCGCTGTGCGAAACTTTTTGTGAAAATAAACTTAGATCCAAAAATTAGGATTGGTATGAATGTTTTAGACCGTATTGTCCTTATCGTTGTGGGTAGTAGGGGAGTGAGATATTGAACATAGAGGAAAAGGGTTATAAGATTTAGGGTGGGGAAGATGTTAGTGCAGAGAGATTAGGCGGGATAGTATAAGAGTGTGGGAACAGAGGGGAAAAGTCATTAAAAATAAAATGAAAGAAAAAGAAAAAAGGAATAGTAAAAAAAAAAGAATAAAGAATTCTTTTGGAAAATCATTTTCAGAAAATAGGGGTACGGAAAAATAAACTAAAATAAACAAATAAAAAATCACTACTAATAATGATAATGATAATATAAAAAAGGGTGAAAACCGCATACAAAAATAGATGCAGTTGAATGTACCTAACAATGTGTAAATATATACTAGCTACCACAGTCATTTAAGGACAATAACTAGTTTTTTGCAAGTGGTAAGGAAGATTATGTCTGATCTTGTTTGTGCAACTTTATTTAAGTTATTTTCAAGTTGTCTTCTAGCGTTGAGTTGAATGTTGTCAAGGTGAGGTAATACATACATACATACATACATACATATATATATATATATATATATATATATATATATATATATATATGGGGGGGGGGTATTATATATAAGACTCAAACACTAATATTCCATGGTTATAATTTATTACATTGGAATCGTAATCACGATCCAGTGATGTTTTGGATCGTGATTACGATCCCAGTGTAATAAATTATAATCATGGAATATTAGTGTTTGAGCCTTTTATATTATATTCTTACTCTATCCTGGGCATTGAGTTCTACCTGGATTCTATCCTCCTGGGAATTTATATATATATATATATATATATATATATATATATATATATATATATATATATATATATATATAATATATATATATATTATAATAATATTAAGTGTAAATTATAAGAAACACCACATAGTAGGAACTGATATTAAACTACAAACAAAAATCCAAATAAACTCCAAACCCAGACCGCTGCCCCCAGGATAAGATGTCTTACGCCGTCACCAATCGCTAACACAATCCCATTCTCATTAACAAGGCGCCTATTTGAGGTGGGAACTGACTTTGAAAATAAATTTAGAATAATGCTCCGAGACAAGCACTTAGAGGCTGACAATAGCCGTGTGAAGGACGGTTTGAAATAGAATATACCTTTGTCGGGGTATATTTTGTTTTTTGCTGTAATATATATAGATGTGTGTGTGTGTGTGTGTGTGTGTGTGTGTGTGTGTGTGTGTGTGTGTGTGTGTGTGTGTGTCAAAATATATTTACAAACTTTGAGGGTATGTCCCTTACTCCAAAACATGTATTAATGTCCATATAGACTTTTGTCCAAAAGACCCACGTTGTACGCAGTAACTCATAACGAGTGCCCAAAACGTCATCCGCTTGCTTCTACACACGCATGATCATTGACTGGTGGACTCTTTCAAATACTCCTTCATAGTGTCTAATGGCTTCGCAGCCCCATGACACGTTGATGAAGTGCCTCTGCATTATTAATGTCTGAAGCATAAACCAACTGTTTTAGGTGGCCCCACAGATAAAAATCCAAAGGACTTAGGTCGGTGAAATGTACTAGACATGGAACCGGTCCTAACTACTTATCCATCTTTCATGAAAGATGTCAGCCAGTGTATTGCGAACAATGTGACTAAAAAATTTGCTGGAACCCCATCATGCATGAACCACATGCGTCTTTGTATTAGCAGGGGTACATCATCTAGCAGGTCTGGGAGTGTGTTCGACACAAAGTCTCTGTAGACAACTTCCGTAAATCGTGCTGGGAGAACATATGAACATTCCAGACAGTCACCTACAATTCGAGCCCACACTTTAACCATAAACTGATTCTGGTGTCGAGCCTGTATTGTGACATGGGGATTCCGATCCGACCTCAAATGTTGGTTGTGTAAATTTGTTATTCCATCTCTTCCAAATGTTGCCTCATCCGTATACAAGATTGAAGAGACAAACAACGGATCGGCAATTTTCGCAATAAACCTTTGGCAAAAATTATCCCGTGGTGAGTGATCAGATGGCGAAAGACCCTGCACACGTCGAAAATGATACGGATAGAGGAGCTGCGCTTGAAGTACCCTCCATGCGGTACACTGAGATGTACGACATGCTAAGGCCACTTGATGTGTGTTCTAATCTGGATGGTCTCCAGCAGCTTGCAAAACATGTTCATCGTGGTCTTCCTCGATTCATAGTTTGTAGTGCCACGGACATTGTTTCAGCAACGCGACGATAAACAGCAGCAGATGTTGGATGACTTGGCTGCCTTTCGTCTGGAAACACAATAAGATACAGCCGTGCAGCCACAGGTCCATTGGCATTTGTGCGGTCCTATGTAAAAAGAATAACTGCCTGCTCACGATATGAATATCCTGTCATGGCTAAACGGAATACTTCCCAGTTAACTCACTTCTACCCACGTTAAACTTAGAAGACAGACTAACAAATGTACACGAATGACAAATGTAGCCTAGTCAAATGGCAACACAGAGCCATCTACCGTAAATTTCGTTAAACTTAATAACTCAAAAACGAATTATTTGCGGACATGTTTATATGGACTTTTGTCCATGTTTTGGTGTGAGGAACTCGCCCCCAAAGTTTGTAAAAGTATTTCTGATACACCCTGTAAACAGGGTGCATATCTACAGGATGCACCAGGAATACCTTCCACATACACCTTCTAGAATTACCTCCCACATAATGGTAGGACAACTTTGTCTTCCTCTTGTGAATGTGAGGGTTATTTCTGGTGAACTATATATACATATATATATAAATATATATATATATATATATATATATATATATATAACAAAATATTAATATATCTACGTAATATATCTAGATATTAGTACGCTTCACACGCTTGGTCGAGAGACAAAAATAATGAGAGAGAAATAGTAAAATAGAAAGAGACGTGAATAGACAAAGCGAGCGTACAACACATAAATGGATTGGAGGACCGCTTTAAAAAGAGGCAGTTATTTGTAGTGAGGGGCTAATTCTTTATAATTATATTCACCCTGTACAAGGGCCAAGATCGAATAAAGATAGCGGGGTTACGTTGATCACTTGGGACTAGCCAATTAACCCCACACACAATGAGCTGCTAAAGTATGGTCGATCTAGATTTCAAGAGGTGTACTCTTACAGATTATGCATCTACAAATTGATTGTGCTATCGTCCAATCATTGGTGACCATTGTAATCGGTCGCCATTTTGAGAACATTGCTCTCCAGGCTAAATTATATCACATGTTGTTTTTGGTATCTGAAATATATATTTCAAGTTGGAAATTATTTTCGGATTTGTATTTTTGACTTAATTGAAGAATATAATTATATTATCGCTAGCTTGGATTAGAAAATGCTGCTTGAAACCTAACAGTTGATCCCAAGTTTTCGGAGAATAATAAGTAAATGCTAATTGCGTTTTATCTGAAATTTTTCAATTATATTTCTAATATAAAATTCAATGTGCGTACATGATTATTTCATTTTAAACGAAGCCAATTTTTCCAAAATGGAAACAAAATAAAGCGATCAGAAAAGATAAAAAGACATTGTATTAAAGTTTCCTTTTTTGTATTGTGAAAAGCATTGACAAGTAAATTCAGTCTATCTATATCTCAATCTATCTATCTTTCTTTCTTTCTATCTATCTATCTATCTCAGTTTCTTATTCTTTCTATCACAGTTTCTTATTCTATCTATCTATCTATCTATCTATCTATATATATATATATATATATATATATATATATATATATATATCAGTTTCTTATTTTATCCCTCTATCTATCTCAGTTTCTTATTCAATCTATCTATCTCTCTCAGTTTCTATCTATATATCTATCTATGTGTCTGTCTGTTTGTCTGCCAGTCTATCTCAGGTTCTTATATCTATCTATCTGATTCAGTTTCTTATTCTATCTATTTATCTATCTCAGTTTCTTATTCAATCTATCTATCTCTCTATCTATCTCAGTTTCTATCTATATATCTATCTATCTGTCTGTCTGTTTGTCTGCCAGTCTATCTCAGGTTCTTATATCTATCTATCTGATTCAGTTTCTTATTCTATCTATTTATCTATCTCAGTTTCTTATTCAATCTATCTATGTGTCTATCTATCTCGGTTTCTATCTATCAATCTATCTATCTATCTATCTATCTGCCTGCCTGCCTGTCTGTCTGTCAGTCTATCTCAGGTTCTTATATCTATCTATCTATCTATCTGATTCAGTTTCTTATTCTATATATCTATCTATCTATCTGTACATACATACATATATATATACATGGTCCTGAAAAAAATTATTTCGGTTGAGATCTCAGGGAGTAAAAGTGAATTTGTAAACATTGACTATTATTGCTGCTAATTAAAGACTCTTCGTTAAAACTAATCGAGTTCTCTCCGTCACTGGCGTGTTTATCTATGCACTTAAATTTACCTTCATCCCTATTAATGGCTTAGGTGTAGATTCTCCGACTGATACCAATCAATCGGGTTTTGATCCGGGTTTGAGGTAATCGGATGTCTAGCCACACTCATGACCTGTGAAATAGCGAAACAGTCTGTCTGTGGATGACAACATATATATATATATATATATATATATATATATATATATATATATTAGAATTGGACAAAGTCCGACAATTTATTTAAAGACATTTATATTATGTTTAACGTTCTTTTTTATAGATAGTTGTATCTATAAAAAAGAACGTTAAACATAATATAAATGTCTTTATATATATATATATATATATATATATATATATATATATATATATATATATATATATATCACAGCAATAAACGTATGAAGATTGATATGACTAGACATATTAAAAACGGGCGAAGCAACCGGTTTCGCTCCCGCTCATCAGGCTTACAACGGGAGATTTAATTTAAATTAAAAACAAAAAATGTACGATAAAAGGAAATGTGGAGGAGGAGGGGAAAAATGAGCAAAAGGAGCTAGAGGCAAACAACGTGAGTGTTTGTTGGGGCTCGCTGTCATTTGCCTCTAGCTCCTTTCGCTCAAAAGTAATGTTACATCTATGATTATTAAGTTAAATTGAGATGGAAAGATATGTAAATTACTGTAAATAAATTTTCTTAAGACTTCGGTTGCATTTTCGATTTCCTTTTCTTATATTTTTACCCGTGTGGGATATAGAAAAAAGCTTACTCAGAAGACGAAACGCGTCGTTTAAGAAGAATTTTTCTCTTGACTTTTATTCATTTTGTTTCTTGACAGGCTCACAGGTGCACTCTATCCAAAAAATAATTTATATATATATATATATATATATATATATATATGTGTGTGTGTGTGTGTGTGTGTGTGTGTGTGTGTGTGTGTGTGTGCGCGCGTATATAATGATATAAGAGGAAAGAACTGTTAGAGTGATGATCCGAAGTTCTTTAGTATTTTTGTTTTTATTTTAAAAAAAAACAAAAAAAAAAACAGTGCCCGGTACACAAATAGAGCCTAAATTATAATTATTTTTTAAAAATATGATTCCATCGCAACACAGAAATTACTATGTTTCGAAACTGGTCGGCAGTATTTAAGTTTAATTCCAATATTAAACTTTAACCACTGGGTGGCAGTTTCACCCTCAAGCCTTGTTTTGGAATAAATATGGTAGTGAATGTTTTACTCATTTATAGTTTTGAATGGAGGTGTGGTCTTGGGTTTGTTTTTCTTTATCAAGGGGTTACTGATTTGATGGAAGTAAGGGTGTTTGTGGTATGTCATGTTTTTTGGAGTCGTGTAAGGTTGGGTTGGGTTTTTTGTCTGGCTACAATAGCTAATCTTATCAGACTCCCTGCTAAAACTCTAACTGATTAATGTAGTGGTTCTGTTTTTCTTTTTTATTACTGTATGCTAAAACTTTAACTTATTGATGTTGTAGTTCTGGTAGTTTTTGGTGTTTATGTTTTTTCTTGACGACTTCTTAAAGGAGCTTTAAGATTATGATTGGGTTGTGTTTTTAAACCTATTGCTTTAATTGAACTTGTTAATAGATTTTGAAATTTTGAAATTTAATTTTTTTATAAAATGCTAATTATTTAAGGTGAATATTTGTTGGTGTCGGCAAAACACCGTTATCTCATTACTTTGATTTAATAAATTTTCGTTTTTTCGAAACTTAATAATATGTAGTTTTTCATGTAGGCATAAAGGGCATGGGTCATCCCAGGTTTTATAAGTTATTGTTCTATTTATTATTTTCCATCTTACTTTTGGTGTTTTATTTGTTTCTTTTAAATGCCAAAAATATTTAGATACGGATGTCTGATTTCTGTTTCTAATATTATTGAAGGAGCTTTTGTGTAGTCTCCACAAATTCATTCCTTGTGGATCCTATATATATCTTTTCAATGTTTGGATCCTCGATGGATGAGATTGTGCATTGGTATACCACAGATTCTATGCGGCATTTATTATTCAAAGGGCAATTTTCAGTGTTTCTACAATCACATAATTTTTCATTATGTTTGTCTAATTTTGATTTAGGGTCTTTATTTATTTGATTTTGGCATGCGTATTTTTTCAGGATTTTATTATTATGTTTTTTATAATTCTTTCTAGATTTACAGTGCAGCTATAACTTAATTTTATCGTGTTTTTATTAAAGATTTTGCTGTCTATAGGAAAATGTTTTTCGATTAAAGATAAGAATTTTTGTTCTAGTTTATTGCTAAACATTTGGTTGAACGGGGCTGGGTATACTAAACGATATATATAGAAATCAGATATACCTATTGTTGTGTAGGATCCACCTAATCTGCATAGGTGACTACCAACTATATAAATAATGGTTGATACCGGAGAAGAGGAAAGAAGAATCACGAGATCCAACTAGAGACTCTGATCGACTGCGACTAGTCAACACATTCTCCAGGAACGTCTTCCCAGAAATATACAGAAATACTCTATGTACTTATTGTGTACACTTTCTTGTTATAATACATTCTTGTTCCAAGTACATTTTGTGTTGCATTATTATTCCATGCAATAGGCGAGATTCAACATTGAGTCAAGACTCAACACCTATCTAAATATTTTTGGCATTTAAAAGAAACAAATAAAACACCAAAAGTAAAATGGAAAATAATAAATAGAACAAGAACTTGTAAAACCTGGGATGACCCATGTACTTTATGACTGCATGAAAAACTACACATTATTAAGTTTCTAAAAACGAAAAAATAGCAAAGCAACTAGAAGAATTTAGAAAACGCTATTGTAGTCACACTGTCAACTGTAAATTATGTGTGAATAAAAAGCGTTACTTATCGTTATAGTTACTTTGTTTTCAATAAATTAATTTCGTTTTTGCCTTGAAAATATCCACACTGAACGAAACACATTAGCTAATAATACAGTTTTCCTACTGTCTTTTACCTTTATGCATATTGTCTTTTTCTAAAAGTTAACTCTGAGAATTTTTTCATATATTTATATATATATATATATATGATATTAATGTTTAAATGGCAAATACTTGTATATATATATATATATATATATATATATATATATATATATATATATATATATATATATATTCACACATATACTTATATATCTTCATTATGCTATTATTTCTTTTTTTTAAATTTGGTTTGGTGGTCTCATATATGTTATTTGTAGGAAGTTAGGTTTATAATTAAATTTTTATTTATTATTGTTTGTATTTATGTGCATATGTCTGTCTTTATACGCTCATGTACACGCACACGTGCACATTTATGATCTATATTTGTTTTGTTAATAATGTTTCTTAATGCTTTGATTATGTATATGCCTATGAGTTCGCAATTAAACCATCTTGGCTCCCCTTTGTTACGTCAAAGTTATTATTATTATTATTATTATTATTATTATTAATAATAATAATAATAATATGGCCCATTCTGTACATATTTTTTTATTGTTGTATAATAAGGATTTTCGGCAGTGTTTAATTATATTTATGTCATCATTTTGGGATAGTCATATATAGTTTTACTAAGTTAAATGCGTTTTTTAGTGTGTGTTTATTAGTAGATGGGTAGAAGTATTTTATGTTTAATTGCATGAAGGAGCAGTTTCCTTTATTACTAATTTTATTAAATCAATTCTATTGGTTTATTTTTAGTGTGTTTCTTAGTTTTCAGTATATTTATTCTAATATTTGCTTATTTTCCCAATCTTGCTTTTGGTTAGGTTTAGTAATTTGCACGTTGGTTTGGTCATAAAATTGTCCTTATAATAAATGGTTCTACTTTTGCTAATTATTTTATTCTGTTGTCAAATTTTACTTTAATGTACACGTTTTTAGATTCTTTGTTTATATCACTTTCTGATACGTTATTAATGGTTTTGCAAAATTTAATGACTTCTTTATCGACAAGTTTATTGTAATTGTTGGTTTCCATTTGATAGGTTATCCCGTTTTTATCTGCTTTTATAAATACTTTTTGTGGGTTATAATTTTTGGTCATTTTCAAGTTTGCTTTTTTTTTTAATTATTGTTGAATTTTCTTATTTCCAAATTATTGATTATGCTTAAGTTATTTCTAGTTGCAATGCGGTTTTTTGTGTGTGTGGTGGACATTTCATTGTTACAAAACCGAATTTATTAAAATTATTGGTATTATCGGCGTGGTTTTCCTTGCTACAATTGTTATTATCTTTGTTGAGGAAATAGAATATCTTCCATCTTAGGCGTTTTATAAAGTGTCTGTTTTTTGGTTTGTTTTGTTTTTGGTTTTGGTTTTATTTCTGTGAGTTTGATTTAATCATGTAGGGTTGAAGTTGATTTTAAAAAGTAGTTAAATTGTGTTGGTTCCATGTTGATGTAAGATAGTGTTTTTTGTTCTTTAGGGGTTTTTTGTTTTGTTTTTTAGAAAATATAGAATTGAACGCCTGAAAAAATGAACAAAAAAGACAAATCTGCAAAAGTGCTAGAGAATAATTTTTCAAGACCGAAGGCAACAGCGATGATAAAGATAGTATGAAGCCAAAAATGCTGACAGTCAATTCGATGTGTGTGTGAGTATGTCCTTGTGTGTCCGTGTGTGTGTGTGTCCGTGTGTGTGTGTGTGTGTGTGTGTGAACACTGGAAAGTCAAAACTTGCTCAATTCTTAATAGCAGAGCAAATATTATATATTCTTAATAGCAGAGCAAATATTATATTATATATATATATATATATATATATATATATATATATATATATATATATATATATATATATTATTTTAAGACATTTTTATGTTTATACATTCTTTTTTATAGATACAAATATTTAAGTAAATGCTCTGCTTATAATAAACATAAAAATGTCTTAAAATAATTGTCGGACTTTCTCCATTTCATAATGCGTGACGTCATTTGTTTATATTTGCATACGCATCGAGTAGATATGAATGTACGAGAGAATATCATGGAAAATTGTAGTTTAAAAACAGTAAAGTCAACCTTGCTAACTGAAACGCTCCAATGTGGCAAAATCGGTAAAAGCACGCCAGGCTATATGACGGTTCCGTATAGGATACAGGTTCGATTCCTGTCGGAGGACGCATATTTTCTATGACAATTTCTCGGATATTCGTGCCGGTAAATGTTGTTAATACTGTTTATTATAAAACAGAGCATTTACTTAAATATTTGTATCTATAAAAAAAAAGAATGTATAAACATAAAAATGTCTTAAAATAATTGTCGGACTTTTTCCATTTCATAATATATATATATATATATATATATATATATATATATATATATATATATATATATATATACATATATATATATATATATTTGGAAAAAAGATGTGTGACAAATTGGATAAAATTCATTTGACAAAGAACGAAATGCTTCACACGAAAATATTTTCCACTTTGTCATAAATCTTTCCTAAATACATTTTCTTGATATATAAACATTTATATATCGTTATCCCATATATATATATATATATATATATATATATATATATATATATATATATATATATATATAGGGGTTGGACAAAATAATTTAAACACTTGTTAAATTCAAAGAAAATTTATTTAATATGGAGTCTGTCCTCCTTTAGCCTCACATACAGTTTTAATGCTTCTAGGAATGGAATCATACGGCTTCCTGACTTCATCCAGAGGAGTTTTCAGCCACTCTTCCATTAACACCTGCTCCATCTCTTTAAGACACGACAATGGAGGATAGTGGCTCCTAACTTGTCGCTCCAAAATGCACCACAAATGTTTAATAATATTGATATCTGGAGATTGGGGAGGCCACTCCATGTGTTCTAGCTCACTTTCATGCTCTTCATACCAATTCTTAACCACTCGAGCGGTATGTATTGGAACATTATCGTCTTGGAAGATGCAGTCACCATCAGGGAATAAAGTCTGGGCCATTGGATGAACATGATCTCCCAAAATGTTCAGGTAATCTTTGCTGTTCATTCTACCACACAGTGCAACTATTGAACCGAGGCATTTCTATGATATGGCGGCCCAAACTATCTCTGATCCACCTCCATGCTTCACTGTTGGAAGAAGTCAGTCAGGGTTGTAAGCTTCTTTGGGCTGTCTCCACACATAAACTCGCCCTGAAGTTGGGAAAAGAGAAAAACTGGACTCGTCTAAGAATACGACTTGCTTCAATTAGTCTGCAGGCCAGGCATTGTGATCTCTGCACACCTTCCACCTCTTTTGAATGTTGCGAGTGGAGAGAAGAGGTTTCTTTACAGTGGCTCTTCCATGATATGCAGCTTTATGGAGCTCACGGCGAACAGTTTTAGTAGAAATTGAACTATTCAGATGATTATTCAACTCAGTGGTCACTTTGGCCGCAGTAGTCTGATGATTTTTTGCCACATTGTATTTCAATACAGATCAGTCCTTGTCAGTAAGTTTGCAAGTCCGGCCCAAACTGCTACGGTTGCTAGAGGTTTTGCCCTGTTTCTAGAATTGCGTCATAGTTCTTCATAGCTCTTGAAAAACCAAAACAGTTCAGCAACCTAAGTGATCGAGGCCCCGGCCATGCGAGCTTCAACAATTTGCCCTTTTTCAAACTTGGAGAGGTCATGCATTTATCTTAAATTGTACTAAATTCTAAAAATAAATAAGACAAAGTAAATTAGTCAAATAAACGTATTTACGATAGATATAACCTACAATTACGAAGTTTTAGTTAAAGTTTTTAATATAATAGGTTTTTGACATATAGTATTGGAATTTGCACCTGTTCCAATTATTTTGTCCAACCCCTGTATATATATATATATATATATATATATATATATATATATATATATATATATATATATATATATTAGGTCATCCCATAAGTTCTGTCCGAATTTTTTACTTTTTGTTAAAATGAACGAAATTTAAAGAGTATTTTATAATGTCTAATGGAGCTGAACATTATTTTTATGTTTAGATGCATTTAAACTGATCAAATTTGATACCAGAGACCAATAAAAATTAAATTTTGTTTAATTAAAACCCTGCTAACATGGAAGAACCCAAGAATCATTTGAGGCACATAATGCTTTATGAGTTCAAGAAAGGAAACTCAGCAGCCGAAGCGGCTAGAAACATTCACTCAGTTTATGGAGAGGAATGTGTGAATGAAAGAACTTGCAGAAGATGGTTTGCAAAATTCAGAGGTGGAGATTTCACCCTTGAAGATGAAGATCGAACCGGACGTCCAGTTGAGTTTGATGAAAAGCTTCTTGAAGCAGCCCTTGAAGAAAATCCTGCTTTATCAGTTGAGGAATTGGCAGTGGTTCTCAGTTCAAACCATACAATTGTTCATCGTCATCTTCAACAACTTGGAAAAGTTCCTAAACTTGGAAAATGGGTGCCTCATGAATTGTCTGAAAACAACCTCAAATCCCCAGTTGACATCTGCTCTTCTCTCCATTCTCACCAACTTGTTTCACCTTTTTTGGATAGACTTGTGACTGGCGCCGAAAGATGGATCTTTTATCGAAATGTTAAACGTCGTAGACAGTGGCTTGGTAAAGGGGAAGGACCCCAGCCGCAGCCGCGAAGGGAACTTCATGAGCAAAATGTTATTCTTTCAATCTGGTGGGATTGCCAAGGAATAATCCACTTTGAATTCTTACCACCTAATGCAACAATTAATGCTCAAATATACTGTCAGCAATTAGAGCGTTTGAACCAAGCTTTGAGGAAAAAAAGACCTGCTCTAGTGAATCGAAAACGGGTGATATTTCATCAGGACAATGCGCGACCACACACAGCAAGAATCACGTCACAAAAGATCGAAGAACTTGGTTGGGAGAAAATTCCTCATCCACCTTATTCTCCCGACCTTGCTCCTTCGGACTACCATTTGTTTCGTAGCTTACACAATCAGTTGGAAGAAACAGCTTTTGTAACAGAGGAAAAGGTTAAAACTGACATTTGTGAGTTCTTCGAGTCAAAGCCAAAAGAATTTTACAGTAATGGAATTAGTTAGCTTAATAGATGGAAGGAAGTCATAGAAAATCAGAAAAAAATACGATGTTGATTGAATCTGTAATTAAATGTAACATGTGGTCACTTGTTTTCTTTATTCAAAATTCGGATAGAACTTATGGGATGACCTGATATATATATATATATATATATATATATATATATATATATATATATATATATATATATATATAAAATTATTTATTCAAAAATTATAACATAAATATGTTATAAAATCACTACAAAAATAGCCATTTTGTTTCAACACCTCCGGTGTCTTATCAAGTGATGATGTTGAATGTAGAATAAATGGTTTTCAAAGTTTCAAATTAATTAACGATCCTTCACTAGGGGTAAACGCTGTTACATAAGCTAGAATGACCAATCAAAATACAAGTATATGAGAATTCAAAAAATTTGACAACGAAGCAAGGTTATCATAGATATTAAAAGCTTTAAAGTTGGGGTTCTAGTAAATTGGAATATGTCCTAACTAATAAGTATTAAATTATATGATAAAATTTGTAATTAAAATTAAAAGTAAGAAATTACCCATTTAGAAATCTAAATATAATCTCTATTAAGTTTAAAATTATAGAATTACTGAGGAGAAAATAAAAAATACATATGTTATTTAATTTATTTTTTCATTGAAATTACGTTAAAAATGATGTTGATAGATCTAGACAAAAATGTATACATTTTAACATTTTAATTCAACGAGTGTAACTATGCTGATCACCTCTCACGTAAAACAATCCAAACACACTCAGGTTATAATACATAAGCGCCCAGACATATTTAGATATATACACACAAAAAAAACGGTGACGAGACACGACCCTTGATAAAAAAAAACCCGAACACACACACACACACACACAACCAAACGTGCATGCACTTTCCCTACACATAGACATCGATAAACACATGCACATACATCCACACACGCACTGACCTAGACAATCTGACGCAATAGCCGAAAACATATTCGGGGCGTAATATGTTATTAAACGAATTCTAACTACTTATTGAAATACAACTAATCTGGGCACATATACACAGATAAAATTAGTAAAAAAAAGAAAAATAATAATAATAATTTCAAACAAATAAATATATATATTTTTACCATATAGTTTTCCACACGCTACATGAAAAAATAAATAACTACCTCCATATATAATCGTACAGTCACACATAGATACATACAGACCTACACACACATATATATATATATATATATATATACATATACAAGGCTACACGTACCTACACATATATATATACGCATACAGATACGCATATATACACATACGCACATACACACATACTTAAGCACGTATAAATATATCGATCCATACAGCAAGGTAAAAAAGTAAATAAAGCAGGTAAAAATATATATACACAAAGATGCACATATATATACAAATACATACACATACACATATATATTTACATATACATACATACGCACGTATACATATATGTATATAAACTAAACACATAAACCTATATTTACAAATACACGCATATACATGAAAAATCAAACAAACGTAAATTAAAACTATATAAACATATATACGTATATACACACCCATATATACACATATACACACATACACGCATATACACACATACATATATACATATATATATGTATATATATATACACACATATATATACATATATATATATATACACATATATATAAATAAACATATAGACACACAAAAATAAATAAAAAAAAATAAAAAATAGGAATATGTATACAGAGATCTACATATATTCTAACAATATTAACTTATTGATGGTAAAATATATTAAAAGTTTATATTTTTTTAAAAGTAACAACAGACAGTTGATTAAGTCTATAAGCAATTAAAAACTCCTTATCAACCAAAAATAGATTTTAGTTAGTATCTATGATACACTCTGAGACACTAAGGTATACTTACAAATACATATACTACGACATACGAACATACATCCATATATACACAAATATATAATCATATATAAATACCCATCTCAACACATCCAGATATGCATATATATAAGTACACTCACATCCGAGTGTATACATATAAATACCCCTGCATATATATACAAACACATATACATACATATATACATATTTAAACGAATACATTTACACATACATACATATACATATATATATACATATATATATATACAGACACATATACATATACATACATATACACATATACACACATACATACACTCACATATACATATATATATACACGCTTACACACACACAAGTACACATACATATCCATATACACATACATATACTTACACACGTAGTAGTAGACACCTACCAAAGTTTACATCCCTACTCATACACATAAATAGTTTAACATATGATAGGTGTCAATATACACACATAAATACCCTCATATATACACATAGATATAAATATATATACAAATATATACATACATACCCATAATAACACGTATAGATATATACGTACATACATATAAATACATAGACATTAAACCATATATACATATAAACGCACATACATATACATACATAAACATATATCCATATACATACACACACACCCATACAAATGTATCCTAACATGCATACATAAACCTATCCATACATACAGAAATATAGGAACATAGAAATATAGATAGACAACATAACTGGACATATATATATATATATATATATATATATATATATATATACATGCACCAATATTTTTTAACCATTTCTCCTCTTCTTTACTTATTTACTTTATATATATATATATATGAAAACAAACCTACTAACATATATATACCCCTATATACACACATAGACATCCAACAATACAAACACACATACATAACATACAAATATATACATACAAATACAGACACGTATAACACTTTGTAGGCACACAATACACATTCATATCGACAAGATGTCCATCATGTTATAAATGTAATAGTCTATTAAATTTACAGTGACTTATCAATATCATTGAAAGTATATGATCTCGATGCTAAATTAAATTTAAAACAGTGTTTACAGTTAACTGTTAGTTCCTATCTTTGATTTAAAAGATCACTCTTATTTTTAAATCTAATTATCTCAAAATTTTCGTTAAGGTATAGGTAACACGGGGCATATAGGGAGTTACATGTCCGGGCTATCTTAATCAATTTCCATTTAACCGTAGGTGTTTTATTCTTTTCTTTTAGACTCCAAAAGTATTTGGATAATGAAGTCATATACTTATAGTTACTAATATTAAAAGATTGCATATGACCCCGCCAATGTTCCTTGAATGGTCTCATGGTGCTACCAATGTAAAATTTCTTTATATTTGGATTTTCTAGTGTTGATACTGTACTAAGATAAACTATGACATAAAAATAATTGTTTGCATGGAAAGTAAATTTCGATTATTCACAAATTTATTTCCAAGTTGTCAATATATATATATATATATATATATATATATATATATATATATATATATATATATATATACAAGATTGGAATATACGGAATAAATATATACAAGATTGGAATATACGGAATAAATTCCAATAACCAACAATTATTCTTCTTAAAAGAGTTTGAAACAAAATGGCTATTTTTGTAGTGATTTTATAACATATTTATGTTATAATTTTTAAATAAATAATTATATCTGCTCTACTCTGCATTGAGCACTCTTTTAAGAATAATAATTGTTGTTTATTGGAATTTATTCCGTATATACCAATCCTATACTTGTATATATATATATATATATATATATATATATATATATATATATATTGACAACTTGGAAATAAATTTGTGAATAATCGAAATTTACTTTCCATGCAAAGAATTATTTTTATTTCATGAGTGACTTTCGCTCGATTTCGCATTTAACTTCGATTATTCACAAATTTATTTCCAAGTTACAAAAATTGTTATTGTACAAAAAATTCGTCGCAAAAATCACGTAAAAAATTCAGATGTAATTAAAAATCTTTGAGAAAATTTGGGAATAATCAAAATTAATTCGTTAGGCAACAATAAACTACAGAAGAACTGAAAATCGATCGCTACATTTCAGTACTGCATTAATATTTAAGCTTACCTTTTAAAAGTTAGAACGATAATTCTTCTGCTGCCACTTAATTTAAAGACAATTTGATGTACGTAGGTCCTTACTTTCCGTGCAAACAATTATTTTTATTTCATGGGTGACTTTCGCCGGATTTCGCCATTAATTTTCGATTATTCCCGAAAGTAACATTTCGACGCATCTTTCTATTTTATTCTTGAGTGGATTGGGAATTTTAAAAATGTTGAGCTGAACGTGAAAGCAGATGAAAATGAGATGTCCTTTCATTTCCGAAACGAAAAAAACGCTATACAAACGGTAAAAAATATAGTTGCTCTTTATGGAAATGGTGTCATAGCTGAGAGTAATCTTCCTATGTGGTTCGCTAGATTTAGGATTCGTTGATTATGACAAAATCGAAGCAGTGATTAAAAATAATCCAAAGCAATATAAACGGGCTATCGCCGATATACACCACATATCTTTTATGATCATTTGTAAACATCTGGATATGGGAATCGATACGGTGTTTCAGTTTCTCATGAGTAAAGTCAAAATAGATAGATAGATAGATAGATAGATAGATAGATAGATAGATAGATTGGTTTGGTTTGATTTTTGTTTTACGGCATATCAACCTCAATGGGTTATTTGATGCCGATAAAAATATTTATTGGTGGTAATGTTTTTCTTCAAAAATCTATTTCTGGGAATATTTTTCCCTGAAGAAATCTTTAGCTGGTCATATTTTTTTTTCAAAGAATGTATAACTGTTTGTATTGCTGGTATTTTTTTTTTAAGTATTGCAGATAATAATTATTGCGGGTAATATTTTTTATTACAAAGTATTTCTGGTATTAAAACCTTTTTACACAAGTTTGGGTGTTAACTATTTGCTCATAGCTGGGACCCTAACAGGTGCTACCACCCCGGGTCAGGGTGGACCTGGGAACACCAGCAATTGAGAGGTGGTTCCACGATCCTCAAAACCTCCTGATCAGGGGCCTTGCTGTTGGACGTAGTTTACCGTCTTACCCAGGACGCGGATGTAGTTTATCGTCATACCCAGGACGAAGATAGATAGATAGATAGATAGATAGATAGATAGATAGATAGATAGATAGATAGATAGATATGAGGACATTTGGAAAGCTAAATATACAGAGAGATAAATTTGTGGTAGATAGATAGATAGATAGATAGATAGATAGATAGATAAGGAAAATGTAGTTTGTTACGTACGCGATAAGATATGCACACACAATTCGTACAGATTCACGCGAACACGCATACATAATCGCTTATTTCGGAATTAAAAAGTGTCTACATTACACCCGAAGTGATAAATTTGGTTGTCATCAACAAAATCACGGCTATATCCACTCATTCTTGAGGAGACAGGCGGGCTATGCATTCATTTATGCAAGAATCAGCGAGGTATAGAATTTACATTCTTTCAAAGTCTTTTTTGTCCTTACTTGACAGGAATTGGAAACCAAGAATAGTGTTTGCTCATTAATCAGATATTTAGTAAACTGAAAAGTATAGCATTCGTCCACGCATTAAATAATGCTTCTGCTATGCAGAATCACCAACCTGACAGCTCAGCTTCTGGTACTTGCCCACCGCCGTAATGTAGCTTCCCTGTACCTTTTCTATGAATAACTTCATGGTAATTGTTCTGATGTGCTTTCATTTTTGGTACGTAGACTTTATAAATTTAAGCGTAGTATTATATTGACAGCTAAGTCTCATCAATTTACAGTTGAAGTGGTTAGCTGTAACCGTAAGTTCTATGCTAACAGTTCCTTCTCTCGCACTTCTCTCTTCCGGCTTCTTGCTTTCCAGCCAACTTTGATGTTCAAAATTTTAAATGCAATGTCAACCGTTATCTTCTCTCTTCTTAATTCCAGTTCTTTTATTGTTCTCTCTTCTTAATGGTGTTTGCTTTTTCCCATATTCTCTCACATTCAGTAACCCCTTGCATCTTAATGACTTTCCTTGCTTGCTTGGGGTGAAATAATTTAAAAAAACAGACAGGCACACAGATATAAAGAAACTCTCATAGATAGATAGATAGATAGATAGATAGATAGATAGATAGATAGATAGATAGATTTGAGGAAATTTGGATAGCTAGATAGATAGATAGATAGATAGATAGATAGATAGATTTGAGGAAATTTGGATAGCTAGATAGATATATAGAGATAAAGTTGATAGATAGATAGATAGATAGATAGATAGATAGATAGATAGATAGATATTATTCAAAAGCGTTTACGAGGACGTGTAGGTGATGAATTATTTTCACCCTACAACCCCTTTCCCACAGACGAGACCTCGCGAACCTCTGTCTATTCAATCACTATTTCCCTCGCATGTGTTCTGAAGGGCTACATTTCTTGCTCCCACCCACCCTGACCTTTGCGACGTGGACACGCCCTGTCGCGTAAACAAACGAAATCTTTTAAATAATTAACGCAATCTCACCCCAGACCTCAAGTGGAACTTATATATACGATCTATTTCTAATGATCCTGGAAAAGTGGTCGATTCATTCTAACGTTCCAGTAATTATGACTCCTCCACCCACATCCCTGCTAAAGCCTATCTTTGCAATTGTCCAAAAAGGATGTCTTGCTGCCATATTCGGGGCTGGAGATTTACAGTCCTCGTTTGCCTGTCGCAAGCTATCAGAGGAGTAGAGGACTCTTCTAGACTCGATGAATTACTATATTATTGATTCCTCAAAATTCGATCTCGTGTATACCCTTGCTCGACCCTGCTAATGCTCTGCATTGTGAAAAGCTTTAAAAAAATCGATGAAAACTCAGCGTCTGCTCAGTGATGATGGAGCGTAACTAGTTTGGCTTTCGATGCCATGAATGAGACCAGCCAGTTTTCCACCACTGTAATTCTTAGGGTTAGGTCAAAGGAGAGATCAGCTGTCAACCTCCGGTCATCTAAAGTTTTGGTGATGCGCCCATATACAGTTGTATCATCAGCATAGATATTCACAAATGATGGCAGTATAATCTAAGTCTGATCATTTATGTCAAGTAGAAAGAGGGCTGTGCCGAGAAACGAGCCTCGGGAACACTTTGTGTGTACGCGAAGATTTTCGGTGAACTTTCACGATTCATGAGGGGGCACGGTTGAGTAATAGACAAGCGGCTTGGATTGAAGATTCGGAGAGCCGAGTTCGAAATCCAGTCAGATTCATTACATTCACTTACGTGCTAATAACCTTGGGAAAGGCATGAATCCTCCCCCCCCACCACCACCACCACCACCACCGCCAAGACCGGATTCTATAGCCTTGGATGGCAACTGGTCTACCGCAGAAAGAAATGGCAATCTACTGCGGGGAAAAAAAATCTGCCTCGTCAGTCATGTATCAAAAGATGCATGATCGTCTAAGCGTGTATCACGCATGGCACATAACTGAACTGATATTCAAGTACGCGCTAATACCCTTGGGAAAGGTATGAATCCTCTTCTTCTCCCCCCAGCTATGGGTAAATAGAAGGACAGACCGGTTTCTATAGCCTTGGATGGCAACTGGTCTACCGCAGAAAGAAATGGCAACCTACTGCGGGAAAAATCTGCCTCGTCAGTCATGTATCGAAAGATCGAAAGATACATGATCGGCTAAGCTTGTATCATGCATTGCACATAACTGACTTCATGATTCATACGCTATGCAATTTCGTACTTTGAAAACAATTTGACATTAGCTATTTTGTCTTCCAGGTCAAAAGTACACTTCGTAGGAAAATACTGCTTACGGGAGACGTTTCCGTTTTAGGCTATGGATTCAGAGTCATAAAGTAGAGATGAAATTACCACAGCACGGTATAACTTAAGTTCGGTTTTCAAAGAAATTCCTTTGAAATTCCACAGCTGATGGTAGAGGTTTCCAAAACAGTCGGTATATTTGTACATTCGATAAACAATCATATCAAAAGAGGCTGAACTGTCGATTTTGTTTCCGAGATGCTTCTAAATCTCTCTTTCTCGGTAGTCTGTTTCATACTAAATGCCATCGTCAGGCCGGTATTTACGTGACCTCTCCACGAGGCAGTATGTGACACAAGGCCGGTTTTTATGTAGAGCAATCCGAGTTCGTAGCCTCGGGCAAAATTTCCCCATAGACTCCCGCATACACGGGGTTGGGTTTGTCTCCTTAGCCAAATGTGACTCTGCCCGTTGGCATAGCCTCGTCTGGATTCCTATCTGCCTGAAGGCAGAGAGATCGACAAGTCAAGAGCCGCTGACGGAAGAAGCAATCGTCAGGCCAGGTTCGTTGTGTTTTTGCTCTACTATTTATATATATAGGTCAGTGATGTATTGTGGTTTATCTATTGTGTTGCATTGTGGGTAGTCTATTGTAATATTCCAACGGCTATTTTGGTGGGTGTTAACGGTTTCAAATTATTCTGGAGTCTGTTAAGTGAGACAATACTGGATCTGAATAGTGCTTTTGTTTATTTACAGTGTTGTTAGTAAACTTTTTTATTTAGTTTTTATTGTTTTATTGTTGGTTGTTATTACTGCGTTTTCTTGTGTATATCTGTGTGCACGTTGTTTGTTTTTGTTTATTATTTACTTAGTTTATTTACTTATGTATACGATAGGATTAATTTATTTTACATTTTACTTATTTTATTTATCTATTTCCATTTATTTTTGTTCGCTTTCAGTTTTTGATTTTTAAGTAACGTAGCAAAAATGTGTCTGCATTTTGAGATGAATTCTGATCGTTTATTTAGTAGTTTGTTTTGGTTTGGAAGGTAATTAGAGCTATTTTCGTCCAGGCAGAGTTTACAGTCTTTGGATTGATTGTTGTAGGCTGGTGTTTTTTTTTTCCTTATTTTCCATGATATTTTTGGTGTGGTATTTTTTTTTTGTTTTAATCTCCCAGATATGTTTAGAAAGTATTATGCTGTTTGCATATTTATTATTTGTAAAAGATGTTTTATGTCCGTAGTTTTTTTGTTTCCATGGACTTTCTGTTACTCCTATGTATATTTTTCCTTCGTTATCTGCTGTTTTTACAGTGGCTTGGTACATTACATTGTTCTGCATGCAGTTACCATGTAAGGGACGTTCGTTCTTTTATATATATATATATATATATATATATATGTGTGTGTGTGTGTGTGTGTGTGTGTGTGTGTGTGTGTGTGTGTGTGTGTGTGTGAATAAAGAAAAAGGAAAATTTGTCTTAGCCGGTGCGTTTCGTTTCCTAATGGACTCTATCAAGGCAAATGTAAACAATAATAATTTGGCAATAAATATTAAAAAAACAAAATTCAAAATGTCGCTACGTGATTTCAGTGATTGAAAGAAAGAATGAAGTGTTTAACATTCCCTGCCAATACCGCATAAATAATAGACTATACCGTTTTGCTCGCACGGAAAGACGGAAATAACATACCAGAGAGATTACTTGATTTCAGTTAGAAATGAAAAGAAAAAAAATAAGGAAAGGATGGTTCAACATCTCCTGACTATACCTCACCTTAAAAATTTAGATCCATCCGAAAATTCAAATGAGAAAATCTTGAAATTTTCACAGGTATTTCTAGTGTTAATTATATTTCTAATCCTTACTATTACGTTTTTAATCAAAAACCTCTTATTCATTCTTTTTAACACAGCATCTTCAGAATTATCTGCAATGTTGTAGGTCCCCATCTGTCATCTCGGCATCGGTCACTTTCCCACCGCCGTAACGTAGCTTCACTGTGTCTGTTCTATAAACATTTTCATTGTAATTGTTTTGGTGAGCTTTTCTCATTGGTGTCGAGATTTTATGAATTTAAGCGTAGTACTAGGTTGGATGCAAGGTCTCATCATCTTACAATTCAAATGGCTACATGTTACCGCAAATTCTATGCTCGTAGTTTCGTCTCTTACACTTCTCGCTTGAGGAACTCTCTTCCAGCTTCTCGCTTTGCAGTTAACTTCGATCTTCAAAAATTTAAATACAATGTCAATTTTATGTTTTCTTAATTCTTGTCATTTTATTGTTTTCTCTCCTTAATAATGTTTTCTTTTTCTTCTCATATTCTTTCACACTCAGCAGCCCCTTGTGTTTTAGTGACTTCATTGCCTAGATTCTTTTTTAATCAAAAACTTCGTGTTATCTCTTTTTTACCTCATCTGCTCACTTCAATAACACACTTTACTATGACTGGTATTTTATTACTTATTTTATAAGTCATAAAAAATACAGTGTCGATATATGTGTGGTGACATGCAAAGTATCTCAAAACATTACACAAACAGAAAAACGTAGTTTATACCAATACCAACTATTGTCTAGTTAAGATGAATAAAAATACAATTTTTCACATGGGCATAGAAAGTAGGCCACGTGATATGAGCAATATTTTTTCGCCAATTACATATAACTTGCAAAAAATTCAAAACATCTAATTTGCGGGCTTTCTACTTCTGTCAAATGATTACTTATTCAGTCAAAAGACTCAGAAAAAGCAACCATATTTTTCTTCCATACTATTTCGTGGTGAAGATCAAATTATGCACAAACGACGTTCACTACGCCAAAAACTAGAACTTGAATTAAAATAATCATATCTGAGTTTCCAACGAATTCTCATTTCTATGAACTCTAAAAAAAAAAAAACTATTTGTATGTCAAACTTTACAGCACATATACCATACATTTCAAATGTGACGATTTTATTCTACTAAATATACACAACCAAATCACTAAACTTTGTGATGTCAACGAATACTCGTTGTCCCTTTTTGTAATGCTCGTTGTAGTAGAGACTTTATAATCGCAGGTACAACTTAGTAACGCCGTTGAATAATGCTGGTGTCAGACACCTTCGAATAATAGTACTTGCTCGATAATACTCGCTCGAATAGTAATCCGTAGAGAAATAGTATAGAGAATAGAGTAGAAATGATGATCCGTATCGTAACAGAGGATAGAGTATAGAATAGCGGTCCGTATAGTAATAGAAGATAGACTAGGAATGTTGATCGGAATAGTAATAGAGGATGGGGGAGAAATGCGATCGTTCGGACGTCACGCTACTTTCTACTTATGCGCTTCCTTTATGGTCACGTGGTCTACTTAATTCAATAATGGGATCGCCTGTGTTTGCTCACTGGCGGTCTATGTTCAAACTCAACGACACTTTATTTCTATATAGCACTAAATATGACATTAACAGACGAAATCCTGTTGTATGAATAAATGTAAACAAATGCAGTCAAGTGAAACTTATTCCTCCTATGTCAACTGACAGTAAATTTAGGTTATCCGAAATTTGATACGCAAAATTAATTACTGGGGACATTGAAGTTAGTTTGGTGTCTACTCTTAGAACAATCTTTCTTTTTTTGTTGCCGACTGAAAATATCCAGATTATTATTGGCATTAAACACATTGAACTATATCTTCACGCAATTGAAATTTCACAAAGAAATGCTTTAGATAAATATAAACATTAAATTTGATATTATATTTGAAATTTGAAGTTCTAACATTCAGATTTTAATTCAAAATTATTTGAAATTTGAAAATCTAACTGCAAGTTGCTATAAAACCAAAACATTAATCTAAAAACTCAAGTCATGTTCTTAAATAGCCTCATCAGATCAAGACTTTCATATGGATGCCATGCCTGATGATACCAAAGCTGTTCAGAAATATTTATCCAAATGCTTTCTCAGTTTGATGATTAAAGGTGGCTTCTAGTGAATATCTTAGCAAGGACTGGCACTATAGAATCACAAAGAACTGTACTAAATAATAGAATCCAGATTACTAGTGACATGTTTATATAAGAAAAAGAGATCAGACAAAGCCAGACCTGGATTAATATTTTTTGAGAGTAGTTAGAGACAAAAAAGTTCGTTAGAAAACAAAGAAAGCACACTGAACAGTTACGGGTCACCCTGTATGGCAGTGAATGCTGGAAAATCTCCTGAAAAATGAAGTCATGACATTGACCCTAAAACAAAGCGGTATGGTATTTCAAAACAATAAACTTTGTTTTTAGAAATTATTTTCTTTTCCCAAACAATAATTTTCTCATTAATAAATTTTATTTAAAATCAGCAATTTATTTTTGGTTGTTGATTTACCAAATCCTAACCCAAATAGTTCTTTTGACATTTTTCAAAACACACTCCAGATTATTTACATTTCTCCAAACCATATTTTGGACTCCACATTCCATTAGGCAATTCCTTTTGTTTACATTTCTGGTTTCACTTACATTAGTTCCTCGACCAACAGATGACATTCAAATATCAGCACGTTTAACATTTCAAAAACAAAATCATTTACTTCAAATGTTTCTACTGTTTTACATTCCGGCCTTTTTCGGGAACTCATAACAATTGTTATGTGTGTTTCTGTTTATCAGGAAAAAAATCATTTTTCTCGCTTCATATTTCAATTCCTGTTTCTCATTTTAATTGTTTTCTTGATTAACTTTTTTCCACCTCTTCCAATGCTCCAATTCTATACTTCTTAATTTTTTTTATTCCAAACTACCAGTGTCACGATAGTGTCACATTCCTTTTAACTACTACCAATCAAAATTATAGTCTCACAATAGTTTCTTTCCTCACACTTCTCGCCCGTGGAACTCTCTTCCGGTTTCTTCCCACCTAAAATACTTAAAGATTTTAATGCAACATCAATCGCCGTCTCATGTCTTTCTGAATCTTGTTCTTTAAACATTCTTTTCCTCATTTATTTTTTCTCATTCTCTTTCACTCTCAGTAACCCCTGGCATCCTAGTGAGATTATCACTTTGCTTCGGGTGGAATGATTTTAAAAAAATATACACAAAACATACAGTGTCAATTATCAAATAAGTTCAAAAGTCAAGTGAGTTAGCTTTCTTTACTGTTATGTGATAAAAGTGCTATTAAATTTCCCGTGGACATTCACAGCCAAAAATAAAAATACTTTGATATGGCAAAAGTACATTTACAATATTAAAAACAGGCAACACTCTACTTGTAAAATATACACTAACAGAGAAATATTTTATAAGGAATATAAATGTACTAATAAATTCAGTTGGGAAAGAAAATTTATAACTGCAAGGCCTCTCTGAGTGGTTTTAAAAGCACTAGAAAGATTCAAGTGTTACTCTGACTTTGTTTCACAGATAAGGTTTCTTTGCTAGGTAACAAAATAATTTATAAGCTATGCTTACTTGGTATTGCTTAGTTATTAGATGATACACTAAGTCTATTTGAGTTATTAAGTATAATACAATTTTTAAAATTCTTTATTGAGTTCTCTTTGGTACCTTGACCACATAAATTTAAGCATAGTACTAGATTGGCAAGTAGGTCTCATCGTTTCACTGTTGAACGAGCCTAATTTCTATTCTAATAGATTCTTTTCTCACACTTCTCGCCTGTGGAATTCACTTCCGGTTTCTTGCTTCCCTGCCACCTAAAATATTCAAAAGTTTTAATGCAACATCAATCGCCATCTCATGTCTTTCTGAATCTTGTTCTTTTAACATTCTATTCCTCATAAAAGTTTTCTCATTCTCTTTCACTCTCAGTAACCCCTGGCATCCCAGTAAGATGATCACTTTGCTTCGGGTGAAATGATTTTAAAAATATATACACAAAACATACAGTGTTGAGTATCAAATAAGTTCAAAAGTTAAGTGAGTTAGCTTTCTTTACTGTTATGTGATAAAAGTGCTATTAAATTTCCTGGGGAAAAAAATAAAAATAAAAGTAAAAAATATTTTGATATTATCCACGATGACAAAAATACATTTCTAACATTAAAAATCGGCAATACTCTATGTTGTGGTGTTCTCCCTCTAATGAGCTTATTGTAGACTCTTCCACTTACTATAAAATTAGTAGGAAAGTAAGCCTTGGTGAACAGTAGTATAGATTTGAACGCTGGTCAACCGACACACACTCCTAAGTCGTGTAATACTCTTCTGTTCAATACACGCTTCATCTGCAACCTCTTGTTTTGTTATTTCTTAACCATATACTTGGTTACAACACTCTACTTGTAAAATATACACCAACAGGGAGATCCTTCATAAGGAATCTAAATGCTGCAGAAAATGTACTAATAAATTCACAAAGACAAAGAAAATTTATAACTGCAAAGTCTCCGTTTTAATAGTTTTTCTTGCACTTCTCCCCCGTGGATCTCTTTTCCAGTTTAGTGATTCCCTGCCATGTAAAATATTAAAATAATTGAATGCAACATCAATCGTCATCTTTTTCTTTCTAAATCTTTTATTGTCCTTTTACCGCCCTAAAGTTTGAAGTGAAAGATTTTATAAATGTCAACTGAAAGTGGCACTAGCTTCACTTATGTAAGAGAACTCTCCAATTTTGAGAATAAAAATTGTTCACTTGAAAACTTTAAACAATAGCAACAACTAAATGGATAGTAAAATGTTGACATGTCACACTACTTGAAACAAAAGATTAGGAAAGAAGTCCCCATCAATACTGGAAAGAAAAAATAACAATTACTGGACATGAGAAACCTATTTTCCTGAAAAATTGTTTTAAGTGAAAGATTTTATAAATATCAGCTGAAAGTGGCACTGACTGCTCATTCAATAAGTACCGAATGTTTCCTTATAAAGAAACAACTACCATTACCAACCTAGTTTCAATTATGTAAGAGAACTCTCCAATTTTGAGAATAAAAATTGTTTTTTATTTAAATCAGAAGTAGTTATAGTGAATTTTATACTTTACTACATTTATTGAACAAGAATAAATAATAATAAAATTGTAAGTACTAAAAAAACTAAATTGAAAAGTTTCTTTTTAACTCAAGAGAATATTTGACACATTTATGCCCAGAAAAAATAAAAATTTCAAATTGTTGTTGCCAAGGATATAAATAAACAATAAAGAAATGTTGCATAAATAAAAAAATATTAAACAAGTGTATCTGATATAGAAATTGGAATTTGCATTAACATTGACCAAGGTACTGCAGCGTTAAAAATCTATTATCATCCTTTTGGGATTTGACTTAATTGGCTCTGAAAATAAATAAACTCATCAGGGTTCAATAACTGGATGATGCTGTAAAAATAATCTGATTACTCAACAAAAATAAATGCTTTTGGTCAATTTTACTGTCTTTTAAAATACAAGAATTATTCAATAGAGAATTTGCCATTTTCATTTCAATACCCTGCATGAAACGACAACCAACAATAATTGCATTCCAGGTTAGTTTTATGTTTCTCAAACTATGAACTTTCATATACAGTGCTCTGCAAAAGTAAGATAATATTTAAAATAATTGTCTCATTTTCCAGATAATCAACAGATCTTAATTAAACCATATATTCGTTAAGATAAACCTTTATTAAATGAATTACAACCACGCTCAAATATTTATATCAAGCTGGAATAAGAATATCATTTCAAAATTAAGAAGTGCAAAAGTAACTGAGCCCTTATATTTACACACTGTATTTTTGTTTTACATGGTTGCATGTGCAAATATTTGTTTTATGTAGATATAATAATCAAAATGGGGCGTCTTGTAAGCTGGATATACTGCAGTCAAACAATATAACTGATTGTGTGTGCAAAAGTGTGCAGTTAAAGACCAAATTTTAGAAATATATATGCAAAGATCAAAAGAACTTCCCGAAGCTTTAAATAATCGCATAATTGAAACCTATAATTTATTGCTGGTAATAATTTCTCCTTCAAAAATTTATTGCTGGTAATAATTTTTCCTTCAAAAATTTATTGCTGGTAATAATTTTTCCTCCAAAAATTTATTGCAGGTAATAATTTTTCCTTCAAAAATGTATTGCTGGTAATAATTTTTCCTCCAAAAATTTATTGCAGGTAATAATTTTTCCTTCAAAAATTTATTGCTGGTAATAATTTTTCCTCCAAAAATTTATTGCTGGTAATAATTTTTTACAAAATATTTCTGGCATTAAAACCTAGTTTTACATTTTCATAGCGCTTTGACCCCAGTTTGGGGGATGACTATTTGCTCATAGCTGGGACCCTAACAGGGTGGACCGGGAACACCAGCAATTAAGATGTGGTTCCACGCTTCTCAAAATCTACTGATCAGTGGCCTTGCCTTGCGTAGTTTATCGTCTTGCCTAATCTAGTGGGTCAAGTTAAAGAAGGCAGTGCATGCAAGAAACGCAGGTAATATCGAGCAATTGTAGGAGTTTTGCCAAGAAGAATGGTCAAAAATTGACGCTCACTACTGCCAGAAATTTCTTAAAAATTATTAAAAAATGTCTTTTGATCGACGCCGTCATCTGAAAAGGAGGAGTCATCAAATATTAAATATAAGGGTCCCCTTACTTTTACACATCTATTGTTTTAATTTTTAATTAATATTTTTATTCGAACTTAATAGAAATTTTTTTAAGTGGCTGTAATTTATTTAATAAAGGTGTTTCTTAGTGAATATATAGTTCAATTAAGATTTTTTTAATCATCTGGAAAAAAGAGACATTTTTTTTTGCACAACTCTGTACATACAAGTTGATATTCAGGTCAGTATAAAAACTAAATTTTAATAAGACAAATAAAATCCCCTATTGAATACTGAGACATATCTGGGTCGAACTGGTGTTTAGGCGACTGCGGTCGATGTTCCGTAGTAGGCTGTGCTGGCCGTATTACTGCATTCGTCTTCACGTCAACAAACCAATAAACGCGCTGTCTCTGTTTCTTACTGAAACTCAAATAAACCGTCTTTTCACCAGAAGAGAGATTTTCTTGTAGCAATAAATAGCACAACATGAGGTTTGTATTCGTTACTTCATTGTCTCCACTGGAGAAATTGTGCCGACTCCTCGTCAGTGACGAAGAGGGTGAAAGAGAATATTCCTAAATCAGCCTTTTGCTTCCAAACCAAAATTCTCACTGAAGAATTATGGAGGAATAAGTACATTTTTTTACCACGAAATCTCACATTCTCACTTGTTGATTAGTTAATTCACGGACTAATGAAATATCTAATCCTGCCTCTTTTTCATTTTTTCTCGAGGGACTTGTGACTGTCAAGTGACCGTGGGAAATATATCGTATTTCAAACATAGAATATATTCCAAAATCTGTGTGCACAGGAAATTTCTTAATCTTTAAATTTAAATTATTCCCATTTATTTTGCACAATTTTCAATTATGGCAAATGTTTATGTTGCTTTATGAAATTCAAAACCGCCCAAGTTATGTAAACATTAATATAATTGTTAGAGGTCTTAATCTATCTAAATGAACAGAGCCTAGCAGCTGATCTCCACACTGATCTAACTCTAACAGCTCAATGATGTAAGAACTGGTTTGTAATATTCAATATCTCCAAAACCAAATTCATAACACTTCATCAATCCCAAGCAAAACTTGAACTTTTCCCTGCTATGAGGAAAAATTGCGCTCTCAAAGAGACTCCATACTTTGAATGTCTATTTGAACTCAACTGAAATTCATGTATCCGAACAACGGCTAAAGATGTTGGGAAAATGGTCGGCTCATTCTATTGCGTTCCATAGAATACTGATTCCATCCGCCATGCTTTATCTTTATAAGAGTCAGATTAGACCCAAAATTGAGTCTTGTTGCCACATCAAGACTGGAACTGCTCCATCGTCATTGCCCTGTATTGAGAGAGCGCTCTTGTGAGGGATTATTAATTTTTTTCCTATCATATCCACTCTCCCAGAAACGCAACGACACAGTAAACCAAGATTACTAGCAACAAACTTAGCAATTGATTCAATGTAATCATTCCACTTCATGCCAGCCGGAGAAGGCGCAACGATTCACTCTTCTGGTGGTTAGCATCAGCCATGCGAGCAAGAGATTGATTTGTGTCGGAATAAAAATGATGATTGGTTTGTGAGTGGCAAAAAATATGCACTAATATGCATAGTCTAATATGCATAACGAATGCACTGTGTAACATTTTCATATCTCAATACCGAGAGGGTTTATTTTCTTGCGATAGAATATCTACATTTCTACTTGTCCTTATATATGTAAAAAAATTATTTGAAGTACTGCGCCGTGGGGCAATTAGTTTACTAAGTCACAGTAGCAAGTCGATTGTATTGAATAGCGAATTCTCTCCTCACTGGGTGTCCTACACTTATAAGCATTATGCAACAGCTGAGCTTAGTAAATAACTATATGAAATTAATTAATTAACGAAAAGAAATTCCTTCTGTGCAACCTACAGCCAAATCATGTGCAAAAAGACTAAATTATAATATTCGCTATCTACACGCTTTATCATCATAATGTTCACTTTCTACAACTTCCTCTTCGAAACCACAATCAGTAACCCTTGGCTGGCTTTCGAGCATTGTATCGGATAATTATTTACTACCCACTTCAAAATCTAGCGTATGTACTTTAAGATCTCTACGAGTATAATAGGAGTAGAAAGTCTGAAGAATGAATAACCAGAAGGCTGTGTTTATTTCACCAAAGAGAAAGACAAAGCCAAAAAAATATATAGAATATTGGAAATAATGTATCGCAGGGCTCCAAACCAAAACTCCAAAGAATCTGCAACGTTATAGGTTCTGACCTGCCATCTCGGCCTCAATCACTTTCTCCCTGCTATAACGTAGCTTCCCTGTGTCGTTTCTATAAATATTTTCATGGCAGTTGTGCTGAGCTTATTATCTCTTTAGATAGATGTAGATTGGCAACTGGATCTCATCAATTGACAGTTAAAATGGCTAAATATAACAATAAGTTCCATTTTTTATGATTTATTCTCGCTTGTGGAATTCTCTTCCGAATTTCCTATCAACTACGAGCTTTAAAAATATAAAGGCATAGTTGATCGTCACTTTCTGTCTATTTGAATTCTGTTTTTTTTTTCTTCTCAATAACGTCATCTCAGCACGCGAATAAATTTATTGATTTTTCAGTCTGCTGTGTTTGTTTTTTTTTTTGTTTTTTTTTTTTCTTGTTTGGCATGAAATAACGAAGCCGACTGCACAGAGATAGATAGACCAATAGAGAAACAGAGATATGTACAAATTTGGATTAATAGACAGTAATTTTACCCAAGAAAAGAAGACAGAAACAATCAAACTCGTGTCTGTTTAGATTAAACGAGGCACCTTTATCTGAGATAAAAATGCAAGTACATGCATGCAGACATTGATTACTAGTTACATGTTTATATAAGAAAAAGAGATCAGACAAAGCCAGACCTGGATTAATATGTTTCGAGAATAGTTAGAGACAGAAAAAGTTCGTTAGAAACAAAGAAAGCACACTGAACAGTTACGGGTCACCCTGTATGGCAGTGAATGCTGGAAAATCTCCTCAAAACTGAAGAAGAGACAGAAAGATGCTGAGGATCTATATAAGCAACGACGAGGTTTTAGATGAAGATAGAAACAAAAAAAGAATCGTATACTTATCATCAAGAAGAGACAGTTGCGGTTTCTGCGACACATAATGAAGGAGAAGGGCTTGGGAAAAACTGATACCGATGTAGAGAAAGAGGGACAAGGGAAAGCAGCGCGTAACATTCTTGATGAGCTTGAGCAATTGGTTGGCAGAACATGGTCTAGGAGAAATAACAAAAGGACCAAACATATTAAGAGCTTCAAGGGACAGGAAAATGGGGAAAACCATGCTCGCCTATGTCCTGAAGGGACACGGCACATAAAAGAAGAAGCATACAAGGAATACATGAAGAGGCGTTCAAACACGTGTAGATTTAGATTAATAATTTCACGTTAATACAAGAGAAAAATTCTAAGACGATCAGACACGTGAAGATTTAGATTTTGTTTTAAACACACACACACCCCCAGGTAAGCCTATAATGCCACTAAGACGCAAGGGGCTACAAGAAAGAGAATGCGAAGACTTTAGAAAGAACCTGAAGCTTAGTCCTAAACAGGAAACAAGGAATAAACCATTACTCCTGTTCAAAAGACCGACGTAGAGTTTTAACCGGGCGGTAGGCGAAACTATCTGCTCCGATTGAGGAAAAATAATAAATAAATATTAAATAAAATTTCAAAGTTTAAGCAAATATGTCAGATGCATAGAGTTGAAGTAGACTTTAGAAGGAACCGGAAAACCAATCCTAATGAGGAAACAAGAGATAAACATTTATACGTGAACGGGGAGGATTATAAACCGGGCACGTAGAACGTATCTACTCTTACTGAGAAAAATTAAATTAACAGTAAATCAAAGACGTTAGATGTATAGAACTGTAGTAGACTTTAAAAGGAACTGGAGACCCAATCTTAAATAGGACACAAGGGAGAACCATCTACTGTTAAAATAAATAGGTAAACCTACCTACTTCTTTTATTTCTACATAGAATTTATTCACTAGAAGCCGTTTTTAATGGTCGATTTGAGGAAACAGCTTCACACTTAATATAATTATATATATTTCTGAATGACTTGGATGAGATCACATATGAAAGTTTATATCTGAAGAGGCAATTTAAGAACCTGAGTCAATGTTATGTCTATTTTGCATCTTACTCCTTTGTATAAAAGTACGCCTAGGGCAACCTAGTGGAGACATTTAAGTCCTTTTTGCAACACGTGTTATGTGTTAAGCCGTGGGAAAATAAAATAAATTTCCTGCGACATCAAAATTACGAGTGTTTCTTTTATTGTGGACAGAAGAAAATAGATCGACCATATGACAAGGAGACTATGGATTCTTTAAAGAATTCAATTTAAGGCCAACATTTAATTGTCTTGGGAGTCTTGAAGTAATAAAAATATGACATCTGTTATTCTGCTTTCACAATTGGATACATGGTAGACGATACTCAGTTTTTGTGCATATACATGTTTGTGTAAACATGATCACTAGAAGCGATGATGTGTGTTTTATGTTGTAATTTTGTTGAAGTTATATTTTGGAACACAGTTTGACATCTTTAAGAAATTGTCGGATATTATATGGATTAATGTCATGAAATAGTTCTTTCATGTTGATTATTTGGTAATTTTTTATATAAAAATGTATTTTTATACTTTCATAGTGTTTTGCTTTTGTTTGATGGTGGTTCACCATTTGTCCATGACTGGGACCCTAACAGGTACTACCACCTCGGATCAGGGTAGTCATGGGATCAACAGCAATTAAGAGGTGTTTTCACGCTCCCAAAAAACCTCCTGGTCTTGCTGCCGGATGAGTCGTCGTCATACCCAGGGCGTATATATATATATATATATATATATATATATATATATATATATATATATATATATATATATATATATACATATATATATATATATATATATATATATATATATATATATATACATATATATATATATACATATATATATATATACATATATATATATATATATATATATATATACATATATATATATATATATATATATATATACATATACATATATATATATATATATACATATATATATATATATACATATATATATATATATATATATATACATATATATATATATATATATATATATATATACATATATATATATATATATATATATATATATATATATATATATATATATATATGTTCTTAACCAGAAACATTTTGAATATTTTTTACAGAGAATTTTTTGAATGAAATACATGGAATTAACCCCCGATCTAACTTCCCTTTAGGTTAAAGTACATTCATATCCTGCAAAACATTAATAAATGCATCCTGGATTTAAAGTTCAGGACTCTAGGTATATAACCTTTATGAATATGTTTCTCTGAATATAATTGTTATGGTCCAGGTTAGGACCAAGGAAGAACAACACGAACACAAGAGTAGAAATAACGAAGATATATAACACGGAATAATAATACAAGATGTGGAAGGTGTTAGTATGACTGTCAGTCTGATTTGGAGTGAACTACTATCGGCTCGACTCGATTCGTCCCTCTCTCTTGAGAGGCGTAGTATACATAGTGTTAGGAAGAGTTCATTCTGTAGTTATAGGTAAGGACCCATAACACACCACTCCCAAGCTTTTACCTCGCAGGGGTCTTTAATATTTTTCCTATTCGGATTAATCATCAAAGGCTCTGTACATTTTCTCTGCTTGATTTCCGCGGTTCTGAAATTGCTTGAGGCCTTTGCATATTGAATGTATCAAATATTGTGTCCATTACGTCCTCCTCTTCCTGAGGTAGACCGTTAGAATCCTCTAACAGCCTCTTTCTGATCTGATTTAAGTGCCTTTGATGCGACAACTTCGGACCCTGAATTATGTAAATCAAGTTCCCGATTCGTTTCTCTATTGTACCTGGCTCGTAATAGGATGTGTTGTTTTTGAACATTTTTTAAAAAGATTCTCCCCTGGGTTAAATTTTCTTTTTTGTACAAACGACGTTGGTGATTGCTTTGTCTATTTTGGCAGTAATTTGTCGAATACCAATCTAATTTTTCGGACGAACATTACTTCCGCCGGCGAAAATGCCGATGGCGTAGTACTGTTCGGTGTAATTCTATACACTTGCAAGAATTGTTGTAAAGCCCTTTCTGTTGGTACGTCATAAGCTTTGCTTAGTGATATTTATAATGTATCTACAAACCTTTCCGCTTGCCGGTTTGATCTTGGGGGATATGGCGGGGATTTGAAAAGTTTCACAAAATTCTTGAAAATCCACAGATGTAAATTGTGTCCCATTATCGGTGACTAAACAATCAACTACTCCGAAACGAGCAAACAGCTCGTGAAGGCAATTTATTGTAGTCTCAGAAGTAGGTTTTCTATTTCGAAATATTTCTGGCCATTTGCTGTAACTGTCTACTACAATCAAGTAGTAGAAACCCTCTAATGGACCTGCGAAATCTACAAGTTTTCTCGACCACGGTCGATCTGTCTTAGGCCATGGCTTATGAGTGATCGGAGGTGCCTTGGCTGCTAAGGAACAGCCCTTGCATTTGTGCACCATATGTATAATATTTTGATCCATGTTTGGCTAGTACACGTAACTTCGCATTAAGGATTTCATCCTGTTCTTTCCTGGGTGGCCCATGTGAAAATCCTTGAGGATTCACCTTTGTAACGTTTTCGGGGTTACTACTCTTTCATTATATAACAGAACATTATCAGATAACGAAAAAATGTCTGATATATGCTTATCTTTTCCTACAATTTTTGTTTTCGTTTCCTTTATAAATTCGTCATTCACTGCTTCGTTTCTTATTTCCTGTAATGTGACGGGGAGGTTTCGAATTGTACTACATAATGATGTTCTAATATCTTTCTCATATCGCAGAGCTGCAATTACGGAATCTTATAATGGCTCCGTTTTCTTTGGTGTTAGTCTCGAAAGACCATCTTCATGCCCGGTTTTGTTTGATGGAAGGTGCTCCATTTTAAAGTTATAGTTTAATAAATTCGTCCACCACCTTAGCAATCTATTAGCAGTGTAGATAGGTAGACCTTTATTTGATCCAAATATTGTCAATAACGTCTTGTGGCCCGTCTGTAAGGTGAAAAATCTACCGTAAATATATCTGTGGAATCTCGTAACCTCAAAAATAATCCCCAGTGCTTTTTTTGATTTGCGAGTAATTTTGTTCGGCTGGTAGTAACGTTCTTGACGCATGCACGATGGGTTTTAGTGTCCCATCCGGCATTTTGTGAAGTATACATGCCCCAACACCATAAGCACTCGCGACACGCGCGTCACTCGCGACTATTATTTCCAATTTTGGATCATAATGCGCTAAAAATAAATGTGCTGTTAGAGTCTTAATGATTTTGTCGAAAGTTTTCTGACATTCATATGACCATTCCCAAACTTTTTCCTTCTTCAACAGTTCGTTTAGAGGTGCGCGTAATTTGTGCATGTTATGAATAAATTCTTGATAATAATTTACTAAGCCTAAGAAGCTTTGTAACTCGGCTAAATCTTTTGGAGCCGGCATTTTTTTTTATTGCCGTGGTTCTTTCTGAGTCTGGTCTTCTTCCTTCTTCGTCAATAATAGGACCCAGATATTTTATCTCCTTCATAAAGAAGTTACATTTATTTTCCTTTACCTTAAAACCGTAATTTTGTATCTGCCTGAAAACCTCTTGGACGTGTTCCCAGTGTTGTTCAATATTTTTGCTATTTATCAGGATGTCATCTAGGTATGCGATTGTGAAATCCAGTCCGCCTAGCATAGTGTCCATTATTTGCTGAAATACCGCCGGCGCGACCTTGATCCCGAATGGTAATCTCTGGAACTTATATAACCCTTTATGTGTGTTTATGCACAACAATCTCGAGCTTTCCTCATCTACTGGTACTTGTAGGTATGCTTCGCTCAAGTCTATCTTTGAGAAAAATTTTCCTCCGTTCAACTTTCTGGACTAGGGAGAGGATAGTGATAATTCTTAATCGCTGCGTTCAATCCCGTCGAGAAATCAGCGCATACTCGTATCTCACCCGATTTCTTTTTCACGTAAACTATAGGTGCGGCCCATTGACTATATTCCACCTTTGTCAATATAGCGGTTTACACGAGTCTATCCAACTCTTGGTCTATTTTTTCTAATGATGCGAAAGGTACATTTCTTTTCTTCTTGAAAATGGGTTGTACATTTTCTTTTAGTTTGATTTTGTCCGCCATTTTTTACACCTCCCGAGGCCAGCTGAAAATACGTCGGGAAAACTCTCCTTTAATTTCTCCTTCAATTTCTCTGCCTCGGTCAATAACCTTTCCACTTTTTGGCAGAACGTATTTATCGGTAAATCCCAAAGGTCGAATTTCTGCATCCAATCAGGTACAAATCAATTTTCCGTATTCTTTAGAACATATATCTTTAATTTCTTGGTCATCCCGTTGAACGTCACATTTGTTATAATCTCCCCCTCAAATTTGATTTTTCTCTCCTGTTACCGACCTAGCTATTTTATCGGTTCTCAACATGGTCGGTTTGTTTAATTTCTTCCACGTCTGTAAGCTAATAATGGTTAAATCTGATCCGGAATCTAATTGTAATCTGATTTTTTTGTTTAACATTTCTACTTGTACGTATTTTCGTATATTTATCCCGTCCGCTTGGTCAGTGACTCTTACTCGGCTTTTGTTTTCTTTCTTTGTTCTACAGTACGAACTTTTATGTCCCACTTTATTGCAGACAAGTCTTATAGCGGTATGGACAATCTTTGTACCAATGCAAAGTCCCACAGCGATAGCATGGACGGGGTGGTGGTTTCTTCTGAGGTTTCATTTGAATTTTTGTAGTAAAATAATTTGTTTGGTTTGTTTTTGAGGAGGGAGAAAAACGTGTTTGTCGTATTTTTCGTATGTGAGCGACGCCAGACTCTTCGATATCTTTCGAGTCCTTTTTTACGCTTATACAATTTTTGTAGCGTCAATTCTGGTTCACTCTCAAGTTTTGTTAGAATTCTTCGTCTGATCTCCGCATCTTTAGTCGAAACCAGGCCTTGGGCGAATATCAAACATTTAAAATTGTCAGGGCTGAGTTCAGATAACTTAAAGTCATCGCAGTGTTTGTTTACTACGGAAGCGAATGTTATATAGTCTTCACTATTCTTTTTTGTTAAATTTAAACATTTCCACCTTTTGTGGAATAGTGAAGTGTTCGGACTAAATAATTCCGTTAAAAGTTTCACGGTATTCTTGAAAGTCAACACATTCGTTTTCCTCGGTAGGATGTAGTCTACGAATTTAGTGTATTCGCTTGACCCTAGTTTCCGCAGTAGTAGACGTACTTTTTTCGCGTCTGACCAATTCCCGCAATCAAACTCATATGAATCTTCATATCTTCTGAAGTAAGCCGCGAAGGTTTTGTCTTCGTCCGGTGCATAAGTGAAGTCTTTGATAGAGCTCCATATATCATTTTGCGAGAATGCGGCTTAATTTCCAGAATGTTGTCCTTTATTTGTTACTGCCCGTAGTAGTAATTCTTGTAGTTCGAGTTGCTTCTCTTCGTTTTTCTGTTGAATTTCTAATTGTTTTTCTTCGAGCCTAGTCTGTCTTTCCTCATTTTTTTGTTGCTGCTCGAATTGCATTTTCATTAGTTTCAATATGGTTGACCTAAAGTCTTCCATGTTTACACCGTAATGTTGTGTAACGATTTTTCCTTTTTTCTCAGTGTAGACTTCAGGTCTTTGTCGCCTGTTATTCTGGGACCTTAGTACGAAAAAATTTTCCTGCGTAGAATTCGATTCTGTTCTGGCTGACAGGTAAAATTCGTGTCTTCGTTACCACTGTTAAGGTTGGTATCCTAAAAATTTTTTTCTTTTTTTATTATCTTCGCGTAGAATTTGTATTTTTTCTCAATACCTCCGTCGCCTCTGTTATGGACGACCGATAGCAAAAAGGTTGGATTTTTTTTTATTCTCCGCGTAGAATTCGTTTCTTCAATATCCTCGTCGCCACTGTTATGGTCCAGGTTAGGACCAAGGAAGAACAACACGAACACAGGAAATAGAAGTAGAAAATAACGAAGAAATATTACACGGAATAATAATACAAGATGTGGAAGGTGTTAGTATGACTATCAGTCTGGTTTGTAGTGAACTACTATCGGCTTGACTCGATTCGTCTCTCTCTCTCTCTCTTTCTCTCTCTCTTGAGAGGCATAGTATACATGGTGTTAGAAAGAGTTCATTCTGTAGTTATAGGTAAGGACCCATAACAATAATAAATAATCATTTAATTCAAATCTCTTAGGTATTTCAATTTAAATTTCTTGGTTAATTATATAAATAGCTTATGAAAAAATTTTCCATAATTTTAAAAATGTTCCTTTTTAATATTATTTACAAATAATTTGTTGAATGAAATATATCAGAATTGAAATTTGGCCGTTGACAGGACCAAAGTGAATTGTTTCGAATTCACACTTAACTAACTTTATGCCCATCCTTCCTTAAATAACGCACTAATGCTAATCAAAATAGGTCAACATTCAATGTTTTTAAACACTCTCTAAATAAGATAGAAATATCTTTTGATTTTAACCCGGAGTATATTTTCTCCATTTCATTTGTGATTTGTTTGTATGTCTTGAAGAGCTGTTTTTTTAGAGCTCCTATGAAATAAAACTTATTACCGATGGGATTTTAAGTGCTTGATATTCTTTAATTAATCATAATTTTGCTCTGTCTTTTGAAATAGAGCTCTCCATGGATCTATATCCTCCTGGAAATTCCATAAGGATTACCTTATTGTATCATTACTATATATATATATATATATATATATATATATATATATATATATATATATATATATATATATATATATATGAAGAAATATAGTCTTAAAGTGTGCTATATTTATGGGATAAAGTGCTCAATATCAGAGATAGAGCGTGTGTAAATATAAAAGTGGACATGGAAGTCAGCACTTAGAGGCGACAGTCTGTTTTATTGCACTAGCATGAAACAGACTGTCGCCTCTAAGTGCTGACTTCCATGTCCACTTTTATATTTATATATATATATATATGTGTGTGTGTGTGTGTGTGTGTGTGGATGACTATATATATATATATATATATATATATATATATATATAGTCATCCACAGACACACCGTTTCGCTGTATCACAGCTCCTCAGTGTGGCTAGACGTCCCATTGCTTCAAGCCGAGATCGAAACCCGAGTGATTTGACATCAGTTAGATATCTAGCCCATGGTCGCAAAAAGGAAAAGACACGATATTGTGAACTTTTTTGATGTTAACAAAGAATTCTCAGAGGATTGGATGAAAACTGCAATGAAGCTCGAACTACGGATTGAAATAAGATAAGTGAACATTTTCATTTTGATACTAATGTTTCTTGCTCTATTTCTAGATATTGTGATCTCAGTATTGAACGAGTGAATTGATGAATACTTTAATGAATGCTCGTTATTTTATTTATAATCATCAGAATAAACGAAAGCTTTCGTGCCTTTGTTCAATAAATCCTACAGTTTTAATTAAATCCTAATTGCAATATATGCAATCATTAGAGTGAATGAAAGTTTCGACGTATTTGTTGAATAAATCCTGCCTTTTTACATATGTAATCATCAAAGTATGAATGAATGTATCGATGTCTTTGCTTAATTCAATGGTCTCAATGTGAGGCTTTTCGTCGAGGAAGACAGAGATCTCGTTTTTCAATTCAACTATATAATCTACCGAGTTTCCCATATTAATGCTTTCTTATGCACTGGCCGCTGAATTTCTAATCTGGGAACCATGATAACAGCAGATTATTAATCGACTTGATGACATGAGTTTACTTACACTATAATTCGGAAAGTTGAAGAAATACACTATAAAAGATGGCAGTTTAAATTCGTTAATGGAAGATGTTGCAACAATTTGAATGTGGTTTTGAAAAGCAAACATTTTCCGGGATTGAAAACTCAGCCGTGTTATGGATTAACTAAATAATTACTCATTGCACAGTCTTCATTATGTGCCGTGTACTGTCAGAACGTAGTTGACATAGCTCTCCACAATTTCCTATCCTTTGTGGCTCTTAATAAATGTTGTCGTTGTGTTATTTCTCCTAAACACTGTTTCGCCATATAATAGGACATATATCACTATTCAATACTCTTTTGTTTAATTCTAACAAGGATTTTCTGATTTTGGTATCCCCAATTTGTAATTTGCATTTTGGGTTGTCCCTTTTACTAACTCTCATCCGCCAAAACTGTCGTCTTTTCATTTCATTTAATTTTTTGTACTTGTTTGATTTTGGTATCCCCAATTTGTAATTTGCATTTTGGGTTGTCCCTTTTACTAACACTCATGCGCCAAAACTGTCGTCTTTTCATTTCATTCAAATTTGTATACTTGTTTGATTTTGGTATCCCCGATTTGTAATTTGCATTTTGGGTTGTGCCTTTTACTAACACTCATGCGCCAAACTGTCGTCTTTTCATTTCATTCAAATTTGTGTACTTGTTTGATTTTGGTATCCCCGATTTGTAATTTGCATTTTGGGTTGTCCCTTTTACTAACACTCATGCGCCAAAACTGTCGTCTTTTCATTTCATTAATTTTTTTGTACTTGTTTGATTTTGGTATCCCCAATTTGTAATTTGCATTTTGGGTTGTCCCTTTTACTAACTCTCATGCGCCAAAACTGTCGTCTTTTCATTTCATTTAAATTTGTATACTTGTTTGATTTTGGTATCCCCAATTTGTAATTTGCATTTTGGTTTGCCCCTTTTACTAACTCTCATGCGCCAAACTGTCGTCTTTTCATTTCATTTAAATTTGTGTACTTGTTTGATTTTGGTATCCCCAATTTGTAAATTGCATTCTGGGTTGTCCCTTTTACTAACTCTCATGCGCCAAACTGTCGTCTTTTCATTTCATTTAATTATTTGTACTTGTTTGATTTTGGTATCCCCAATTTGTAATTTGCATTTTGGTTTGCCCCTTTTACTAACTCTCATGCGCCAAACTGTCGTCTTTTCATTTCATTTAAATTTGTGTACTTGTTTGATTTTAGCATCCCCGATTTGTAAATTGCATTCTGGGCTGTCCCTTTTACTAACTCTCATGCGCCAAAACTGTCGTCTTTTCATTTCATTTAATTATTTGTACTAGTTTGATTTTGGTATCCCCGATTTGTAATTTGCATTTTGGGTTGTCCCTTTTACTAACTCTCATGCGCCAAAACTGTCGTCTTTTCATTTCATTAATTTTTTTGTACTTGTTTGATTTTGGTATCCCCAATTTGTAATTTGCATTTTGGGTTGTCCCTTTTACTAACTCTCATGCGCCAAAACTGTCGTCTTTTCATTTCATTTAAATTTGTATACTTGTTTGATTTTGGTATCCCCAATTTGTAATTTGCATTTTGGTTTGCCCCTTTTACTAACTCTCATGCGCCAAACTGTCGTCTTTTCATTTCATTTAAATTTGTGTACTTGTTTGATTTTGGCATCCCCGATTTGTAAATTGCATTCTGGGCTGTCCCTTTTACTAACTCTCATGCGCCAAAACTGTCGTCTTTTCATTTCATTTAATTATTTGTACTTGTTTGATTTTGGTATCCCCGATTTGTAATTTGCATTTTGGGTTGTCCCTTTTACTAACACTCATGCGCCAAACTGTCGTCTTTTCATTTCATTTAAATTTGTGTACTTGTTTGATTTTGGTATCCCCAATTTGTAATTTGCATTTTGGGTTGTCCCTTTTACTAACTTTCATGCGCCAAACTGTCGTCTTTTCATTTCATTTAAATTTGTGTACTTGTTTGATTTTGGTATCCCCAGTTTGTAATTTGCATTTTGGGTTGTCCCTTTTACTAACTCTCATGCGCCAAACTGTCGTCTTTTCATTTCATTTAAATTTGTGTACTTGTTTGATTTTGGTATCCCCGATTTGTAATTTGCATTTTGGGTTGTCCCTTTTACTAACACTCATGCGCCAAACTGTCGTCTTTTCATATCATTCAAATTTGTGTACTTGTTTGATTTTGGTATCCCCGATTTGTAATTTGCATTTTGGGTTGTCCCTTTTACTAACACTCATGCGCCAAAACTGTCGTCTTTTCATTTCATTAATTTTTTTGTACTTGTTTGATTTTGGTATCCCCAATTTGTAATTTGCATTTTGGGTTGTCCCTTTTACTAACTCTCATGCGCCAAAACTGTCGTCTTTTCATTTCATTTAAATTTGTGTACTTGTTTGATTTTGGTATCCCCAATTTGTAAATTGCATTCTGGGTTGTCCCTTTTACTAACTCTCATGCGCCAAACTGTCGTCTTTTCATTTCATTTAATTATTTGTACTTGTTTGATTTTGGTATCCCCAATTTGTAATTTGCATTTTGGTTTGCCCCTTTTACTAACTCTCATGCGCCAAACTGTCGTCTTTTCATTTCATTTAAATTTGTGTACTTGTTTGATTTTGGCATCCCCGATTTGTAAATTGTATTCTGGGCTGTCCCTTTTACTAACTCTCATGCGCCAAAACTGTCGTCTTTTCATTTCATTTAATTATTTGTACTAGTTTGATTTTGGTATCCCCGATTTGTAATTTGCATTTTGGGTTGTCCCTTTTACTAACTCTCATGCGCCAAAACTGTCGTCTTTTCATTTCATTAATTTTTTTGTACTTGTTTGATTTTGGTATCCCCAATTTGTAATTTGCATTTTGGGTTGTCCCTTTTACTAACTCTCATGCGCCAAAACTGTCGTCTTTTCATTTCATTTAAATTTGTATACTTGTTTGATTTTGGTATCCCCAATTTGTAATTTGCATTTTGGTTTGCCCCTTTTACTAACTCTCATGCGCCAAACTGTCGTCTTTTCATTTCATTTAAATTTGTGTACTTGTTTGATTTTGGTATCCCCAATTTGTAAATTGCATTCTGGGTTGTCCCTTTTACTAACTCTCATGCGCCAAACTGTCGTCTTTTCATTTCATTTAATTATTTGTACTTGTTTGATTTTGGTATCCCCAATTTGTAATTTGCATTTTGGTTTGCCCCTTTTACTAACTCTCATGCGCCAAACTGTCGTCTTTTCATTTCATTTAAATTTGTGTACTTGTTTGATTTTGGCATCCCCGATTTGTAAATTGCATTCTGGGCTGTCCCTTTTACTAACTCTCATGCGCCAAAACTGTCGTCTTTTCATTTCATTTAATTATTTGTACTTGTTTGATTTTGGTATCCCCGATTTGTAATTTGCATTTTGGGTTGTCCCTTTTACTAACACTCATGCGCCAAACTGTCGTCTTTTCATTTCATTTAAATTTGTGTACTTGTTTGATTTTGGTATCCCCAATTTGTAATTTGCATTTTGGGTTGTCCCTTTTACTAACTTTCATGCGCCAAACTGTCGTCTTTTCATTTCATTTAAATTTGTGTACTTGTTTGATTTTGGTATCCCCAGTTTGTAATTTGCATTTTGGGTTGTCCCTTTTACTAACTCTCATGCGCCAAACTGTCGTCTTTTCATTTCATTTAAATTTGTGTACTTGTTTGATTTTGGTATCCCCGATTTGTAATTTGCATTTTGGGTTGTCCCTTTTACTAACTCACATGCGCCAAACTGTCGTCTTTTCATTTCATTCAAATTTGTGTACTTGTTTGATTTTGGTATCCCCGATTTGTAATTTGCATTTTGGGTTGTCCCTTTTACTAACTCTCATGCGCCAAACTGTCGTCTTTTCATTTCATTTAAATTTGTGTACTTGTTTGATTTTGGTATCCCCAATTTGTAATTTGCATTTTGGTTTGCCCCTTTTACTAACTCTCATGCGCCAAACTGTCGTCTTTTCATTTCATTTAAATTTGTGTACTTGTTTGATTTTGGCATCCCCGATTTGTAAATTGCATTCTGGGCTGTCCTTTTTACTAACTCTCATGCGCCAAACTGTCGTCTTTTAATTTCATTTAATTATTTGTACTTGTTTGATTTTGGCATCCCCGATTTGTAATTTGCATTTTGGGTTGTCCCTTTTACTAACTCTCATGCGCCAAACTGTCGTCTTTTTATTTCATTTAAATTTGTGTACTTTTTGATTTTGGTATCCACGATTTGAAAGAACCAACTTGGATGGAAATTAATTCAGTCATTACAGCAGCCAGAACGGCCTCAACACCAGGTCCAAACGGAGTGCCTTACACAGTTTACAAACGTTGTCCAAAACTCCGTCGAATGTTATGGAAGTTACTGAAAGTTATTTGGAGAAGAGGGAAAATAATAGGACAATGGAGACACTCTGAAGGCATTTGGATCCCTAAAGAGGAGAAATCCAGAAAGATAGAGCAATTCAGATGCATCTCCCTGTTGAACACGGAGGGTAAAATATTTTTCAGCATCTTAAACCGACGCTTGGTAGATTTCCTTCTTAAAAATGAATACATAGATAGTACAAAAAGGTGGAGTACCAGGAATGCCGGGATGTATGGAGCATATAGGAGTCGTGTCGCAACTATTAAAAGAAGCGAAGAGAAATAGGGGCGATATAGCAATCGTGTGGTTAGATCTTAAAAACGCCTACGGATCAATACCACATAAACTAGTGGAAGCCGCTCTCCACCGCCATTATGTACCAAGTAAAATAACTGAATTAATTTCTGATTACTACAACAATTTCCAATTGAGAACATTATCAGAAAATACTGCGTCGGCATGGCATAAATTGGAGAAAGGCATCATAACGGGATGTACAATCTCAGCGACACTCTTCTGTTTAGCCATGAACATGTTAATTAAAGCGGCAGAAACAGAATGTAAAGGGCCGGTCACTAGGTCGGGATTAAGGCAACCTCCTATAAGAGCCTATATGGATGATATGACGATAACCACTACATCCGTTATTGGCGCGAGATGGCTGCTAAAGGGGAAAAGCATATCACATGGGCCCGAATGAGTTTCAACCCTGTGAAATCGAGATCACTCGTTTTAAGGAAAGGGAACGTATTAGATAAGGAGCGATTCAGACTATCCGGGGGAGACATACCAACAATTAGAGAAAAGCCCGTAAAAAGCCTGGGAAAACGTATAGATCACTCTCTAAAAGACACAACAGCAATCCAAGAAACAAAACACAAACTAGAGACTTGGTTAATCAGAGGTGATAAGTCCGGTTTACCAGGCCGATTTAAAGCTTGGATTTATCAGCATGCCATTCTTCCCCAAATCCTATGGCCATTGTCTATCTATGAGTTTACAACATCTCATATAGAACAGTTAGAAAAAAGGATTAACATGCGACTCCGAAGATGGTTTGGTCTACCGAAGAGTTTAACTAGTGCTGCTCTATACGGTAATACCAATGCTCTGCAACTTCCTTTTAGAAGTCTAGTAGAGGAATTCAAAGTCACCAAAATCAGAACAATAATGCAGTACAAGTTATCAAAAGACTCAAAGGTGGCTAGAGCAGGCATTGAAATCCACTCAGGAAGAAAATGGAGAGTAGAGAACGAATTGCGTGTCGCGAAAGAAAGGCTCCGCGAAAAGGACATATTAGGCGCTGTGGCTACGGGACGAGCAGGCTTAGGGTTTTTTCCTACCATTCGGGTGGACAGAGCTAAAGGTAAAGAAAAGAACCTTTTAATACAAGAAGAAGTACGCAAAGGTGAGGAGGAGAAAAGGGTAGCAAAGATGGTAGCACTAAGGCAACAAGGTGCGTGGACTAATTGGGAATCTATTATTTACAGGAAAATAAAATGGTCGGACATATGGAATAATGATATCAATATAAAATTCCTTATTCAGACTGTATAAGACATCCTTCCCAGTCCTACCAACCTCCACCTATGGTATGAAACAGAATCGCCACTATGCCAATTGTGTTCGCGTCATGGAACTCTAAAGCATATTCTAAGTAGCTGTAAGACAGCCCTAACGGAAGTTCGGTATAGATGGAGGCATGATGAAATATTAAAGGATATAGCAAAGATAGTTAGTACGGCCATCAGCAATAATACATTAAACCTAGATAAAAGAGCCATAGAGTTTCATAGAGCTGGTGAGAAACCCAAAAAAAGAACAAGAACATAGCAAATATCCTGTCACCAGCAACGGACTGGGAATTAAGGGTCGACTTAGGGAAAAGATCAAAATTCCCCGACCACATCGTGCAAACATCTTTACGCCCAGATTTAGTATTTTTCTCTAACAATATTAAGAAAGTAATAATGTGGGAACTGACAGTGCCATGGGAAGAGCATGCAGAAGAAGCCCACGAACGGAAGATGTTAAAATACGACGAATTAAAAACGAGTTGTAAAAACAATGGATGGAAATCAAGCTGTTTACCAATCGAGGTGGGTGTAAGGGGTTTTGCTGCAAGGTCGCTATGCAAAGCCCTAACTGATATTGGCTTAGCAGGTGCTAACAAAAGAAAGGCCATTCGGACCATAACTAATACAGCAGAAAGGACAGCAAAATGGTTATGGATTAAGCGTGATAGCTCTTGGGCTACAAAGTAAAAGTATTAAGCCAGTTAAATCTGTAAATAATTATTATATAATGGTAACATGATAATATTGACATCGTTTATATATATATATATATATATATATATATATATATATATATATATATATATATATATATATATATATATATTTAAATACATGACTTTATTTGTACAGGTACAGTCAACGAACATATGTCAATTGGTAAATTGTGTTATTTGGAAATATATTTTTGTTAAACCCTTTTTATACGCAGTAGTTTAAATTACTATTTACCTTAAGCGGGTTTTTTTTTTTTTTTTAACTTTATATCTATACGAACTTTTCGCATTTTGTATTTTTTTTTAATCGGAATTATAACACGTACATAGTGTATTTATAGAGTTTTTTTTTTCTCTCGATTTTTGTTTTAAATCATTTGTATATTATTTCTATTCTATATTATTAGTTTATAGGGTTTACTTTTAAGCGATTCATATATGTATACATGTGTGTGTGTGTGTGTATTTATAATGTGTGTGTGTGTGTGTAGTTTTATAATGTGAAGTACAATACTTATTATATTTCGTAGTCTACTGTATTTAAACGACCTTAAATTTGTAAATAGTTTAAATTAATGGTAAGGAATATTATGTTGCTTACTTTACTTTATCGATTTTCTTTCTAATTTTATTATTGTGTGTAAAGAAATAGACTGTTCATAGACAATTATTTAAATATAGCGAATAAAACCAATCCAGTTAAAGTTAACCTGTAACAAATTTTAAGAATCGGGCTAAACGATAAAATGTAATAGTAGGGTTGAGTTTAAGTCCCCTCCCCCAAAAAAAAAATAAAATACAAACGGCAATATTTAAACGATGCAACACGTAGGGAAGGGATTAAACTTAGGAATATTAAGATTACCTCCTCGGTTATCCATTGAAGCTGCTATCCACCAAAAAAAAAAAAAAAAAAAAGCTAGTCCCCATTGCGGGCCATTTAAAAATAGTTCGCGCAGCTGATTGGTTGTAAAAACAGCCAACCGGATGTGCGGAATACGTGGTCTTTCTTTGTAGAATTCTTTAAAAAGGCCAGAGTAGCTGTTAGCGTTTTAAAAGTGAGGGGGAATCAGGGTTAGATCTCCCCTGATTGGGTCGATTTGGTGATGGGGAGTATGATGTTGAAAGACCCGAAACTCCCTGATGAACCAAGTCAAAACATCACTGACGACCCCCTCGGGTGCCTACTTAAAAGCGTATTTTTGAATTATGCGCCAAACTGTCGTCTTTTCATTTCATTTAATTTTTTGTACTTGTTTGATTTTGGTATCCCCGATTTGTAATTTGCATTTTGCACTCATCTTAGTAATTAGTAATTCATTCCTGTTTTTACTTTAGACACTATAGTAAGTAATGCTTAATTCATTAAATTTTTGCAGTTTCTAGGCGTGATGGTACCTGAACGTTGAGTTTAGAATCGGTGGTATTCATTCATTACCGTAGATTGACAGCCTGAGTAAAAGGTACGATAAAAAAGGCAACTAAAAAATTAAAATGAATCTAAATACAAACTACTGCTAAATAATAATTACTGTTAAAGTATCACATACATATGTTACTAATCTTTTATCTGCCGTCTACTGTAACTTCGTGCCCCTTGGAGAAATGTTTGACACTTTACCATTCTTCTTTGTCACCGCTCTGTCAGCCACCCTCACAAACCTTTTAGTTGGGTTACTGGCTGTTTCTCTCTGCCATTCTTACTTGTGAGTGTTAAATTTTCCAAGCTCTTTTTCCTCATCGGGTATCCCAGAAATGTCAACTCTGATTCTGATTCTGATTTTAAGTACAAGCGCCCTTCTAATTCGCATTTTCTTTCTTTTTTAAGCAGTTCACCCTAAGCTGGGGGATGATGTCACTAAGACACAAGGATATACTGGCAATAAAAGAGAATGAAAAGCCTTTAGAACGAATAGGAAACCCAATTCTAAACAGGGAACCCCTACTCCTGTTTAAAAGACCGTGGTTGATTGCGAACTTCCGACTACTAATATTAATTCTGTAAAGAAAAAAAAAGGAAATAAACAATATGGCGTCGAGTGAAATGATCGAATGTCTTCCTGATCAAATTTGCGAGAAATAAAATACAACTAGAAAATTTAGATTAATGTAAACACACTTCAGAATTAATAATAGTTGTTAATAATTTCGTTTCTGTTACTAAATTATATATCATTTAAACTTACAAAAAAGTCTTTATTGGTATTTGTTTTACGTATGCCGGCCTTAAGCTTAAGGGTTGTTGTGTCATGAAAACATTTTATTATATTCTTCAATTATATAATGACGATTTCACTACCTAAACATAACCAGGAAAGCATTTCGAAACGTAAAGTAAAAAAGAAAAAAAAACTAAGAAATTATCGATATTCAGTCTTACTGATTATACAAGGTACTCTTATTTAACTCTAGCCTTTCGCTTAAGGTCAGTAGTCTACGATTCTTAGTCGAAATCTATGAGGCTAGCTTGCCAAATACATTTTCACGCCAAGCACCACGTGTAATTATTAAAGACGGGTGTTTATTCTCAGTCAATTCCGCGAATTCTGTGGCACTCTGTGCAAAACACAAATTTGCGTTTGGAGTATATATCTTTATATGAACCTAGCAAACCATTTACCGATTCTAACCCTAAGAATATGGAATAAGGTAATCAAAATTGTAAACAGCAGCTGCTATAAACAACATTTCTTCTGTTCGCATCCTTAATATTTATCTTGAAGGTGACAGACTACAATTTACAGATACATTTCTAATAAATGGTCAGCCGCTGAGATATGTTGGTGTTCTACAAAAAGTTCGACATTCATATGTCGAAATTTAAAACAAGCTGAAACTTCCCCGATTAAAAGACTTGTGCCGCACAATTTTCCATTTATTTTGCTGGAAAAACACCTGACTGAAATTTATCATATATACACATTCTGAAAAGAGATATTTTAACATAATCTTTTTTGTGATTAGTAAATGCATTTTTTACATTAAAAATAAAAAACGGATTTCGTACCATTTTCATTTTTGTGTAAAAGCATTTTCGATTTACTGTTACACCGGTGAAGAAAAAAAGGTAACATTTTTGGGTCTACACTGCATTTCTTTAAAAAAAAACAAAAAAAAAAACTTAAAATATTTTAAAATATATGTTAAAATAGTTTTTGTATTTTTTAAAGTAAAATATAACATTTCAGTAACTAAAGTTTATTTGTTCTTTTCTTTTTAGTCTTCCTCCAGGTTTCTATTACTACCAAAAAGTTCGTACTTTGTTAATTTGTTTATTATTTACATGATTTCTTTATTTAATTATGTTGATCTTTTATTCATATGTTACTTTATTTTTATTTTTTCGTGGTTGTTTACCTTATTTGTTCAGCTTAAAATATTGATTTTGTCTAAAGTATGTTACATTATCTGCGTAGAATATAGATCGTATATTTGCATTATTCATTGGGACATTATACAAGATATCTCTTTTTAGTTTCTGATTTTTAATGTGACTCGCATTTTGAGATAAGTTCTGATCGTTTTCGTAATTTTAGTTGGTCTGGGAATGTGGTTATATCTATTTTCTGCTCCAGACAGAGTTTACAGTTTTGGGATTTATTGTTGTATGCTGAAGCTGTTTTCTTTAGTTTCCATGATATTTTTGGTGTATTTTGTTTTTTGTTTTCCCATACTTATTTAGGAAGGCTTGTGTTGTTTGCGTATTTACTGTTTGTAAAGGATGTTTTGTGTGCGTGTTTTTTCTGTTTGCAGGGTCCCTTGAGTTACCCCCTTAATTATTTTTTCTTCATTATCTGCTGATTTTACAGTGGCTTGGTATATTATATTGTTTTGAAGGCAGTTGACATTTAAGGGGTATTCGCGCTTTGCTCTGCAATTACAGGTGAGTTTGATTTGTGCGAGTGATTTTTTCGTTAATTTTTGTTTTGTTTTATTTTAATTATTTGTGTCATGTTCTCAGTGCAACTGCAGCTGATTTTCATTGTGTTTCTGTCGAATATCTTGTGGAGAGTGTTTGATTGGGGAAATGTTTGTGTATAAGTTTAATGGTTATTTTTATATGACCGTTACCGAGTGAAAAAGAGCACGGACCAGGGCAACATGGCGATCAGCGTTTAATGTTGTGTCGACGAACAAGCAAGTAATATTCAATACTTCTAAAATCAAACTAATCATTCTTATTTATCATTACTAAGCAAAAGCTGAATTTTACAATTCAATGATGAAGTTCGTGTCATGATGAAGCGCTCGCAGAATCTCTTTGCTTTGGACGTCTATTGGGACTCATGCTCTCTCCAAACCACAATTGGAACTCATGTAAAATCGATCGCTAAAAATGAAACTAATGAAAATGGCCGGCTACATTTACAGAAAGTACCGAACTCCTCCTCTCATGCTTTATTTTTTTACAAGTGTCAGATCTTTTTACCAGTAGTCATTGAGCTCTCGAACCCAACACACTCGACCTTATTACAGAGCCGCCACTAGTTTGCATATAACATTCTGATAACATGCTGGTTCGATAATCTCTTAGGAGAACTGATACTACATAACAGTTCAGTATTCTTTGCTTCTGACGATAATTTTCCTGTTTCTTAATACTTTGCTTAGCTTTTGGAAGGGCATCATTCGCCATCCCAATGCGCCTTCCGATTTCACTGTCGCACTTTTCGTCCTCTGCTAATACGCTTCACAGATATCTAAATTGTTGCACTTGATTCATTTCGGAATTCCAATCTTTAATTTACATATTGTGCTGACCCTTTTGTTAACAAAATACAAACTCATAAAAGCCAGTAAAGAAAAAGTCTTTTGAAACTGACAAATCAGCGATCAAGTTACCCCTCCCATATTTCTACTGTTTGACCAGCATATCACCTTTGACTCCAGCCATTTCAAATGGTACAATTCTCATTATTCCTCACAATTAATGGCTGTTGGTTGCTCCTTCTCCTTTAAGTGCAGACCCCTTCAGATCAATCATGAGTCTCCTAACAATATTCAGTAGAAAATTTCAACAATCTCAGAATAAATGAATCCAACATCTATTTACTTCATTTACAAAGCACTAAACTGGAAATGGTTTAATCAAGTTAATACAGCGCCTTAAAATATGAATACAAGCAAAATGAGAACAGAATAATAAAAAAAATAAAAAAAGTAAGTTTGTAATGGCACTAGGTAGTTTGTAGTGTTGACCTGTTTGTTGAACTGGAATATTTCCTCGTGCTGGAATTATATATATATATATATATATATATATATAGAGAGAGAGAGAGAGAGAGAGAGAGAGAGAGAGAGAGAGGGTGCGATGGATAAATTGTCGTCTAAATTACACATGAAAATAACACTGGCATGACATCTCATTTTAACAGATATATATTTATCAAAATTACACAAAAATATCACAATTCAGTAGAAAATTTTAACACACAAAATAAATGAATCCAACAGCGATTTAATTCATTTCTTCTTCATTTGTCGTCTCCCATTATGACGTTGGCGATCATGGCTCTCCACAATTCCCTCCCTTTGTAGCTCTTAATAAATTTTGTCCATTTGTTATCTCTCCTAAACCTTGTTTCCCACACATTTGCTCAAGCTCACTAAGTAGGTTATGCGTTGTTTTCCTCTAGCCATCTTTGCCTTCAATATGTCCTGTGAGCATCAAGTTTTCTAAGCCCTTTTTCCTCATTGTGTGCCTTAGAAATTTCAACTGTCTGTTCCTGGTGTTAAGTATAAGTGTCCTTTTTGTTTCCATTTTCACTAAAACTTGCGAGGTAGGTTATGCATTGTTTTCCTCTATCTCTCTTTGCCTTCAATCTGTTCTGTGAGTATAAGATTTTCCAAGCACTCTTTCCACATTATGTGCCATAGAAATTTCAACTCTTTCCGATATTAAGTATAAGTGTCCTTTTTGTTTCCATTTTCTCTAAAACTTGCTAGGTAGGTTATACGTTGTTTTCCTCTATCCCTCTTTGCTTTCAATCCGTCCTGTGAGTATAAAATTTCCCAAGCCCTCTTTCCTCATTATGTGCCATAGAAATTTCAATTGTCCCTTCCTGATTTAAAGTGTAAGTTTCCTTTTTGTTTCCATCCACTACAAAACTTCATCCATGACATCCTCCTGTAGAACCACATTTATGTTGCTTCGAGACTCTTTTTCATCTTTGAGGAGTTTGTTCAACATTCACTGCCATACAGGATAACAGATACCACGTAATATTTTAGTACTCTTTTCATTGTTTCCAGTGAAAATTTCTTTTTCTTAATACTTTGCTTAGCTTTTGGTAGGCATCTTTCACTATCCCAATGCACCTTCGGATTTCCGTGTCGCACTTTCCATCATCGGCTAAAACACTTTCCAGATACTTAATTTTTTTTTTACTTGTTTAATTTAGGCATCTCTGATTTGTAATTTGCATTTGGGGCTCATCCTTTTGCTAACAACCATGAATTCTGTCTTCTTGCAGTTGATATTTAATCTTTTCTTCTATTGGACGGCTTCGCTGGTCACTTTTGCTATGTCAAGCTAAAGCTCGTTATCACTTCCAAAAATCCTCGTTATATTCGAGACTTCGTAGACGCCGGTACTAGTAATAACGTCTTCCAATAATATCCACACTAGTAATACTTGTCCAAGTAGTAATCGTCAAATAGTATAATGATCAGAAGAGAATCGTAATCCGTATAGTAGTAGAGTAGAGAGGGTGAACATATAGCAATAGTGGATAGATAAGAAGAGTGAACAGGGATTGTATAGTCATCACTCTACTTCCTATTATTTCACTTCTTTTATGATCACGTGATCTACTTAATAATGGAATCACCCGTGATACTCACTGGCGATCTATGTTCACTTTTATATTTACACACGCTCTATCTCTGATATTGAGTACTTTATCCCATAAATATAGCACATCTTAAGACTATATTTCTTCATATTCAGCTCTTGACAAACAGTAGAGCACTTTTGCTACATTTATAACACGGTATGGACATCGACTACTCTCTAAAAAACATACCCATCCCCTTCCATATATAAGCTACAATTAATTGAAAAAACAGAAAGTTTCATAAAAAGAATGAGTTGGAAAGCCCACTTTTTAAACAAGGACCTTCACAATAAAAATACACTCAGGGAAAAATACAGCTTCAAAACAAAAATATGCACCCCGCAACAAAAAGAATTAGATGACTTCGAGAAAGACTTAACTGACATAGTTAGAAACATAAAATTCCATAAAAAACAAGATGCATTAAAAAAAACTAAAAGAAGATATAACTAAAATAAACAATTCAGCAAATGTATTTATCGCAGCTGACAAAACAAGAAATTTATACAAACTAAGCCCTCCTCCTCACAATAAATTACTCAAGCACAACATAACCAAAGCATACAAAAATGCACCTAATACAATAGAACACGATATCAATAAAGAAGCTAAAGCAATCGCCCAAAAATTAGACCTAGATGACCAAATAAGTTTCATGAGCAAGGCGCAAGCCTTTATCACACTAAAAGACGACAAAGAAAATTTATAAACCAACCCTACATGCAGACTCATAAACCCTGCCAAAAGCGAACTAGGTAAAATAAGTAAAACGATACTAGAAAGAATTAATTCTGAACTTAGGAAGAAGTTAGGAGTAAACCAGTGGAAAAACACAAAAGCAACTATTGACTGGTTCCACAGCATAAATAAAAAACATAATGGTCTTCCAATAATATCCGCACTAGTAATAATTGTCCAAGTAGTAATCGTCAAATAGTATAATGATCAGAAGAGAATCGTAATCCGTATAGTAGTAGAGTAGAGAGGGTGAACGTATAGCAATAATGGATAGACAAGAAGAGTGAACAGGGATTGTATAGTCATCACTCTACTTCCTATTATTTCACTTCTTTTATGATCACGTGATCTACTTAATAATGGAATAACCTGTGATACTCACTGGCGATCTATGTTCACTTTTATATTTACACACGCTCTATCTCTGATATTGAGCACTTTATCCCATAAATATAGCACATCTTAAGACTATATTTCTTCATATAAAAAAATGTTAAAAAACAAAATTGCCACTTCCTACAATTAGACATAAAAGAATTTTACCCATCCATAACAGAACGCATGTTAGATAAGGCCATCAACTTAGCTTAGGAACAAATAATAATAAAACCAAAAGAAATCGACATCATTAAGCACTCCCGTAAATCATTACTATTTCGCCATGAAGAAGCATGTATAAAGAAAGATAGGATATTTGACACTACAATGGGAAGCTTTGACGGTGCAGAGACATGCGAAATCGTAGGTATTTACTTACTACACGAACTAAGCAAAATAATAGATAGAAATGACACAGGACTCTACAGCGACGACGGTCTCATAATCTTAAGAAACTGTAACAAACAAAACACAGACAAAACTAGAAAAGCAATAATAAAGATTTTCAAACATAACGGATTCGACATAGATATAATAACTAACCTAAACGAAATAGATTTTCTAGATGTTACCTTAAACCTAAGAAAAGGCACATACAAACCATACAGAAAACCCAATGATAAACCACTCTATATACACACATCTTCCAACCACAGATCTTCTATAATCAAACAGATACCAAAATCGATTAACCGCAGGCTTTCCGACAATTCCTTCAATGAAGCTATATTTAACACAGCTAAAAAAGTCTACGAAACAGCTCTGAAAGATAGCGGATACCCAGCAACACTCACATACTCACCACAGAACACAAAAAGGCCCACAGGAAAAGAAATATATGGTTCAACCCACCGTACATCAAAAACGTAAAAACAAACGTATGGAAAATATTCTTCAAACTTTTACACAAACACTTCCCGGAATCAAGCACCTACACAAAATATTCAACAAAAACACAGTAAAAATCAGCTACAGTCGCACCGAGAACATGGCACAAATAATAAAAATGCACAACAGAAAAATTATCAACAAACAACACAAATTAAACCCACGTGCAACTGCAGAATAAAAAACGAATGTCCCTTAAACGGTAATTTTTTACAAAACTATGTAATATACCAAGCCACGATAAAATCACCAGATAATGAAGAAAAAATATGCATAGGAGTAACTGAAGGACCCTGGAAACAAAGAAATTATGTACACAGAACATCTTTCACAAATAGTAAATATGCGAACAGCACAATGTTTTCTAAGTATATCTGGGAAATTAAAAACAAAACGCACACCACACCAAAAATATCTTTGAAAATAAGGAAAAGATCACCAGCCTACAACAACCAATCAAAAACTTGCAAACTTTGCTTGGAGGAAAAAATAGCTATCATTACCTTCCCAGACCAAAATAAATTATTAAATAAAAGATCCGAGTTCATCTCAAAATGCAGACATGAAAACAAATTTTTACTACGTTACTTAAAAATCGAAAACAGAAAAAATAAATAAATACATAAACAAACAAAATGACAATAAAATAAGCAAAATAAATTAATCCAAACAAATTACCAAATCACACCTGTTAGAATAGACGAAATAGAATAAAAAAATAAGAAACAAAATCAATAAATAAAGTAAATAATAAACAAATTAACAAACTATTATGACCAAAATATTAGTTAGACTATAAAAAATCAAAACAAAAAATCGAACGAAAAATAGCTATAACTGTTATATAACGATAAAAAAAAATAATAAAATATAAAAAATAATATACTGCGTTACTTAAAAATCGAAAACCAAAAAGAGAAAATATACAGCGCAACAAATAAATAACAACAAGTAAAATAAATTGATCTAAATACATCCAAATATATAAATAAAGTAACAACCGATACCGATAAACTAGCCGTTAGAAAAAACAAATAAAGATAATTAATCCAAATAAATACATGAAGTAATAAACAACGTAAAAACTGTTCCCTCCAAAATAATAGTTAGAATAAACTACAACAATCAACCCCAAAATTGAACAAATAGCTTTAATTATTTTCCCAAACAAAATCAAAACTATGAAATAAGCAATATAAACAAATTTTTACTACGTTAATAAAACCACCGATCAAAATATAAAAATAAAAAATAGATAAATATATAAGATAAAAAATAAAAATTAAATTAAATAAAAACAAGCAAAATAATTTGACCCAAATAAATAAATAAACAAATAAACGACTTCCGGTAAAATAACCGCCAAAATGGACTACCCACAATGCAGCACTGACCCGTATATATAAATAGCCGATAAAAATAACAGTACTCGTGGCCTGACGATTGCATCTAGCATGAAACAGACTGTCACCGCTAAGTGTTGACTTCTATGGTCACTTTTATATATATATATATATATATATATATATATATATATATATATATATATATATATATTCGAAAAAAGACTTAGAAATGAAATCGTATGTGAAACTTGTGTGGCAGCTTGTTACTCCAGGACAAAAGTTAGAAGGTTAGAGAAGGCGATATATATATACATATATATATATATATATATATATATATATATATATATATATATATATAATAGCTGACCACTGGTATTCGAGGATACTCGTCTACTAGACCGGCTAGCCATATCCCTATTGCGGTTTCTCGCTCAGACACATTTCTGTTTGTTCAACATCCCACGTATGTATGCATGTATGTATATCTGTGTATGTAACAATTTATTAAAAATTTTGAAAAAAAGAAAATTATGACAACACAGTCATAATTTTTCTTCTTCTTCAAACAGAAACAGCTGCATACGTTTTGTTGACAACATTAGTCAGCGCTGAGCTAACATTTAGAACCTGTATTATCAATTAACTTAGTTGAAAATTTTGGTAACTTCAAAAAGTCTAGTGAAGGGTTAATGGTGAAAATAAAATATTTCTCATGCAAAATATTCATAATTTGGCAAAATGTATTGTGGACAGATGAATTCAAATTTGAACTTTTTGGTTTGATTTTGCCATTTTGTGCAAAAAAATTTTAAAAAACTGTTGTAATGACATAACAATTTTTTCTTCAGAGACAGCTACATATGTCTTGTTTACAACATTAGTCAGTGCTGATCTAACATTTAGAAGCTGTATTATCGTTTAACTTAGTTGAAAATGTTGGTAATCTCAAAAATCTACTGAGGGGTTAATGGTGAAAACAATATACAGGCTTTCCGTAAAGTCTGAACACATAAGAATACTCATTAACTAATTTTTTTTTACTTCCACAGATTAAAAATGGTTTTATTGAAAGAAGAACGAATTGACATCTTTATTCTGGTGTATTCTAAGGGAGAAGTTGTACTCAATGAAAAACACAGCTGCAACACACTTTATTGAACGCATAAAGAGTGAATGTGCTAAAATTGAAGGCAATGTGAAGTTATTGCATCGAGTGGATCTTGCAAAACGCATCAACCTTTACATGCCAAATGATAGAAATCATACTGAAGATGATATTTATTAATATTCCAAATCAATAAAATGTTCATTAAATTCATTTTTTTTAAATATGCATTTTTGCCTAAGGTATACAGACTTTATAGACACTCTGTATAGTGTTACTTATAAAAAATATTTATAATTTTGCAAAATGTATTGTGGACAGACGAATCCAAATTTGAACTTTCAAGTGTTCAGTAGCACTTGTCACTTTTGGTTCTCAAGCTCATTTTCTATCAACATTTGCGCCAGTTTTGTAACAGCCTTTGTAACGAACATTGCACCTCATGTCTAGAGATTTTCAACTTCTTGGCAATTTGTCTTTGAGAGTAGCCTTCTTTGAATAAAATTTCAATTTGTGTCCTCACCAGGTTTAGCTGCTTCGATTTTGCCATTTTGTGCAAATTATTTCAAAATGAAGAGATAAATAAAAAGAACTATGAAAATACAGTCGTAATAGAAGAATCTTTTTTCTTCAAACAGAAATAGACACATATCGTCAGTTAACATTTAGAACTTCTATTAACATTTAAATTAAAATTTTTGGTAACACAGCCGGCAAGGCTCTATGCTGGGTTGTTCCCACGCTGGTCAGCACAGCCGTCGGTCAACTGATGTATTCGGTTCTTCATCTGCCCTGAACCACGTTGTGTTCTTTGATCACAGAGCATTAATGATCGAATTTTCGTCCGTACTTGAGCGCTGAATTAAGTTGACGGAACCGTGCTATGAAAAAGGACCAAGATTGCTACCGCCGGTGAAAAATATAATATCATAACAAATAACGAAGAAGGTCGCTAGGTTAATTTTCAACTGGTTTATATAGTCGTTGATACAAAAAAAATTCAGCCTTATTAAATTCTCTATCGTGACCCTGTGTCTCTTGCTTCTAAAACTTGGATCGGTTCAAAACATTTACACAAAATGTTAAGTCGTCGGGAATTCCGTGTGTCGGCAGCAGGTCACGTGGCCTCCGCCGGCCTCTGGCGCCCTCTGCTGGCCTCTCGTGGGTTCTGGTCACCTCTCCCTCCAACTGATATCTTGAACTAAGCGTTCGGTTTATATGTATTTCGCCCCATTCTTAACATTCCTCAAAACTCATTAATAATTCATCAATTATTTTCTCCAACCTCGGAGACATGATACCCACTCTCAGACAAAGCGATCAGCTATTTCAAAACAATAAGCTTTGTTTCCACATTCTTTTCGACAATTGGCCGTTTTACGAAAACAATAATTTATCCCGTCAACAACTTTTAAAAAATTATCTCCAAAGAATTTCTTTTTTTTTTACCGACTTCCAAAACGACCGACTTCAAATCCCATTGTATACATTATGGCTTTACATAAATTCACTTCCCGCTCATTGTCAAACTTCAAATACAAAACCGTCAACTATTCAAAACAATGATTTTCCTGACAACAACTTTCTGTGCCTTTGAAATTTATTTCAAACGTCAAGAAGCTTCTTGTTGTCGATTTACTAATATGAAGCAAATAATTCTCTATCCGCTTTCAAAACGACACTCCAGACAGTTTACATTCCGGTAATTCATGTTTGCTTTTCAGTTTATATTTTAACCAAACATTATTTTAGATTCCATTCGGCGTTTCTGATTTTGAGAAAGGAAAAAAAATACATTTCTTTTGTTTTCTTCGCTTCATATTTCAATTCATGTTTTCCCCATAACGTTATTTTTTTTAACGTTAAGATGAAAACATTCTCCAATTCTATACGGGGTTTTCACAAGAACCCCTTTAATCCTAATTTCATACTGCCAGTGTCACAATAGTGTCACACAAATATTCAGGGTGAGATGTATAAATTGTCTAAATTTACGCAAAAATCAAAATAACACTGACATCTCATTTCAAGAGATAAATTTACTAAAATTACACAAAAATATCTTAAAATACTGAAGAGTAAATTTATTCAATAAAATCGCCATTGGCTTCAACCACAGCCTCCGGACGACTTCGGAATGCCCCGCAACACTTCTGGACTGTCTCCTTGTTTAAATTGGTGAATGTTGCCATAATCCTTGCCTTCAGTTCATATTTGGTGTTACAATGAGTCTTTTGGTCACTCGCTCAATTGCACCCACATATAATAAACAAGGGGGTGCAGTCTGATGAGTTAGGTGGCCAAATATAGGGAGTTATATAGCCGCAGAATATGTTTAATAGCCATGACTAGGTTCTCCTGCATTTGTAGCATGGTGCAGAGTCCTGTTTCCAGACATAGTGTCTTCCAGCACCAACCCTCTTGAGCTAGGGTAGCACTACCTCCTCAAGGCAGTTGATGTAGGCCTTCGAGTTGAGTCTGATGCCCTCACCAGCAAAGTAAGAAGCCCTTTTCTTATCAGAACGATCAGAGTGAGTTTTCTAAACTACCGTACCTTCTTAATCGCCATTAGACACATCCAACCCTTTAATAATACTCTGCATTGTCCTCAGATTGACGCCCAAACACGCTGAAAAGTTCGTATTGAAGCTTACGGCACGAATGCCAAGCAGTACAGCATGTAGTTTCCAAATTTATGGCGGAGTGAAATGCGTCATGATGATCTTTCCCTCGCAGACGGTGTCTATAACTGACTCTACTCTTCTGTGCAATTGACAAAAACAAACTGCGCATGCGCGAAATTAAAAATAGAAAATAGCGACAACTATATATATATATATATATATATATATATATATATATATGGTCAGGACTATTAAAGCTAATAACAATTTGGTTATTACTCGTCCTGATAAAGGTGCCGGTATAGTCCTACTGGACCATTCGGACTATGTCTCCAAAATGCAAACCATTTTGAGTGACACATCTAAATTTCTTCCTCTGGCTCCTGCAGAGAAACATGACCGCACTATACCTATCGAGATTAAATTTCAGAAGACACTTTTGTCTTGGGTTAAACGGGTCTTTCTCACTCGTGAGATTAGTGACGATATAAGACCTGTCGGATCTATTCGGCCTCGTATGTATGGTCTACCAAAGACTCATAAAGATAATGTACCCCTTCGACCTATTTTGTCAATGTCTGGCTCGTCCCAACATAGGGTGGCCGGTTTTCTCTCAGATCTCCTTCAACCGGTCGTTGAGCATTTTAGCTCATATACTATTAAGGATTCGTTCTCTTTTGTTAAACTTATACAGGAAACTCCTTCCAAGGATAAATTCATGTGTTCCATTGACGTATGTTCCCTGTTTACCTGTGTTCCTGTAATGGACACAATCGAGATTTGCTGTGACATGCTATATCGCAGTCACCTGTCTCCTCCAGATATACCTGAAAATGTCTTCATTGAGTTGATGCAATTTGCGACTATGTCTGTGGAGTTTAGTTTTAATAACTTCATGTACAGACAGGTTGACGGGGTTGTGATGGGCTCCCCTTTAGGTCCTTCGTTGGCCAACATTTTTGTGGGTTTTTATGAGGCTTCACTCCTCACCCACGACAATGCTCCGTCCATGTACCATCGGTATGTTGATGATACGTTCTGTCTCTTCAACAGTGAACCCGAAGCCGATTCCTTCCTATCGGTAATGAATCAACTTCATCCGTCCTTGTCGTTCACTATTGAGAAGGAGTCTAATTCTTGTATTGCCTTCTTAGATGTCCTTGTGCATCGGACTCCCTCTCATTTTCTTACTTCTGTGTATCGTAAGCCAACCTTTTCCGGTTTGTACACTCGTTGGGACTCATTTTGTCCCAAAAAACGTAAGATTAATCTCATCAGGACCCTGAGTCACAGGGCCCTGATGATTTGCAGCGAACAGTATCTCGATGAGGAATTAAATTTTATCCGCTGTACCCTCTTAAAAAATGGTTATCCTAGCGATACCTTACATAATGTCATGCGTGATAAAATTATTAAATTTCGGAAGGAAAAACAGGACGAAGTACAAAAGTGTCCTGTCTATTTACGACTTCCATTTATTGGTTCACGTGGTGAGCTTTTGTCCAAGCGAATCCTGTCTGTTGTCCAAAATTGTTATTTCTCGGCTCAATTGAGAGTTCATTTTGCGACTCGTACTGCCTTCCCGTCTATGCGCAAGGATCTTCTTTACTCCCCATCATGCCTCCTCTGTTATTTACACATTTAAATGTAGCTGTGGTAGCAGCTACATAGGAAGAACGACCTAGCGATTGGATTGTAGGATCAGGCAGCATGTCCCTTTAAGAGTCCTCAATCCGGAAGCCAGTAGTAGCCAACTGGTGAATACTTCCGGTTCAGCCATCACCGAACACCTGATAAATAGCAGAGTGTGCGCTACCAATTTTAGTTCGAACTTGTTCGCGGTGCTAGCTAGTTCGCATTCTCTATTTCACCTAAGAGCGCTTGAATCATTGTATATACGAGCAAGGAGACCGTCTCTTTGCAAGCGAAGAGACTGCCCCCTTGGCCTCCATATTATTACGCTCTAGCGTTCTTTATTCTTATTCCCCACTTTTTCCATCTCTATTTTCGGCTATATATAGATAATTTTTTTCTTTTTTTTTTCTTTTGGCTGAAAATTGCAATATTCGGTTTAAGAATATACATATATTTCCTTCATACAGATTATTCATTTTCAATTTTAATGTTTTAATTGTATGAAGATTGTTTGTGTCATCAATAAGTTATTTATTATAAAATAAATGTTCCCCGTAGACCTTGATAAGCTAGGGAACGAAACCGGTTGGTCTGTTGAGTGATTGTCTCATTTCTTATTTTTTTACTTTCATCTCACATAATGTCTATTAGAAATAAATTCTGTCTTTCTAGCTATTTGCCAATTTTGTACCTCCCACAATCTATTCAAATATATATATATATATATATATATATATATATATATATATATATATATATATATATATATATATATATATATATATATATATATATATATAATCAGTCTCTACGTAAATAGTTCGAGTTATTTGCTAGGTTATTCGATCATAGCTCTCCACAACATTCTGTCCTTTACAGCTCTAAGCAAAGTTACAATCGTTACCAACCGTCTATCCCCTCGCTCTACCATCCATTACTCGATCATGGGTCTCCGTAACTATCTTTCTCTAAACATCGTTTGAATCATCACCATCCATCTCTGACATCTTTATTTCCCTTTAGTAACTCCAGGGACACGTCGCCAAGTCAATAAAGCCGTTGCTTGATGTAATCCAGTGACTTGAACTAAAGAGTTACGAGTTCAATACCTGGCCACAGCAGAAATAAACAAAAACTTGGAGAGTCGAGTTACTAAATTGAAATCACCGAAACTGAGATATCTGGAAGAGATACGGCACGTTGAACTAGAACATTCTACCCCGAAATACAAGGTTCGGTTCGAGATTCCAGCGTATATAACCTGAAGAAGGCCGGAGTGTGCAATGACCGAAACGTCATGAACACGACAGTTGAGGAAGTGAAAAAGAGGACAAGAGTCCGAACAATGTAAATAGTGTAAATAGTTACAGTGACTCACCTCAGAAATATATGTAAAAAAAAAATAAGATTACACTCTTCTTACATAGATTATTATTATTATTATTATTATTATTATTATTATTATTATTATTATTATTATTTCTTCTTCCTTTGACTTCTGGTGTGTACCCATTTCTTATCGGGTCCCAACCAGAGACCTAAGGGCAGAAATAGCATCATGACATTTTCCACTGGGCAATTAAAGAAAAATACATATTTAACATAGATAAAGCCCTTCGTAAGTGTTGAAACTTGACTAATGCATGGAATAATAATGCAACACAAAATGCACTTAGAACAAAATGTATTGAAACAGGAAAGTGTACACAATATTTACATATAGTCTTTTGTATATTCCTGGGAAGACCGTTCCTGGAGAATGTGTTGACTAAGTCGCAGTCGGGCAGAGTCTCTAGTTGAATCTCTTGATTCGCTTCCCTGTCTTCTCGGTACCAACCATATTTATATAGTCAGTACTCCACTATGCAAATTAGGTGGATCCTACCACAACACCCCCTCCCAAGCCTTGGAATCCCTTTTGGATTTCAACTGGCTTCCTATATGGGATGATGATTATGGTTATTTCTTTGTAGATCCCATTTGCATACTTCATATGTATATGTCAATCTGCTTAATTTTAATATCTTTTCCGTTTTGGATTCACGTCCAATGGGTCCGTGAACTTTCGTTTCCTACCGGATCTTCTCGGTTCGGCAATATTCTGCGGAGGTTCTACTTGAAAAATATCATACATTACATCAATGGGATCTTCCTCCTCATCCGGTATACTTTCTTCATGCTCTAGAACATAACATTTTTTAAGTTGGTTCTGGTGCCTTTTATGAGTATTCTTCGGCCCTTTAATTATGTAAATCAGGTCACCGATTCTCTTGTCCACTATGCCTCGCTCCCAGTGTATCTTCTCTCCGGCGGTGTATCTTTTTCTAGCTGTATACATAGTGTTCTTTACTCTATTTCTTCCTGGCAAAAGCTTGTCAAACACTGACTTAATTTTCCTAGCGAACATTAGTTCAGCTGGTGCCATGTTTGATTGTGTTCTCTGGTTTGGCGTGATTCTGTATACTTGTAGGAATTGCTGAAGCGCCTTTTCCGTTGGAACTCCTGAGGCTTTCTTCAGAGCGCGCTTTAACGTATCAACAAATATTTCTGCAAGACCATTGGATCTCGGATGATACGGCGGCGTCGTTATGTGGTTAATTTGATATAACTCACAAAATTTCTTAAATTCTTCAGAAGTGAATTGTGTACCATTGTCACTCACAATACACTCTGGCACACCGAACCGTGCAAATAGTTCATGCAAAAAAGTTGTTGTGGTATTGGACGTAGGCTTTTTGCAGTGTAGTACTTCCGGCCATTTTGTAAAACTATCTACCACTATTAAGTAGTAATACTCTTCTACTGGACCAGCGAAATCAATGTGTAATCTTGTCCACGGATGATCCGTCTTTGGCCATGGTTTGTGTACTATAGGTGGTGCCTTAGCTGCTAACGCACACCCTTTACATCGATGAACCATGTTTTCGATATCCACATCCATTCCTTTCCAATATACAAAGCTTCGCATTAAGCTTTTTGTTCTATTAATCCCCGGGTGACCCATATGAAAGTCCCGTAGGATTCTTTTCTGCAACTTTTTTGGTACTACTAATCTCTCACCATATAATAAAATTCCGTCACATATTGAATAAATCTCCTGCACTTTTTGGTCATTTGCTACCATTTTGCTTTTTATTTCTAAAATGAAATCATCGCTTTCAGCTTCTTTTTTGATTTCCTTTGGTGTAACCGGTAGCTCTCTTACAATGTTGTTTACCATGCTTTTCACCTCATAATTTGCTCTGATATTTGCAATAATTGATTCTTCGAGTCTTTCTTCTTGACTCGGTACGAGTCTTAATAAAGTATCCGCATGAATTATATTTTTGGATGATAGGTGCTTTATGTGAAAATCATAATTGAGAAGAATGGTTCCCCATCTTAACAGTCGATTTGCCGTATAAACGGGTAACCCTTTATTGAACCAAAAATAGTGATCAGACGTTTATGATCCGTTTCTAACATAAAATGTCTGCCGTAGATGTATCTATGAAATTTTATTATGGCAAAAATGATACTCAGCGTATCTTTTTCTATCTGTGAGTAACTTCGTTCTCCTGGGCGTAATGCTCTCGAAGCATGAGCAATTGGTTTTCTAGAACCATCTGGCATTATGTGTTGAATACACGCTCCTACCGCGTATGAACTAGCGTCACTTGCCACTACAATATCAAGTTTTGGATTGTAATGGGTTAAAAAGAGGTCGGACGTAAGCATTTTCTTTATTTCATCAAAGGCTTTCTGACATTCTACCGTCCATTTCCATGCCTTGTCTTTTTTTAGTAGTTCATTCAACGGAGCTCTTAGATTGTACATTCCTTTAATGAACGCTTGATAATAGTTTGCGAGCCCCAGAAAACTCTGTAACGTCGCCACATTAGTGGCCGTCGGCATGTCTCTAATCGCAATGGACCTTTCCGGATCTGGAAATCTGCCATTTTTGTTGATAATGTGACCTAAATACTTAATTTCCTCCAAACCAAAATCGCACTTTGATTCTTTGACTTTAAATCCAAAGTCCTGAATCTTTTTAAATACTTGATTGAGGTGCTCTCGATGTTCGTCGACGTTTGCACTCCTTACTATGATGTCATCTAAGTAGGCACACGCAAAGTCTAAATCATTCAACATGACGTCCATAGCTTGTTGAAAAATGGCTGGTGCCACTTCAATACCAAAAAGGAAGCCTGTTGTACTTGAATAAATCTCTATGCGTGTTTATCCCTAGCAACTTCGAACATTTCTCTTCGACTGGAATTTGGAGATAGGCATCTGATAAGTCGATTTTTGAAAAAATCACTCCGCCATTTAGCTTGTTAAAAATCTCCTCCGGACTCGGTAACGGGTAATGGTAGTCCTTAATTACCGAGTTCAACCCTGTCGAAAAATCAACGCAGACTCTGATTTGGTTTGATTTCTTTTTTATGCACACAATCGGCGCAGCCCATGAATTAGATTCTACTTTCGAAATTATTCCCATTTTTTCCAACCTATCAAGTTCTTCGTTAACTTTCTCTACACTTGCGAAAGGCACGTTACGTTTCTTTTTAAAAATTGGCATAGTATTTTCCTTTAATTCAAATTTAGCTTCAAACTTGTTACATCTTCCAAGACTAGGTGTGAAGGTTTCCGGAAACTTTTTCTTTAATTCATCTTTAATGTCCTGTCTTGTTTGCGTATTACTTTCTACTTTTCTGCAGAATGAGTTTAACGGTTTATCCCACAATTCGAATGTTTCAATAAAATCTGTACCTATCAAGTTTTCTCCATTTTTCAGAATGAAAACTTTTATTTTTTTAACGATCCCGTTCAATTTCATGGGAAGTACAACCTCGCCTTCGAAGTTAATTTCCTTTCCAGTTACCGTTCGAGCGAGTTTCGTTGACTTCATTATTGTAGGCCTTTTTAAAATTTTCCATGTTTTATAGTTCATTATTGTTAAATCTGAACCCGAATCGAGTTGAAATTTGATATTCTTTTTAAATATTTCAGTCGTCACATATTTCCTCAAATCTCTATCTGATTTGATATTCGAATTTGTTTGTCTAATTCGGCTATTGAATTTTTTCGTTTTACAACACGATCCTTTGTGACCATTCTTGTGGCACACGAAACATTTCTTATTTCTGTATGGGCAATTTACCTCCCAGTGTCTTTCGTTACAACGTCTGCAATTATATGGTGGGACCTTTTTTCCATCCTCGTTCTTTTTATTTTCTTTTTCTTGTCCATTTTTAAAATACGCCGAATTTTTTCTCCAATTTTTTGCTGATGGGTAATTTGACTGTTTTTTTATTTTTTTATTATAAGCAATGCCAGCTTCTTCGATTTTTTTAGACTCTTTCTTTAACTTTACGGCCCGTTGACACTCCTCTGCTAACTTTTACAGGGTAAGGTTTTGTTCAGATTCGAGTTTAGACAAAACTCTACGTCTTATTTCGGCACTCTTACTGGATACCAGTCCTTGAGCAAAAATTAAACACTTGAATTCTTCAACCGTAATCTCTGCCAATCTGAAATTGTCACAATGTCTATTCACTATAGATGCATATGTTAAGTAATCCTGATCGTCGGATTTAGAGACATTCATGCATAACCATCGCTTATGCCAAAGCGACATATTTGCTCCAAACAGCTCTTTTAGCAATTTCACTGTTTCCGAGAATTCCAATTCAGTTGTTTTTCTCGGTAGAATAAAATCTACAAATTTGCTATGTTCTGCTGTACCTAGCTTTCTTAGTAATAGACTGACTTTTCTTGAATTCGACCACTTTTCACAGTCTGTGTAGAAAATATCTTCATATCGTTTAAAGTAGGCTTCAAACGTTTTTTCTTCGTCTGGCACATAGTTGAAAGTTTCCAGCGAATTAAATATGGTGTTATTAGAATATGAAGAATTTCCTTCATTTGCCTGATAGTTGTTTAATTTCTCCAGTGTTAACTTTTGAATTTCTAAAAGTCTTTCCTCTTGCCGTTCTTGATATTTTTGCTGTCTTTCATCTTGCTTTTCTTGATATTTTTGCGGTGCTATCTGTTGTTCTTGATATTTTTGCTGTCTTTCATCTTGCTTTTCTTGACATTTTTGCTGTGCTATCTGTTGTTCTTGATATTTTTGCTGTGCTATCTGTTGTTCCCTTATTAATAAGGCAAACTGTTCATGCTGACGTTGTTGACTCAACTGCTGGGATTTGAATAATTCAGATATGACTTTGGATAATTCATCCATCTTTAGTGTTCATGCAACAAAGAATATACTTTTAATTTGTGTATCGACGGATATCATATAAGCTGACCAAAATAAATCGAAACAACGTACGACTTTTTAATTTTATGTCTTGCTTTTACATTCACGCCCGTGATAATCAACTTTGGTATTTTTTTTTTTTTTTTTTTTTGTGAACAGAGACCGTCGGACTTTTTTTTTTCGTTTTCGACTTCTGTTCGCGTATTTCAATGACAACTTCTGATTTTATTATCAGAGGTAATCTGTCACTATATTGTTGAACAAACAAAAAAATAATTTTTTAAAGTTCGTTACCTTTCAAAGTCGACACGGTGTATTTGTGCTCCTTTTACTTCCATGCATGTTTTTGTAGTCGGCCAATTTTTTCTTTTTAGCGGGTGTCTCGTTGTATATAATTTTTTCAATTAAAAATCACCGTTATTCGTTTACGACAGCTTTCAAATTCTTCTGAGTGAACGTTCCTTTATGCTTAGTCGTCTTTTAACGAGTTCTACATATCCAGAAGTTCAGAATCCTTCGTCGTTACGTTAAATGTTGGACTTTTAATTAATAATTTTTTTTTTCAGCCTGGGTTCTTCAAAGACTTGTCCCAATTGTTGAAAACTCTCAATTATTTTTTCTTTTTTGTTTCCGTATGGTTCGTTCTACTTCGTCGCCATTGTTGAAACTTGACTAATGCATGGAATAATAATGCAACACAAAATGTACTTAGAACAAAATGTATTGAAACAAGAAAGTGTACACAATATTTACATATAGTCTTTTGTATATTCCTGGGAAGACCGTTCCTGGAGAATGTGTTGACTAAGTCGTAGTCGGGCAGAGTCTCTAGTTGAATCTCTTGATTCGCTTCCCTGTCTTCCCGGTACCAACCATATTTATATAGTCAGTACTCCACTATGCAAATTAGGTGGATCCTACCACAACAGTAAGGTGTGGGCTGTACTCGTGAGAATATTTTTTATATTTCTTTAAGGCATGGGCTATCAAGAATCTCGTCAATGAATCTGTTGGAATCTTTTCCAACCAATCCGAGAGCCCCAAGTACAACCGGGATTGTTGATGTTCCCATGTACCACATTTTTTAGATTTCGATTTCAAGGTCCTTGTATTTTGATAGCTTTTTGAAGATCTTCAAAGATACCTTTATTTACATTATTCGGACTATTGTCCTCATCTTTGTCGCCATACCTATTACAACGTTTCGGCCGTTGTACGCTCCGACCTTCTTCAGTTGGTTGGAAGGTCGAACTGAACCCTTTATTTCGATCACTGGGGTAGACTGTTCTAGTTCCACGTGCCATGTTCAATGGATGTCAATTATCATTTATCTCCTGTTAATTCCCCTCTCCAAGTTCTCCACTGCCTTAACCGGGTATTGAACTCACACTCTTTGGGTCCTGTCACTGGATCTAACTAACGCCTTTATCCACTAGAACAGTTATACCCCAGTGAGCGAAATAAAGGGTTCAGTTCGACATTCCAACCACCTGAAGAAGGCCGGAACGTACAACGGCCGAAACGTTGTAATAGATATAGCGACAAGGATGAGGACAATAGTTCGAATAATGTAAGTAATGTACATAATCCCTCATCTCAGAAATATAGACAGATATCTTCAAAGATACATTGCAGTCTGCAGGGACTGCCTTATCAATAAGGAGGTAATTTTTTGTTTGCGATCTCTAATAACAATGTCAAAGCTATTAGTTTTGATTATTCTGTCTGTGTGTATTGTGTAGTCTCATGAAAATGTTACAGGACCTATCTCAGTAACCGGGTCTGGGTGGTGTTCATACCAATTTCTTTCAGATTCCTTTCCGTAGAAGTTGCAGATTTTCCAGTGCAGATATTGGCCCGCTCTGTAATACCGTGTTTTATATTCAGTGAGTGCCAATACTGTGCAACCTGATACTATTATTATTATTATTATTATTATTATTATTATTATTATTTTGTATCTGCCTATATTTCTGAGATGAGGTATTATGTACACTATTTACATTATTCGGACTATTGTCCTCATCTTTGTCGCCATGTTTATCACAACTCAAGGACACATGGCACAGTGGATAAAGGCGTTAGTTAGATACAATGACAAGACCCAAAGAGTGTGAGTTCAGTACGTGATTCAGGCGGTGGAGAACTTAGAGAGGGGAATTAACTGGAGATAACTGATAACTGACATCCATTAGACATGACACGTGGAACTAGAACAGTCTACCCCAGCGAGCGAAATAAAGGGTTCAGTTCGACATTCCGACCGCCTGAAGAAGGCCGGAGCGTACAACGGCCGAAACGTTGTGATAAATATGGCAACAAAAAAGAGGACAATAGTCCGAATAATATAAATAATTTATTATTATTTTATATGTTAAACTCGTATACCTTCTCTAACTTTCAGCAGTCTTTCAAAGTCTGGTTTGTTGATTATTTTGTTCGACATTAACTTGAAGCAATTTTTATTACTTCCCAGGTATTTTTTAAAAATATTGTTTTTAATTCTAACCTTTCTATTGGCTGAAAATGGAAAGTTTTCGCTTCTAAGTATCTTCTGTTTGTAAATCTTTCAGTCAATGACCTTATCGACTTTAAAAAAATTAACAACTACAATTACAAATTTATTTCTTGTTCAGAATTGCTTAGATATTCCAGGCATATTTTTCCCCTTCAGTATGCAACATCTTTGCTAACAAATGTCAAATGTTCAGACAAAAGTCAATTATATTGAATAGCAGACGGTTTAATATTAAAGCAAAATAGTTCGTTCCAATAAAAATTGATCTTTTCTGACAAGATCAGGACTTTAGTTTGGAATATGGCGATTTTACTGCATCGCATTAATAATTCAATGATTTATTGATTTGCATTTTGCAAATAACTGACTCATTATAGTCTAATTTATCCATATGCATCACCAGTGATCAAATTCTTTTATTGAAACTTTTCATGCGTTGCAAAGATAGGCAGAAAATCTAAACTGCCCACTCTTCCAAAAAATTGGAAATTAGCATATTTACAGGATGTTCCATTTGTTTTAGTTTTATTTAGCAATAAATAAACTAATCTTATATCTATAATTCTCAAAATGTGTGTGTATGTATGTATGTGTGTGTGTGTGTGTGATCGGACTTTGTTTATGCGTTTCCACAGTTTTCATCCGAATGCGATAAAATTTATTTTCTTTGATAGATAATTTTTCAGTGCCGGTTTTGAGTCTAAATTGGCTGAAAAAATTACAACCTTGAACGTGAAAAGTCAAAAAAACTGATTTTTTTACACTTTGCACCAAAAACAAAGGCAAAATTTAATGTCTATAAAAACAGCGTAGAATCAATTTAGAGAGTTGAAATCTCACGCAAAAGATTATTAGAATTATAAAAAAATTATAAATAAAAATTATCGTATATTTATTTTTATTGTGACGGTCCAAGGAAGATTGAGAACGCAAAAACGGACCTTTTCAGGGCCACCCCCGCCCCCATTCAAATTGTTAACCCCCCCCCCCCATTTGGGAATATACCTCAGTTGCACCCAATTGTTGATTTTCGGGTTGGCTGACTTTAAACTTAAACTGCTCCAAATGAACGGCAAAAATTCCCAGTAATGAAACACCCGGTCGAAGACGGGTTATACTGCTAGTAAAAGATGACGCAAAACTTTTTTTATTTAACCGCTGAATATTATGGGTTTTATGCAGGTTGGGGCGCCTCGGCGTGATGTAACGGTTAGCAAGCTGGTCTTGCTAAAACTGTTACAATTGAATAGTGAGTTCGATCCTCACTGGGTGTCCCATACTTTCGGTTATGTGCCACATCTAAGCCTCGCTTAGAAAATCAATATTATACAGGGTGTCCCAAAAGTCGCTTAGGTATTTAAAAATGTCATATTTTTGGCATATTATTTTCTTTTCTTTTTTTCAAAACTTAGATTAATATAAGAAAATTATCACTGAAAAAAATCCATATCTGAACAAGTACCAAAATTTTGTAATTTTATTTTGGTTTTAATAAAACTTTAGCTTACCGGATAATTTCGTGAAATTCCGAAATTTTACGACGACTACTTTGTTCTGATCTAATTTTTTTTAGGGATATCTTAAGGATGGCCTATGCATTAATTAAATGCAAATAATTCAGCAACTCAAGGATAACATCTATAAAGAAAATCGTGGATTGCAGACTGAGTTATGAAACACTCTTATGGAGAAATCTATAGAAAGAACGCGTCTGTGGTTCGTAGAAAATGGAAGATATGGATATCCTGATTTTCTTGATTAAATTAGAATACAGTTCCAGTTTTTTCATTCTGCATAAAACTATTTTCGAATAATAAATATGTTAAAATTGTCCGACTTTTAAATCTCGATGTAACCTCACTCTCCACCCTCCAACCTCTCAGAGGCGGGATGTGGCAAGCCTCTAACTGCTCTATCGCTGCTTCATTGGTTGAATTACATTCCTCGGTTCCGCCGGTTCTAACCTTCACCGTCCAGACCCCCTCTGCCACTTACATTGTAGTATACACCCAGTATATTCCCTGCGTATTCCACTGGTGAGAAGTAATTTCTACTCGAACAGCTTCTTCCCGTAAACCACTGTTCTCTTGAACCGACTCCCTGGAGGATTTTTCCCTGATCACTACAATCTTAATCTGTCCAAGTCTAGGGATAACCGTTATCTTCGTCTGATACCCCGTCCTGGGTAAGACGATGAACCGCGTCCAGCGACGGGGCATCTGGTTGGGAGGCTTTGGGGGGGATGTGGAACCGCCTCTCAGTTGCTGGTGTTCCCGGGTCCACCATGACCCGTGGTGGTGGCACCTGTTGGGGTCTCAGCTGTGGGCAGGTGGTTGTCCCCCAGACTGGGGTCAAAACACTATGAAGGTGTAAAAATGAGTTTTAATACCAGAAATAATTTCTTAAAATATTATTACCAGCAATACATTTTTGGAAAAAAAATATTACCAGCAATAAAAACCTTGTCGTCATTGAATAAGCCATTGAGTTTGATATACTGTAAAACAAACCAAACCATCAAACCATCGTCTTATACCCGCATAATCCCATCGTATTCCATTAGTGAGACATAAATTCCATTCGAGTCGCTTCTTCCTACGAACCACTGGTCTAGGGAAACCGTCACCCAAGAGGATGTTTACTTTGATCACTACAATCTTAACCTGTTCAAGTCTAGCGTTAACCGTTATTTTCCCCTCCTATCCGCATAAAATGCCTCTTAACTTAACCTTACATCTCGGTTGGCCTCCGTCTTTGTACAGGGTGAACCTTACTGTAAAAAATAAGATAAAATAAAACTTCGAGGACACTGTTGTGACCTTAAAAAGTTACATAATGAGGAATAAACAAAACGGAGGTTGGAAATGAAAATGGTAATCTTTATAACATCAACAAAATACAAAACTCGCCAGCGGCGTGAAGTAGGTAAACCACTGCTAATGGTGGACTGCTTATACAGCATATTACCCCCACTTACAATAGTGTTCAACGTATTTATGAGGATTGGGACATACACATTAATGTTCATAGATAGGGTATATAACAGACACACTGTATAACAAAGTTGATTAATTTTTTTAAATTAATGGTAGTTTTTCCAAGCCATGCAGAGTAATATATTATGGATTAAACCAATACGGAGGTAAAAAAATGATGACATTCGTTAACAAAGAAAAAAAAACATTATAAATTACTTGCAATTTCTTCAGCTTTTATACTAAAAAAATAAACTATATCCGAAAGCAAGGCCTCTGATCGGGTGGTTTTTGAGGAGCATGAAGCCACCACTTAATTACTGTTGTTCCAAGATCAACCCTAACCAGTGGTGGTAGCACATGTTAGGTTCCAAGCTATGGACAAATAGTTAACCCCAAACTGGGGTCAAAACACTATGAAAGTATAAAAATGGATTTTTAAAGTAAAAATTTCAGCAGTACATTTTGGGGAAAAAAAAATCTACCGGCAATGCATTTTTGAAAAAAACAATAATACCAGCAAAGCATTTGGCTCTCGACAAAATCCCTCTATGCAAAAATACTTCAATGAAACATAATCTACAGTCTAATTTCTTACAAATAATACATATTCTACACATACAAACCTATCCTAAAAATCTTGCCGGCATTAAATAACCCATTGAGGTGTTGATATGCCGTAAAAGAAAATAAACCAATAAACGATTCAGCTTTTTTTTTCTTTTTTTTTTTTAAGCGTATCACCCCAAGCAAGGCTGGAGGCCACTATCACACAAGGGGTTAAAGAAGGGTTGGAGGAAGAGCAGATAGGAGTGGTAAAGGAGGGGATGTGGTGAAAGAGAAAGACAGTGGGTTGATCAAGGCAAGGGGGTTGCAGAAGATTTGGAGCGAGAGCAGATAGGAATGAAAAATGAAAGGATGTGGAGAAGGGAAGTGGCTAGATCAAGGCAACTGGAGATGTCGATTGACGCTACACTTAAACCGTTGGAAGTTGTATTTGTCAGGGAAACAGTAATAGGGAAGGGATTTCCACAGGCGAGATGTGCGAGACATGAAGCTATTGGAGTAGAAGAGATGTCTACATCTAACAGTTTCAACGATGTAGGGGTGGGAGCGGGATGCCAGCCTCGTGGGGCGTTTAAATTCACGAGGCCTGGGAACAAGCGAACGCAGCTCCTCGGAGCAATTACCGTGGATGACAGCTACGAACAAACGCATCTAAAACTATTAAAGAGAATGGGCAGCGATATGTAAATGACTGCGTAATTAGCATAGCTAAGGTGTAGAGTTTCTATAAGTGCCCAAGCAGTAAGTGGGAGAAGATACGCGTGTCTTGCGAGTCGGGCTCACAGGATTCAGTGTATCGTATCTCGTTTATCATCTCCCAGTTGAGAAGTGCTCGATCTCGGAGAACTGTTGGCCGTCGCAGTGCCTTCCTCATTGCAGGAGGGGATCGGTAGTCATGCCAAGGCCAGCATAACCAACGGTTTCTCACATTAATCTGAGCAAATCCTGCCTGCGTGCGGCGGCAAGTTGTTTGTTTGGTCAATTTGTTTAAAGGCGCATGAAATCCTTATGGGTCATTTAATGCCGAAATTTAACTTTTTTGAGAGCTTTGAAGTAATAAAGATATGATATATGTTATTTTGCTTTCACGGTGGAAGATGATAGTCAGCTTTTGTCTATTAACATATTTACATAGATATCATTAGAGGCGGTCATATGCGTGTTTTATGTTGTATTTTTTAACTTTTGGAATACAGTTTGATTTAAGAAATTGTCGGTTATTATATGGCTTAATGTCATGAAAGAGTTCTTTCATGTTGGTTGTTTAATTTTGTTTAGCGTTATTTAATGCCGAAATCTAAATTTGAACACAATTTTATGGCTTCAACTAAATATATTTTGAAAGCAATTGTATGCATTCAATTAGTGATAAAGTGAATTGCTGGTCATTTTACCATATATACATCGGGGAAAAGAAGTATTTCATCCCCTGTTGATTTTCTGAGTTTGCCACCTTACGAAAATGGGAACGATCTATAATTTTCAGGGTAGGTTTATCTTAAATGTGAGAGATAGAATATAAAAAAAATTCTAGAAAATCACATTATATTAATTTTTAAACATTTATTTCAGCCTATAGAAAAACATAACTCAGTATTTAGTGAAGAAACCTTAGTTGGCTATCGTTGAGCTTTTTTATGCAAAAATGTATTGTTGGTATTTTTATTATTAAAATATACTTTTATACTTCAATAGGGTTTTGTTTGGGGGGAGGGATCACTCTTTGCCCATATCGGGGATCCTAACAGGCGCTACCACCCGAGTCAAAGTGGACCTGGAAACAACAGCAATTAAGAGGTCATGCAAGGCTCCTTAAAACCTCAAATCTCCCGATGAAAGGCCCTGCTGCCAGATGTAGTATCTGTAGTCGACGTGTTAAGTAGAAATCGAATAGGATACACGAGATAAACTACTGCTGGATTAAGAAAATCCGAATCATTTCATAACAGAATCAACTAGACTTGAATGGAGCCAAAGATTAACGACTTTGGAAACATACAGTAAATAATATATTATTACCAAGCATAATATCCGCAGACATTGGACGAACAGCACTAGTATACAATGATATCAATAAAATTCCATCATTCCCTCTAAAAAAAATAATATTGGGGAGCTTCGAAGTCCTGCAGCATATTGCAACAAGACTAGATTTGGAGATAAAAAAAAGATATTTAAATATTGTTGTAGATAATAAATCCCACTGATTTGCAGTTTATCTTCAAGTCGAAAAACTTTAATGAATGATGATGAAAAAAAAACATCAAATATTATATATAAAGTTGTGAACAGAATTATTCGTCCGTACTAAATATTTGCATATTTTCTAAGAAAGTCTGGACATTTACAACTACTTACTGAATTTACCATAAATAGTTGATTCCGTATTTAGTTTTGAATAATTCGTGAAATTTTTAGAAGTTTCAATCTATTATATTCATAGTTATAACCTTGAAGTTTCCATGAAAATTTGAGATTATGCAGCTTTATTTGTAATTAAGGAAGTGGACGTGAGTAAAGCTGACCAAAACTAGATAGATAGATAGATAGATAGATAGATAGATAGATAGATAGATAGATAGATAGATATAAAAAGACATAGACTTTAATAATCCATTTCGATTACAATTTATTTCGTGAACACCGACGTGTTCAACTCTTCAGATCGAACACGGAGGAGATTTCGATCTGAAGAGTTGAAGACCTTAGTGTTCACGAAATAAATTATGATCAAAATGGATAATTAAAGTCTCCGTCTTCTTATTATCATTATAAGGCTTTGTAGTCTGCATTGAGCTCTCCCTGGCTTTATATCCTTCTCGGAATTATCATATAATTAATAAATATGTATATGATCTGTAAATTTATATACGGTGAAAGTTTTTTATTATTAAATTATATTTTTAATATAATTTGTTATTTATTTAAAATGAAAGACGAAAGGTTTTTCATTATTAAATTATATTTTTAATACATTTTAGTATTTAATTAAAATGAAAGATGAAAGGTTTTTAATTATTAAATTATATTTTAATATTTTTTAGTATCTAATTAAAATGAAAGGCGAAAGGTTTTTTATTATTAAATTATGTATTTAATATATATTTAGTATTTAATTAAAATGAAAGACGAAAGGTTGTTTATCATTAAATTATATTTTAATACCTTTAGTATTTAATCGAAATGTAAGGTGAAAAGTTTTTTTATTATTAAATTATGTTTTTAATACTTTTTAGTGTTTAATTAAAATGAAAAGCAAAAGGTTTTTTATTATTGAATTATACTTTTAATACTTTTAAGTTTTATTTTACGTGAAAGATAATTTTTTTGTCAATTAATCATATTTTAATTCCCCTTAGTATTTAATTAAAATGAAAACAAATTTTTTTTCATTATTAATTTATATTTTAATACTTTTTAGTATTTATTTAAAATTAAAGACGAAAGGTTTTTCACTGTTAAATTATATTTTTAATACTTTTTAAATTTAATTAAAATGAAAGGTGAAAGTTTTTCATTATTAAATTATATTTTTCATACTTTTTAGTATTTAATTAAAATGGAAAGTGAAAGTTTTTTATTATTAAATTATATTTTAATATATTTTATTATTTATTTAAAATGAAAGACGAAAGGTTTTTCATTATTAAATTATATTTTTAATATTCTTTAGCATTTAATTAAAATAAAAGGCGAAAAGTTTTCTTATTATTGAATTATATTTTAATACTTTTTAGTATTTAATTAAAATAAAAGCCCAAAGTTTTTATTATTAAAGTATATATTTAATATATTTTCGTATTTATTTAAAATGTAAGATGAAAGGTTTTTTATCATTAAATTATATTTTAATACCCTTTAGTATTTATTTAAAATGAAAAATTTTATTATTAAGTTATATTTTGATACTTTTTAGTATTTAATTAAAATGAAAGGCTAAAGTTGTTTTTTTCTATTAAATTTTATTTTTAATACTTTTCTAACTTTCAAAATTTTGGTTACAAATTTTCTTGCGTCATTAGTATATGAAATTTCAGCGCCTTTTTGCAGTGAAAAACACATGAATTTGAATATTCCTGCAAACTAGAATGTAACTTTTAGGACTTATAAACATTTGTCTATAAGTCCTAAAAGTTACATGAAATAATCTTAGAGGAATTTTAAGAAAATCTTGGTAAAAATATATATTTTTACATCTGTTATCCCATCACCACTTATTTCATTTTAAGAAATCTCCGAGAAATTCTTTCTATAGAGCTTAATGTTTATATTTACTTATAAGGAAAAGTCTCTGGATAATATTAACCATGAAATATTTTTGTTAAACAGTACTCCTCGTGACAGGAAATCTGCTTTAAATCGTAAAATAAAAATTGCAGTAAAACTAAGACCCTTAAATTAGAAAAGCTTTAATGAATAAGATATATTATGCGCACTATTGTTTTAAGAAGAAAAGATTTTCTAGGAATAATGAATTTTTACAAGAATTGTTTTCATTTTTTTATTATAATAATTTACAAAGTTTTAAATCTTTTAAAATTCTGTATTGATTTGTGCCAGTTAGGTGACGTTGTTAATAGATTTTAAAAAAACTACATTTACTAATCAAAAATTGAAAAGCTTACTATAATTCAGCGACTTTCATTATTTAAAAAAAGTATGTAAAAATATTTTTGGATTATATCTTGGATTGTACATTTAACAGCGTCTACCATAAACTTTAAACTTAATAACTGAAGGATTTGCGGACATATACCCTTGTGCAAAAAAATTGAAACAACCGCTTTAGTTTTCTTTCTTGCACCATACGGTCAGTTTTAGAGCCACTAGAATGACAGGGTATAATCGATTTGTATTTTTTTTCTCAGATTAGGTCATTTGCAATGGTGTGCAGTAATATGAATCTATTTTCGAGGTGTGTGATGAAATTTGTTTGGCCTTGAAAATATTGCGTCATCTGTGATTGCATAAGATTTTCATCACGCCTAGACACTATTGTCTCGACTGTCGATTAGTTGTCCTACGGCCATTGTCTGCGATAGACGTTACTCCAACGAAGCGTACGGAAATTGTAACGCTGCACGAACACACTGGTAAGCCTTACCAGTGAGCAAACCAAAGTACTATAGATTGGCCTGGAAACTCTCCTGATTTAAATGCAGAATCTGTGGTCAATCTGCAAGGAATTACTTCGTGGAATGGACATGCGATGTACTAAGATGTGCACTGGGTCGTGTTTCATTGGAAAAATACGAAAAAAAGGTAAATAATAACGGAATTCTTCGTTTTGTTTCAATTAATTTGCACAGGGGTGTATGTTTATATGAACTTTTAATCTTGTTTTGGTTTGGTTGTTTGGAGTTTTATGGCATATCGACCACTATGGGTTATTTAATGCCAGATCCAGTTTCCACATATTTACTAAATATATATACTTTGCAAACGTAATTTAAGGATAACGTTAGCAACATCATTGTTTCAAAAACGTATAGCTGGGAGCATCATTGTTTCAAAAACGTATAGCTGGCAACATCATTGTTTCAAAATAGCTGGAAACATCATTGTTTCAAAAATAGTTGACATCATTGTTTCAAAAACAGGATAGTTGGCAACATCATTGTTTCAAAGAAGTATAGTTGGCAACATCATTGTTTCAAAAAAGTGTAGTTGGCAACATCATTGTTTCAATGTGCTGGAAAAGACCTGGAAGTTCACTATTTCCCCATAGCTGGGACCCCAACAGGTGCTACCATCCCGGGTCAGGGTGAACCTGGGAACATCAGCAATTAAGAGGTGGTTCCACGCTCCCTCAAAACCTCCTGATCAGAGGCCTTGCTGTTGGATGCAGTTTAACGTCGTACCCAGGGCGGTCTTGTTTTGGTGTGAGGGACTCGAACTCAAGGTTTGTAAAAGTATTTTTGATACATTATGTATAATGGACGGTTACTCTTCTCTAAGTTTGTCCCTCTGCTCGGCCAGAAGAGCTTGTTGTAGACACCTACTCAGGCATATTTTTGTCTATTCCATACCTACAGAATCATCCCGTAATTTAGTGAATTTAATGCTAACACGAGTATGTGTAGAATCCAAACAGTTCCATTTACCCAATATACGGGGACGATAAAAAAAGGAGCCTGGTCCCAAGTTATTTATCCGGATTTTATCCCAAAATTTTACTTTATGAGCTATGTGATTAATATTAAACACTAAATTAAGTACACGAACGAAAATATGTTTTTCAATATAGTCTCACTGTGCAAAGAAGATGCTTTTATTCACCATTCATGAGGGTACGAACTTAATGATTTCCATCCCAAAACAAGACATTCAAAAGAGTTTTAAAAATCTTCCAATTTCAGTCTGACACAACCAAAGGAGATGGATCAATAATTTTTCTACTCTTAGAATACGAATTATTGAGGATTGATTCATCGATTTGATTTTTACGGCTTATGAATCATTTTTCAGATTACTTAAAACCAGAAAAAAGATTATAAGAATTTGGAAAGATGATAATAATTTTTACTGGCACAATTTCTACTATGTGGATACATGAATTTCCCAACTGATTGTAACGAACCCGACTAGAATTGGAACTCGGTTCTCCGATTTCGAGGCGTTATCCATTGCACCGCCCGCGTATTCATGGTTACAGTATTTGTTATTCCCATACAGTCGCCTATCTAGGCATGGACCGGTCCCCAGGTTGCTTAACTTCGGTGATAATACAAAAACCAGTGTTTAAAGGTTATATGGCAGTAAGCCAAATTATTATGGGATTACTCAGGGGAGTAATTTAAGCGCTGCAATATTTCCCGGGTTCAAAAAGAAAAAAAAAAGTGCAAATAGCGTCCATATATTTTAATTTCAAACTGATGTTCACATCTCGGTTCATAGAGATGATCTTACAGACGTCTCATCCAAATGCCATCAGGCCATCATCAGGTGTTTATTGTTTGGCTGATATGAGATATAGGTTGATTATTGTGTCATGCTCTTGCTGACAAGTGGTTACTACATGATGCAGAAATTGAACCCACAAATATTTAACAACCGTAATGCATGTATTAACTAATCTTATATCCACTACTCCACGGTCCATAAGGTTTGCTGCCAGATATATTTTGTCGTGGATAATATTGAATGGTAACTTTTCCTTGATATTCCTGGTTTCACGGTTGTCAATGGGGATACATCTGTATTAAAATAGCTGTACCTGATTGTCCACTGTGTATGCAGGAAGTTGCAACAGAGAGTGCAAGACACACATCATGATGACAATTACTTTAGGATAATAAAACACAAACTTGGCACTTGTTGGGGATAACAATTGTTTTCGAAGTAATTCTTCTGATAAGCTTTCCACCTTGTTATTTCGATTGTATGAATTTACGCATGCGACTAGATGAGCAACTACGCCTCAGCGTCTTAATGTCGAACTAGCTAGATGCAACCGTCTGTTCCATTCTAATAGTTTGTTTTCGCGCGCTTCTAGCCTGTGGAAGTCCCTACAGATTTCTGACTTCCCTGCCACCTACAATTTTCGAAATTTTAAATGCAGCGTCAGTCACCATCTTCTGTCTGCCTGAATCCTGTTCATTTATTGTCTTTTTCCTCACTTCTCCACACTAAAGTCCTTTCATACTAAATAACACCCTGTAACCATCCCCACCTCTGAGTCCTAGTACCAGTATCACTTTGAGTGGGATGAAATTGTGAAAAGAAAACATGTCCATCTGGCGGGATAAATTTGACATCAACCAGAGAAACTTGTAACGTGACCGAAGAGTCTTATGATTCAAACAAGAACGAAGAATTCATATCACGTCTCGTATGAAAAATTGGCCTCCATGCTATATCGGTTAATAACGCAATGTAACACCATTTTTGTTATTGGGTGTTATTTCCTATTTGATTAAGCCAAGAAAGTATGGCAAATGGCTAGATTCTCGTTCACATTTTACTACTGAGAACAGGATAATGATACTTCTGAAATTTACCTATTCCCATTGTTGGAACTGGCAAATGTGAACATTCTCGTTCACGCAAAATAGGAACAAAACGACATATAATTCAAAAGTAACATTTATTTATTCTAGGATTACACAAGTACATTCGCGTTCAAGCAAAATAGGAATAAAACGTTATACGATTCAAAAGAAGCATTCATTTATTCTAGAATTACACAAGGATATTCTCGTTCACGCAAAATAGGAACAAAACGACATACGATTCAAAAGTAGCATTTATTTATTCTAAGATTACACAAGGACATTCTCGTTGACGAAAAGAACAAAACGACATGATTCAAACGTAGCATTTATTTATTCTAGGAATACACAAGGGCATTCTCGTTCTCACAAAATAGGAACAAAACGACATATGATTCAAAAGTAACATTTATTTATTCTAGGATTACACAAGGACATTCTCGTTGACGAAACGACATGATTCAAATGTTGCATTTATTTATTCTAGGATTATACAAGGACATTCTTGTTCACGCAAAATAGAAACCAAACGAGATATGATTCAAAAGTAGCATATATTTATTCTAGGAGTACACAAGGGCATTATAGTTCACGTAAAGAACAAAACGACATATTATTCAAACGTAGCATTTATTTATTCTAGGATTACACAAGGACATTCTCGTTCACGTAAAGAACAAAACGACATATGATACAACAGTAGCATTTATTTATTCTAGGATTACACAAGGACATTCTCGTTCACGTAAAGAACAAAACGACATATGATACAACAGTAGCATTTATTTATTCTAGGATTACACAAGGACATTCTCGTTCACGTAAAGAACAAAACGACATATGATACAACAGGAGCATTTATTTATTCTAGAATTACACAAGGACATTCTCGTTCACGCAAAATAGGAACAAAACGATATATGATTCAAAAGTAGCATTTATTTATTCTAGGATTACACAAGGATATTCTCGTTCACGTAAGGAACAAAACGACATATGATTCAAAAGTAACATTTATTTATTCTAGAATTACACAAGGAAATTATCGTTCATGCAAAATAGGAACAAAACGACATTTGATTCAAAAGTAGCATTTATTTATTCTACCTTTACACAAGGTCATTATAGTTCACGTAAAGAACAAAACGACATATGATTCAAAAGTAGCATTTATTTATTCTAGGATTACACAAGGACATTCCCGTTCACGCAAAAACCAAAACGACATATGATTCAAAAGTAGAATTTATTTATTCTAGCATTACACAATGACATTCTCGTTCACGCAAAATAGGAACAATTCAACATATGATTCAAAAGTAGCCTTTATTTATTCTATGATTACACAAGAGCGTCCACAACAATTTAGAATGAGTAGTTTTTCTTTATTTACGCTTATACTCTAAATTACTTTCATATATCTGCCCCTAAATGTAGTCTCACATCATGTTTTCGTTATACGGTCCTTGGTAGCGACGTTCAAATTCCAGTTTATCCTGGTGGAAGCGCTCACGTAGCTCCACTGGGTACGCTCCCATGTTCTCCTTGAATTTATCACGATGAGAGTCAAAGATATGAACTTTGAGAGATATCCTGCAGCCCCTAGTAGTTCTTCACCAGGTTCTTAAGCTGCTCATAGTTTTCGGCCTGGTGATTCCCCCGGAAGCCCAGAACTACTGCGAGAAAGTTGTTCCACGCTGCTTTCTTCATCCTACTGAACTTCTTGTGAATCGCTTGCACTCTATGTTCTTTGTTCTCTGTGTTCCGTCGAAGACAGCTGGCTTTGAATTTACCGCAGGTAGTTTAGGAAAGAATTCTTGAAGGTACTTGGAGGCTGCCGAAGCTGAGCTGTAAAAAATTGTTTCATAATGTCCAGTTCTAAGTGCATTGGAGGAAACAATTCACGACAGTAGCTCCTATTTGACATTGTTCTTCCCCATACTGAACTTGGTCCGATGTGGCCAGTCCCGCCTGTGGTAGTGTGCCGCGGTGTCCTTTCAGTCTTAAAGGCAAAGATTACACGGAAACTTGGTAAAGCCGCCTTGGAGGACCGTCAGGAAGGCCACCATGTTGAAGTTTCTGACAACCGCCCAACCGTACTATTTCCGTTCCGTTCATATTTCAAGGTATCTAGTAAGATCATGACACTGCTATATTCCTCTGCACCGAATGAGCCAGCGGAAGACATGCTCCCTTTATGAAGCTGTATGGCTTTGAGGCTCCTGGATGAGCTGTCGTTGAAGAGGCGCCACTCGCTGGGGTTTCAAGCGATTCAAATTGCCTCGAACAGACTGGTCACATTGTGGCAGAAGCAAAGACCATCTTAACGAGTGAAAAAGCTTGAAAGACACTGGTGACGATTTCTCTGACCTGCGACTTTCATACTTTCATCTAACAAATTCCACTGCTTGAGTCTCGGCGTCGAAAGCTCGCAATTGGAGTCTGATCAGGTCTCTTTGGTTGAGGTAGTATGGGTTTCTCTCATCAGTTTCGCCCCTGTTATCTAGATCAATGACTCCCTCCGGTGATCTCTTCTGAAGATGGTTGCACTCTCTTTCGAGGAGTGGGTACAGGGAGCTCGTGGCAGTGTGGACTCGGGTGATGGATGATAGAAATTTTGGATATATGTTAGCAGGCGAATTCTTGCCAGCTCGACGTTTGGAAGAAGCAACTGCCTGAGTGATCAGTTGGTTCACTCCAAATCCGTAGGATTGCGAATTTCATGGCTCTATTTTCCCCTCTGGACCATCCTGTAAAGAAAAAGCAAAATAAAATATATTTCACTCAGTGTTATTGAAAAATTCTGTTATAGTGGAACAACCTGGCACACCCCGACATGGATTGGTCAGTCTATAAAAGACTGACGAGCTATTGAAGAAGGAGGAAAGCGAGACAGACAGAGAGAGCGAAGGCGACCCTTACGAACCTCCGTGACTTATCTCCTGTTTTCCTTAGTATTACGAACTCCTGCTCATTTGTATTTTGCGTACAATAAACCATTGTTATTTGTTACCTGATTTCTTGTGTTATTGTAATCTTTCCACTCGGGATTACTTTGTTGTTTATATCATATAATCCACAACATAAGAGTGGCGACAAGGATTCGAAAACAACTCACGACACGATATAACAGTGACGACGAGGATTCGAAAACAACTCACAAGACGATCTAACAGCGGCGAACGTAAATTCAAAATAAACTCACAAGGTAATTTAACAGTATCGAACGAGGAGTGAAAAAAGACACCCCTCCAAAGATAACAGCGACGACCATGTCAAACGTCGAATAATACGTTTTTACCAGTCGCTGGACTAGTTTATCGACTAAAAGTGCAGTGATTTTTATTTTTAATTTTGTTGTGGCTTACGAAAGTAATATGGAGGAGTTCTTGGAATTTTCGAAAACCATGTGTTCTGCTATGCAGCAGCAACAGATACATTGGGAAGAACAAAATAAATCGATTCAAAAACAAATCGAATTATTGCAAGTACAACAATTCCAGTATCAACAACAACAACAGATACAACTGCATGAACGGCAGGAACAACAGTTAGACTTACAAAAGCAAATTTTAAAGCAGCAAGAAGTCTTGGAAAAGATATTAACAAAACAAGTCGATCAAAAGGAAGGATCAAGATTTTTCTCTGCTGAAGGGATTACTAATTAACTTTCAGAATTCCATTACAAACCTATGGAAGGTGTAACTTTTCCAGCGTACTTCAGACGGTACAAAACAATTTTTTCAAAAAGATGTCAGTTATGGTCTGACGAAGAAAAATTATATTATTATTACAAAAATTAGGTGCTCAGGAAAATACCAAGTACACTAATTTCATTCTACCAAAGAAGCCGGAGGATATATCGTTCAAAGAAACGATTGAAAAAAATGTCTAAAATATTTGTTGAACGTGAAAGTTTATTTCTCACACGTTATAAATGTTTAAATATGGTTAAACAGGAAGAAGACGACTTTATTTCATACGCAGGAAAAGTGAATTCTCAGTGTGAATTATTCAAGATCAAAGAAATTAAAGAAGACATGTTTAAGTGTTTAATTTTTGCTCAAGGGTTAACTGCAACAAAGGATAAAGAAATTCGTTCGAGAATACTGGCAATTATGGAACAATATACAGAAGTAACGTTACAGAAAGTTACGGAGGAATGTCAGAAATTACTCAATAGAAAACGGGACAATATAAGTATAGAGGAGAAAAATATTGCCCAAATAAAAAGAGTTAAACAACGAGTCTACAAGGAAGTAAAATACTACTGCAAAGCACGTGGTGGAATAAACCATGCTACAAGTAATTGTTATTTTAGAAATAAAATATGTTATGAATGCGGTCGAAAAGGTCATAAAGCTACTGTTTGCAAAAAGAAAAAAACATCAGAAGTCCAAAAGGATAAATACAGTTGTATCTAAAAGAGATACAAATAATGAAGGAAGAAATTATGTAGACGTTAAAATAAATGGTCGAACTATAAGCTGTCTGCTTGATACCGGAAGTTACATATCTATAATCGACCAAGTTACATGGAAGAAAATTGGACAACCAAAACTACAAAACACTCAGAAAAGGGCCAGAGGTGTTTCTGGAAGAAAGCTAAAATTCAAAGGCGAATTTTACGCGAAAGTGTCATTTGACGATAAAACGTACAAGGCAAAAATCTACGTCATATCTGGAAGAAATTCAAATTTATTTGGTATTGATCGGATTGTGTTATTCAATTTATGGGAAAAACCAATTAACACGTTTTGTAGAAACTTAAATGTGTCAACTATAGAAAATAGCAATCAGGCAGAAAAATTCGTTGAAGACTTAAAAGATGAATTTAAGGAAGTATTTGCTGACGGACTAGGTTGCTGTACTAAGACTGAAGTAAAGTTCGAGTTAAAGGATAATGCAAAACCAGTGTTTAAGCAGAAAAGAGAGGTACCATTTTCGTCATTGGAAATGATAGACAAAGAATTACAAAGACTAGAAGAAAATGGACTAATTAAAAAAGTATATTACTCTGAGTGGGCGTCACTCACGGTGTACGTAAAAAAGAAAAATAAGAAAATAAGAGTATGCGCTGATTTTTCAACGGGGTTGAATGAATGTCTAAAGGACCACACCTATCCTCTTCCTACGCCGGAAGAAATTTTTTCAAAATTGAATGGGGAAAAATTTTCTCGAAAATTGATCTGTCCGAAGCTTATTTACAAGTCAAAGTCGAGGAAGAATGTACGAAGTATCTAACTATCAATAAACATAGAGGGCTATACAACTTAAAACGTTTGCCGTTCGGGTTGAAGGTAGCCCCAAGTGTGTTTCAACAAATTATGGACACGATGCTGGCTGGTCTTGAATTCGCAATGGCATACTTAGATGACATATTGATAAAGAGCCAAGATTTGGAAGAGCACAAAAATCATGTTCGAGAAGTGTTCAAAAGAATACAGAATTACGGATTTAAAGTGGGCCTTGACAAATGCGATTTCTGCATGAACAAAATTGAATATTTGGGTCAGATAATTGATCATAAAGGAAGAAAGCCTAACCCAAATAGAACAAAAGTTATTAGAAATATGCCTATACCCGATAATGTAACAAAATTGCAATTATTCCTGGGTTTAGAAAATTATTATAGTTTATATATTCCTAAAATACACGAGTTGAGAGCTCCGTTAAACGAGTTATTAAGGAAAGGTAAGAAATGGTGCTGGACAAAAGAATGTGAAGAAGCATTTCAAAAAATATAAATGTGCATATTATTGGCTTTAGCATTAACACATTACGATCCGAAAAAGGAATTAATTGTAACATCAGATTCAAGCGAATTTGGTGTAGGTGCGGTACTTTTACACAAATTCGAGGACGAATCAACGAAACCGATTGCACACGCATCAAGAACCTTATGACCTGCGGAAAAATATAGTCAGATAGAAAAAGAAAGTCTGGCAATAATTTACGCGATTAAGAAATTTCACAGGTTTATTCATGGTAGATCGTTCGTTTTGCAAACGGACCATAAACCACTACTGTAGATTTTTGGTTCGAAAAAAGGCGTACCAGCCCATACTGCAAATAGATTACAGAGATGGAGTATTATTTTACTCAACTACAATTTCAAAATGCAATACTTGCCATCAAGTAAAATCGCACACGCAGATGGTCTATCTAGATTAATTCTCAAAAACTCTGAATTGCAGAGTACCCGGTTAAGTCTGTGGAGAAATTTCAGAGGGAAAAATTAACAGGAGATAACTGATAACTGACATCCATTAAACCTGGCACGTGGAACTAGAACAGTCCACCCCAGTGAGCGAAATAAAGGGTTCAGTTCGACATTCCAACCTGAAGAAGGCCGGAGTGTACAACGGCCGAAACGTTGTAACAAATATGACGACAAAGATGAGGATAATAGTCCGAATAATGTAAATAATTTTAGTTTTGTTTTTGTGTTCATACCTTCTTCTCTCGTTTTATATCATGCACACATTTTTATTTATAGTATTTTATATTCATGAAATTTTTAAAGTCATGGGGTGCATTTGTCGGTCCCCCTGGGAGTATGCGGTATTATGGATTGATTGGTGATGGATGAATTTTTGTGCTGAATGTGTCAATTGTAACGAATGAATAGGTCGTGAATCGGATTAGCTAGGTATAGGATAGCAAGTGACGACCAGTCTCAACCCAATTCCCCACTTTTCGGCCTCGTGCACAATTTTGTATTATTTACGAAATAAATAAACGTTATTGTTTTCAGGTTGGAAGGAAATATTGGATACTGAGTATCCCTAATATGTCGTATTTTAAACGTTTTGGGGGGAAAGATGTATGACAAAGTGGAAAAAAAGATTTCGTTTGTGGTGTTTCTTTTCTTAGGATTTCATCGGAGTAAGTTTGTTTACGTTGATGCGAGTACACATGCGCGCGAACGAGGGACGCTGGGAATTTTCAATTTAATATTTTTTGTGTTTTTGGTATATACTCGAGCTAATTTTATTTAAATTATTTTTCATTTTTTGCTTTTGTTTACTTCATCTCAAACATCATTACTGATTTTTACGCCATTATTGTTTTCAGTTTAGAACGAGAGATCCGTCCTATTTTTGAACTGAAAAATTAATTATAACAAAATATAATAATCAATTCATATGAGATTCTCATTTTTGTCTTTATAATTATGTAGTATTTTACGGTCGGAATTAATGGATCATAGGAAGAAAACAATAATTAATATCTGATGTTTATAAACTCATGATTGACACTTTTCCTCAATATGACAACCAATATCTGTATACACTTTCAAGCGGAATTTGGTTGACCGACTCTCGTCTAATAGAGATTGCATTGATACGTGTTGCCCTACCACAATTTCAGTTATCAACATTTGAAGAGATTTCTGTGGATCAATATCATACCGTCTGCAATCTTTAATATGGTCGTCAAGAGTAAGGCCAGTGTGACTAAAAAATCTTTCAAAGTTATTTTTTCAAGTGTCACACATTTGAAGTCGGGTGTTAAATTCCGTCAAATTTAATTAGCAGCTTTCAATAAATCTTTTGTAAATTTTGATCGTCTTGAAGCTAGCAAAAGCAGAAAAAACAAATGCCTATGAATAATTGTTGAAAACTGAAAAATTATCAATTTTTTATGGATTTTGTTTCGTACTTCACTGACATTTCTGTAAAAATATAATTTAATACCATTACTAAAAAGTGTGTCTTAAGTATCGGTCATTGCATAATTCAAGAATCATTTCAGATTTGATGAGTGAGTGAAAAACCGAGTCGATTCTCTCAATTTTTGAAATAATTATTAATTTTTATATTCTTCCTTTATTTCTAAATTATGAAAAAGTAATTTGATATCGGAAATTATTTGTGGCGTATTTCTCATTATATTCAATCAAATCCGTATATTTCCTTCTGAAATTAGGAAGCTTATCAGATGGCGTCAGAAATGGTCTCTGGTTCCTTCCGTCTTAGACTTTCAGATATATCATATAAATAAGTCAATTTGGAATACCAACGTTCGACATGGCATGCCTCGCAGCTAATAAAATTCCTCATCCACCTTATGTCTAATATTTCTCGTTCTCTCGCTTTCTCTTTATTTTTTTCTTTCTTTCCCTCTACCCAGAAGCAAGGCCGCTGGTCGGGAGATTGGTGGTTTTGAGGAGCATGAAACCTACTCTTAAATGTCGTTTTTCCCAAAGTCCACCCTGATCCGGGGTGGTAGCACCCGTTAGGATCCTAGATATAGACAATTATTGAACCCCCAAACAAAACACTGTGAAAGTATAAAAATACATTTTATAGTAAAAGTACCATCAATACATATTTATAGTAGAATTACCAACAATACATTTTATAGAAAAATGACCAACAATATATTAGGTCATCCCATAAGTTCTGTCCGAATTTTAACTTTTTGTTAAAATGAATGAAATTTAAAGAGTATTTTATAATGTCTAATAAAGCTGAACATTATTTTTATGTTCAGATGCATTTAAACTGATCAAATTTTATTTCAGAGAACAATAAAATTAAATTTTGTTTGATTATTAAAACCCTGCTAACATGGAAGTACCCAAGAATCATTTGAGGTACATAATTCTTTATGAGTTCAAGAAAGGAAACTCAGCAGCCGAAGCGGCTAGAAACATTCACTCAGTTTATGGAGAGGAATGTGTGAATGAAAGAACTTGCAGAAGATGGTTTTCAAAATTCAGAGGTGGAGATTTCACTCTTGAAGATGAAGATCGAACCAGACGTCCAGTTGAGTTTGATGAAAAACTTCTTGAAGCAGCCCTTGAAGAAAATCCTGCTTTATCAGTTGAGGAATTGGCAGTGGTTCTCAGTTCAAACCATACAACTGTTCATCGTCATCTTCAACAACTTGGAAAAGTTCCTAAACTTGGAAAATGGGTGCCTCATGAATTGTCTGAAAACAACCTCAAATTCCGAGTTGACATCTGCCGTTCTCTCCATTCTGGCCAACTTGTTTCACCTTTTTTGGATAGACTTGTGACTGGCGACGAAAAATGGATCTTTTATCCAAATGTTAAGCGTCGTAGACAGTGGCTTGGTAAAGGGGAAGGACCCCAGCCACAGCCGAGAAGGGAACTTCATGGGCAAAAGGTTCTTCTTTCAATCTGGTGGGGTTGCCAAGGAATAATCCACTTTGAATTCTTACCACCTAATGCAACAATTAATGCTCAAATATACTGTCAGCAATTAGAGCGTTTGAACCAAGCTTTGAGGAAAAAAAGATCTGCTCTAGTGAATCGAAAACGGGTGATGTTTCATCAGGACAATGCGCGACCACACACAGCAAGAATCACGTCACAAAAGATCGAAGAACTTGGTTGGGAGAAAATTCCTCATCCACCTCATTCTCCCGACCTTGCTCCTTCAGACTACCATTTGTTTCGTAGCTTACAGAATCATTTGGAAGAAACAGCTTTTGTAACACAGGAAGAGGTTAAAACTGACATTTGTGAGTTCTTCGAATCAAAGCCAAAAGAATTTTACAGTAATGGAATTAGTAAGCTTGTTAATAGATGGAAGGAAGTCATATATAATCAGGGAAAATACATCGTTGATTGAATCTGTAATTAAATGTAACATTTGGTCACTTTTTTTTCTTTATTCAAAATTCGGACAGAACTTATGGGATGACCTGATATTTTATCTGTTGAAGCCATAAAATTGTGTTTAAAATATTTAAACGTCGGCATTAAATAACCCATAGAGGTTTATATAACACTAAATAAATTCAACCAAACAACCAACACGAAAGAACTATTTCAGGACATTAATCCATATAATATCCTAGAATTTCTTAAAGAAATCAAACTGTATTCCAAAATATAACTTCAACAAAACTACGACATAAGACACACATATCACCGCCTCTCGTAATTATGTCCACACAAACGTGCATGCGCACAAAAAATGAATATTATCTACCATGTATTCAATTGTGAAAACAGAATAACATATATCATTTTTTTATTTCTTCCAAGCTTACGAGAAATTTAAATCTCGACATCAAATGACCCATAAGGTGTTGGTGTGCCGTTAAGCAAATGAAAAGAAATCAATCAATCAAATCAACCTTACTTGTTTCCCCATTCCCTTCTTCTTTCTCTCTTTCTCTCTCTCTCTTTCTCTCTCTCTCTCTTTGTTCATCTTTCTGATTCTTGTCACCTCTCTTTTTGTTCTCTCTCTCTTTTTATCGTTTCTTTCTCTTCATTTCGATTTCCAACTTTCCTCTCCTTTCCCTTCCTCTCATTTTCACATTTTCTCTTCCTCGTTGTCTGTTCCTCCCTTTCTCCTCTGTTCTCATCCTATCTCTCTTCATTTTCCTATCTTTCTCTCCTTTCTTTCTCTCGATTCTCATCCTCCTCTCCTCTTTTCTTTCCTTCTTCTTCTTCTTCTTCTTCTTCTTCTTCTACTACTTCTTCTTCTTCTTTCTCTCCATTTCTTTCTTCTCCTTTCACTTCCTTCCTTCTCTCCGTGTTTCTCTTTTTCCGTCCCTTTCTCGCCCCTTTCTCTTTTCTTATATCTTTATCATTTATTTCCCTTTGTTTCCATTTCTTACTTTCTTCTTTCTCTTCCTCTCATTTTCTCACTTTGTCTTCCCAGCTCTTTCTTCGCTTTTCTCGTCTTCGATTTTCATGGATTTCTCTCTCTCAAATGGCTGTCCACATTTTATTTGATATCTATAATGCAACTAATTAAGCATAGGTCGATATTGTTTGGCATATATTCAATAATAATAATAATAATAATAATAATATTATATTAATTATAAAGAAATGTATTCTCTTAAGTTAAGCCTAAAGATGATCCATAAAAAAGAAATATAATTTTACATATTTAAATAAATTTTACGCATTAAAAGCATTGGCACGGAAACTCCTCGAATGTCATGAAAGCAACAAATTTGAATATCTTAAAAATCCAATATTTGTCCTTGAGATATGTTACAAAGTAAATTAGTAAATTTAAGAATTAACTAGATTTTGAGAAAGTGTTATGCGCTTAAGAATTACGGTGGAGTAATAGATATCGGCTTGGATTTAGGAATCGGAGAGCCGAGTTCGAATTCTAGTCGAGATTCACTTACGTGCTAATACCCTAGTGAAAAATATGAGTCCTTCTCTCCCAGCTATGGGTAAATAGCAGGAGAGACTTGGTACTATAGCCTGAGATGGCAACTGGTCTACCACAGAAAGAAATGGCAACCTACTGCGGGGAAAAATCTGCCTCAGTCATGTATCGAAAGATACATGATTGTCTAAGCGTGTATCATGCATGGCATATAACTGACTGTATATGTACTTTTTGCATAAACATATCAAGCATAACTATTATGTATGCACGATGCCGCGATCAAGGTCATAGGTCATTAACAGTAGTCTTCTAATGTTACCTCTGATTAAAAAAATACCGGGGCAAAAAATTAAATACGGAGGATCAACACTACGACCACCAAGAAAAGGGTGTAGTTTGTGTTTTAAAATAAATTATCTTTAACCATATTGCTACCAGAAAATGAGGAAATTGATAAAGTGTTATTGAAATGATAGTGTTAATTGATTGTTTTAACTTTGAATTCTTGCAGACATCATTGTAGAAATTAATGATTGACAGCTCCAAATATCATGCAAACTTTTTAAAAAAACATTAAAATTGCTAAAGTCAGATTTTTAAACAATTTAGAACAATCATAAAATAGTCATCTCTCAAAGAAAGCATTTGGAACTTATTCAATAATACATGAAATTTACGATTAAAGGATTTTTTATTAGAAAACATTGTAGATATAAAATTTATTAGAAAACTTTGTAGATATAAGATTTTATTAGAAAACACTGTAGATATAAGATTTTATTGGAAGACAATGTAGATATAAGATTTCATTAGAAAACGTTGTAGATATAAGATTTTATTAGAAAATACTGTAGATATAAGATTTTATTAGAAAACATGGTAGATATAAGAATTTATTTGAAATCATTGTAGATATATAAGATTTATTTGAACACGCTGTAGATATAAGACTTTATTAGAAAACATTGTAGATATAAGATTTGATTAAAAACATTTTAGATATAAAATTTTATTAGAAAACATTGGAGATATAAGATATTAGAAAACACTGTAGATATAAGATATTATTAGAAAATTTTGGAGATATAAGATTGTATTAGAAAACATTGGAGATGTAAGATTTTATTTAAAACACCATAGATATAAGATTTTATTAGAAAACACGGTAGATATAAGATATTATGAGAAAATACTGTAGATAAAACATTTTATTAGAAAACATTGTAGATATAAGATTTTATGAGAAAACACTGTAGCTAAAACATTTTATTAGAAAACATTGTAGATATAAGATTTTATTAGAAAACATTATAAATATAAGATTTAATTAGAAAACATTATAGATATAAGATTTTATTAGAAAACATTGTAAATATAAGGTTTAATTAGAAAACATTGTAGATATAAGATTTTATGAGAAAACACTGTAGATAAAACATTTTATTAGAAAACATTGTAGATATAAGAATTTATTAGAAAACATTGTAGATACAAAATTGTATTACAAAATATTGTAGATACAAGATTTTATCAGAAAATTCTATAGATATAAGATTTTCTTTGAAAACATTGTAGATATAAAATTTTCATTAGAAAACATTGTAGATATAAAAATTTTAAATCAGTTAAAATCAAATTTAATTGTTCTATGGCATCCTAGTGTTTCATTAACTGTTATTTTGCCCGGAGGTCTCGTCATTTTACAGTTGAAATGGCACGATGTAACCGTAAAGCGACTTACTTGACCCCCACCCCCACCAACACCACCACTGAGTCTGGTTGTGACATAATGTCGCTTTTTATCGTGGGGACCCGAGTGTTTCCACTCGGGCTGCTGATTTAAGCTGGTCTTAGCTGGTCATGGGCTGTCCAAGCTGATCAGAGGTCGTCTAAGCTAGTCATAGCTGGTCTTAGCTTGTCCAAGCAGGGCAGAGCTCATCTAAGCTAGCCATAGCCGTGATACCACTTGTGCCAGGTATGTATCTTAGATGTAACCGTAAGATCTATACTGTTTCTTGGTGAACGCCCTTCCGACAACCAAGCTTTCAGCAATTTAAATTCAATGTCAATCGTTATCTTCTGTCGTCTTAATTTGTTCTTTTATTGTCCTCGTTCTGTATGGAACTTTTGTCTTTTTCTCATATTCCTTCACACTCAGTAACCCCCCTGCGTCTTAGTGGCCTTATTGCCTTACCAGTGGTGAATTGATTAAAAAGAAATACACTAATAGTAGGTAATCGTTTATCAAGTGAAATAAAGTTAACACCTGTTTAATATAAATTCAGTCGTGTTGAGACGGAAGTGTCGTCTTCAGGCCACAGGCATGGGTGATGGTTTATGGAAGCCGTGCGCTGTCAAGTCTACATTCACCATTAATTGCAATGACTTGCTTCCGTTTGTCAGGGAGCTCTTCTATAGCTTCTTAGTAAAATGCTCGACGAAATCTTCAATTTTGTTTTATTAGAGAAAGTTTTTCCTGTTAAAACTTTAAGAAGGTAATAATCAATTGGTGCAAAGTAAAAATGTTGGCTTCCGTAGAACAGACCAATCGAGTTTCAAAATATCTATATCTATATATCAAAAAAGTGGTATTCTTATTGTACAAGGCAGTCTGAAAGTCTTGTCACCCCCTCCTACCAAAAAGTAACGAGAACAATAGAACAACAAAAATAATATAGTAATACAAATCACATGTCCTAGATTCAGTTTATTCATTTTCATTGACGCTGTCACACGTCCAGAAGGTGTGAAGGAGCTTATGTCAACCATCTGAAATAGAAAATTATATTATATAGGGGGGGCAGGCCTTTCGGACCACACTGTATGTGGTTTTGCATTATCATGGGGTAGAACAATATTTCTCCTACTCACGAAGTGCACATTTTGACTAATATGTATGGACAGGTTGTAGCTGCTGGACGTAAAATTGTGCATTTAGTGGTTCCCCGCGTGTCAAGAACATTAAATGAATAATACGACGACGTTCCAGCACAGGCTTTTTTCCATGGGATTTTGTTTTTGAGGGTTGGTTGTCCGTGTCAATCCGCTGCATTATATTACGAATAATTATTATCACTTGTTAGACTTAAATGCAAATATCTCGCAATAAATCTTTGAACCACGATTACCAGCCAGTCATATAATATCATTCAGTAAAACATTGAACCAAGGTTACCACCCTGTTATATCCAATTATACAGTAAAACGTTGACCCATGATTACTGGCCAGTGATATATAATCATGCAGCAGAACATTGAACAAGGGATACCACCCTGTTACATACTATCATGCAGTGAAAAGGTTGAAATATTATATTGGTTCATGCAGTAAAACGTTATGTTGGATTCACTGTGGTGTTCACTGTGGAGTTCACTTTGTCAAACTCTCTGCCTCTGGACAGAGAGAAATCCAGATGAGCCTATGTCAAAGGGCAAATCCTCGTCTGGGGAGGTAGACAGCTACCCGATCCCGTTTTTAAGGGGCCTACGGGAAATTTTTGCCCGACTTACTACACGCCGCTCGCGAATCTTGTATGTTGTTTCTGTTATAAATATTGTTGTTCCATTTCCAACCTTTCTATTGGTTATTCCTATTCAGTAACCTTTTCCTAGGTTACAACAGTTAAATAATAGTTTAGAACCCTATTTTTTTTTAAGTATGTGTAGCTCTGCTTTAATTTCATGTTGATTTTCGAGGTCAGTTGGAAGACAAAATAAGATCAGATAAAAATTACCTGTGAATGACCTCAGAATTTAAAAATTAATGAATAAAGGAACTTTCAGTACCATTATTTTTTAATTCATTTTTCTTCTTTTAATTCCATCTCTCTTTCTGCATTCCTTCCTCTCCTGTGTTTTTTGTTTCTTTTTCTTTTATTTCCTCTACTTTTGCTTCTTTCAAACCAATATTTCCTCATTTCTTTTTCTTTCTTTTTTTCTTTCTTCCTTTCTTTCTTCTGTTTCTTTTTTTTCCCTCCGTTTTCATATCTGAATTACTCCCTTTTCGTTTCCTTTTCGTTCTCGTTTATTTCTTCACATTTTTCTTCTTACAAGTACATATTTCGTTCTATCTTCTTCCTTCCTTTCTTGCTTTTTTCTTTCTTCCTTTTTTCTTCGTTTAATGCTTTTAAGTTTCTCTTTCCTTCTCCTTTATTCCTCTCCCTCCTAGTTCCATCCAACTTTCTTTCCTTCTCTGACTTTTATTTTGCTTATGACGTTTTAACTTGTTTTTTTTTTCTTTTTTTTTTTACTGTCTCTATTATTTCATGTTTGACCTTCCAATCGAATTTGTTCAACTCACACAGGAAGATCCTTAATGAAAACCATAGGATTTGGTAACTGGTAATTTGGATGAATTTTAATACGATGTTGCGTCACATAAACGCAATTCTTTTCTTCCTCTTCTGACTTTTGTCTTTTTCTTTTCTGTCCTCTTCTTTTTCCTTCATTCACAGCCATCTTTCTTTCTTTTTATTCTTTTCTTTCTTTCTTTCTTTCTCTCTTATTTTCTCTTCTTTTTCTTACTTCAATTCCACCTTTCTTTATTTCTTTCTTTCTTTTGTCTTTTTCTTTCGCTCATTTTTGTTTACACCCTGGCAATATTCTGAACAGGATAGCGCCTCTAAATCGATAAATGAACCAATATTTCACGATTCTGACTAATGTCGATGCTTAACGAAGGCCTAAATAATGTTAATTTTAAAATATTATTTTCAAATTTTCCTGATTTTTACGAGAGAACATGTCTATTTAACTCGTGCTATATTTCTGCCTTTCTTCTTTCTGTTATTCTCCTCCATTTAATTTCTCTCTTTTTCTTTTCACGATCATCTGTCTTCATTTCTTTTGTTTTTCTTTCTTTCTTTGGTGTTAGTGTTTTCGTCTCCTTTTCTCCTCTCGATTACCTCTTTTTTCTTTTCTTTTTTTTTTTTTTGCTTGATCTCTTTTGCGTTTCTCTTCCTATTCTATCTCCTCAACATCTTCTTCATTCAGTTCCATCTTCCTTCTTTTACTTTCTTCCTCATTTGATTATTTTGAAACCTTTCTTTCTTCCTTACATTTTTCTTTCTCTTTCCTTCTCTTATATTTCCTCATATTTTTCTTTCTTTCTTTCTTTCTTTCTTTCTTGCTTCTGAGTTTCTCTTACTGTTGTGTAGAAAGACGACCGACCTTCTCTACACGAATTGTCGAACAGGGACTTGTTTATCCGCTATGAGTAGAACATCTGCTCATAGGAACAGTCGTCGCAGAGTGGATCGCAATGCATAGGGTTGAGTCGTACGCATTGCCGCACTGAACTACGCTATTCTCTGTTAATCTATTATTAATCCATGTCTTTCGTGTGATTAAACCTGTTCTTCGCTCAACCGTTTGTTCCAGTGTCTCCTTACAGTATTATTAACCAGAATTACGAGGGTTAAACAAACTTAATAACACGCACCTTTTCTTTTATTCCCTATCTATCTCCATCAATCTTTCTTTCTTCTCACACTTTTTTATGTGTCTGTGTGTTCTTTACTCTCTAGGGAAAACCACGGTTGGAATTCAAATCGAATTCTCTCAACTCACACAAGATAAGCCTTATCGTAATCCTCAGGATTTGGTAACTGGTGATTTGGAGGAATTTTAATACGATGTTACGGCGCATAAACACATGAAGTTTCACCTTCCTTTTCTTTCTCTTCTGTCTTTTCCCATTCTTTTTCCTTCTTTGTTATATACCGTACCTATGAACACTAATGGGTATGTGCCAATCCTCATGAGTACGTTGGACACTATTGTAAGTGGGGGTAATATACTGTCTAAGTACTCCATCAGTGGTTTACCTACTTCACGCAGCTGGCGAGTATTTTATTTTGTTGATGTTATAAAGATTACCATTTCATTTCCAACCTCCGTTTTGGTTATTCATCATTCAGTAACCCTTCCTAGATTACAACATTCTTTCACATCTATCTTTATTTATTTATTTATTTATTTCTTCCGTCTCTTATTGTTATTGTCCAATATCCTCGCACCACGGTTATGGTCCAAGGTAGAACAAAGGAAGAACAACACGAACACAAGAGTAGTAAATAACAAAGATATATTACGAGGGTCATTCAATAAATAAGGTGAATTTTTCGGTATAAGGACATCTAATACAGATAGAAGCTTACTTTTGTTTTATTTTTCAACGTAGTCTCCCAGCACTGTCACACACTTTTCCCATCTGTGCACAAGCTTCCGTATTCCCTCAGCATAAAAATCTTTGGACTGATGTCTCAGCCAGTCGCTCACAACACTTTTGACTTCATCGTCACTTTTAAATTTCGTGCCTCTCGTGAACGCTTTCAAGGGACCAAACAGGTGAAAGTCTGAAGGGGCAAGGTCTGGGCTGTAAGGGGGATGAGGGAGCAGTTCCCAGCCCAGCTCGTTGATGGTCTGCACCGTTTGGGCTGCTGTGTGAGGCCTTGCGTTGTCATGATGCAAGATGACTCCTGCTGATTGATGACCCCTGCGTTTGTCCCAACAGATAAGCTCAAAGTCCTTGGAATGTCATCCACTGTCACCCTTCTGTCACACTGAATGACTGATTCGATCACCTCAGGAGACCTCACTTCTGTATGCCTCCCAGGCCCGTCTTCATCCTCAACACTGCTCCGTCCTTCTTTAAACAATTTAGCCCACTTGTAGAGATTTTTTGGCTGAAACATGTGGCACCATACACAGTTGACATTCTCCTATGAATTTCAACTGGCTTGCACCCTTCAACAACCAAAAACTTGATAACTGACCGCTGTTCAATCCTGGAGCATGCTTCTTGGTTGGCCATCTTTGTTAATCGCCAAAACTCTCAAAGTTTTTTTTAATCTGCAAAAGAAATTAAATCCATGTGAAAAGAAAGTAAAAAAAATAAAAAAAGAGTAAGCTTCTATCTGTATTAGAAGTCCTTATACCGAAAAATTCACCTTATTTATTGAATGACCCTCGTACAACAGACATATAATACAAGAAGTTGAAGGTGTTAGTATTAACTGTCAATCTGGTTTAGAGTGAACTAATACGTCTTGACTCGTTCTCACCTCTCTCTCAGAGAGGCGCAGTATTTATAGAGTCAGGAAGAGTCCATTATCGTTATAGGTAAGTTCCCATAACACTTATTTCCTCGCCTTTTTCTTATTTCAATTTCACCTTTCTTTCTCTTATTGTCTCTCTTTTTTCATATATCAATTAGTTTTTTATTTGTTTCATAATTCTTTCTCGTTTATTTCTTCAGATTGTTCTTCTTTCAAGTACATATTTCGTTTTATCTTTCTTTCTTTCTCTCACTTTTATTTTGTGTACGTTGTTTTAGCTTGTTTTTTTTTACTCTCTAGAGAAAGCCTATTATTACCTGGTTGGCTTTCCAATTGAATTCACTCAACTCACACAGGAAGAGCTTTATCGAAGACCTCAGAATTTGATAACTGGTAATTTGGAGGAATTTTAACACGAAGTTGCGGCACATAAACACATGAACTTTCACTCCTCCTTTTCTTTCTCTTCTGACTTTTTTCTTTTCTTTCCTGTCCTCTTCTTTTTCCTTCGTTTACAGCCATCTTTCTTTCTTTTTATTCTTTTCTTTCTTTTCTTTTCTTTTCTTTTTCTTCTCTCTCTTATTTTCTCTCCTTTTTCTTACTCCAATTCCACTTTTCTTTCTTCCCTTCTTTCTTTCTGTCTCTTTTATTTTCTTTCGTTGTTCTTATTTTTAGTTTCTTCTATCATTCTTTCTTTCTTTTTCGTCCTTTTGCGTTTTCTCTTTCATTCTGTTTTATTTCCTTTTTTTATCCTTTCGATAATCTCACTGTTGCTGCGTGCTTCTCAAAAGGCCACGCCTACTTTGGTCCGTCTCTGGCGAGCCCACTCTGCACCAATCCTGCATCCGCATGTTATGTTTCAAGAATATCGGTGAAGAACTGTCGAAAATCAGACTTGACTCCCCTCTGCCATAGATCTGCTTGTGAAAAACTTAAGTCACTGGTGTTGCCGGTAAAACTTAATTAACTACAACAACACTCATTAACAAGTGTAAAAATAACTTTTATTTATGGTACAATGATTGATTAATATCACGAATACATAAACAAATGGATTTGAAGAAATTTCCTCGCATAAGGAATTCTTAAACTGGGAGAAAGAAGTTGATTGGCGATCGCTGTTATTGTTAAACAGCCGAGAGCCGTTCAGCTATTTAAACGAAGGCGGCTGATCGAGTGAGTTCAAAAAGTGGCGTAGAGAACAGGACTTTAGCTGACTGAGGCATCACGGGAATCCGACAAGGAGAGTGCTGGTCTACTAGCGACGAGACCAGTTCGATCCAACTTCTGCTCTTTCGTCGACTGCTTTTTGGGGGGAGGTGTTGTTAACCCCAATTTAAACTTCTCTGATTGGCTAGCCAATAATAATTCTTGACCAATCGTCTTGTTTCATACGCCGCGATGGGGAAGAAGGGAAGTCACTAAGAACCCAATATGATTGGTGGTCCATTCAAAATAATGGCCCTGTGTCGTGAGCAAGGGAGGGAAGACGAGAAGCTCCATCCCAGCCCTTCTGTCATTGGCGGGCGAAACAAAATAGTGGCTTTGTATCGCTCATATCCACCTACAGTTGAACATATTCTGTTCCAGAAACTGACCCTTATTTGACCTGATTATCACAGATGTCATAGTCACCTCCATCTGGCAGTGTGTCCTATTCCTGATCAAAAAAAATCTGACTGGTAAAGATTTACTTTGTGCCACTCATTTCAACTAATAAGTCGGTTACCAAACGGAAACAACCCTCAAGTCCAAAAGACGTAAGACTGTACCTAAGGACCAACTCCACTGTATTCGTATAGATTTTATCCATCTGTCTAGCATCTGAGAGCGAAGGTTTTTATACAGATATACTCCTATTTGCTAGCCGATCCCTGTTGCAAAGGCACATTTGTGTTTGTTCAAAAACCAAAGAGCCCACCCGTGGTTCATACGGTAACTATGCTGAGTTGACGTTACTTGTAATCTCTAGGAGATAACGCTAATCAAACGTAACCATCAATTTGAATGAAGCCAGTAAGCTCAAACCCTCAGTCACGACGACTTGTTACTTTCTGCTAACACAACTATCTATGGCTTCTAAACAGTTTCATCATCTTTAGTCAGTCGATCTGGTGTAAGGACGGACATTATACTGATGAAGGATTACTTTTTTTTCTGTTGACTAAGGATAGACGTTTCCCGACCAAAGCTGCTCAAAGGACAAAGTTGTTGGTTATATAGATCAGTGTTGATTGTTTTATTATTGTCGTAAATTCATAATTGATCATTCTTATCCCACCATACACTCAACATAAATTCTCTTTGGATTAAATTCTCCTGAGAGCAGATCTGTTTCCTCGACTGATTCACTGACGACTGCGCTTGATATTGTGGTAAAGTATCCATTTCTCATCACCAATATCAAACTTGCCCCATAAGTTGTGTAAGCACATGACTCGCAAATATCGGCACCTTGGTGAAGATCCTTTGGAAGCAGGTTGATCAAGACCCATTTTCCAATCACTGAAGCCTTTCCAATCCCTTTCAATTCGCGTAGGACTGTCGCATGACTAACATTAAATTTCTCATGAGTTTCCTAGCCGTAGTGGCATGATTTGCTGTAACAGTAATCTTCTGAATGGAGTCCTTTTGGACGACCCTCCCTTGGCTCGTCATCTAGACTAAAATTTATAGTTTCTAAACCGGAAGTCAACTTTCTGCAACTACTTTTCACTTAATGCATCAACCTACTAAGTGTGCTGAATGGATTTTGTTGCTTCACCTACCCTGACACCTTTATGAAATGTATAGAATACAACATTTTTAATGTGTTCTTTTGTCGGGACGAATATAGAGGCAAGTTCCAAGCTATATTATGAATAATATTTTTATGATCAAAAAGAAATATGCAAATTACTTATAGTATCATTACTAGACTATATAAGGAAGCAGTACTTTAAAAACATTGTTCACTATTCTCACCTTAAAAGCGGGCAACCTGATTATATGAGGTAATTTTATTAGCAGTCAATTGCTTACTTTAAAACGAATGTAAACTGATACCCCCTTTATGTCCACTAGAATGTTAAATAAATTCCAATTTACCCATACCGGAAAAAATGTTATAATATCATTGGAAGGCTTTCACACATGACTCTTTAAATATTTTTTTTATTGAACTATGTCTCATACTACTTGTTTCTGACCATAGCTCAATTAGATCTCATTTAAATACTCATAGAGACTTACTGAACCGTATTTGTAACATAATTGTTGACAACACAAATATAATAGCATCATCTATATAAAAAAAGGCAAAAATAATTGAAAATTTATTAATAAAAACAAAATACAACACTCAATAATATCAACTGTGAACATAGACACAATATCTTGACCGTGTTTTGAAAATGGAAAAGTTTATATAAATACATACATACAACAATCTGTTTCTTATTAACATTTAATATATTTCAACCTTGAAAATGGCTAAATGTATAGCCGAAAGCGCTCGAAAATAAAAAGACAAGAACAGTTTTTGTATAATTTATCCTCTGAAAAGAAAAAAATTATAAGATCTCATGAGAAATTGTATAAAAAAATAAATCAAAGCATCTTGTCTGTCGTATTCAGTATATATATATAAAGACATTTATAATATGTTTAACAAGTATTTAAGCAAATGCTCTGTTTTATAATAAACAGTATTAAATAACATTTACCGGCCTGAATGTCCGAGAAATTTTCATAGGAAATTTTCGCTCTCCGACAGGAATCGAACCTGTATCCTATACGGAACCATCATTTCGGGCGATGTGCCTTAACCGATCGGCCACATAGAAGCGCCTGGTTAGCAAGGTCGATTTTACTATCTTTAAACTTAAATCTTCCATGAATCTCTTCTATTCATATCTGCTCTAGCGTATCAAATGTAAACAAATGACGTCATATATTTTTGAATTGGACATAGTCCGACAATTTATTTAAAGACATGTATAATATGTTTAACGTTCTTTTTATAGATACTCTATCTATAAAAAGAACGTTAAACATATTATGTCTTTAAATAAATTGTCGGACTATGTCCAATTCAAAAATATATATATATATATATAGACAGACAGAGAGAGAGAGAGAGAGAGAGAGATACATACATACATACATATGGACAGACTGAGATAGATAATACAGGGTGCATCAGAAATATATCCCACATATACCTCCCAGAAATACCTCCCAAATAATGGTAAAACATGAAGATATCATGGTCACTAATGTCTTACCATTATATAGGAGTTATGCGGGAGTTATTTCTGCCTATATAATTCACCCTGTATAAAGAGAATCAGCAATATATGAAATTGAGATAGATAGATAGATAGATAGATAGATAGATAGATAGATAGATAGATAGATAGATAGATTTAAAAGAACAGAGATAGATATATTTACGAAAAAATGTATTCCTTATTTCTTTTATTCATTCGTTCATTAAACTCTTAAGATTTTGTCAATGTTCTTGCTAAAATTCCAAATGTGATAATCGTGCGGAAATGCTGCATTCGAAACTTCCGAAAGTCTCTCAGTAATTCAGACGCATGCGCATTGCTTGGAAGCGTCTCGTTCTGAAATCGGTATTCCGAGCCGTTCTTTACATTCGAGTCAACTCATCCTGAACTGTTCAGTTACTCTGCACGTTACACACAGACACACACACAGGGGCACACACACATAAACACAAACCCACATTAACTACTCACATTTCAAACCAGTTGAAAACGGCAAAAAATATAGTCAAAAGAAAATGAATTTATTGAATAAAGATCAATAAACTTGTCAGTGTAAGGTTTTTCAATACTTGTTCTTTATCAAGTGAACTGATGAATAAGTTTTGATCCTTATCAACAGAACTGTTTAATGTATACTATAGGAGAGGGATGTATTAAATAATAGAATTCTGCCCCCGCAAAAAGCTCCTCGTCTCTAACTTGCAAAGTGCTTATCAATATTATTTTACAATCATTTGTTGTTGTTTTCCTTTGAAGCAATTTTCCTTTTTATATGCTTTTTTCGGAATATATATATATATATATATATATATATATATATATATATATATATATATATATATATATATATATATAGAAACACACATCTGTTAAGAGGCAGAGAGAATACCACACTAGAAAGCGATGTATAAAAAAAGTGCTGAAGTGCTCTAATGCAGCTGCCTTGGAAAAAAAAAGACACATTTTTTTCTGTGTTTGTAGAAGTGTTTTCTGTTCTGGATACAAAGTTCTGCATATACGAGCGCTTTCGACTATTATTCTAGCCATCATCAAGGGCAAATTTTATTTCTTATTTTTAACTAAATGTGGGAGTTTGTATATATGTGTCTGAATTTATAGGAGTTTTAAATTTTCCGAACATGATGAGTAAATTATGGCCGTGTTCGTATTTATTGTTATTGAGTGTTGGCTTTTCTTTTTTATTACTTGTGATTACATTATGTATTTTTTTTTCTACATGCGGATGAGGCTATAAGTGTATTTTATACTATTATGTTTCGGATTGAGTTTGTCAGGTTTTCGTGTGTGTTTAAATGAATCCTAATTGAGCTATGGTCGGGTAGGTGTAACGCGAGTCGTCCAGATAGGCATGTAGTAGTATGACCAATGTAATTATTTATGGGTTTAGTATGATCAGGAACATAGTTACTTAAGGGGCATTTGAACTCGTAAATACTATTGGTTTTATGATAATTAATTTTCTTGTTCTGGTTGACTGGGGTTGTGTATTTTGTCTTGCTAATAATTAACATATATTTGGCTTTTGTAGCAGATGTTAATGTTATTGATTTTATTTGTATATTCAGTATTGCTATTAGTTACTTTAGAAAGAAATGTCTAATCTGGCGGTCGATGAGGTAGTTAGGAAAACCATTGTTAACTAACGTCTGTTTTACAATATTGAGTTATTTAAGGAAAAGGGTACGAGAAAATGAATATTCGTGAGCTCTCTTTAGGATATTTTTTATAACTACTAAGCGACAAGTTTTTGTATGAGCAGATGCAAACAGATGAGATGCTATACAATCAGGGAGAAAATGTAATTGTGGTCACTGCATGGAGAGAAATCTTCGCTGGACGTGAGAACTACCCATTAATAATCTTTGCAGTTCACTTATTTTAGAGCTACAATGAATTATTATTATTCTATTATAATTTTGCTTGTCGGTCTCTTCGTTAGTTCGCACGACTGTTATGTCCTGCCAATGCCTCATAAATAATAGCCTATTCCGATTTGATCGCGGGAAAGAGAGGAAATATAGAAGTGTTTAACGTCTGTTTCAGTGAAATGGAAAAGTTGTCAATTTCAATTTTTTTTTCATTAGTACCTTACTTCTTTAAATAACGACCGGCATTCATATTTAGGATTGTTATTCCAATATTTTGTTAAAGCAGATAAGCTCAAATATGTAACGATCTAATAAGGGGAAGTATGCTTAATTTATTTGTCGTAGAAATCGACACGAGCTTATTCAATCATTAATTGAGGAATTAAGATTCGTCAGAAAATCCGAATTGGAAAAACCGTAAAATTTTAACGGGTTAAAACTATCTGTCTATATTTCTGAGTTGAGGAATTATGTACACTATTTACATTATTCGGACTATTGTTCTCATCTTTGTCGCCATATATATTACAACGTTTTGTTGTACGCTCCGGCCTTCTTCAGGTGGTTGGAATGTCGAACTGAACCATTTATTTCGCTCACTGGGGTGGACTGTTCTAGTTCCACGTGCTATGTTTAATGGATGTCAGTTATCAGTTATCTCCTGCTAATTTCCCTCTCCAAGTTCTCCACTGCCTTAACCAGGTATTGAACTCACACTCTTTGGGTCCTGTCACTGGATCTAACTAACGCCTTTATCCACTGTCCTTCTAATAAATTTGGTTACAAAGAGGAGGACAATAGTCCAATAGGCCCCATGAATTTAAGGCAAACCATTCCCACCCCTTCACTGTTGAAACTGTTAGATGTAGACGTCTCTTCTACTCCAATAGCTTCATGTCTCGCACCTCTCGCCTGTGGAACTCCCTTCCTTATTCCTGTTTCCCTGACAAATATAATCTCCAACTATTTAAGTGTAACGTCAATCGACATCTCCAGTTGTCTTGATCTATCCACTTCCCTTATCCACATCCTTTCCCCTCTCATTCCTATCTGATCTCGCTCCAAATCTTCTGTAACCCTCTTGCCTTGATCGATCCAATATCTTTCTCCACATCCTTTCCTTTACCACTCCTATCTGCTCTTCCTCCAAACCTTCTTTAACCCCTTGCGTGCTAGTGGCTTCCAGCCTTGCTTGGGGTGAAAAGCTTAAAAAGAAAATGTAAATAGGGTTAAAACTAGTTATTATTATTATTATTATTATTATTATTATTATTATTATTATTATTTTTATTAAACCGCAGTTAATTTTGAAATTATTATTATTATTATTATTATTAACGATATTTTACTAATTTCTTTTTTCATTTTAGCTTCTTTCGTTACAGGAAAAAATGTAAATAATAATAATCATACAAAGCTCACATATTGAAAAATTGTGTTGACACCAAATGCAGATTCTGTGATAAATGTCCGGAAACAATTAGCCTTTCTATATCAGGTTACACAGTGTTAGGACCAAATGAATATAAAACTCGGCATGATAGAGTGTGCCAATATCTGCACTGGAAAATATATAACTTTTACGGAAAGGAAACTGCAAGAAATGAATATAAATATCACCGATGCCCGAGATAGGACCTGTAACAATTTTATGGAAATTTACAGTACACACAGTCAGAACAATCAAAGCTAATCGCCCAGCTAAAGGTCACAAATACAGAATGTGCTTTTTTATTAACATTGCAGTTCCTGCAGATTGTAATGTATCTTTGAAGATCTTTAAAAAAAAGATCTATCAAAATAAATACAAGGACCTTGAAATCGAAATCTCAAAACTGTAGTACATGAGAACATCAATAATTTCAGTTGTAGTTGGAGCCCACAGATTGATTGGAAAAGGTTCCGATAGACTCATTGAAGAGATTCCTGATAGTCTATGCCTTAAAGAAATACAAAAATTCTTGCTCACAAGTACAGCTCACACATTACAAAGTGCTTTATCTATGTAAAATGTGTGTTTTCTTAGTTTTTTGTTGTTTTTTTTTACAAAAATGATCAGTGGAGTATGACATGAAGCCATTTCTAAGCTTAGGTTTTTGGTTGGGACCCGAAAAGACATTTGTATACAACAGAAACTAAGGAAATAATAATAATAATAATAATAATAATAATAATAATAATAATAATAATCAAAGATGGAACTAACCCGAAATTAAGCGGAAAATATGATGAAACTGTCGACCATATCTCAGGATTTCGGAATTAGCAAAAAATGAATCTACCCACAGACATAACAAGGAAGGGACATATGTGCACTGGAAGATATGCAAGAAGCACAAAATCGAAACCACTGAGAGATGGTATGAGCACCAACCAGACACAGTTACTCAAAATAACGATGTAACTATCCTCTGGGACATGACAATTCAAACTGACAGGGAAATAAAAGCCAACAGACTTGATATTATCATAAAAGACAAAACATTCAGGAAGTGTATGCTTATTTACATAGCAGTACCATCTGAAAGAAACCCCTCCATGAAAATTATGGAGAAATTGTTCAAATACAAGGACCTGAACATCGATATTAACAGGATGTGGGGAATGAAGACTGAGGCTGTACCAATAGTAATCGAAGCTCTTGAACACATGAAAAAAGGAATAGACAATTTTACTAACAGTGTCCAAGGTAACATCAACATACAAGTTGCCTAGAAGATCGCCCTACTAAGAAAATCCCATATTCTAAGAAAAGTGCTATTAATAAAATGACAGTTCCCCTATAGGGCCTAAGGACCATGGTTTCGACCCGACTCTACAGGATACAAAGCAGGAAACATAACACACAAATAATAATAATAATAATAATAATAATAATAATAATAATAATAATAATACACTGAAGGAAGAGCGCGATTTAACAAAGAAAAAGAAAAGACACAATGTTTGACAATGATCAACAATATATCGACAATTCAGTTATAAATCGTATGCAAGTATAAAAAAATATACTGGGTTGGTGCATAATTACCAGGCGTTTTTAAACACTATTTATTACGAAATTAGAAACATAACAATTCAACAATAACATTGTTAATGATTATTCCGGAGCGTATGATTATCGACGCGCATTTTTATAGCCTGAAAATATAATAATATTTTTATTAGAAAAGAGTAAACGAGACAGCAATTTTTATTAATAACTCGTCTACATAAACGCCTAATAATTATGTACCAGCCTAATAAAAGAAAATATATAAAAAGTACAAGTCTTTGTACAAACGTCGCTTGTCTTGAGATAAACGGACGTATTGGTAATCAAGACGTTAAAGCGAATGAAACGTCGCCAGCGAACATTGTCACTCACTGTTTTTTCTTTTTCTTTTCTTAATTCGCGCTCTACTCCAAGTGTTGAAAAATATTGGAATCATTTTGTTTAATAATAATAATAATAATAATACACTTCAAAAAGATCGCGATTTAAGAAAGGAAAAAGAAAAGGAAAGACAGTGTTCAACAATATTTTGATAGTTTGTCTTCAAGTTATGTTTAAAAATTACAAATTGTACACAAGTATAATTTGTGTTTAATTACAAATGTAACGGGATCCCTGCTGTTGTCATAAAGAAATGTGTTGCTGGCCTGGCTCCTGATCTCTCCAAGCTTTATAACAATTGCTTCACTGCTTCCAGCTTGTTGGAAATCCTCCACTGTAGTTCCTTTTTAAAAACTCTGGAGAACTCTCTGACACCTCAAATTATCGCCCTATTATTCTCTAACCTCTTTTCGGCAAAGATTTGAGGCTCTAATCAATACTGAAGTGGTTAAGCATCTTACTACTCATGACCTCCTCTCGGATAAACAATATGGCTTCCATTTCGCCAAATCGCTGATGTATTAACAGCCATCACTGAATTTTCATATCTAGATAAGAACAGCAAAGCTCAGACGATGGCGCTAGATATTTTCGAAGTCTGGGTTTGACATGTTGGCCTTCTACGCAAGCTCCAGGGCTACAGTATCACAGAACAAATATTTGGCTTTATCCAATCGCTATCAAAGCGTGAAATGAAGGTCGTGTTGAACGTGCGCACTTTCAGATCCTTTCATACGAACATAGGTGTCCCTCAAGGTTCTATCCTGATCGTTACCAATGATCTCCCGATATGACCAGTTCCCAACTAGGTATTTATGTAGATGACTCTACTATTTACTCCTGTGTCGACGGATCTTAGAAAGTAAACCTGACAGCTTAACCAATCAAATGAGGCAAGAAATAGCTTGTAAATTTGAACGCCTCCAAAAAAAAACTTCTTTCATTTCTCGTCTTCAAATCTATTAATCAACCATCCGTCCTTGCATGGAATATTGCTGTCATATATGGTCTGCTGCCCCCGCTGTACGTTTTGAGGTCTTCGACAAAATCCAGAGACGTTTATGCAATGTGATAGGTCTTGATCTGGCATCTCGTCTACAATCGCTTTCTCACGGACGTGCCGTGGCTTCTCCCTGTCTCTTCTTCATGTATTTTCATGGCAACTGTTTCGACCGGCGACTTTCGCTGGTTTCCAGACTGAATTAATTTAAGCGAGCTGATGGGCTGGATTCTTTCACTGTCGAAACGGTTAAATGGAACCGTCTCTTCTACCCAAACAGCTTCTTCTCTCGCACTTCCCATCTGTGGAACTCCCTTCCCTTTACTTGCTTCCCCGATGACTATAATCTTCAAATATTCAAGTGTAATGTCAATCGACATCGGATGACACAATTTGCAAGTATATCAAAACAAATTGGTATCCGAGGAAAAAATTGGAAGAAAAGAAAGAACTAGAAACATCCGGACAGAAGTTCCAGTTCAAAAAAAAGAAAGAATTGTTAGGATTTTTTGAGTCCTTGTATACTAGTGAGCCAACTAAAATGAGCTGACTCATTTTATAGTTCACCAATAGAAAGTTAACCAATCAGAAGAGTTAAAATATTCAATCCGACGTGTATAAAGGCGGTCATTTTCTTTTTTCTCCGAATATCCACTGCCGACCTCTGATATCGATGACCAGAAGAACTACTGAACTACGCTCTGCTACTTTCTCCGAATATTCACTGCCAACCACTGATATGGAAGACCTTAAGAATTATTGAACAGCTGCTACTAGATATTGGTGTTGTTTCATTGAACTAATTACTTATTGCGCTGGATTCTACATTCAGACTACGGTGAACATGTATAACAAAAATCAAGCAAGTAACCAACATAAAACGTAGAGTAGTCAATACACTAAGTAGAGCAAAGGAATAAAATAATCCTAAAGAGAGCCAGGAACTACCTACCTAGGTTTCACCTAAATGCATCTGGCTAAATGTAAGCTGGCTAAAGAGGAAATGACACGGGAAATATTTATTGATAAAACCAACACTAAAAACTAAAATTAACATTAGCCTAGAATAGCATAAAACCACGTGACAAAAGAAGAAAGAACCAAATGAAAAAAAGAAAAAAAACTAAAAAAAAAAGACACGAACCTCTATATCCCGATAACCAGGATTCCTTATGCTTGCCTAGGTAAATAGAATTCATATATTTACTACATTCCCATTTCTTCGAGCCTCGTGTAATGACCGCGTAAAGGACTGTTATCAACAGAAAGTAAATGATGATGATGATGATTAATATACTTTTTATACTGATCTATGTTGGTACAAATATATTAAGTTTAGCTGAATCATTTAAAAGGCCATCGGTGTACGGCACGCTGTGTTGTTCAAACTCTCTGACTAAGATCTCCATAGTCATTGACCCAACAGATGACATAAATCTGTATTTACCAATTGTATCAGCAATAACCATCCTCTTGGCATCAACGTCACTCCACTCTGAGTACAATCTGTTAGACGACTTCTAAATACCGGGTACTGTTTTACTGCTGCAAGTTGCCTATTCTCGTTATTATTATTGTTGTTGCTATTATTGTTGTTTTTAATATATCTTCTGCTTATATGTTTTTTATGGGTACACTTATTTGAGTAAATGCTCTGTTTTTTTTTAATTAAACAGTATTAATTACATTTACCGGCCTGAATATTCGAGAAATTTCGTAGAAAATAGGTGTCCGCCGGCGAACGTCTGTGTTTAAAAGCAGTAATTCCTGCTTGGCAAAACAGGAAGTTCCCTGTGGCTGAACGGTTATAGCACGTCAGGTTAAATGATGTTTCCGTAGAGGATTCGGGTTCGACTCCTGTCGGAGGACACATATATTTATATTATATGAAATGGATTAAATCCAAGAAATATTTTCTGTTTATACATTTTTTATGGGTACCCTTATTTGAGTAAATTCCGTAGAAAAATTTTTTATGGGTAGCCTTATTTGAGAAATTCCGTAGAAAATAGGCGTCCGCCGATGAACGTGTGTGTTTAAAAGCAGTAATTCCTTCTTGGCAAAACCGGAAGTTCTCTGTGACTGAATGGTCATAGCATGTGAGTCTAAATGATGGTTCTGTATCGGATACAATTTCGATTCCTGTCGGAGAATGCATATTTCCTGCAAAGTTTCTCGAACATCTAGTCCGGTAAATGTAATTAATACTCTTTAATTTAAAAAAAAACTTACTCAATTAAGTGTATCCATAAAAAAGTACTAGTACCTACAGTAACTCTATAATAATCCAATATTTAAAATCAATAATGCTATTAAATAAATACATATGCTAGGTTTAATTTGTAATGTTACATTAGTAACGTCTGAAAGACCAAGAATAATTTTCACGCGTAAAATAGTTGTTTATTCACTTCTGAATGCCGTCAAATGAATGTCTGTCAATGGGTATGTGGTTTCAGGTCTTTCTTAGAACGTTCGATCTTCTTACGAGTATACGAGGGATTCTGCTTTCTTCCCTCGTAGGTTGGATGTTTATATAACTTCCTAAAATCTGTTTGTCTTGCGTATCTATATCCTAAGTTTCAATCGCATCCACCGATATAAACAGGAAATATATTAAAATGTTATTGTTATTGTAAAGGGGCATAAAAATTGAGTTCATTAGAGCAACTGTTGAGACAGTTTTACTATACAGACCTGGCTCATGGTCTCTCATGTTTGCCCTCGGTAAAAAAAAAAACTAGATCTTGCATCTCCGTCAGCATTATTGCTTCTGAGAAGAAACTGGCTCTGTAGAGGAATTGGGCTTCCAGTTCTCTTCGATTTGTTTTTTGCCTAGCTTCTTTTTTTTCACATCTTGTTTTTCTTTTTTTTTTTTTTTTTTTTTTTTTTTTTTTGTTGTTGTTGTTGTTGCTATATTGGTATTTATGAAATGTATCAAGAGGCACGATGGAGTAATGGATAGCGGCTCGGATTGAGGAATCGGAGAGCCGAGTTCGAATTCCAGTCGAATCCGTTACTTTCACTTACGTGATAATATCCTCGTCTTCTCCACCCAGCTATGGGTAAATAGCAGGACAGACCAGTTTCTTGGATGGCAACTGGTCTACTTCAGAAAGAAATGGCAACCTACTGCGGGAAAAAATCTACTCGTCAGTCATGTATCAAAAGATACATGATCGCCCAAGCATGTGTCACGCATGGCACATAACTGACTGATCAAGATCACCACCCAACATGCATCAATGTCACCCCCACTCTAAGTATACATTAAGGATAAATTACTGATTTTGACATTATTCAGACTTCCATTTTTCCGTTACTCAATGTCTTAGTGAATTTTCCTAATCATTCTGATCAACATGCTTCCTTACTTGATGTGTTTGTTACCACCTCTCCTGCCTCTTGAGCATCGCAACTCTGTCCTCTTAGCAATTCGAATCACGCTGTCGAGATTTCTTTTGAGTCGTCTATTTAGCCATGGACTTCATATTCACAATACCTACTCTTGCTAACACCCGATTGATTGGGATTTATGTCATGATTTTTTTCACGACGTTCCTTGGAGGGAAAATTTTAACCATCCTATTGAGAATTGTACCACTGAGGTTCCTTCTTGGATTAACAGCCGTCAGCAATGCTTTCAGGCATTCTCCGAAATACTACATGAAAACACGGTCTTCTTAGTTCACACCCGCCTGTTCAGCAACGATATCCGAAAATAATCACTTTATCTGGCAGTACCAACGTGATATTTCCAACCACAATAGGCGCCTCTTTGTTTCTGCTCGTAATAATTGTAAAAGTATCCACAAAGAGGCTATGTCTTTATTCACTGACCAAATGAGGCATCGTTTAGCGTCTAACAAGATTAGTACTCGAAACTATCGGCTGCTCGGTAATAGTGCGTTAATTAATTTGAGGTGTTGTAATCAATTTGTGTCAATCAATTTGAGGTGTTATAATCTTATGCCGATAAAGCAGAATGCTTTGGAATTCCTCTTCTGTCGTTCCAGCCTTTAAGAACTCGGGACAACCGTCTGATTCTTCTAACTGTCGGCCTATTAGCCGTCTACCTCTTTTTGGAATTCTTCCGCCATGTTTTATATTTACAAGAGTCAGATTAGACTACCATATCTGATCTGGAGCTGTTCAATGCTCCCTTTCTCGTCTTGATAGAATTCAAAGGCGTTTCGATCAAGAATTATTCACTACTGTACAAGAGGTGACGTAATGGATATAGGCTCGGAATGTGAAATCGGAGTGCCAGGATCGACTTTCATCCAGGTTCGTTAAATTCACATACGCTCAAACACCCTTGGAAGACGCGTGAATCCATCTTTTCTCCTTCCAGCTATGGGTTCTATAGTCTTAGTTGGCACCCAGTCTGCCGCAGAAAGAAACGGCAACCTACCGCGGCAAAATCTCTACCTAGACAGTCATGAATCGAAAGAGACTTGATGGCTTCAGCTTGTATCGCGTATGGTAATTAAATGACTGACCGCCTCTTTACCACATATACAACATCGCTGGCCTAACACTACTCTCTCGCTATTTCTATAGTAAATGTTTGAACGATCTTCATTTTTAGTTCCACCAGTTCAGACTTTTGCAGCTTGGACATGCTATGCCATTTCCACAGAGTCAAATCACCCTCATTCCCCCCCGTACTTTGAATGTAAATTCCACTTAGTTTTTTCCTCAAGAACTACCACGTTGTTCTCATTCCTTTTTGCTCTTTTGAACTTGAGTAGAGGTTTATCGCTGTTTCCTGTTTGGGATTGATTTCTGGTTCCTTCTAAAGACTACTTCAAATCTATACTTCTAATGTCTCCGCACGAACTCTGAAATTTATATTATTATTGAGTTTCCGGTTTCTTCTAAAGTTTTTGCCTTCTCTTTCACTTCCAGTGGTTCCTTGCGTCTTAGTGGCATTATCGCCTTGTTTGGGAGTAATCAGGTTCGCCTATCGCTTCGTTCACAATACCCTCCATCCGTCTTTTGATTAGGTGTAGTGATTTTATCTCTTGCTTCCTGTTAGGATTGGGTTACCCGTTCCTTCTAAAGTCTGCTTCAACTATATACTTTTATCGTCTCCGCACTCACTCTGAAATGTTATTTACTGTTTCTTTTTTTTTTTTCCAAAAGGCGTTGATAGATTTGCATATCGTCCGGTTCACACTCCTTCCCGGCCTTTTGAATGGGAGAAGAATTTTCGTTTGTTTCATATTTAGCATTGGCTTTCCGGTTCCTTCTAAAGTCTATTTCACCTCTATACTTCTAACGTCCCCCGCCTGAACTCTGAAATGTTATTTACGATCTCTTTCTGCTTTTGTTTCAACAGGAGTAGACAGATACGCTTATCGTCCAGTTCATACTCCTCCCCGGTTTTTGAACAGGAGAAGAGGTTTATTTTTTTCCCCTATTTAGGATTGCATTTCCGGATCCTTCTAAAGTATTTTCCCTCCTCTTTCCATCCCTTGCGTCTCAGTGGCATTATCGTCTTGATTGGGGCGAATTTACAAAAAACATTCTTCGCTGAAAAATTTAATTTTTATCTATTTCAAGTCAAGATTCAATTGTTATCTATCCTCTTTATCCTACCTCATTATCTTTCATTCATATCACCCACCTCATCCAGCAAGTGTCGTACAAAATGATTTACGCGTACGAGTTGTCTTTAAAATCGTTATCGTGCTTCAGGTTATTGTAATTTCATTTTCCTTCGGTGTGTGGGTGGGAAATAAAAATTGGCTTACACGCGAGTCTAATATTGCAGAAGGATCGGTAACAACAATAAGTGTCGACTCTGACTGGGATATTTTAGCATTGAGGGGAGATAGGCGGAGACACGGAGATTTTTAGTTATTCTCGCTCCGTATAAATATCGATCACTGAACAAACATTAAATACCGAACCGATTCCCAGACAAGGCAGTAAAAATCAATTACAAAGGATTGAATTTACACTCAGTCAGAAATCTGAGACGATGTTTCAAATCAAAAACGTACGGCTCGTTCTTAAACACTGAAGTTAGACAAAACTGTTGCATTATATCAGTGGTTCCCAAACGATAGCAAGTGAGGCGGAATGATTGAAAGACGATCAAAGATTGAGAAACATTTTTTAAAATTCCATATGTTAAAACTTAGGAGCCCTAACTCTTGCGTAGCGTCTTGAGCGACCGCTCTGATCAACAGTTGTAAAATACCATAGTAGTTCCATGTCACGGATAGATGAGTGTCTTTGCATTCACCTCCGGTGGGCAACACTGAGGCTACATTATGTTGCAGGCTGCGCCAGTTTCTTTCTCCCCGCGTCACAGTCGATGACCGTCTGCTACTTCTAATTCAGGCCCTCTCATTTTCACTTCCTAAATCTCCAACATGACAAATAACGATCCAAAAAGCAACCCTAAACCAGCTCTTAAAAAATCACCTAAACCTTCAGCATTTCCTTTTCTAACGTCCGTGGCATTCGAACCAACTTCTGCAGTGTGGAACTGTTCCTCATTGAGAAGTCTCCCGATACACTGGCTCTCTGCGAGACCAACCTCGACGCGTTTATCCCCTCCTCTGACTTCTCGATCACCGGTTACCTTCCTCTCCTTAGAAAAGACGTTCAAACCCACATGCACGGCCTTGGAGTTTACGTCAAAGACCATCTCCCACTGGCTAGAGAATCTCCAGACCACTCATACTTGTGTCTCCACCTATCTCCCCTTCAATGCTGTAAGCTACCTCTTCTTCCTTTATCGCTCTCCATCCTCCCAAAACTGTGGTGTACTCGAAAGCATTTCCAAAAATATAGACAAGGCCATCTCTCTCCATCCGTTTGCTCATATATTCGTGTTCGAGGACTTTAACGCCCACCATACCAAGTGGCTTAAAAACTCTATAACTGACCTTGCTGGCATACAAACCCTTAACTTTTCTATTTCTTAATCTCTCACTCAAATAATCGACTTTCCCGCACGTTTCCCCAACAACTTGGACGGTAAGGCTTCCCTTCTCGATCTCTGTTTCACCTCCATCTCCGAGTCCTGTCACGCCTCGCAGCTCTTCCCTTCTTGCAGATCATGCTGTAGTGTCTGTCAACATCTCCTTCTACTCCACCCCCAGCAAAGAATCTCCTACCTTTCATCCCCGCTAGGAAATATAAGGTTAAATCGCGCTCTTCCCATGGTTCTCTGCTGCTTGCTCAGCTGCTATTGCCCATAGGAATCACTTCTTCTGCCTAATCGTAGTGACATGTCAGATCGCAACAGACGTCTCTTTGTCTCATCACGTAAGGAGTGCAAGCGTGTCCTCAATGAAGCGAAGTCACTATTTGCTGATAGAATGAAACAACGTATTGCATCTCGCAAATTCGGCTCCAAGGATTATTGGCGTCTCTGCAAGAGTGTACTTAACAACAGCAAACCTTCAATACCTCCCTTGTCCAACCAATTTGAGGTCCTGACCTCCTCAGCTGATAAGGCTGAGTGCTTTGCCCGGAAATTCTCTTCCAACTCAACGCCCGACTCATCCGGTGTACCCACTCCCGCCCCCCCCCCTAGAACCGAGGCTCTATTGAGCGAGTTGCACATAAGCCCAATAGCTTCATGTCTCGCACCTCCCGTCTGTGGAATTTCCTTCCTATTACTAGTTTCCCTGATAGCTATAATCTCTAACTATTCAAATGCAATGTCAATCAACATCTCCAGATGCCCTGAACTATCCCCTGCCTTTCTCTTCATCCTTTCCTCCATCACACCTCTTTACTCTCGCTCCCACTATGTAACCCCCTGCGTATTAGTGGCATCCCGCCTTGCTTGGGGTGAAATGCTTTAAAAAAAAGATTTCAAAATGTTATATATTATTATGTATTTGCAGGCATGAAACGCAATATAAGAAGCTGAAAGTTAGGGACACCCAGTGAGGATTGAACTAACTATACAGTTGTAATTGATATGGCGAGACAAGATTGTTAACCTTTATACTACGTTGAAGTGCCGAAAGGTGTACAAGGGATTATTACGTCCTGAATAAAATCAAAGAGAAACGCAACACTTATGAACGAGCATTTAATGTTTGATTGCGCTTTAAGAAGTCAAAATGAATTATACCTCGACGATTGAAGCACACACATAACATTATCTGGCTTCCCTAGAGCGCAGATTTTCAAGTCAATTAGAGATTTATTCTTATCTGTCCACTGTCTTTTGCGTTTAACACTGTTGTATACAACCCATTTTTCATCGCCTGCTAAGCTATATTTAAACAAAAGCTAGTTATAATGATGCAGTCGTCACTACAATTAGTTTCCTAAAACGAAAATTACTTATGATTCAACCATATATATATACACGGATGCATATATATATATATATATATATATATATATATATATATATATATATATATATATATATATATATATATATATATATATATCACTTTAAACGTTATTTTTAGTGGATACTCATATTTGAGTAGTCGCCAAATTTATTTTTTAAACAGCATATTTATTAATTCTCGTCTATCGGCATCATAAGTATTAATTTTAAAATATTATTATGGATTACTCGTAATTGTATGCTTGAGGTCCACTGTAAGATGTGGCACAAGGCCGAAAGTACGGAGCGCTTAGTGAGGATCGAATTCACTATTCAGTCGTAATTGATTTAGCGTGACAAGCTTGTTAACTATTATAACACGTCGAAGTGATGAAAGTTGTACAAGGAATTAGTACGTGGTAAATAAAATCCAAGCGAACCACAGCATTAAATAATAAAAATCGACGAAATACTGGCATGTCAAAAAATGGCCATCGAAATACATTTGAACTCTGGCATGTTTCACCCACCTTCAGGTAGGTCTTCTATCAGTCCAGAGGGTACTCTACATATCGAGCCCCTCTCTTAGTACAGTGGTTCCCAAAAGGCGCGGCAGTGCAGAGGAAGAGGATAGTCAGTGAGGTAGAAGGACTGAAGGACAATCAAAGATTTAGAAACAGTTTTCAAAAATATACCAAAAAATAAATATGATTTCAAAATTTAAAATATTATTATGGATTACTTTTAATTGCATGCATGTGTACCAGTATAAATAGTTATAAATCAATATTGACCAATTTTATCATTGTGATATTTTTCTTTATATTAGGTTTTAAGAATATAGTAAGTAGGGTCGGTAAATTGGAGAAGAAAGTTATGAATGATAATGTTCTTTCAAATCCGCGGTTATCTCACTTTAATACATTCTCTGTTTTTTTTATTATTATTTTTAAATAATAATCACATAAGATTTGGCGAGGCGCAAGCACATTTTCATTCTGAAAATGCGGTTCAAGCGAAAATAGTTTATGAGGCACAGTATTTTATCATAAAATGCCAATTTGGAAGATATTGTATGTTTTTTGTTTGATTGTTTTTTGATTTTGTGTTTTTTGTTTTCGTTTTTGTTTTTTTGTGAAGTACAGTATTTTATCATAAAATGTCAACTTGGAAGATATTGTACGTGTTTTTGTTTGTTTGTTTTTTTACGTTATTACGATTATCCAGTTTTTTAAAATCATATTCTATTTGAAGTTTTTTTTCTGCAATAACTGAAACTTCATGACAATCTGGAATTCAACAAGTGCCAATTTCACTCTTTCCACTGATAACACAGTGCAAATATTTGAAAAAAGAATGGGGTGCTAACTTCCCGTGTGCAGACCATAAAACACAAGATGCAATACAATCTGCCTCAATAACATCTAAAAATTATTTAACACCTTCATGACCTAAAAATTGACTGATGCACAAATATAATTTTATCATAAAATGCCAATTTGGAAGATGTTGAGTCTTGACTCATTGTTGAATCTCGCCTAATGCATGGAATAATAATGCAACACAAAATGTACTTAGAACAAGAATGTATTGTAACAAGAAAGTTGGTTCATCATCTCTCATCGCTGGGCCTTTTCTAAGACAAAAATACAGCTGTCGTTACTCCAGGTCATTTGCTGATGTACTGACTAAAATTGCAGAAAAGAGTCTATCATGTTCTAGATAAAAACGATGCGTAATTGGATATCTCGAAAGCTTTTGGCAGGGTCTGGCATTCAGGTCTTCTCCACAAGCTGAAAAGCTACTGTATCTCCGGGCATGTTTTTGAGATGATTCACTCGTTCCTATCAAATCGTGAAATGAAAGTTGTCCTTAACAGCCACTCGTTTACATCATTTCGTGCTAATGCGGTAAAGTCCGGCCTGTAACATTGGACATCTCGAAAGCCATTGACATCGTCTGGCATTCAAGTCTTCTCCACAAGCTGAAAAGCTACTGTATCTCCGGGCATGTTTTTGAGATGATTCACTCGTTCCTATCAAATCGTGAAATGAAAGTTGTCCTTAACAGCCACTCGTTTACATCATTTCGTGCTAATGCGGTAAAGTCCGGCCTGTAACATTGGACATCTCGAAAGCCATTGACATGGTCTGGCATTCAAGTCTTCTCCACAAGCTGAAAAGCTACTGTATCTCCGGGCATGTTTTTGAGATGATTCACTCGTTCCTATCAAATCGTGAAATGAAAGTTGTCCTTAACAGCCACTCGTTTACATCATTTCGTGCTAATGCGGTAAAGTCCGGCCTGTAACATTGGACATCTCGAAAGCCATTGACATCGTCTGGCATTCAAGTCTTCTCCACAAGCTGAAAAGCTACTGTATCTCCGGGCATGTTTTTGAGATGATTCACTCGTTCCTATCAAATCGTGAAATGAAAGTTGTCCTTAACAGCCACTCGTTTACATCATTTCGTGCTAATGCGGTAAAGTCCGGCCTGTAACATTGGACATCTCGAAAGCCATTGACATCGTCTGGCATTCAAGTCTTCTCCACAAGCTGAAAAGCTACTGTATCTCCGGGCATGTTTTTGAGATGATTCACTCGTTCCTATCAAATCGTGAAATGAAAGTTGTCCTTAACAGCCACTCGTTTACATCATTTCGTACTGATGCGGTGAAGTCCGGGCTGTAGCATTGGACATCTCGAAAGCCTTTGACAGGGTCTGGCATTCAGGTCTTCTCCACAAGCTGAAAAGTTACGGTGTCTCCGGACACTTCTTTGAACTGATCCATTCTTTTTTATCAAATCGTGAAATAAAATTTATCCTGACCGGCCACTCGCCTAGATTCTTTCGTACTAACGCGGGTGACCCCAAGACTCTATCCTTGGTCCTACTCTGTTTTTAATTTTCATTGATGACCTTCCTGATGGCATCAGTTCTCAACGTGGTATCTACGTTGATGACACAATTTACGATCTGCTGAACCGACAGTCCGGCAATGTCAAAATCGCAGCTGATGCTCAAATCAGTTGTTAACTGGGTCAAAACTTGGCTTGTTAATTTTAACACCTCCAAATCTAAACTTACCTTCATTAATCATCTGAGAGACTCCTCTCTGCCTTCCATCAGCATGGCTGATGCTAACCTCCAAGAAAGTAAGTCGTTGCGCGTTCTCAGGTTCACGTTATCTGCTGACATGAAGTGGAAAGATTATTTTGAATCCATTAGTAATATCTGCTGCTAATTTCTCTCTCCAAAATCTATCTTACATATCTATAAGTCTACCATTCGTCCATGCTTAGAATATTGCTGCCACATATGGTCCGGTGCCCCTGCTGTTTACCTTGAACTCCTTGATAAGATCCAAAGAAGAATCAGCAATATTAATGGTCCTTATCTGGCGGCTCGGCTTCAGTCACTTTCCAACCGCCTTATGGTTGCCTCTCTGTGTCTTTTCAATAAATACTTTCATGGTAATTGTTCCGATGTGCTCTTCGCTATGGTATATTCATATTGTAAATACTCATTGGGGCTAGATTTTAGAATTGTTATTTTATTCCCCTCCCTCCAAAGACAACGAATTGTAATATGGGGAGTAGTTAGTACTTTCATGGAGACAGTGAGGTATTATGGTGGATGTAGTAAGAAAGGTACGTATGAATGTGTTGTTTTGGTGTAAGGAATATTGTTCGTACGATTGGGTCAGTGTTTGCGGCTAGCTAAGTTATAGTTAAGACAGAAGAAGACAGTCCTTTCCCCAATCCCCAATTCGGCCTTGTGCCACATTTCTGTGTATTAAACAGAATAAATATCGCTCTTCGCTATGGTAAGTTGTTATTTTATTTTTCCCTCCGTCACGGACAATGAATTGTACATACGGGGTCTAGTTAGGACTTTCACAGAGACAAAGAGGTATTATGGTAGTTGTAGAAAGAATGATAAGTAAGAATGCGTTGTTTCGGTGTAAGGAATATTGTTGTATGTTTGGGTCAGTGTTTGTGGCTAGCTAAGTTTAATATTAAGACAGAATACCGTCCTCCCTCCCATCCCTCATTTTGGCCTCGTGCCACATTTTCTGTACTGAAGCGGGAATAAATATCGCACTTCACTAGGGTACTTAAACTGCATGAATTTAATCGCAGTACTAGACTGGCATCGAGATATCATCAATTTACAGATGACCTAGCCAGATGTAAGCATGAAATCTATGCAAACAGCTTCTTATATCGCACTTCGCGCTTGTGGAACTCCTTTCTTGTTCCTTGCTTTCCAGCCAACTTTAATCTGCAAAAATTAAAATGCAATATCAATCACTATCTACTATCCAGCTGATGACTCTTTTTCTCTTTCTGCTCATCATTATTGTTTCTGTTCCAGATTCTTCTAAACCCTTGTGCTTCAGTGACATTCCTGCCTTGTGCGGGGTGATAACGATTAAAAAATATATGAAAAAGGGGAGGAAGAATTAAAGAAGTAAAAAAGGCGGATGTAATAAGGGAGGGGAAACGGGAAAGGGAGGAAGAATTAAAGAAGTAAAAAAAAAAAGGCGGATAGAATAAGGGAGAGGAAAAGAGAAAGGGAGGAAGAATTAAAGAAGGAAAAAAGGCGGATGTAATAAGGGAGAGGAAAAGAGAAAGGGAGGAAGAATTAAAGAAGGAAAAAGGGCGGATGTAATAAGGGAGAGGAAACGGGAAAGGGAGGAAGAATTAAAGAAGGAAAAAGGGCGGATGTAATAAGGGAGAGGAAAAGAGAAAGGGAGGAAGAATTAAAGAAGGAAAAAGGGCGGATGTAATAAGGGAGAGGAAAAGAGAAAGGGAGGAAGAATTAAAGAAGGAAAAAAGGCGGATGTAATAAGGAAGAGGAAACGCGAAAGGGAGGAAGAATTAAAGAAGGAAAAAGGCGGACGTAATAAGGGAGAGGAAACGGGAAAGGAAGGAAGAATTAAAGAAGGAAAAAAGGCGGATGTAATAAGGGAGAGGAAAAGAGAAAGGGAGGAAGAATTAAAGAAGGAAAAATGGCGGATGTAATAAGGGAGAGGGAACGGGAAAGGGAGGAAGAATTAAAGAAGGAAAAAAGGCGGATGTAATAAGGGAGAGGAAACGGGAAAGGGAGGAAGAATTAAAGAAGGAGAAAAGGCGGATGTAATAAAGGAGAGGAAAAGAGAAAGGGAGGAAGAATTAAAGAAGGAAAAAAGGCGGATGTAATAAGGGAGAGGGAACGCGAAAGGGAGGAAGAATTAAAGAAGGAAAAAAGGCGGATGTAATAAGGGAGAGGAAACGGGAAAGGGAGGAAGAATTAAAGAAGGAAAAAAGGCGGATGTAATAAGGGAGAGGAAACGGGAAAGGGAGGAAGAATTAAAGAAGGAAAAAAGGCGGATGTAATAAGGGATAGGAAAAGAGAAAGGGAGGAAGAATTAAAGAAGGAAAAAAGGCGGATGTAATAAGGGAGAGGAAACGGGAAAGGGAGGAAGATTTAAAGAAGGAAAAAAGGCGGATGTAATAAGGGAGAGGAAACGGGAAAGGGAGGAAGAATTAAAGAAGGAAAAAAGGCGGATGGAATAAGGGAGAGGAAACGGGAAAGGGAGGAAGAATTAAAGAAGGAAAAAAGGCGGATGTAATAAGGGAGAGGAAACGGGAAAGGGAGGAAGAATTAAAGAAGGAAAAAAGGCGGATGGAATAAGGGAGAGGAAACGGGAAAGGGAGGAAGAATTAAAGAAGGAAAAAAGGCGGATGTAATAAGGGAGAGGAAAAGAGAAAGGGAGGAAGAATTAAAGAAGGAAAAAAGGCGGATGTAATAAGGGAGAGGAAAAGAGAAAGGGAGGAAGAATTAAAGAAGGAAAAAAGGCGGATGTAATAAGGGAGAGGAAACGGGAAAGGGAGGAAGAATTAAAGAAGGAAAAAAGGCGGATGTAATAAGGAAGAGGAAACGCGAAAGGGAGGAAGAATTAAAGAAGGAAAAAAGGCGGATGTAATAAGGGAGAGGAAACGGGAAAGGGAGGAAGAATTAAAGAAGGAAAAAAGGCGGATGTAATAAGGGAGAGGAAACGGGAAAGGGAGGAAGAATTAAAGAAGGAAAAAAGGCGGATGTAATAAGGGAGAGGAAACGGGAAAGGGAGGAAGAATTAAAGAAGGAAAAAAGCGGATGTAATAAGGGATAGGAAAAGAGAAAGGGAGGAAGAATTAAAGAAGGAAAAAAGGCGGATGTAATAAGGGTGAGGAAAAGAGAAAGGGAGGAAGAATTAAAGAAGGAAAAAAGGCGGATGTAATAAGGGAGAGGAAACGGGAAAGGGAGGAAGAATTAAAGAAGGAAAAAAGGCGGATGTAATAAGGAAGAGGAAACGCGAAAGGGAGGAAGAATTAAAGAAGGAAAAAAGGCGGATATAATAAGGGAGAGGAAACGGGAAAGGGAGGAAGAATTAAAGAAGGAAAAAAGGCGGATGTAATAAGGAAGAGGAAACGCGAAAGGGAGGAAGAATTAAAGAAGGAAAAAAGGCGGATGTAATAAGGGAGAGGAAACGGGAAAGGGAGGAAGAATTAAAGAAGGAAAAAAGGCGGATGTAATAAGGGAGAGGAAACGGGAAAGGGAGGAAGAATTAAAGAAGGAAAAAAGGCGGATGGAATAAGGGAGAAGAAACGGGAAAGGGAGGAAGAATTAAAGAAGGAAAAAAGGCGGATGTAATAAGGGAGAGGAAAAGAGAAAGGGAGGAAGAATTAAAGAAGGAAAAAAGGCGGATGTAATAAGGGAGAGGAAAAGAGAAAGGGAGGAAGAATTAAAGAAGGAAAAAAGGCGGATGTAATAAGGGAGAGGAAACGGGAAAGGGAGGAAGAATTAAAGAAGGAAAAAAGGCGGATGTAATAAGGAAGAGGAAACGCGAAAGGGAGGAAGAATTAAAGAAGGAAAAAAGGCGGATGTAATAAGGGAGAGGAAATGGGAAAGGGAGGAAGAATTAAAGAAGGAAAAAAGGCGGATGGAATAAGGGAGAGGAAACGGGAAAGGGAGGAAGAATTAAAGAAGGAAAAAAAGCGGATGTAATAAGGGATAGGAAAAGAGAAAGGGAGGAAGAATTAAAGAAGGAAAAAAGGCGGATGTAATAAGGGAGAGGAAACGGGAAAGGGAGGAAGAATTAAAGAAGGAAAAAAGGCGGATGGAATAAGGGAGAGGAAACGGGAAATGGAGGAAGAATTAAAGAAGGAAAAAAGGCGGATGTAATAAGGGAGAGGAAAAGAGAAAGGGAGGAAGAATTAAAGAAGGAAAAAAGGCGGATGTAATAAGGGAGAGGAAAAGAGAAAGGGAGGAAGAATTAAAGAAGGAAAAAAGGCGGATGTAATAAGGGAGAGGAAAAGAGAAAGGGAGGAAGAATTAAAGAAGGAAAAAAGGCGGATGTAATAAGGGAGAGGAAAAGAGAAAGGGAGGAAGAATTAAAGAAGGAAAAAAGGCGGATGTAATAAGGGAGAGGAAACGGGAAAGGGAGGAAGAATTAAAGAAGGAAAAAAGGCGGATGTAATAAGGGAGAGGAAACGGGAAAGGGAGGATGAATTAAAGAAGGAAAAAAGGCGGATGTAATAAGGGAGAGGAAACGGGAAAGGGAGGAAGAATTAAAGAGTTAAAAAAAAGGCGGATGTAATAAGGGAGAGGAAAAGAGAAAGGGTGGAAGAATTAAAGAAGGAAAAAAGGCGGATGTAATAAGGGAGAGGAAACGGGAAAGGGAGGAAGAATTAAAGAAGGAAAAAAGGCGGATGTAATAAGGGAGAGGAAACGGGAAAGGGAGGAAGAATTAAAGAAGGAAAAAAGGCGGATGTAATAAGGGAGAGGAAACGGGAAAGGGAGGAAGAATTAAAGAGTTAAAAAAAAGGCGGATGTAATAAGGGAGAGGAAAAGAGAAAGGTTGGAAGAATTAAAGAAGGAAAAAAGGCGGATGTAATAAGGGAGAGGAAACGGGAAAGGGAGGAAGAATTAAAGAAGGAAAAAAGGCGGATGTAATAAGGAAGAGGAAACGCGAAAGGGAGGAAGAATTAAAGAAGGAAAAAAGGCGGATGTAATAAGGGAGAGGAAACGGGAAAGGGAGGAAGAATTAAAGAAGGAAAAAAGGAGGATGTAATAAGGGAGAGGAAACGGGAAAGGGAGGAAGAATTAAAGAAGGAAAAAAAGCGGATGTAATAAGGGATAGGAAAAGAGAAAGGGAGGAAGAATTAAAGAAGGAAAAAAGGCGGATGTAATAAGGGAGAGGAAACGGGAAAGGGAGGAAGAATTAAAGAAGGAAAAAAGGCGGATGTAATAAGGGAGAGGAAACGGGAAAGGAAGGAAGAATTAAAGAAGGAAAAAAGGCGGATGGAATAAGGGAGAGGAAACGGGAAAGGGAGGAAGAATTAAAGAAGGAAAAAAGGCGGATGTAATAAGGGAGAGGAAAAGAGAAAGGGAGGAAGAATTAAAGAAGGAAAAAAGGCGGATGTAATAAGGGAGAGGAAAAGAGAAAGGGAGGAAGAATTAAAGAAGGAAAAAAGGCGGATGTAATAAGGGAGAGGAAACGGGAAAGGGAGGAAGAATTAAAGAAGGAAAAAAGGCGGATGTAATAAGGAAGAGGAAACGCGAAAGGGAGGAAGAATTAAAGAAGGAAAAAAGGCGGATGTAATAAGGGAGAGGAAACGGGAAAGGGAGGAAGAATTAAAGAAGGAAAAAAGGCGGATGTAATAAGGGAGAGGAAACGGGAAAGGGAGGAAGAATTAAAGAGGGAAAAAAGCGGATGTAATAAGGGATAGGAAAAGAGAAAGGGAGGAAGAATTAAAGAAGGAAAAAAGGCGGATGTAATAAGGGAGAGGAAAAGAGAAAGGGAGGAAGAATTAAAGAAGGAAAAAAGGCGGATGTAATAAGGGTGAGGAAAAGAGAAAGGGAGGAAGAATTAAAGAAGGAAAAAAGGCGGATGTAATAAGGGAGAGGAAACGGGAAAGGGAGGAAGAATTAAAGAAGGAAAAAAGGCGGATGTAATAAGGAAGAGGAAACGCGAAAGGGAGGAAGAATTAAAGAAGGAAAAAAGGCGGATATAATAAGGGAGAGGAAACGGGAAAGGGAGGAAGAATTAAAGAAGGAAAAAAGGCGGATGTAATAAGGAAGAGGAAACGCGAAAGGGAGGAAGAATTAAAGAAGGAAAAAAGGCGGATGTAATAAGGGAGAGGAAACGGGAAAGGGAGGAAGAATTAAAGAAGGAAAAAAGGCGGATGTAATAAGGGAGAGGAAACGGGAAAGGGAGGAAGAATTAAAGAAGGAAAAAAGGCGGATGGAATAAGGGAGAAGAAACGGGAAAGGGAGGAAGAATTAAAGAAGGAAAAAAGGCGGATGTAATAAGGGAGAGGAAAAGAGAAAGGGAGGAAGAATTAAAGAAGGAAAAAAGGCGGATGTAATAAGGGAGAGGAAAAGAGAAAGGGAGGAAGAATTAAAGAAGGAAAAAAGGCGGATGTAATAAGGGAGAGGAAACGGGAAAGGGAGGAAGAATTAAAGAAGGAAAAAAGGCGGATGTAATAAGGAAGAGGAAACGCGAAAGGGAGGAAGAATTAAAGAAGGAAAAAAGGCGGATGTAATAAGGGAGAGGAAATGGGAAAGGGAGGAAGAATTAAAGAAGGAAAAAAGGCGGATGGACTAAGGGAGAGGAAACGGGAAAGGGAGGAAGAATTAAAGAAGGAAAAAAAGCGGATGTAATAAGGGATAGGAAAAGAGAAAGGGAGGAAGAATTAAAGAAGGAAAAAAGGCGGATGTAATAAGGGAGAGGAAACGGGAAAGGGAGGAAGAATTAAAGAAGGAAAAAAGGCGGATGTAATAAGGGAGAGGAAACGGGAAAGGGAGGAAGAATTAAAGAAGGAAAAAAGGCGGATGGAATAAGGGAGAGGAAACGGGAAATGGAGGAAGAATTAAAGAAGGAAAAAAGGCGGATGTAATAAGGGAGAGGAAAAGAGAAAGGGAGGAAAAATTAAAGAAGGAAAAAAGGCGGATGTAATAAGGGAGAGGAAAAGAGAAAGGGAGGAAGAATTAAAGAAGGAAAAAAGGCGGATGTAATAAGGGAGAGGAAAAGAGAAAGGGAGGAAGAATTAAAGAAGGAAAAAAGGCGGATGTAATAAGGGAGAGGAAAAGAGAAAGGGAGGAAGAATTAAAGAAGGAAAAAAGGCGGATGTAATAAGGGAGAGGAAACGGGAAAGGGAGGAAGAATTAAAGAAGGAAAAAAGGCGGATGTAATAAGGGAGAGGAAACGGGAAAGGGAGGATGAATTAAAGAAGGAAAAAAGGCGGATGTAATAAGGGAGAGGAAACGGGAAAGGGAGGAAGAATTAAAGAGTTAAAAAAAAAGCGGATGTAATAAGGGAGAGGAAAAGAGAAAGGGTGGAAGAATTAAAGAAGGAAAAAAGGCGGATGTAATAAGGGAGAGGAAACGGGAAAGGGAGGAAGAATTAAAGAAGGAAAAAAGGCGGATGTAATAAGGGAGAGGAAACGGGAAAGGGAGGAAGAATTAAAGAAGGAAAAAAGGCGGATGTAATAAGGGAGAGGAAACGGGAAAGGGAGGAAGAATTAAAGAGTTAAAAAAAAGGCGGATGTAATAAGGGAGAGGAAAAGAGAAAGGTTGGAAGAATTAAAGAAGGAAAAAAGGCGGATGTAATAAGGGAGAGGAAACGGGAAAGGGAGGAAGAATTAAAGAAGGAAAAAAGGCGGATGTAATAAGGAAGAGGAAACGCGAAAGGGAGGAAGAATTAAAGAAGGAAAAAAGGCGGATGTAATAAGGGAGAGGAAACGGGAAAGGGAGGAAGAATTAAAGAAGGAAAAAAGGAGGATGTAATAAGGGAGAGGAAACGGGAAAGGGAGGAAGAATTAAAGAAGGAAAAAAAGCGGATGTAATAAGGGATAGGAAAAGAGAAAGGGAGGAAGAATTAAAGAAGGAAAAAAGGCGGATGTAATAAGGGAGAGGAAACGGGAAAGGGAGGAAGAATTAAAGAAGGAAAAAAGGCGGATGTAATAAGGGAGAGGAAACGGGAAAGGAAGGAAGAATTAAAGAAGGAAAAAAGGCGGATGGAATAAGGGAGAGGAAACGGGAAAGGGAGGAAGAATTAAAGAAGGAAAAAAGGCGGATGTAATAAGGGAGAGGAAAAGAGAAAGGGAGGAAGAATTAAAGAAGGAAAAAAGGCGGATGTAATAAGGGAGAGGAAAAGAGAAAGGGAGGAAGAATTAAAGAAGGAAAAAAGGCGGATGTAATAAGGGAGAGGAAACGGGAAAGGGAGGAAGAATTAAAGAAGGAAAAAAGGCGGATGTAATAAGGAAGAGGAAACGCGAAAGGGAGGAAGAATTAAAGAAGGAAAAAAGGCGGATGTAATAAGGGAGAGGAAACGGGAAAGGGAGGAAGAATTAAAGAAGGAAAAAAGGCGGATGTAATAAGGGAGAGGAAACGGGAAAGGGAGGAAGAATTAAAGAAGGAAAAAAGCGGATGTAATAAGGGATAGGAAAAGAGAAAGGGAGGAAGAATTAAAGAAGGAAAAAAGGCGGATGTAATAAGGGAGAGGAAAAGAGAAAGGGAGGAAGAATTAAAGAAGGAAAAAAGGCGGATGTAATAAGGGTGAGGAAAAGAGAAAGGGAGGAAGAATTAAAGAAGGAAAAAAGGCGGATGTAATAAGGGAGAGGAAACGGGAAAGGGAGGAAGAATTAAAGAAGGAAAAAAGGCGGATGTAATAAGGAAGAGGAAACGCGAAAGGGAGGAAGAATTAAAGAAGGAAAAAAGGCGGATATAATAAGGGAGAGGAAACGGGAAAGGGAGGAAGAATTAAAGAAGGAAAAAAGGCGGATGTAATAAGGAAGAGGAAACGCGAAAGGGAGGAAGAATTAAAGAAGGAAAAAAGGCGGATGGAATAAGGGAGAAGAAACGGGAAAGGGAGGAAGAATTAAAGAAGGAAAAAAGGCGGATGTAATAAGGGAGAGGAAAAGAGAAAGGGAGGAAGAATTAAAGAAGGAAAAAAGGCGGATGTAATAAGGGAGAGGAAAAGAGAAAGGGAGGAAGAATTAAAGAAGGAAAAAAGGCGGATGTAATAAGGGAGAGGAAACGGGAAAGGGAGGAAGAATTAAAGAAGGAAAAAAGGCGGATGTAATAAGGAAGAGGAAACGCGAAAGGGAGGAAGAATTAAAGAAGGAAAAAAGGCGGATGTAATAAGGGAGAGGAAATGGGAAAGGGAGGAAGAATTAAAGAAGGAAAAAAGGCGGATGGAATAAGGGAGAGGAAACGGGAAAGGGAGGAAGAATTAAAGAAGGAAAAAAAGCGGATGTAATAAGGGATAGGAAAAGAGAAAGGGAGGAAGAATTAAAGAAGGAAAAAAGGCGGATGTAATAAGGGAGAGGAAACGGGAAAGGGAGGAAGAATTAAAGAAGGAAAAAAGGCGGATGTAATAAGGGAGAGGAAACGGGAAAGGGAGGAAGAATTAAAGAAGGAAAAAAGGCGGATGGAATAAGGGAGAGGAAACGGGAAATGGAGGAAGAATTAAAGAAGGAAAAAAGGCGGATGTAATAAGGGAGAGGAAAAGAGAAAGGGAGGAAGAATTAAAGAAGGAAAAAAGGCGGATGTAATAAGGGAGAGGAAAAGAGAAAGGGAGGAAGAATTAAAGAAGGAAAAAAGGCGGATGTAATAAGGGAGAGGAAAAGAGAAAGGGAGGAAGAATTAAAGAAGGAAAAAAGGCGGATGTAATAAGGGAGAGGAAAAGAGAAAGGGAGGAAGAATTAAAGAAGGAAAAAAGGCGGATGTAATAAGGGAGAGGAAACGGGAAAGGGAGGAAGAATTAAAGAAGGAAAAAAGGCGGATGTAATAAGGGAGAGGAAACGGGAAATGGAGGATGAATTAAAGAAGGAAAAAAGGCGGATGTAATAAGGGAGAGGAAACGGGAAAGGGAGGAAGAATTAAAGAGTTAAAAAAAAGGCGGATGTAATAAGGGAGAGGAAAAGAGAAAGGGTGGAAGAATTAAAGAAGGAAAAAAGGCGGATGTAATAAGGGAGAGGAAAAGAGAAAGGTTGGAAGAATTAAAGAAGGAAAAAAGGCGGATGTAATAAGGGAGAGGAAAAGAGAAAGGGAGTAAGAATTAAAGAAGGAAAAAAGGCGGATGTAATAAGGGACAGGAAAAGAGAAAGGGGGGAAGAATTAAAGGGTAACAAAAAGGCGGATGTAATAAGGGAGAGGAAAAGAGAAAGGGAGGAAGAATTAAAGAAGGAAAAAAGGCGGATGTAATAAGGGAGAGGAAACGGGAAAGGGAGGAAGAATTATAGAAGGAAAAAAGGCGGATGTAATAAGGGAGAGGAAACGGGAAAGGGAGGAAGAATTAAAGAAGGAAAAAAGGCGGATGTAATAAGGGAGAGGAAACGGGAAAGGGAGGAAGAATTAAAGAAGGAAAAAAGGCGGATGTAATAAGGGAGAGGAAACGGGAAAGGGAGGAAGAATTAAAGAGTTAAAAAAAAGGCGGATGTAATAAGGGAGAGGAAAAGAGAAAGGGTGGAAGAATTAAAGAAGGAAAAAAGGCGGATGTAATAAGGGAGAGGAAAAGAGAAAGGGAGGAAGAATTAAAGAAGGAAAAAAGGCGGATGTAATAAGGGAGAGGAAAAGAGAAAGGGAGGAAGAATTAAAGAAGGAAAAAGGCGGATGTAATAAGGGAGAGGAAACGGGAAAGGGAGGAAGAATTAAAGAAGGAAAAAAGGCGGATGTAATAAGGGAGAGGAAAAGAGAAAGGGAGGAAGAATTAAAGAAGAAAAAAAGGCGGATTAATAAGGGAGATGAAACGGGAAAGGGAGGAAGAATTAAAGAAGGAAAAAAGGCGGATGTAATAAGGGAGAGGAAACGGGAAAGGGAGGAAGAATTAAAGAAGGAAAAAAGGCGGATGTAATAAGGGAGAGGAAAAGAGAAAGGGAGGAAGAATTAAAGAAGGAAAAAAGGCGGATGTAATAAGGGAGAGGAAAAGAGAGAGGGAGGAAGAATTAAAGAAGGAAAAAAGGCGGATGTAATAAGGGAGAGGAAAAGAGAAAGGGAGGAAGAATTAAAGAAGGAAAAAAGGCGGATGTAATAAGGGAGAGGAAACGGGAAAGGGAGGAAGAATTAAAGAAGGAAAAAAGGCGGATGTAATAAGGGAGAGGAAAAGAGAAAGGGAGGAAGAATTAAAGAAGGAAAAAAGGCGGATGTAATAAGGGAGAGGAAAAGAGAAAGGGAGGAAGAATTAAAGAAGGAAAAAAGGCGGATGTAATAAGGGAGAGGAAAAGAGAAAGGGAGGAAGAATTAAAGAAGGAAAAAAGGCGGATGTAATAAGGGAGAGGAAAAGAGAAAGGGAGGAAGAATTAAAGAAGGAAAAAAGGCGGATGTAATAAGGGAGAGGAAAAGAGAAAGGGAGGAAGAATTAAAGAAGGAAAAAAGGCGGATGTAATAAGGGAGAGGAAAAGAGAAACGGGGGAAGAATTAAAGGGTAACAAAAAGGCGGATGTAATAAGGGAGAGGAAAAGAGAAAGGGAGGAAGAATTAAAGAAGGAAAAAAGGCGGATGTAATAAGGGAGAGGAAAAGAGAAAGGGGGGAAGAATTAAAGGGTAACAAAAAGGTGGATGTAATAAGGGAGAGGAAAAGAGAAAGGGAGGAAGAATTAAAGAAGTAAAAAAGGCGGATGTAATATGGGAGAGGAAACGGGAAAGGGAGGAAGAATTTAAGAAGGAAAAAAGGCGGATGTAATAAGGGAGAGGAAAAGAGAAAGGGAGGAAGAATTAAAGAAGGAAAAAAGGCGGATGTAATAAGGGTGAGGAAACGGGAAAGGGAGGAAGAATTAAAGAAGGAAAAAAGGCGGATGTAATAAGGGAGAGGAAAAGAGAAAGGGAGGAAGAATTAAAGAAGGAAAAAAGGCGGATGTAATAAGGGAGAGGAAACGGGAAAGGGAGGAAGAATTAAAGAAGGAAAAAAGGCGGATGTAATAAGGGAGAGGAAAAGAGAAAGGGAGGAAGAATTAAAGAAGGAAAAAAGGCGGATGTAATAAGGGAGAGGAAAAGAGAATGGGAGGAAGAATTAAAGAAGGAAAAAGGCGGATGTAATAAGGGAGAGGAAAAGAGAAAGGGGGGAAGAATTAAAGGGTAACAAAAAGGCGGATGTAATAAGGGAGAGGAAAAGAGAAAGGGAGGAAGAATTAAAGAAGGAAAAAAGGCGGATGTAATAAGGGAGAGGAAAAGAGAAAGGGGGGAAGAATTAAAGGGTAACAAAAAGGCGGATGTAATAAGGGAGAGGAAAAGAGAAAGGGAGGAAGAATTAAAGAAGGAAAAAAGGCGGATGTAATAAGGGAGAGGAAAAGAGAAACGGGGGAAGAATTAAAGGGTAACAAAAAGGCGGATGTAATAAGGGAGAGGAAAAGAGAAAGGGAGGAAGAATTAAAGAAGGAAAAAAGGCGGATGTAATAAGGGAGAGGAAAAGAGAAACGGGGGAAGAATTAAAGGGTAACAAAAAGGCGGATGTAATAAGGGAGAGGAAAAGAGAAAGGGAGGAAGAATTAAAGAAGGAAAAAAGGCGGATGTAATAAGGGAGAGGAAAAGAGAAAGGGGGGAAGAATTAAAGGGTAACAAAAAGGTGGATGTAATAAGGGAGAGGAAAAGAGAAAGGGAGGAAGAATTAAAGAAGTAAAAAAGGCGGATGTAATAAGGGAGAGGAAACGGGAAAGGGAGGAAGAATTAAAGAAGGAAAAAAGGCGGATGTAATAAGGGAGAGGAAAAGAGAAAGGGAGGAAGAATTAAAGAAGGAAAAAAGGCGGATGTAATAAGGGTGAGGAAACGGGAAATGGAGGAAGAATTAAAGAAGGAAAAAAGGCGGATGTAATAAGGGAGAGGAAAAGAGAAAGGGAGGAAGAATTAAAGAAGGAAAAAAGGCGGATGTAATAAGGGAGAGGAAAAGAGAAAGGGAGGAAGAATTAAAGAAGGAAAAAAGGCGGATGTAATAAGGGAGAGGAAAAGAGAAAGGGAGGAAGAATTAAAGAAGGAAAAAAGGCGGATGTAATAAGGGAGAGGAAAAGAGAAAGGGGGGAAGAATTAAAGGGTAACAAAAAGGTGGATGTAATAAGGGAGAGGAAAAGAGAACGGGAGGAAGAATTAAAGAGTTAAAAAAAAGGCGGATGGAATAAGGGAGAGGAAAAGAGAAAGGGAGGAAGAATTAAAGAAGGAAAAAAGGCGGATGTAATAAGGGAGAGGAAACGGGAAAGGGAGGAAGAATTAAAGAAGGAAAAAAGGCGGATGTAATAAGCGAGAGGAAAAGAGAAAGGGAGGAAGAATTAAAGAAGGAAAAAAGGCGGATGTAATAAGGGAGAGGAAAAGAGAAAGGGAGGAAGAATTAAAGAAGGAAAAAAGGCGGATGTAATAAGGGAGAGGAAAAGAGAAAGGGAGGAAGAATTAAAGAAGGAAAAAAGGCGGATGTAATAAGGGAGAGGAAAAGAGAAAGGGAGGAAGAATTAAAGAAGGAAAAAAGGCGGATGTAATAAGGAAGAGGAAAAGAGAAAGGGAGGAAGAATTAAAGAAGAAAAAAAGGCGGATTAATAAGGGAGATGAAACGGGAAAGGGAGGAAGAATTAAAGAAGGAAAAAAGTCGGATGTAATAAGGGAGAGGAAACGGGAAAGGGAGGAAGAATTAAAGAAGGAAAAAAGGCGGATGTAATAAGGGAGAGGAAAAGAGAAAGGGAGGAAGAATTAAAGAAGGAAAAAAGGCGGATGTAATAAGGGAGAGGAAAAGAGAAAGGGAGGAAGAATTAAAGAAGGAAAAAAGGCGGATGTAATAAGGGAGAGGAAACGGGAAAGGGAGGAAGAATTAAGGAAGGAAAAAAGGCGGATGTAATAAGGGAGAGGAAACGGGAAAGGGAGGATGAATTAAAGAAGGAAAAAAGGCGGATGTAATAAGGGAGAGGAAACGGGAAAGGGAGGAAGAATTAAAGAGTTAAAAAAAAGGCGGATGTAATAAGGGAGAGGAAAAGAGAAAGGGTGGAAGAATTAAAGAAGGAAAAAAGGCGGATGTAATAAGGGAGAGGAAAAGAGAAAGGTTGGAAGAATTAAAGAAGGAAAAAAGGCGGATGTAATAAGGGAGAGGAAAAGAGAAAGGGAGTAAGAATTAAAGAAGGAAAAAAGGCGGATGTAATAAGGGACAGGAAAAGAGAAAGGGGGGAAGAATTAAAGGGTAACAAAAAGGCGGATGTAATAAGGGAGAGGAAAAGAGAAAGGGAGGAAGAATTAAAGAAGGAAAAAAGGCGGATGTAATAAGGGAGAGGAAACGGGAAAGGGAGGAAGAATTATAGAAGGAAAAAAGGCGGATGTAATAAGGGAGAGGAAACGGGAAAGGGAGGAAGAATTAAAGAAGGAAAAAAGGCGGATGTAATAAGGGAGAGGAAACGGGAAAGGGAGGAAGAATTAAAGAAGGAAAAAAGGCGGATGTAATAAGGGAGAGGAAACGGGAAAGGGAGGAAGAATTAAAGAGTTAAAAAAAAGGCGGATGTAATAAGGGAGAGGAAAAGAGAAAGGGTGGAAGAATTAAAGAAGGAAAAAAGGCGGATGTAATAAGGGAGAGGAAAAGAGAAAGGGAGGAAGAATTAAAGAAGGAAAAAAGGCGGATGTAATAAGGGAGAGGAAAAGAGAAAGGGAGGAAGAATTAAAGAAGGAAAAAGGCGGATGTAATAAGGGAGAGGAAACGGGAAAGGGAGGAAGAATTAAAGAAGGAAAAAAGGCGGATGTAATAAGGGAGAGGAAAAGAGAAAGGGAGGAAGAATTAAAGAAGAAAAAAAGGCGGATTAATAAGGGAGATGAAACGGGAAAGGGAGGAAGAATTAAAGAAGGAAAAAAGGCGGATGTAATAAGGGAGAGGAAACGGGAAAGGGAGGAAGAATTAAAGAAGGAAAAAAGGCGGATGTAATAAGGGAGAGGAAAAGAGAAAGGGAGGAAGAATTAAAGAAGGAAAAAAGGCGGATGTAATAAGGGAGAGGAAAAGAGACAGGGAGGAAGAATTAAAGAAGGAAAAAAGGCGGATGTAATAAGGGAGAGGAAAAGAGAAAGGGAGGAAGAATTAAAGAAGGAAAAAAGGCGGATGTAATAAGGGAGAGGAAACGGGAAAGGGAGGAAGAATTAAAGAAGGAAAAAAGGCGGATGTAATAAGGGAGAGGAAAAGAGAAAGGGAGGAAGAATTAAAGAAGGAAAAAAGGCGGATGTAATAAGGGAGAGGAAAAGAGAAAGGGAGGAAGAATTAAAGAAGGAAAAAAGGCGGATGTAATAAGGGAGAGGAAAAGAGAAAGGGAGGAAGAATTAAAGAAGGAAAAAAGGCGGATGTAATAAGGGAGAGGAAAAGAGAAAGGGAGGAAGAATTAAAGAAGGAAAAAAGGCGGATGTAATAAGGGAGAGGAAAAGAGAAAGGGAGGAAGAATTAAAGAAGGAAAAAAGGCGGATGTAATAAGGGAGAGGAAAAGAGAAACGGGGGAAGAATTAAAGGGTAACAAAAAGGCGGATGTAATAAGGGAGAGGAAAAGAGAAAGGGAGGAAGAATTAAAGAAGGAAAAAAGGCGGATGTAATAAGGGAGAGGAAAAGAGAAAGGGGGGAAGAATTAAAGGGTAACAAAAAGGTGGATGTAATAAGGGAGAGGAAAAGAGAAAGGGAGGAAGAATTAAAGAAGTAAAAAAGGCGGATGTAATATGGGAGAGGAAACGGGAAAGGGAGGAAGAATTTAAGAAGGAAAAAAGGCGGATGTAATAAGGGAGAGGAAAAGAGAAAGGGAGGAAGAATTAAAGAAGGAAAAAAGGCGGATGTAATAAGGGTGAGGAAACGGGAAAGGGAGGAAGAATTAAAGAAGGAAAAAAGGCGGATGTAATAAGGGAGAGGAAAAGAGAAAGGGAGGAAGAATTAAAGAAGGAAAAAAGGCGGATGTAATAAGGGAGAGGAAACGGGAAAGGGAGGAAGAATTAAAGAAGGAAAAAAGGCGGATGTAATAAGGGAGAGGAAAAGAGAAAGGGAGGAAGAATTAAAGAAGGAAAAAAGGCGGATGTAATAAGGGAGAGGAAAAGAGAATGGGAGGAAGAATTAAAGAAGGAAAAAGGCGGATGTAATAAGGGAGAGGAAAAGAGAAAGGGGGGAAGAATTAAAGGGTAACAAAAAGGCGGATGTAATAAGGGAGAGGAAAAGAGAAAGGGAGGAAGAATTAAAGAAGGAAAAAAGGCGGATGTAATAAGGGAGAGGAAAAGAGAAAGGGGGGAAGAATTAAAGGGTAACAAAAAGGCGGATGTAATAAGGGAGAGGAAAAGAGAAAGGGAGGAAGAATTAAAGAAGGAAAAAAGGCGGATGTAATAAGGGAGAGGAAAAGAGAAACGGGGGAAGAATTAAAGGGTAACAAAAAGGCGGATGTAATAAGGGAGAGGAAAAGAGAAAGGGAGGAAGAATTAAAGAAGGAAAAAAGGCGGATGTAATAAGGGAGAGGAAAAGAGAAACGGGGGAAGAATTAAAGGGTAACAAAAAGGCGGATGTAATAAGGGAGAGGAAAAGAGAAAGGGAGGAAGAATTAAAGAAGGAAAAAAGGCGGATGTAATAAGGGAGAGGAAAAGAGAAAGGGGGGAAGAATTAAAGGGTAACAAAAAGGTGGATGTAATAAGGGAGAGGAAAAGAGAAAGGGAGGAAGAATTAAAGAAGTAAAAAAGGCGGATGTAATAAGGGAGAGGAAACGGGAAAGGGAGGAAGAATTAAAGAAGGAAAAAAGGCGGATGTAATAAGGGAGAGGAAAAGAGAAAGGGAGGAAGAATTAAAGAAGGAAAAAAGGCGGATGTAATAAGGGTGAGGAAACGGGAAATGGAGGAAGAATTAAAGAAGGAAAAAAGGCGGATGTAATAAGGGAGAGGAAAAGAGAAAGGGAGGAAGAATTAAAGAAGGAAAAAAGGCGGATGTAATAAGGGAGAGGAAAAGAGAAAGGGAGGAAGAATTAAAGAAGGAAAAAAGGAGGATGTAATAAGGGAGAGGAAAAGAGAAAGGGAGGAAGAATTAAAGAAGGAAAAAAGGCGGATGTAATAAGGGAGAGGAAAAGAGAAAGGGGGGAAGAATTAAAGGGTAACAAAAAGGTGGATGTAATAAGGGAGAGGAAAAGAGAACGGGAGGAAGAATTAAAGAGTTAAAAAAAAGGCGGATGGAATAAGGGAGAGGAAAAGAGAAAGGGAGGAAGAATTAAAGAAGGAAAAAAGGCGGATGTAATAAGGGAGAGGAAACGGGAAAGGGAGGAAGAATTAAAGAAGGAAAAAAGGCGGATGTAATAAGCGAGAGGAAAAGAGAAAGGGAGGAAGAATTAAAGAAGGAAAAAAGGCGGATGTAATAAGGGAGAGGAAAAGAGAAAGGGAGGAAGAATTAAAGAAGGAAAAAAGGCGGATGTAATAAGGGAGAGGAAAAGAGAAAGGGAGGAAGAATTAAAGAAGGAAAAAAGGCGGATGTAATAAGGGAGAGGAAAAGAGAAAGGGAGGAAGAATTAAAGAAGGAAAAAAGGCGGATGTAATAAGGAAGAGGAAAAGAGAAAGGGAGGAAGAATTAAAGAAGAAAAAAAGGCGGATTAATAAGGGAGATGAAACGGGAAAGGGAGGAAGAATTAAAGAAGGAAAAAAGTCGGATGTAATAAGGGAGAGGAAACGGGAAAGGGAGGAAGAATTAAAGAAGGAAAAAAGGCGGATGTAATAAGGGAGAGGAAAAGAGAAAGGGAGGAAGAATTAAAGAAGGAAAAAAGGCGGATGTAATAAGGGAGAGGAAAAGAGAAAGGGAGGAAGAATTAAAGAGTTAAAAAAAAGGCGGATGGAATAAGGGAGAGGAAAAGAGAAAGGGGGGAAGAATTAAAGAAGGAAAAAAGGCGGATGTAATAAGGGAGAGGAAACGGGAAAGGGAGGAAGAATTAAAGAAGGAAAAAAGGCGGATGTAATAAGGGAGAGGAAAAGAGAAAGGGAGGAAGAATTAAAGAAGGAAAAAAGGCGGATGTAATAAGGGAGAGGAAAAGAGAAAGGGAGGAAGAATTAAAGAAGGAAAAAAGGCGGATGTAATAAGGGAGAGGAAAAGAGAAAGGGAGGAAGAATTAAAGAAGGAAAAAAGGCGGATGTAATAAGGGAGAGGAAAAGAGAAAGGGAGGAAGAATTAAAGAAGGAAAAAAGGCGGATGTAATAAGGGAGAGGAAAAGAGAAAGGGAGGAAGACTTAAAGAAGGAAAAAAGGCGGATGTAATAAGGGTGAGGAAACGGGAAAAAGAGGAAGAATTAAAGAAGGAAAAAGGCGGATGTAATAAGGGAGAGGAAACGGGAAAGGGAGGAAGAATTAAAGAAGGAAAAAAGGCGGATGTAATAAGGAAGAGGAAACGGGAAAGGGAGGAAGAATTAAAGAAGGAAAAAAGGCGGATGTAATAAGGGAGAGGAAAAGAGAAAGGGAGGAAGAATTAAAGAAGGAAAAAAGGCGGATGTAATAAGGGTGAGGAAACGGGAAAGGGAGGAAGAATTAAAGAAGGAAAAAAGGCGGATGTAATAAGGGAGAGGAAACGGGAAAGGGAGGAAGAAATTAAAGAAGGAAAAAAGGCGGATGTAATAAGGGAGAGGAAACGGGAAAGGGAGGAAGAATTAAAGAAGGAAAAAAGGCGGATGTAATAAGCAAGAGGAAACGGGAAAGGGAGGAAGAATTAAAGAAGGAAAAAAGGCGGATGTAATAAGGGAGAGGAAAAGAGAAAGGGAGGAAGAATTAAAGAAGGAAAAAAGGCGGATGTAATAAGGGTGAGGAAACGGGAAAGGGAGGAAGAATTAAAGAAGGAAAAAAGGCGGATGTAATAAGGGAGAGGAAACGGGAAAGGGAGGAAGAATTAAAGAAGGAAAAAAGGCGGATGTAATAAGGGAGAGGAAACGGGAAAGGGAGGAAGAATTAAAGAAGGAAAAAAGGCGGATGTAATAAGGAAGAGGAAACGGGAAAGGGAGGAAGAATTAAAGAAGTAAAAAAGGCGGATGTAATAAGGGTGAGGAAACGGGAAAGGGAGGAAGAATTAAAGAAGGAAAAAAGGCGGATGTAATAAGGGAGAGGAAACGGGAAAGGGAGGAAGAATTAAAGAAGGAAAAAAGGCGGATGTAATAAGGAAGAGGAAACGGGAAAGGGAGGAAGAATTAAAGAAGGAAAAAAGTCGGATGTAATAAGGAAGAGGAAACGGGAAAGGGAGGAAGAATTAAAGAAGGAAAAAAGGCGGATGTAATAAGGGAGAGGAAACGGGAAAGGGAGGAAGAATTAAAGAAGGAAAAAAGGCGGATGTAATAAGGAAGAGGAAACGGGAAAGGGAGGAAGAATTAAAGAAGGAAAAAAGGCGGATGTAATAAGGTAGAGGAAACGGGAAAGGGAGGAAGAATTAAAGAAGGAAAAAAGGCGGATGTAATAAGGAAGAGGAAACGGGAAAGGGAGGTAGAATTAAAGAAGGAAAAAAGGCGGATGTAATAAGGGAGAGGAAACGGGAAAGGGAGGAAGAATTAAAGAAGGAAAAAAGGCGGATGTAATAAGGGTGAGGAAACGGGAAAGGGAGGAAGAATTAAAGAAGGAAAAAAGGCGGATGTAATAAGGGAGAGGAAACGGGAAAGGGAGGAAGAATTAAAGAAGGAAAAAAGGCGGATGTAATAAGGGAGAGGAAACGGGAAAGGGAGGAAGAATTAAAGACGGAAAAAAGGCGGATGTAATAAGGGAGAGGAAACGGGAAAGGGAGGAAGAATTAAAGAAGGAAAAAAGGCGGATGTAATAAGGGAGAGGAAAAGAGAAAGGGAGGAAGAATTAAAGAAGGAAAAAAGGCGGATGTAATAAGGGAGAGGAAAAGAGAAAGGGAGGAAGAATTAAAGAAGGAAAAAAGGCGGATGTAATAAGGGAGAGGAAAAGAGAAAGGGAGGAAGAATTAAAGAAGGAAAAAAGGCGGATGTAATAAGGGAGAGGAAAAGAGAAAGGGAGGAAGAATTAAAGAAGGAAAAAAGGCGGATGTAATAAGGGAGAGGAAAAGAGAAAGGGAGGAAGACTTAAAGAAGGAAAAAAGGCGGATGTAATAAGGGTGAGGAAACGGGAAAAAGAGGAAGAATTAAAGAAGGAAAAAGGCGGATGTAATAAGGGAGAGGAAACGGGAAAGGGAGGAAGAATTAAAGAAGGAAAAAAGGCGGATGTAATAAGGAAGAGGAAACGGGAAAGGGAGGAAGAATTAAAGAAGGAAAAAAGGCGGATGTAATAAGGGAGAGGAAAAGAGAAAGGGAGGAAGAATTAAAGAAGGAAAAAAGGCGGATGTAATAAGGGTGAGGAAACGGGAAAGGGAGGAAGAATTAAAGAAGGAAAAAAGGCGGATGTAATAAGGGAGAGGAAACGGGAAAGGGAGGAAGAAATTAAAGAAGGAAAAAAGGCGGATGTAATAAGGGAGAGGAAACGGGAAAGGGAGGAAGAATTAAAGAAGGAAAAAAGGCGGATGTAATAAGCAAGAGGAAACGGGAAAGGGAGGAAGAATTAAAGAAGGAAAAAAGGCGGATGTAATAAGGGAGAGGAAAAGAGAAAGGGAGGAAGAATTAAAGAAGGAAAAAAGGCGGATGTAATAAGGGTGAGGAAACGGGAAAGGGAGGAAGAATTAAAGAAGGAAAAAAGGCGGATGTAATAAGGGAGAGGAAACGGGAAAGGGAGGAAGAATTAAAGAAGGAAAAAAGGCGGATGTAATAAGGGAGAGGAAACGGGAAAGGGAGGAAGAATTAAAGAAGGAAAAAAGGCGGATGTAATAAGGAAGAGGAAACGGGAAAGGGAGGAAGAATTAAAGAAGTAAAAAAGGCGGATGTAATAAGGGTGAGGAAACGGGAAAGGGAGGAAGAATTAAAGAAGGAAAAAAGGCGGATGTAATAAGGGAGAGGAAACGGGAAAGGGAGGAAGAATTAAAGAAGGAAAAAAGGCGGATGTAATAAAGAAGAGGAAACGGGAAAGGGAGGAAGAATTAAAGAAGGAAAAAAGTCGGATGTAATAAGGAAGAGGAAACGGGAAAGGGAGGAAGAATTAAAGAAGGAAAAAAGGCGGATGTAATAAGGGAGAGGAAACGGGAAAGGGAGGAAGAATTAAAGAAGGAAAAAAGGCGGATGTAATAAGGAAGAGGAAACGGGAAAGGGAGGAAGAATTAAAGAAGGAAAAAAGGCGGATGTAATAAGGTAGAGGAAACGGGAAAGGGAGGAAGAATTAAAGAAGGAAAAAAGGCGGATGTAATAAGGAAGAGGAAACGGGAAAGGGAGGTAGAATTAAAGAAGGAAAAAAGGCGGATGTAATAAGGGAGAGGAAACGGGAAAGGGAGGAAGAATTAAAGAAGGAAAAAAGGCGGATGTAATAAGGGTGAGGAAACGGGAAAGGGAGGAAGAATTAAAGAAGGAAAAAAGGCGGATGTAATAAGGGAGAGGAAACGGGAAAGGGAGGAAGAATTAAAGAAGGAAAAAAGGCGGATGTAATAAGGGAGAGGAAACGGGAAAGGGAGGAAGAATTAAAGAAGGAAAAAAGGCGGATGTAATAAGGGTGAGGAAACGGGAAAGGGAGGAAGAATTAAAGAAGGAAAAAAGGCGGATGTAATAAGGGAGAAGAAACGGGAAAGGGAGGAAGAATTAAAGAAGGAAAAAAGGCGGATGTAATAAGGGTGAGGAAACGGGAAAGGGAGGAAGAATTAAAGAAGGAAAAATCGGATGTAATAAGGGAGAGGAAACGGGAAAGGGAGGAAGAATTAAAGAAGGAAAAAAGGCGGATGTAATAAGGAAGACGAAACGGGAAAGGGAGGAAGAATTAAAAAAGGAAAAAAGGCGGATGTAATAAGTGTGAGGAAACGGGAAAGGGAGGAAGAATTAAAGAAGGAAAAAAGGCGGATGTAATAAGGGTGAGGAAACGGGAAAGGGAGGAAGAATTAAAGAAGGAAAAAAGGTGGATGTAATAAGGAAGAGGAAACGGGAAAGGGAGGAAGAATTAAAGAAGGAAAAAAGGCGGATGTAATAAGTGTGAGGAAACGGGAAAGGGAGGAAGAATTAAAGAAGGAAAAAAGGCGGATGTAATAAGGGTGAGGAAACGGGAAAGGGAGGAAGAATTAAAGAAGGAAAAAAGGCGGATGAAATAAGGGAGAGGAAACGGGAAAGGGAGGAAGAATTAAAGAAGGAAAAAAGGCGGATGTAATAAGGCAGAGGAAACGGGAAAGGGAGGAAGAATTAAAGAAGGAAAAAAGGCGGATGTAATAAGGGTGAGGAAACGGGAAAGGGAGGAAGAATTAAAGAAGGAAAAAAGGCGGATGTAATAAGGGAGAGGAAACGGGAAAGGGAGGAAGAATTAAAGAAGGAAAAAAGGCGGATGTAATAAGGGTGAGGAAACGGGAAAGGGAGGAAGAATTAAAGAAGGAAAAATCGGATGTAATAAGGGAGAGGAAACGGGAAAGGGAGGAAGAATTAAAGAAGGAAAAAAGGCGGATGTAATAAGGAAGAGGAAACGGGAAAGGGAGGAAGAATTAAAGAAGGAAAAAAGGCGGATGTAATAAGGAAGAGGAAACAGGAAAGGGAGGTAGAATTAAAGAAGGAAAAAAGGCGGATGTAATAAGGGAGAGGAAACGGGAAAGGGAGGAAGAATTAAAGAAGGAAAAAAGGCGGATGTAATAAGGAAGAGGAAACGGGAAAGGGAGGAAGAATTAAAGAAGGAAAAAAGGCGGATGTAATAAGGGTGAGGCAACGGGAAAGGGAGGAAGAATTAAAGAAGGAAAAAAGCCGGATGTAATAAGGGAGAGGAAACGGGAAAGGGAGGAAGAATTAAAGAGTTAAAAAAAAGGCGGATGTAATAAGGGAGAGGAAACGGGAAAGGGAGGAAGAATTAAAGAAGGAAAAAAGGCGGATGTAATAAGGAAGAGGAAACAGGAAAGGGAGGTAGAATTAAAGAAGGAAAAAAGGCGGATGTAATAAGGGAGAGGAAACGGGAAAGGGAAGAAGAATTAAAGAAGGAAAAAAGGCGGATGTAATAAGGAAGAGGAAACGGGAAAGGGAGGAAGAATTGAAGAAGGAAAAAAGGCGGATGTAATAAGGAAGAGGAAACGGGAAAGGGAGGAAGAATTAAAGAAGGAAAAAAGGCGGATGTAATAAGGAAGAGGAAACGGGAAAGGGAGGAAGAATTAAAGAAGGAAAAAAGGCGGATGTAATAAGGAAGAGGAAACGGGAAAGGGAGGAAGAATTAAAGAAGGAAAAAAGGCGGATGTAATAAGCAAGAGGAAACGGGAAAGGGAGGAAGAATTAAAGAAGGAAAAAAGGCGGATGTAATAAGGAAGAGGAAACGGGAAAGGGAGGTAGAATTAAAGAAGGAAAAAAGGCGGATGTAATAAGGAAGAGGAAACGGGAAAGGGAGGAAGAATTAAAGAAGGAAAAAAGGCGGATGTAATAAGGAAGAGGAAACGGGAAAGGGAGGAAGAATTAAAGAAGGAAAAAAGGCGGATGTAATAAGGAAGAGGAAACGGGAAAGGGAGGAAGAATTAAAGAAGGAAAAAAGGCGGATGTAATAAGGAAGAGGAAACGGGAAAGGGAGGAAGAATTAAAGAAGGAAAAAAGGCGGATGTAATAAGGAAGAGGAAACGGGAAAGGGAGGAAGAATTAAAGAAGGAAAAAAGGCGGATGTAATAAGGGTGAGGAAACGGGAAAGGGAGGAAGAATTAAAGAAGGAAAAAAGGCGGATGTAATAAGGGAGAGGAAACGGGAAAGGGAGGAAGAATTAAAGAAGGAAAAAAGGCGGATGTAATAAGGGAGAGGAAACGGGAAAGTGAGGAAGAATTAAAGAAGGAAAAAAGGCGGATGTAATAAGGAAGAGGAAACGGGAAAGGGAGGAAGAATTAAAGAAGGAAAAAAGGCGGATGTAATAAGGAAGAGGAAACGGGAAAGGGAGGAAGAATTAAAGAAGGAAAAAAGGCGGATGTAATAAGGAAGAGGAAACGGGAAAGGGAGGAAGAATTAAAGAAGGAAAAAAGGCGGATGTAATAAGGAAGAGGAAACGGGAAAGGGAGGAAGAATTAAAGAAGGAAAAAAGGCGGATGTAATAAGGGAGAGGAAACGGGAAAGGGAGGAAGAATTAAAGAAGGAAAAAAGGCGGATGTAATAAGTAAGAGGAAACGGGAAAGGGAGGAAGAATTAAAGAAGGAAAAAAGGCGGATGTAATAAGGAAGAGGAAACGGGAAAGGGAGGAAGAATTAAAGAAGGAAAAAAGGCGGATGTAATAAGGAAGAGGAAACGGGAAAGGGAGGAAGAATTAAAGAAGGAAAAATGGCGGATGTAATAAGGGAGAGGAAACGGGAAAGGGAGGATGAATTAAAGAAGGAAAAATGGCGGATGTAATAAGGGAGAGGAAACGGGAAAGGGAGGAAGAATTAAAGAAGGAAAAAAGGCGGATGTAATAAGGAAGAGGAAACGGGAAAGGGAGGAAGAATTAAAGAAGGAAAAAAGGCTGATGTAATAAGGGTGAGGAAACGGGAAAGGGAGGAAGAATTAAAGAAGGAAAAAAGGCGGATGTAATAAGGAAGAGGAAACGGGAAAGGGAGGAAGAATTAAAGAAGGAAAAAAGGCGGATGTAATAAGGAAGAGGAAACGGGAAAGGGAGGAAGAATTAAAGAAGGAAAAAAGGCGGATGTAATAAGGGTGAGGAAACGGGAAAGGGAGGAAGAATTAAAGAAGGAAAAAAGGCGGATGTAATAAGGAAGAAGAAACGGGAAAGGGAGGAAGAATTAAAGAAGGAAAAAAGGCGGATGTAATAAGGGAGAGGAAACGGGAAAGTGAGGAAGAATTAAAGAAGGAAAAAAGGCGGATGTAATAAGGAAGAGGAAACGGGAAAGGGAGGAAGAATTAAAGAAGGAAAAAAGGCGGATGTAATAAGGAAGAGGAAACGGGAAAGGGAGGAAGAATTAAAGAAGGAAAAAAGGCGGATGTAATAAGGAAGAGGAAACGGGAAAGGGAGGAAGAATTAAAGAAGGAAAAAAGGCGGATGTAATAAGGAAGAGGAAACGGGAAAGGGAGGAAGAATTAAAGAAGGAAAAAAGGCGGATGTAATAAGGGTGAGGAAACGGGAAAGGGAGGAAGAATTAAAGAAGGAAAAAAGGCGGATGTAATAAGGAAGGGGAAACGGGAAAGGGAGGAAGAATTAAAGAAGGAAAAAAGGCGGATGTAATAAGGAAGAGGAAACGGGAAAGGGAGGAAGAATTAAAGAAGGAAAAAAGGCGGATGTAATAAGGGTGAGGAAACGGGAAAGGGAGGAAGAATTAAAGAAGGAAAAAAGGCGGATGTAATAAGGAAGAAGAAACGGGAAAGGGAGGAAGAATTAAAGAAGGAAAAAAGGCGGATGTAATAAGGAAGAGGAAACGGGAAAGGGAGGAAGAATTAAAGAAGGAAAAAAGGCGGATGTAATAAGGGTGAGGAAACGGGAAAGGGAGGAAGAATTAAAGAAGGAAAAAAGGCGGATGTAATAAGGAAGAGGAAACGGGAAAGGGAGGAAGAATTAAAGAAGGAAAAAAGGCGGATGTAATAAGGAAGAGGAAACGGGAAAGGGAGGAAGAATTAAAGAAGGAAAAAAGGCGGATGTAATAAGGGTGAGGAAACGGGAAAGGGAGGAAGAATTGAAGAAGGAAAAAAGGCGGATGTAATAAGGAAGAAGAAACGGGAAAGGGAGGAAGAATTAAAGAAGGAAAAAAGGCGGATGTAATAAGGGAGAGGAAACGGGAAAGTGAGGAAGAATTAAAGAAGGAAAAAAGGCGGATGTAATAAGGAAGAGGAAACGGGAAAGGGAGGAAGAATTAAAGAAGGAAAAAAGGCGGATGTAATAAGGAAGAGGAAACGGGAAAGGGAGGAAGAATTAAAGAAGGAAAAAAGGCGGATGTAATAAGGAAGAGGAAACGGGAAAGGGAGGAAGAATTAAAGAAGGAAAAAAGGCGGATGTAATAAGGAAGAGGAAACGGGAAAGGGAGGAAGAATTAAAGAAGGAAAAAAGGCGGATGTAATAAGGGTGAGGAAACGGGAAAGGGAGGAAGAATTAAAGAAGGAAAAAAGGCGGATGTAATAAGGAAGAGGAAACGGGAAAGGGAGGAAGAATTAAAGAAGGAAAAAAGGCGGATGTAATAAGGGAGAGGAAACGGGAAAGTGAGGAAGAATTAAAGAAGGAAAAAAGGCGGATGTAATAAGGAAGAGGAAACGGGAAAGGGAGGAAGAATTAAAGAAGGAAAAAAGGCGGATGTAATAAGGAAGAGGAAACGGGAAAGGGAGGAAGAATTAAAGAAGGAAAAAAGGCGGATGTAATAAGGAAGAGGAAACGGGAAAGGGAGGAAGAATTAAAGAAGGAAAAAAGGCGGATGTAATAAGGAAGAGGAAACGGGAAAGGGAGGAAGAATTAAAGAAGGAAAAAAGGCGGATGTAATAAGGGAGAGGAAACGGGAAAGGGAGGAAGAATTAAAGAAGGAAAAAAGGCGGATGTAATAAGGAAGAGGAAACGGGAAAGGGAGGAAGAATTAAAGAAGGAAAAAAGGCGGATGTAATAAGGAAGAGGAAACGGGAAAGGGAGGAAGAATTAAAGAAGGAAAAAAGGCGGATGTAATAAGGAAGAGGAAACGGGAAAGGGAGGAAGAATTAAAGAAGGAAAAAAGGCGGATGTAATAAGGGAGAGGAAACGGGAAAGGGAGGATGAATTAAAGAAGGAAAAATGGCGGATGTAATAAGGGAGAGGAAACGGGAAAGGGAGGAAGAATTAAAGAAGGAAAAAAGGCAGATGTAATAAGGAAGAGGAAACGGGAAAGGGAGGAAGAATTAAAGAAGAAAAAAGGCGGATGTAATAAGGGAGAGGAAACGGGAAAGGGAGGAAGAATTAAAGAAGGAAAAAAGGCGGATGTAATAAGGAAGAGGAAACGGGAAAGGGAGGAAGAATTAAAGAAGGAAAAAAGGCGGATGTAATAAGGGAGAGGAAACGGGAAAGGGAGGAAGAATTAAAGAAGGAAAAAAGGCGGATGTAATAAGGGAGAGGAAACGGGAAAGGGAGGAAGAATTAAAGAAGGAAAAAAGGCGGATGTAATAAGGGAGAGGAAACGGGAAAGGGAGGAAGAATTAAAGAAGGAAAAAAGGCGGATGTAATAAGGAAGAGGAAACGGGAAAGGGAGGAAGAATTAAAGAAGGAAAAAAGGCGGATGTAATAAGGAAGAGGAAACGGGAAAGGGAGGTAGAATTAAAGAAGGAAAAAAGGCGGATGTAATAAGGGTGAGGAAACGGGAAAGGGAGGAAGAATTAAAGAAGGAAAAAAGGCGGATGTAATAAGGGAGAGGAAACGGGAAAGGGAGGAAGAATTAAAGAAGGAAAAAAGGCGGATGTAATAAGGGAGAGGAAACGGGAAAGGGAGGAAGAATTAAAGAAGGAAAAAAGGTGGATGTAATAAGGAAGAGGAAACGGGAAAGGGAGGAAGAATTAAAGAAGGAAAAAAGGCGGATGTAATAAGGGAGAGGAAACGGGAAAGGGAGGAAGAATTAAAGAAGGAAAAAAGGCGGATGTAATAAGGGTGAGGAAACGGGAAAGGGAGGAAGAATTAAAGAAGGAAAAATCGGATGTAATAAGGGAGAGGAAACGGGAAAGGGAGGAAGAATTAAAGAAGGAAAAAAGGCGGATGTAATAAGGAAGAGGAAACGGGAAAGGGAGGAAGAATTAAAGAAGGAAAAAAGGCGGATGTAATAAGGAAGAGGAAACGGGAAAGGGAGGAAGAATTAAAGAAGGAAAAAAGGCGGATGTAATAAGGGTGAGGAAACGGGAAAGGGAGGAAGAATTAAAGAAGGAAAAAAGGCGGATGTAATAAGGGAGAGAAAACGGGAAAGGGAGGAAGAATTAAAGAAGGAAAAAAGGCGGATATAATAAGGAAGAGGAAACAGGAAAGGGAGGTAGAATTAAAGAAGGAAAAAAGGCGGATGTAATAAGGGAGAGGAAACGGGAAAGGGAGGAAGAATTAAAGAAGGAAAAAAGGCGGATGTAATAAGGAAGAGGAAACGGGAAAGGGAGGAAGAATTAAAGAAGGAAAAAAGGCGGATGTAATAAGGAAGAGGAAACGGGAAAGGGAGGAAGAATTAAAGAAGGAAAAAAGGCGGATGTAATAAGGAAGAGGAAACGGGAAAGGGAGGAAGAATTAAAGAAGGAAAAAAGGCGGATGTAATAAGGAAGAGGAAACGGGAAAGGGAGGAAGAATTAAAGAAGGAAAAAAGGCGGATGTAATAAGGGAGAGGAAACGGGAAAGGGAGGAAGAATTAAAGAAGGAAAAAAGGCGGATGTAATAAGGAAGAGGAAACGGGAAAGGGAGGAAGAATTAAAGAAGGAAAAAAGGCGGATGTAATAAGGGAGAGGAAACGGGAAAGGGAGGAAGAATTAAAGAAGGAAAAAAGGCGGATGTAATAAGGAAGAGGAAACGGGAAAGGGAGGAAGAATTAAAGAAGGAAAAAAGGCGGATGTAATAAGGAAGAGGAAACGGGAAAGGGGGGAAGAATTAAAGAAGGAAAAAAGGCGGATGTAATAAGGAAGAGGAAACGGGAAAGGGAGGAAGAATTAAAGAAGGAAAAAAGGCGGATGTAATAAGGAAGAGGAAACGGGAAAGGGAGGAAGAATTAAAGAAGGAAAAAAGGCGGATGTAATAAGGAAGAGGAAACGGGAAAGGGAGGAAGAATTAAAGAAGGAAAAAAGGCGGATGTAATAAGGGAGAGGAAACGGGAAAGGGAGGAAGAATTAAAGAAGGAAAAAAGGCGGATGTAATAAGGAAGAGGAAACGGGAAAGGGAGGAAGAATTAAAGAAGGAAAAAAGGCGGATGTAATAAGGAAGAGGAAACGGGAAAGGGAGGTAGAATTAAAGAAGGAAAAAAGGCGGATGTAATAAGGGTGAGGAAACGGGAAAGGGAGGAAGAATTAAAGAAGGAAAAAAGGCGGATGTAATAAGGGAGAGGAAACGGGAAAGGGAGGAAGAATTAAAGAAGGAAAAAAGGCGGATGTAATAAGGGAGAGGAAACGGGAAAGGGAGGAAGAATTAAAGAAGGAAAAAAGGTGGATGTAATAAGGAAGAGGAAACGGGAAAGGGAGGAAGAATTAAAGAAGGAAAAAAGGCGGATGTAATAAGGAAGAGGAAACGGGAAAGGGAGGTAGAATTAAAGAAGGAAAAAAGGCGGATGTAATAAGGGAGAGGAAACGGGAAAGGGAGGAAGAATTAAAGAAGGAAAAAAGGCGGATGTAATAAGGAAGAGGAAACGGGAAAGGGAGGAAGAATTAAAGAGTTAAAAAAAAGGCGGATGTAATAAGGGAGAGGAAAAGAGAAAGGGAGGAAGAATTAAAGAAGGAAAAAAGGCGGATGTAATAAGGAAGAGGAAACGGGAAAGGGAGGAAGAATTAAAGAAGGAAAAAAGGCGGATGTAATAAGGGTGAGGCAACGGGAAAGGGAGGAAGAATTAAAGAAGGAAAAAAGCCGGATGTAATAAGGGAGAGGAAACGGGAAAGGGAGGAAGAATTAAAGAGTTAAAAAAAAGGCGGATGTAATAAGGGAGAGGAAAAGAGAAAGGGAGGAAGAATTAAAGAAGGAAAAAAGGCGGATGTAATAAGGAAGAGGAAACGGGAAAGGGAGGAAGAATTAAAGAAGGAAAAAAGGCGGATGTAATAAGGGTGAGGCAACGGGAAAGGGAGGAAGAATTAAAGAAGGAAAAAAGGCGGATGTAATAAGGGAGAGGAAAAGAGAAAGGGGGGAAGAATTAAAGGGTAACAAAAAGGCGGATGTAATAAGGGAGAGGAAAAGAGAAAGGGAGGAAGAATTAAAGAGTTTAAAAAAAGGCGGATGGAATAAGGATACTTCCCGACATTGGAACGCCCTTCTTCTCTTTTGCTTCCCTGATAACTGCAATGTTCAAAAATTTAAATGCAACGCCAAAAGCCATCTTCTGTTGCCTTGATCCTTGTCCTTTTTTCCTTTCCTCAATCCCCCCCTACACCCACTCTTTTCTCTCACGTCACTCTCCGTTATCCACTGCGTGCTAGTGGCACTCCTAGCTTGCTTGAGGTGAAATACCTAAAGGCAAAAAATCCTCCGGTACACAGCCTGCTATATACAGCCCGCGAAATTAGTATTTGAACTTGGCAAGGCGATCGTATTGAAGCGTGAAAATGACAATTATTAGATATATTTAAATTCTCACAAAAACTCGCTAAAGTATGAGCATATACGATGAAAAAATGCTTCAAACATAATAAATACAAAGGTATTAACGTCAAAGTCATTATGCTCTTATTATGAGGAAATATTAAATTATATTTTTAATCCTTTTTAGAACTTTTAAAATGTTGATTAGATTTTTTTCTTTTGTCTGCAGATGAGCATTAATTAGTATGGTACATTTAATGTCTTTTTGTGTTGAAGAACATTGATTTGAAAATTCTTCCAAAATCACATAATTGTCGGATTTTAAATGAATTAAATCATTTTATAAAATTTTGCTACATCTGTCACCACTCACTTATTTAATTTCATGAAATTTCGAAAAATTCATTTTTGTACCGAATGATTTTTATATTAGCTAGATGCAGTAGTTTTGGAGAATTAAATTCATCATTTTTTTAATTTTTGTGATGAATTTTTTTATTTTTTAAATAAAACAGGAATCCCAGTTACCGATAATCTGCTCTGAATCGTAAAATAAAAAATGCAATAATACTAAAATATTATTTAATTAGAAAAGCTTTTAACTACTTTTATGAATAATTTATACCATGGACATTATTTTCTAAAGAATTTTTTTCAGTCGATAATGAATTTTTACAAGAATTGTTTTCAGTTTTTTTTTATTTTAATTCGAATAATTTATAAAGTTTTAAAAATTTTTTAAAATCTGTATTAATTTGTACCGCTTAGATGACATTGTTATAAAGTAAAAACTATATTAACTAATCCTAAATTGAAAAGCTTACTACAATTCAGTGACCCCCCACTGCCTCAGTATTTTTTTTTTAATTTTGAATTTTATTTGTCTATGTATAAACGTTTCAATTTTTATAAATACACATTATCAGAAAATAAGAGCGATAACTATAGTAAAGTTAAAAGCAAGGTACCTAAAATTCAATAAAATGTTAGATTACTTTTTCCTAAATTTTTAAGATTATTGGGTAGTTAAAAAGATGATATGAAAGGACAATCAGTTATATTCGTCAAGTAATTTTGACAGATACAACCCACCATAGAAAAAGTTTCCAAACATATGGATATCGGGAAAGATATCAGCATCTCATAAAAACACCAACTTCCTTGTTAAAATGCTTTTCTGCGACATTTTAAAGTAAGTAATATTTGTTTTAAATCAGATTAATTAAACTTTAAATCGGCTAATCTTCCTCAAATAAAGTTTCAGACAACTATATTTAATAAAGCGAATTACTTTGTAAATATGTCTAAAATAAGCGATTAAAAAATCATCCCAATCAATTGGAATTCGTTTTGAAATATAATAGAGAATTTTGCTAATTGCAAATGTTAAATTTTATCTATTAACTTGAAATAAAAATAAAAGTTTCAAGACCGCTGAGGTATCGCTTTTCTTTGGAAGTAACTACGTATATTGTATCCGACTGATGATTGTTATTGCATGAAACTCTGAGTATATATATATTATATTATGATCGATATATAATATATATATATTATGTATATATATATCTATTATGATCTATATATATTATATTATGATATATATTTTATATTATGATAAACATATTATATTATGATATATATTTTATATTATAATATATTTATACATATTATATTATGATCTATATATATCATATTATGATATATATATTATATTATGATATATATATATATTATATTATGATATATATATCATAATATATATATATATCATAATATAATATAGATAGATCATAATATAATATGTATAAATATATTATAATATAAAATATATATCATTATATAATATGTTTATCATAATATAAAATATATATCATAATATAATATATATATAGATCATAATAGATATATATATATCATTTGTTATATATTATATTATGATATATATATATCTATTATGATCTATATATATATTATGATATATATTTTATATTATGATATACATATTATATTATGACATATATTTTATATTATGATATATATATACATATTATATCATGATCTGTATATATTATATTATGATATATATATTATATTATGATATATATATATTATATTATGATATATATATATATATCATAATATAAATATATATATATATATATATATATATATATATATATATATATATATATTATGATATATACTAGGCTCTGTACACTTTGACATTGAGCACTTGGTTTATTTTGTATTTTAATCCTTTAACTTATTTTAACCTTTAGCTTTTATTCTTACTACACACATGCACACACACACATACATATATATATATATATATAGAGAGAGAGAGAGAGAGAGAGAGAGAGAGAGAGTGAGAGAGAGAGAGAGATAGATAGATAGATAGATAGATAGATAGATAGATAGATAGATAGATAGATAGATAGATAGATAACATTTGTGATGAAATCAGCAATTTCTGTAAAACCGTGCAAGTTTTTATTTCGACTGTTTGCCATGTGTTTAATATTAAATAACTGTTTCTCGACAATTTCAGTTCTTTTCTTTTTTCGTTTTCTTTTGTTTTTATTGTTTTGTTTTTTTTGTTTTTTCTTTTTTTGTAATTTAAACTTCACATTGCAAACTCAGACTGGAACTCCCAGGGCAGACACACCCGAACGACAATGGCATTCGCCATATTTAATCGATTGATCTTTACCAGTTACATGTGTTCTTTCATTTGTTTGTTCTTTTGTCTCTATACATCTTTCGTCTCACCTTGGAATAGTAGTTTATTTTCTTATTTTTATTTTGCCATAACGCAGACCCGCCACCAATACATTTATACTAAATCAAAGGCAGACTAGAGTGTTATCAATTATTCCTTTTCCAAGGTATAAATCCAACCTCCTAACAACAAAAGGAACAGAACTTTTCAAAAAAAAGGCGAACGCTGTCGGAAATAGTTAGTTCTATTTGACCTTTATTCAATCTATATTATAAAAGACGAAGTAGTTCTCTGGTCGTCACACACTGTCTACACGGACAGGCGCATATAATACATAGTTGTCTGCCTGTGTTGTGCGTGAATGACATATCCTTGTATCATAACTGATAAGTTGACGTGCAGACGTATTCATGTACGCACAATTTGGCTGAGTTTGAAATAGGACGTTAGAATTTTGCATTACATTGTCACTCAGTTTGGACAACCTACACCCTGGACTGAGCCATAAAATCGTTAAACGTTTTGAAAGACTATAAAAATATAGATCATTTTAAGATTTTGATTTAAAATTAATCTGTAAAAAATAGAAATGTTTCGTACTCTTAGAAGCCATGTCACCAACGTGTGGTGACGGTTACTTTCTAGTGTGCATAATATACTTTTTCGAATTCACTAAATTATATATATATATATATATATATATATGCGTGTGTGTGTGCGCGTGTGTGTGTGTGTGTGTGTGTGTGTGTGTGTGTGTGTGTGAATTTCTGGGATGAAAACGTATCATTATTTATATTCGAACCGAAAGGTTGTGATAAAAACAACAAAGATGAGGACAGT
>OZ038489.1:37646092-37698592 GCA_964036315.1 Acanthosepion esculentum
ATAGAAAAATTTGGTAAGGAAAATTTCTGTAACAGAAAATTTAGTTGACAAGGCAGGAAAATTTGGTAACTATGAAATAAAAGTCGATTGAAAATTGATTCTGTGGCCGTTCTGGAGTGCAGATTTGTGGTCTAAGCCCCCACCTCCGCTACATTTTTACAGAAGTGAAAATAGTTGGATCCACTAAAACCCCACTACAACAATACTAGGGCCGTACTTTCTAAAGGGGGCTAGCTACTCTTCATACGTTTAATTAAGTATTAACTAAAAAAAAAATAAAAAAGCTGGTTCCAGTCCAGATAAAACCACACTGTAACAATACCAGGGCTATGCTTTCTGGATGGGGTGTTTAGGGGGCTGAGCCCCCTCTGCAATATTTTTAAATAAATAATTTTAAATAAGTATCTATTTACTATACTCGATTGACTTCAAACGGATAAAATCGATTTATCTAAGTTAAAGTTAAGTTCTTTTATCTTCTTTTTAAATTATTATTTTAATAAAAAAAAAGTAGTAAGTAAATTAAATTTGAGATAGTTATTTCTTTTTAAAGAAGCAATATAGCCACAGGAAAAGAGGTTCTTAGAATTTTTTCTCATTTCTCTGTCTGTATTTAAATTGAATATTTGTTTCTCGGTGACGGCGGCGGAGGCACCCGCTCGCATCCAAGCATCGGGATGATACGTTGGAGTCGCCTTCTGGATACGTGATTTTCAGCGGAGGCGATATTGAAGGATGGTAGCATCGATAGAAAGAGACGTCCAAGTAAGGACCTCGATGTTGGCGATCTTCACAACTGATACGAAGGATTTTTCGGTGCTTCGTTTGCTGGAACCGCTCCAGACGTTTGATGCCCTGACGATACAAGGTCCACGTCTTGCAAGCTTATGGAAGTGTGGAGATGACCACGGCCAGGAAGATCATGATTTTGTTTTTTATGGTGATGCCGTGATTGCTAAAGACCCGCCGCGAGAGCCCTCCGTACGTAGTCTGAGCCGCTTTGATCCTATTGTCAAGGTCTCTTTCGCAGTTGACATTATTCGAGATGATACAAGGGAGGGACATTTATCGACAACTTTTACTGGCTATCCGTCGACGTTGATACTGACGTCCGGAGTTGTTTAATCTGTGGTCGGCTGGATGAGGATTTTCGACAAAGACCTGCATCCCGAATCGTTTGTAGGCTTCGTTATATAGGTTTGTCGATCTCTGGAGGTTAATGGTCGGCAATTGCATTGTCATCAGCATACTGAAATTCTCGTACGCCAATGGTGGTATGCTTTGTGCGAGAACGAAGTCGGGTGAGGTTGAAGAGTCCACCGTCAAGTTTATTTGTATACTTTTTCAAAATATTGGGAGTCTATTAATTGTAGTAAGCTTTTCCATTTATGATTAGTAAATCGGTATATACTGATACAGAATTTTAAAAGAATAAAACTTTTAAAATTATTCTAATTAAAATGAAAATGGAGGTTAACAGATTCAAAAAAAATATATATTTTCCAAAGATTTTCTAAAAAAAAAAATGTTTCAAAAATCGATTTCTTTTATTTGCGAATAATTCCTGAAGGCTTAATTAAAACCCGACAATTATTTGATTTTAGCAAGAATTTCCAAATCAATGTGTTTTTCATTGCAAAAAAAGACGCTAGAATTTCCTAGGCTAATCTTTGGCCACAGAGCTGACGGACGAAAACAAGATTTTTAAACCAATTTTCGAAAGTTATAAAAAGGATAAAAAATATAGTTCAATAATGAAAACATCCTTTGGCGATTCCTCTTAATAATAACAAAGATTTTGAAATTAAAACTATGTTTTTGCTAAATTTGAGGCCTTTTTGCCTTGTGTTATGCTCTTTTTTTTATAAAGGTTGCTTTATTCAAACTTAAACTCGAGGCCGAAAAATAACGCTGACGAGCATCCAGAAAAGAGGAAAAAACAATTAATATTATATGCTGAAGTGATGTCAAAGTTTTTATAGCAAAGGCTCTACGAAAGAGTTTTCCTTCAAGTTGTCAGTAAAATTTGAGAGAAGTCTTCTCTGAGACGATGTAATGAAACTGTGACAATTCCAATATTTAAGAATCTATTTTTTATTACTCTTTGAATTTATGGTATTGCATCATTCCACCAAATCTTTATAACTGCATACTTTCTTTCACTATAAGCTCATTCTTTGTATAATTTCTATGTAAAAAAATACGCGCACGCGCACACACACACACACACACACACACACACACACACACACACACACACATGTAAAATCAAAATCAAAGGACAGGTGCCAAAGTATGGACCTTGACCCTAAGCTTTTCCAATTGAACTCAAGAATCAATAGAAATAGGATTTTACAATTTTGCTGTAAAAAAAGTCAAGTTAAAGAGACAAATGTACAGGGTGACCCAAAAAACGGGAACTTTTTAACAATCCAATAAAACCAAGAGTGATGGAAGAAAAATATTTAATTCATAGTAATTGAAACCTTAAAACATGTCATTCATTTGAGAAACAATGATGGAATTTTCATTTTTTTTTATTTACGTCTTGTAGATGGCGTCCTCCTGTACGAATGTATTCTTGAAATCTGCTGTTGAGATTCCTCATTGACTGCTGCAACATCTCAGCTGGGAGTGAATTTCGTTCTCGTTACTAAAATAGCGAAATGTTTACTTGCTCAAGGTCACTGTCTCGCAGTGTTGCCACTTGCTCATGTTTGGCAATACGCACTTCAAAAGTTCCCGTTTTTGGGGGGGGTCACCCTATAGAATTCAAAGAAGAGAACCGAGTGTGCGTAGATATACAGGATGTTAATAAAGTAAGTATACAGTTACTTACAATAACAATTAAGACAAAGCAATTAAACAACAGTCAATAAATTTATTATTAAAATTGTTCTATTTAATTCTAGTTAATAATAAAATGCTATGGTAAACAATAGTAAATAAATTACCGATACAATTCGAACTGCAAGCCACCTGCTTCAATGCTTTGCTTTTTTATTATTAGTAACTGTATAGTGACTTTATTGCCACTCTGTATATAAATATGAATATAAGATATCACTCACAGAGTGCCGGTGTTAACAAAATATTTATTTTCTGAAAGTGGTCAAAAAAGCATGCTCTGTCCCTCAGCCTTCAAAGAGTTGCAATCAATTTTATTTTCTGTCAGTGATTATATATATATATATATGTGTGTGTGTGTGTGTGTGTGTGTGTGTGTGTGTATGTGTGTGTGTGTGTGTGAATATATATATATTTAAAAATTATAAGATATGTATGTTATAACATCACTACAAAAATAGCCATTTTGCTTCAACAAATTTTTATTTACTGTTTAGTTGTTATATTTTTTAAATAAATATTATTCTCTCTACTCTTCATTGAGCACTTTTAAAAAAAATAATGTTTTTGGTTAATGGAAGTTTATTCCATCTACACCAACCTTATATTCGTGAATGTATATATATATATATATATATATATATATATATATATTATTTCTAGGTGCGTTAAATACTGAAGAACTAAGTAGGTCCCTAACTATGCCTCCGATATATATATATATATATATATATATATATAGAGAGAGAGAGAGAGAGAGAGAGAGAGAGAGAGATACTGTTAACATCCAGTATTGCATCGTTCTGGTTCTGCTGTCAAAGCATCAAGGAAATATGACAACAAAAGAATATAATTTTAATCATGCCAATCATCGCTCATTTAGAATTTTTACATTCCATGTAGATAAGAGACCTCAAAGTTGTTAATTTCAACGAAAAACGGCAAAACTGTGGAATTTCCATCAGCAAAACTAGTTTATAGAAAAGACATATTAAAAGCTTCGTTACGATGATTCGAATGTGACCGAAACCTAGATGTCAGGTCAGGACCGATAACATTGCAGTTTTTTTTCTTTTGATTTAATCAAGAATCTATAATGACATTTCAGAAGCACCAAACCCGTTCTGACAGCGATATTTAATGCATGGACTGATAAATGTGTAAGATAGATTTTGGTGAGAAAATAATTGTCTTAGCCATCTTCCTCATCTTCGTTCTGGTTTCTTTGATAATTGGCCTTATAATTCCAAGTAACGAAAGAATGTGTCAAGTCGATATAAGAATTGACATTAGAAAGATAAAAGAAAGAATTGCTACGAATTGCACTCTTCCTCTATAGTAGAATGATGTAATGTTGGTGGAATGTTGGAGACTTTCCTTATAGAGAAAGAAGACAAAACACGAAGAGACAGTGAGGGCTGTTCCACAGATCGATGGTGAGTATTCCATGAACAGAACACATGACTATCGAGGAAGTTTTGATAAGAACGGCACGAGAAGGACACATATTTGAAATACGGAGAAAGTTGAAGTTCTCGCACTTACGAAAGACGGCTTAGAAAGTTTAACACTAACATGGCGTATTAAAAGAAGAAAAGGCTGGATAGAAACAGCGTACCCTAGATAATATGTTTCTGTTAATGGGTGGTAGATTGGGGACAAGAAAGGGAGGTAACGATTGAAACGTTTCTTAACTCTAGAACACTAACTATGGGTATATAGTACCCAGCGCAAATTTTCATATTTTTAATTATAATTTTCAGTAGTTACCTAAATAATACGTTTTTTTCAGTTCCTATTAATCTTAACTCAAAGTACAAAGTTTGACGTGCCTGCATGTAAAATGTTTCAAATAAAGATTTATATTTAATATTTTTTTTGATATTTTCAAAATTGGGTATGATATACCCATAGTTAGTAGTGGTGTAACTTTAATTGGTGGTTAGTGTTCAAGGGTTAATGATATAAAGGAGTAACTTTTATGGAGAGTCATGGTCGAGTAACATAACTAATGATTTTGTGTGAGTGAATGCCAGAGCAGAGACAGAGGCGTGTGGTAACAATTGAAATGTTACTTAGAGCTAAAAAAGGAGAGAAGGTTGTGGGTCGCCATGATCGAGTAACATACATAATGAGTTTAGAGAGACATTTTTGGTAACGGTTGAAATTTTGTTTTGGCCAGTAAAAGTCAGAATGTTGTGGAGAGCCATAACAGAGAAACATACCTAATTAGTTTGTGTGAATGGATGTCAGAGTGTGGAGAGACATTATTGGTAACGATCGGAATGTTGTTTAGATCAATAAATGGCAGAAAGTTGTGGAGAGCCATGAGCGAGTAACATACTTAATGAGTTTCTGGGAATGAATGTCAGACCGGGGACAGACAGTGTTGGTAACGATTGAAACGTTGTTTAGATCAATAAATGTCAGGAGGTTGTGGAGAGCCATGGTCGAGTAACATGACTAATGATTTTTTGTGAGTGGAAATCAGAGCAGGGACAGATATATGTGGTAACAACTGAAATGTTGCTTAGAGCAATGAAGGACAAAAAGTTTTGGAGAGACGTGATAGAGTAACATACGTAATGAGTTTGTGGGCAAAGATATCAGAGCAGGAACAGATATGTGTGGTAATCAATGAAACGTTGCTAAGCGCTATAAAAGAAAAAGAAGTTGTGGAGAGCCATGATCTTGAAACATATTTAATGAGTTTGTGTGCAAGGATATCAGAGCGGGGACAGAGAAATGTGGTAACAATTGAAATGTTGCTTAGAGCAATAAAGGACAAAATGTTGTGGAGAGACAGGATGGATGTCTATGCTGGTACAGATGGTTAGTAATTAATGAAACGTTGCTAAGAGCTATGAATGAAAAAGAAGTTGTGGAGAGCCATGATCCTGAAACATGCGTAACGTGTTTGTGTGCATGGATGTCAGAGCTGGGACAGAGATGTGTGGTAATAATTGAAATGTTGCTTAGGAACAATGAAGGACAAAAGGTTGTGGAGAGACATGATCGAGTAACATACGTAATGTTTTTGTCTGTGTGAATGTCTATGCTGGGACATTTTGACCATGTTCGCCATAGTCTATGAATATAGAATACAGCGCAGTACGTAATCTGTTCAAGGCAACAACGTTAAAGATTAACACTCACGATTCAGACACTACTGAATCAGACTATATCGCCACTACCACCAGCAGCTGTTCCGTAATTCTTCAGTATTCGATATCAAAGGCTGGCTGTAATATTTAGCCACCCCCACGAGGGTTACATGTGGCTCAAAGCCGGGTTTAACATGGAATTTCCGAGCCCGTAGGCTCGGCCAAAAATATTTCCTATTGGAACCCGTAAAAACGGGTTCAGGGACAGTCTACCACACCGAAAGAGAATTTGCCTCTCGGCGGAGCCTCGTTCAGGTTCCTCTCTGACTTTGGGCCAGAGAGTTCGGCTGCTCAGCCATCAAAGGCTGGCTGTAGTATTTACCCCCCCCCCACGAGGGTTACATGTGGCACAAGGCCGAGTTTAACGTGGGATTTCCGGCCAAAACATTCCCTATTGGAACCCGTAAAAACGGGTTCAGGGACAGTCTACAACCCCGAACGAGACTCTGTCCCTCGGCGGAGCCTCGTCGGGGTTCCTCTCTGCACGAAGGCAGAGAGTTCGTCTGCTCAGCCATCAAAGGCTGGCTGTGCATATCCGGGAAAAACATGGCCGCCTTTATACACGTCGGGTTGATTATTTTGAGCCTTCTGATTGGTTAAAAAACTTCTATTGGTGAACTATAAAATGAGTCAGCTCATTTTGGCTGGCTCACTAGTACACCAGGGTACCCCAAAACTCCACCCCCCATTTTGGGTACATTATGGAATCTTCTTTCAAAATATTAGTAAAGTCAATATTCATATGGAACAAATACTTTAGTATTCATAAAATATATCTTTTTGTTTTGTAATTAATTTTTTTTAAATTAATATCCACAAAAATTAGTTATATCATTTTGTCCACTGTTAAGTATTTCAGGTTAATAAACATTAATAATAATATTATAAATTTGGGTTGTGATCACAACAAAAAAGTGGAAAAAGTTGTTATTTTATCTATAGCTGGGACTCATTAAAACAGGCACTATAACTCCGGGTCAGAGTGATTCTGAGAGTCATTCAGAGGAGGATTGGGCTAAAAGTAGGACTATTAACATTTATACCCCGAAACTAAGGACTCACATTCATACCAAAAACTGACGTCTCTTAAGACAATAACTAATGGGTGCAGTTTTACGTCCTACCCTGGACTAATAAGGTCAGTACCAAATATGACAAGAATGAAAGCCCCTAATTTCAATTTCGTAATTGGCTTTGTAAACAAATCCGACACGTTATTTTCCGATTGAACATATTCAATTTGTACTGTTTTATTTAGTACCTGATCCTTAACAAATTGATATAAAATATCAATATGCTTTGATCTTTGATGTATTATTGGATTTTTAGCCAAAGCAATACTGGCCTGATTGTTACAGTAAATTGTTATAGGCTCACTTATTATCAGTGTTGTAATTGTTTTTATTAGTAATTTAAGAGAAATAGCCTCTTGTGTTGCTTGCGACAATGCAACATATTCGGCCTCACATGTTGAAAGGGAAATCATTCCCTGTTTCTTAGATTTCCAGCCAATTATTGGATTATCTTTTGCCAATCTAAAGCAATAGCCTGTGATACTTTTACGATCTGGTGAATTTGCCCAATCAGCATCACAAAATCCTTCCAGTTGTAGTGGTTTTTTTGATTGTCGAAATACTAGGCACTGATTCTTAGTTCCCTTTAAACAACCTAATTCTTGCTTACCTCTTGTTAAATGCACAAGTCCTCGGTTTATTTAAGTTTGGAGACAACTTACTAACCGTATAGCAGATGTCTGGCCTTGTTGATGTCATGACGTAAATAAGACTTCCAATCAATATTCTGTATTCTTTTTCACACGCCGCTATACCATCTTCATTATTCATAATTGTGTTTAAATCCATTTTAGATAGAGTAGTTCGTGTTTTACAATTTTGCATGCTGAATTTAGATAAAAGTTTTTCGGTGTATCTGGATTGATTCATTGAAATAGTGTTGTCCTTAAATTCGAATTGTATACCAAGAAACCATGATAGTTGACACAAGTCGGTCATTTTAAACCTTATATTTAAGGAATCTTTAATAGAGGAGATTCACATTTTGAAGCAATTAACATATCATCGACCCAAATAATCAGAATTGCTAATAATTCATTATTAAATATTCTTGTGTACAGGCATGGTTCAACTGGGGAGGGTTCAAAATATTGTTCAATTAAATAGGAATGTAGTAATATATTCCACGTTCTTCCGCTTTGTTTGAGCCCATATAGTGACTTTTTGAGTTTACATACATAATTATCACCTTTTTCAAAACCTTCTGGCGGTTCTATGTATATTTCATAGTGAATCGGAGCATTTAAATACGCTGCTTTAACATCCATATGGTGTATATCCATACCATAATGTGCGCCCATTTGCATCAAAATTCTGATTGTTGTCATGTTTGTTGTTGGACTGAATGTTTCTACATAATCTTCCCCGTATATCTGCGAGAATCCTTTAGCTACGAAACGCGCCTTATACACTGGCGAGCCATCCTCATTTCGCTTTATAGTATAAACCCAACGGCTGCCGATAATATTTTTATCATCCGGGGCCTTTTTCAATTCAAAAGTATCATTTGATACTAGAGATTCCATTTCTTTTTGCATGGCGGCTATCCATCGTTTGGAATTCTCAGAATTTATGGGTTCTTGATAGTTCTTCGGGAAACATTGCACCGAATAGCAACAGTCAATGTCACAGATATTACATTGACCCATTCCAAAATAGTCTGGATTTCTTCTATTTCTGGTCGGATAACGCGGAATTTGCCCCTCCTCTTTGGTTGTATCTTCTTTTAACTCAAGGTTTGCGTCTGGTTTAATCATTTTTATTAAAGTAAATCGAAAAATGCAAAACAAAATGAAGCAGATTTTAATTATTTTTATTAAAGTAAATCGAAAACGCAAAACAAAATGAAGCAGATTTTAATTATGTTTAATTAATTAAATCGAAAAATGCAAAACAAAATGAAGCTGATTTTAATTATTTTTATTAAAGTAAATCGAAAACGCAAAACAAAATGAAACAGATTTTAATTTTTTTTAAATAATTAAATCGAAAAATGCAAAACAAAATGAAGCTGATTTTAATTATTTTTATTAAAGTAAATCATAATGTAATTCATTTTTTAATCAAGTAAATCGTAATTCTTATTATGTCAATTTACTTTGTTAATAAATAATTTTTTTACGATTTACTTTATTAAAAATAATTAAAAACAAATAACTGTTTCATATTTTACCTAATGCCTTTTCAAATGTCTTATTTAAAGAAAATCTTCACTAATTAATGTTTTTATCCTCAACTTTCTTTTATTTGGTTATAAAAAAAAGTAATGTTTTTTCTGATGCCGAGTTGCCTCGGTCCTGAGGTGTCCCGGCGTTCATTCGGCGGTGTTGAGTCGGTGGAGTTGAGTTGTCCTCCACCCCTTTTAGTTTAAATGACAGATTTAGTTGAAACTGAGCAGCTTTTTAACACGCTGACTGCTACGTTACAATATATTGAGCAAATAACATTTCAGTTCACATCCTGTCTCCAGTTACTGTTGACAGTTTTTTTTTCTTTCCAAGTTGCTTCGTCAAATGTTGGAGGCACTCTACGCATATTTCTTTTTAAAGCAATGTCTGTGGCTTCCTGGGAAATTCTAGGAAAACGCATAAGGTACTCTGTATAGTTAGTATAAAAAACAAAGCTTAAGGCATTCTTAGAATATTGCTGCCACATATAGCTCGCGGCATCTTCTATTTACCTTGAGCTCCTTGATAACATCCAAAGAAGAATCAGCAATAATATTGGTCCTAATCTGGCGGCTCGGCTTCAGTCACTTTCCCATCGCATTTCTGTGTCTTTTCTATAAATACTTTAATGGTAATTGTTCGGATGAGTTCAACGCTATGGTATGTAAATACTCACTAGGATGAGTTTTAAAATTGTTGTTTTATTCCCCTCCCCCCGTCAGATAATGAATTGTACATAATGGGACTAGTTAGGACTTTCATGGAGACAAGAGGTATTATGGTGGATGTAGTAAGTAAGTTAAGTAAGAATACGTTGTTTTGGTGTTAGGAATATTGTAGTAAGTTTAGGCCAGTGTTTGTGGCTAGCTAAGTTTAATGTTAAGACAGAAGAAGACTGTCCTTTTCTCCCATTCCCCATTTTGGCCTTGTGCCACATTTTGTAAATAAATTACAAATAAATATCGCTCTTCGCTATGGAAAATAGTTTTGTTTTCATATTGTAAATTCTCATTGGGGCTAGTTTTAAAATTGTTGTTTTATTCCCCTCCCCCTTCAGATAATGAATTGTACATATGGGGACTAGTTATGATTTTCATAGAGACATGAGGTATTATGGTGGGTGTAATAAGTAAGGTAAGTAAGAATACGTTGTTTTGGTGTTAGTAATATTGTAGTATGTTTGGACTTCAAATTAAGACAGAAGAAGACCGTCTTTTTTTCCCATTCCCCAGTTTGTTCTTGTGCCACATTTTCTGTACATAGCAGAAATAAATATCGCTCTCCGCTATGGTACCTAGAGTTTTTGAATTTAAGCGCATTACTAGACTGGCGTTGAGATCTTATCAATTTACAGTTGAGTTGGCAAGCTGTAGTCGTAAATTCTATGCTATCAGTTTCTTCTCTCGCACTTCTCACTTGTGGAACTCCTTCCCGGTTCTATACTTTCCATCCAACTTTTGTCTGCAAAAATTTAAATGCAATGTCGATTACTGTCTACCGTCCTCCTGATTACTCTTTCCATTCCCGCTCTAATGTTTCTGTGCTTAATTCTTCCACGCTCTTTAGCTCCTTGTGTCTTAGTGGCTTTACTGACTTGCATGGGGTGATACCGATTTTAAAAAAAGAAATAGATATTGGCGGGAAGAAAGAAAAAGGATATCGATATTTAAAGAATTAATTTTGTTCCGAATATATGGTGACGTGGCTGTAATTATAAAATAAATCAGAAACAGATTCATATCATGCAATAATGCCTCATGAAATCACACAGAACACACCGGTTCGATCACCGAAGTTAAGCAGCTTCAAGCCCGGTTATTGTTTAAATGGGAGGCTGCTTAGGAACAACTGGGTACTTGCTCCGCCGTGCTTTACTGCTTGTTGGAAAACCGCTTCTGTAGTTCCAGTCTTTAAGAACCCAGGCGAACCGACTGACCCTTATATCAGCTTATTAGTCCTCTATCTATTTTTGGCAAAGTACTCGAAGTTCAAATCAACTCAGAATTGATTAAGCATCTCATATCATAGGCTCTTCTTTTAAATAAACAACATGGCTTTCGCTTCTCTAGAACAACTGCTGATGTAGTAACGGCTATTGCTGAACAAGTCTATCACGCTTTAGATCAGAATGGTAAAGCTTGGATTGTTGCCTTGGAAATTTCGAAAGCATTAAACAAGGTTTCAGCATGTTAGACGTCTACACAAATTGCAAGGGTTATGGTATTTCTGGATGATTTTTTGATCTGTTTCAATCTATCTTATCAGTTCACAAAATGAAAGTTCTCTTGAATGCCCAATCTTTTAGATCTTTTTGTATTAATGCTGGTGTTCCCCAAGACTCTTGCGCCTACGTTGTTCCTAATCTTCATCGACGACCTTTCTGATATCATCTGTTCTCAACCCGGTGCTTATACTGATGACGAAACTATTTACACCTGACTTCATGGATGTATGCTCGGTTCGTGAAGGTCATATCGGCAGCTGATCTAAATAAAAAAAACCTAGAATCTGTTGCTAACAGGCGCATGGAATAACTTGTTAATTTTAACGCTTCTAAAACAAAACTGCTCCCTTTTAACCGTCCATCAAAATAATAACTCTGAAATACCGTCTTTGATTAGTTTTTCCTATTGGAAGAGAAATATGATAATTCTTAAATTCAAAATAATTAAAAATAAATCTCATTGCGTGGAATTAGATATTTTATGATATCAGACATGTACGAAAGTAATAAAAAAAAATAAAAGCAATATATTAAACTCAAAAATACTAATTCTAATATCTAATGTCTACATCTCTGAAATGGGATATTATGATCACTTGTATTATTTACATTGTTCGGACTGTTATCTTCATCTTCATTGCCATATTCATAACGTTTTTGCCTTCTTCAGGTGATTGGAATTTGGAACCATAACCCTTTATTTCGTCCACCGAGGTAGATCGTTATAGTTCCACGTTCCATGCCTCTTCCGAGTGTCTCAGGTATCTTTAACTCAACTCTCCAAATTATTGGTTCACCACTGCTCAAGGACACATGGCCCATTGGATAAATCCGTTGGTTAGATCCAGTGACTAGACCCAAAGAGTTGTGAGTTCAATACCAGTTCTAACAGTGATGGTGTGATTTTTGTCTAAGGTTTGGATATAAGACCAAAACAAGTGCGAAGTCGTAAACGCCACGAAAAAAAATTAAGCGTCAACAGGCTTTCCAGACCCAGATTCCATAGACAGGCGAAGGCAGCACGTGGTAGGATGCTATTGCAACCAATTGGAATGCGTTCTCCTGAAGATGGTCTTTCATTTGCCTCCTAAATTCGATGCTACCTCGTGCCCCTCTCGTATAATAAAGCGAATATGAGAAAGAAACCGTCTTTCGTTGATATAGTCTATGAAGTAGCGTTCGGGTCTGAGGAGATGAAGCCTGTGACTACGCGGAACACAACAATTTGTTAGATGAGTTACGGTCAATTTCGAATTTCCTACTAGATTTATTGCTCAGACCAAACCAAAAATAAACTTTTGCAGACATATCTCGACTGGAGCTGCTCAATATTTACTTTCCAGGCTTGACCAAGTTAAAAAAACATTTATGCAGCCTCGCAGGAAATTACTTATTTTTCACCCTACATCCTCTTTCTCCGCAGACACATCATTGCAAGGTTATCGCTACTCTGTCGCTACCTGTTTCCACGATCTCCATTCTTTAATCTCACAGATCTTTACACCCAAAACCTGCATCGGTTGAATCACACTACGTATTCTTTTGGTAAGAAAGTCGTTGCACATCGAAAGTTCCCCCCCCAAGAACCGCTGCTTTATGAAATAGACTCTCGGCGTGTATACTTCCTGGAACACTACAATTTTAACCTCTTCAATTTAGGGTCAATCGTTATTTATCCGCATAATCTTTACTTCTACTTCTTCCTCTTACGTTTTTATAACATAGCTCATTCAGTAACGCTCTACATTGAGTGGCTCTTGGGCCTTATGCTGGAGAATTTTAGTATTAAAAAAAATAGCTGCATCGAAAAGAAAGTATCAAAAAAAAAAAAGTCGGTCAGATTTGAACTCTCATTCTTTATCTCCAATCTACTATGCTTTCTCAGGATCGCAGAATATCTATCAAATGGTTGACAAGTGGTTCCAGCATAAGCAGTTCAACCTGGTTCGAATCCCAGGCATGTGGGTTTATGATAATCTAGCATACGGAAACTGTTGGGAAGTATCTGGAAATCATACCATAGGCTGACCCAAGTGAGTAAAATTGGTTACAGGAAACTATGCGTAATAAATAAATTGTGATAAGTCACAAGTCACCGTGCGCATAAGGACCTCGTTCAGCTACTGATCATGACAGACGGTGCGGTCTCTCCTAGAGGACCAGAGCCTATTAGCGGATCTCTTCTCTGGCCTCTGGCTTATAATATTCAACCGCTCCAAAACAAATCTAGTAATATTCCGTTATCACCGAGCAGACCCTAAATCTTCATCTATCTTGACAAACCGTAGTTTCCTCAAGTTCCCCTCAGTCCTCAAGTGGAACCCTCGTTAAAGGTGCTGAAAAAATAGTCGGTTCTTTCTACCGCTCCAGTGAGTGCCTGATTCGGTCTGCTATGCTCTGTCTTTACAAGAGCCAGATCAAGACAAAAATGAAGTACTTCTACCTGGAGCTAACCAACCCTTACTTTCCAGTCTTGACAGCGTTCAGAAACGTCTTCGTGGCTTTATGAGTGAGGAATTATTTTCCACTCTACAAACTCCTATTCCACAGAGGAAAGTTTGCAAGCCTCTAGCTACTTACTGTTTCTACAGCAAATTTTTCTGACGAGAGTCCCAACATCAAAGACGCGCCATGCCATGTACCCTGAAACGATTAATCTCCATCCACTGCATATTCCGTTAGTAAGAAGCAGTTTCCCTTTAGACAGCTTCTTCCCAAGAACTACTGCTTTGTGGGAAAGACTGCCGGCTGAAGATGTCCTCGATCACTAAAAGCCTAACCTCTTTAAGTCTAAGGTTAACTGATATCTTTCTTACGTATCTACTTAAACAGAACCTATTAGCGGATCTCTTCTCTGGCCTCTGGCTTATAATATTCAACCGCTCCAAAACAAATCTAGTAATATTCCGTTATCACCGAGCAGACCCTAAATCTTCATCTATCTTGACAAACCGTAGTTTCCTCAAGTTCCCCTCAGTCCTCAAGTGGAACCCTCGTTAAAGGTGCTGAAAAAATAGTCGGTTCTTTCTACCGCTCCAGTGAGTGCCTGATTCGGTCTGCTATGCTCTGTCTTTACAAGAGCCAGATCAAGACAAAAATGAAGTACTTCTACCTGGAGCTAACCAACCCTTACTTTCCAGTCTTGACAGCGTTCAGAAACGTCTTCGTGGCTTTATGAGTGAGGAATTATTTTCCACTCTACAAATCCCTATTCCACAGAGGAAAGTTTGCAAGCCTCTAGCTACTTACTGTTTCTACAGCAATTTTTTCTGACGAGAGTCCCAACATCAAAGACGCGCCATGCCATGTACCCTGAAACGATTAATCTCCATCCACTGCATATTCCGTTAGTAAGAAGCAGTTTCCCTTTAGACAGCTTCTTCCCAAGAACTACTGCTTTGTGGGAAAGACTGCCGGCTGAAGATGTCCTCGATCACTAAAAGCTTAACCTCTTTAAGTCTAAGGTTAACTGATATCTTTCTTACGTATCTACTTAAACAGAACCTCTTGCCTCCTCTTCCTCTTCCCCTTCCTCTTCCAACTGCTCCTCCCCAATCCTCGTACACGCAACAACGCCCATCAGTAACCTCCAGGGACACTCGGACCTTCTAATCTCCCTCCATCTGAAGCAGAGCAAGAAGGTATATCAAAATTGTCAACAAATACTCTTGGGTACCTAATAAAAGGCGGGTCCTTAATAATACCTTCGGTTTGATAGCGTTGATATATTGATGTGGAGATATTATGTTTGGATATTTCTTTATGAGATTTCTTACTGTTATTTCTGTAGGTTTGTCTGAATAAACATCAATGTTCATTATCATGGAAGATAATTGTGCTTTAGATTGCCTATTTGTTGTCGTATCTATTAGTTTACTATTATCACAATCAACCAATAGTTCAAAGTGGCTCAAGAAGTCCTAACCTAGGAGAGGTTTGGTCATTTCTGCAACGAGGAAGGTCCAAGTAAAGTCTCTTCTGAGGTTATTTAATGCTAATGTGATTAATGCTTAGCCAGAGCATTCTATTTTTACTCCGTTAGCTGTTACAATAGTGATGTTGGTTGGTTGGTTGGTTGGTTGGTTGGATTATGACACCGTTTAGAAATTGTTTTGGTATTACTGATGTAGCTGCTCCTCACTCGACAACAAAATTTGCTTAGCTCCGAACATTGCAGCTACTTCAAGAAGCGGCGAATACGCGGAAGCTATCATATTACGCCGAACTAGTTTTCCGGATTTATATCTGATGCAGGTGAATTGGGTCGTGAACTGGGTTGTATTTGCACATTTTTCTTATTTGTCCATTTGCACCTGGGTTTTCAAAATTTTGCACGTTCAGCAAAGTAAATGTGTGCTCGACAGATTTTGGGCTTCTTAGCTCTGTGAAACGGAGAGATACCAAGTGAATTTTCCTTCGTTTTATTCTGGTATCTTTGCGGTTGTCGATGGCGTTCTCTAGACACTTGCTGGATATGTGTTGTTTCTTGCCTGTTAAAGTAATGAAGAAGATCACAGCTAGCCGCTTCAGTCGAAGAAAGCCGAGGAAAGCTAGCCAAATAGCTGCGTTGGTGTTGCTATTTCTGTAATTGTTGTTTTTTTTGCTTTTTGGTTGCTGCTTCTGTTGCTGTAGCTTTTCTTGTTGATGCTTCTGTTAATGCTGGTGTTGCTTCTGTTCTTCCTGTTGAAGCAGTTACTGTTGTTGATGCTGCACCTCCTCTGACCGCTCCTAGTGTTGTTCAGGGGGTGACATCCCGCTGCTGGGTGGCGTTTGTCGTCTTCCGTCCTCTCCTCACTACCACCTTCCAAACACCGTCTACGGATTTGCTAGGCTCTGCTGCTGCTACCACTGCTGCTGGTGCTGGTGCTTCTGCTACTGTTGCTTGGCTAGGCTGTGGTGCCACGTTCTTGCCAAGACACACCTTTGAAATGTATCCCGAGGCACCACATGACCAGCAAGAGTGACGACGGTTCTCCACTACTACGGGCATCATCCTTTCCCGGTACATCAGGACATTGGAGATATCAGAGAAACCCTTCCGGGTCAGTGTCACCTAGGTGACAAAGTCCTCGATGGCAATGCCCGCCTTGCTTACTGTCGCCGAGACGTCCTCCACTTGGCTGTACCGGACAAAAAATGCCCCCATCTGGTTTTCCGAAATGTAGATGGACGGTCGCTTTTGTCTTGTATTCCATATTTTGTGCCCATATATTTCGTCTGTAGACGGACAGATTTTGCCGCCAAAATGATGCCGGCCAATTGCTTAGCCACCTGTTCGGTCGCAAGCAAAATGTCTCACAGTGCATTCGACTTCCTGGCCAGAATTTTGAAGCCAGCCGTGACGATTTTCAATGCTTCCTTCATAGTTTCTTTGCTGATCCCAGTTAATTATCGACTTTTTACGTCGGTGGTCACCAGGAAGATTGTTCTGGCATTAACGGCGTTCAGCGCCTCTGGTATCGTGAGGAACTCATTTCCTCTCGTATATTCTACATAATTTTCTTGCAAGTATGTGGTCTTTATGGGGCCAATTTTCGGTCATGGCAGTGTTTTTTGGGGGAGGGATCCGTTCCGTAGTCCCCATCTCGGCGGTCAAATGAAAAAGTTCGCCCCAAATCCCCACAAACGAGAGCCTCGACACGTCAAGAAAATAAACAAGTCTTAGACGGAATAAAATTTAAAAGAAAAGTATTGCAACACAAAAAATAAAACGAACTAAATTCGCAGGTCGGGTAAAGAAAATTAATCTTGGTTCACAAAGAACAAAATGAACTGGCAACAAAAAGAAAATTTAACTTGATTTCTGTAGAGCAACAAGAGAAATAAAAGAAAACTGAAAATGAAAAAGTGCGAAAAAGTTTCACAAATAACAAAAGAAAGAAATTAAAAAGATAGACTTAACGCGAATTCAGTTCTTCCAAAGAGTTCAAAAGTAAAAAAAAATCCACAAATTTGCCGGACGAATGACACGTAATACAAAGGTAGCGTGTACCAAACGTTGCTTGTGTTGTAATAAAAAAAAACGGCTGTACTGATAATGAACGCGTCAAAACGAATGAAGCGCCGCCAGTGTGAAGGAAAGGAACTAAAACGTGCTATGTTGGCGATCTTGGAATTTTCCGTTAGTTGATTATTTACTAAGAGGAATTAATCAAACAGCTTAGGATAAATCTTATGGAAGTCTCCTGTCATTCTATTCATTTCCCGAGGCGGGGAAGTTAGTAATTTGCATGCGTAACCATCTTCATGGGTTTTAAGGGTCCAAAGCTCGAAAGATTCTGAATATTTTTCCAGAACGTGAACCTCAATATGCTTGTCGAAACTACAGTCGTTTGTAATAAAATGTTCTGCAAGCTCTGTTTATCCCACATTCTTTTGTCTGATATCATATCTGTGTCCATTGAATCATTTATTTTTCCAGTGTGCAAAGTACATAAATCAAATCAATGTTTGTTTGTTTTGTTTTACGGCATATCAACACCTCAATGGGTTATTTAATGCTGACAAGATTGTTATTGCTGGTATTTTTTTTTTCAAAAATGTATTGCTGGTAAAAAAATTTTCAATAAAAGTATTACTGGTATTAAAACTTATTTTTATACATTTATAATGTTTTGACCCCTTTTGGTGGGGTTAACTATTTGCCCATTGCTGGGACCCTAACAGGTTCTACCACCCCGGTTTAAGGTGGACGTAGGAATACATACCAATTAAGAGGTGGTTTCATGCTCCTCAATACTTTCTGTTCAAAGGCCTTGTTGTCGGATGTAGTTAATCGTATTACTCAAGATGCAGATGTAGTATATCGTCATACCCAGAAAGAAAATCAAGGCATGTTTAGTACATTGGGCTTCGTATAATGGGAATAAGTACAATTACTATCCTCTGTAGAAATCGTGATGTTTCTCTTTGAATTTGAGATAGAATCACAATCCTAAACAGGAAACAAGGGATACATCTCTACCCCTGTTTCATAAACCGGAGAGGATGGTGAACCGGGTGATAACTTTTTTGTTTTTAGCCTCCATATCCACCCAGCTCCCAAATTTAATATTCCAAAATGCTTCCAAAAAAGTTTTATATCTCTTTGTGTCATCGAATTATTACTCCGAACTATTGCTCTTATCTTTCCCATTAAGGAATTGTATTCCTGATCAATCAAAATTCGTAAATAATTATATAGGCCACACTACAACATGTTGGACACGCAGACTCTGACACCTTTCTGACCATAGCTCAATTAGATCTCATTTAAATATTCATGAAGACCTACCTGACACTATTCGTAACATACCTGTTGACGACACTAATATAATAGCATCATCTACATGAAAAGAAATGCTAAAAATAATGGAACCCTTATTAATAAAAACAAAAAAAAACAACACTTTATAATATTAACTTTGAACATGGACACAATATCTTCAATAATGAAAACATTTTATAAAACATACATACAACAAACTATTTTTTATTTAACAGTTAAAATATTTAATCCTTGAAAATGGCTAAATGTATAGCCGAAAGAGCTCGGATAAAAAGAACATTCGGACAGTTTTTATATAATTTATCATCCGAAAAGAAAAAAGAAATTAGATCGCATGAGAAATTGTATAAAAAACTAAATAAAACCTTGTATGCCGTAAACAATGAAATGAGCATGAAATAAGAATTGCTGCCTAAATACACAAATCTTGGTTGATATAAACATTATTATAAAGACAAAAACACCCCCTGATATTATTCGGGAACGGTATTGTAGTGGATTTCGGCGATCGCTCTACCTATGTTACTGACTGTCATCTTGTGGTTGTGTGTTCAATCCTTGAATCAGGTAGCGAATCATCGTTTCACGAACAATAGCTGGCATCACGGAGACAAAAATAACACAAAGAACATGTATCCCAGACAATATACACTTGACGATGGCCAAAGAGAACATGGCTGAAACATTGTGTCTATAATAACATGGATATCAACCAAAATTAGAAAAATAGCTCAAAATAATATAAGTATATTGATTAAGTGCTCAATTTGTTTTTGACGGCTCGTCAACATTTTGCAGGTTATTTAAAGCCAGAATATACTTTGAGACTTTAAGAAAATTTTAGGAGATAACAGCGTTGACTTTGCTGACACAAGTCTTACTAATTAACCGATAGCTGGGGAGAAAAGAGGTAGATATATATCTTTCCTAAGAGTATTTGCGCGTAAGTGAATATAACGAATCCGACTGAAATTGGAACTTGTCTCTCCTAGTTTGGTATTTCAAACCGTTATTTATTACACCACCCACACATCCAAGCTTACAGCACCCGGTATTCTTGGTGGTTACCCATCTAGGCACAGACCAGACTACAAGTTGATTAACTTTGGTGATCCTACAAGGAACGGTGTTTCAACATAATATGTCGATATGCCTTACTCTCTAAATTATAAAAAGCAGTACGAACAAGACAGTATGATGATCAGACACTGAATATAAAATGCTCCAAAAACACACCACTGGTATCCTTTGAGACGGTGTCAGCTAGTAGCTGCCTGTTCAATCCCTGGATCAAGTAGCGAAACAGAGGTTTAGCAGGAATGACCAATAACTGGCATCACAGACACAAAAATATCACAACAATCAACAGATATCCCAATACAGCCAATCGAGGGACACTTGATGATGACCAAAGTTTCTGTCTATAAGATCTTTATCAACAAAAATGAGAACAAGAGTTCGAAAGAATGAAAGAATAGTGACAATTACTCATCTCATTAATGTTGATTTTCTAAACGTAGCTTAGATGTGGCAGAAGGCTGAAAGTATGGGGCACCTTGTGAGGACCAAACTCACTATCCAGGCTCTTAGGAAAGGCATGAATCTATCCCTTCTCCCACTAGCTATGGTTTAAGTAGTAGAACTTCAATCAATAAATCATTATTATCTTGCTTACGATCTAAAAATATTTTATGGGTTTGAATAACATGCAAAAGGTTGATAGACCGTAAAAAACAAATAAATCAATCAATACTTCTCTCAAGTTCCTGTTTTTTCTCCATTTGTTCAGTCGTTTTCATTAACTTTGCCTATATATGGTGATTTACTAAGCGTAGATAAAATGTGGGACAAGGCAGCAAGAATGGAGTACCCAGTGAGGATAGAAGTTACTACTTAGTCGTAATTGATCTAGGCAGACAAGTTTGCTAATCATTATACCACGTCGAAGTGCTCTAAATGATTTACTAAGCGGAACATAGTATAGGGTATTTTCATCTAATCTGAACGGTCTGTTAATAGATTGGTCGAAAAATCCAGGTTATTTCATACCACCGCCACATTCTTGTTGCCGTAAACTAGCCACTGGCAACTCGTCAGCGTATAAAACCTATTCTTCACCCCACCCCTACTTCAGGTTAATCGAGTATGACCTTAAATTCGTCGGGGAAAATTACTTTTGAAAGATCAATTTTCGTCAGTTGCTTTGCCCAATTTTGAAGATTTAAAATATTTCCATTACTGACGAGACGTTTCCAAAGGGATTTCTTGACAGATCTCAACTTCTGAAGTATTCTCTAACTTTTGTCTGTCTTGATTACTTCAATTTCATCCAGTCCAAAGATTTCAGCACCGGTCAGATGTGATTGTTTTGCTCTAATATTAATTTACATTCCCCTCGAGGAGACAAGATCTTCAAGCCATTTCGTTTACTTCTGGTATATTTTCAACGGCTTTATCATTCAATGATCTGTGCGAATTTCGTTTGATATCTCCGAAGTAGACATTCCTTCTCTCAATTTTCACGTTTAAAGCCCTGTTCTTGTACAATCACGGATGTTAAGCAATGTCGATCGTGGTCACTACCTAGATGGGTGACATCTTGGGAATATCTGTTGCTGTAAGCTTGGATGTGCGGGCCATGTAATGGATATAGGCTGCGAATTGGAAATCGGAGATCCGAGTTCCAATTTCAGTCCGGTTCGTTATATTCACTTACGTGTAAAGACCCTAGGGAAAGACATGAATCCACAACTTCTTCCCTCAGCTATGGATTAATTAGGTTAATTAAACCAGTAAATAATAATTGCCTCAAAATAATTCTAACAAACTAAAAATATTTTCTGGTTGTAAATAACCTGCAAAAGGTTGATAGTCCATAAAAAATCAGTCAACCAATCCTTCTATTAATAAATTTTCTATTTTCTGTTTTTCACCATTTGTTAGATCGTTTGCATTACCCTTGCTTATATATAGTTATTTATTAAGTGTAGGTTAAGTTTAACACAAGGTAACACAATGGAAGTAAATATTCATTCTCATTGATCTAGCGAGCAGTAATTTTCTAAGGGTAGCTTAGATGCGGCACAAGGCCGAAGGTATGGAGCCCTTAGTGAGGATCGAACTCACTATTCATTCGTAATTGAACAAACGAACAATCATTTCCTAATCGTAGTCTCAATATGGCACAAGGCCATCAGTAAGCAGCACGCTGTGACAATCAAACTCTTCACTCAGTCATAATTGATTTAACGAGACAAGCTTTCTAACCATTACGCCTCGTCGAGGTACCCTTCGCCCGTATATATAGCAATTTACTAAGTAAAGATTATATATGGCACAAGGCCGTAAGTTTGGAGCTCTCAGTGAGAAGCGAACTCACTGCTCAGTAGTGACTGATCTAATTTTATTTTTACCATAACTTCAACTGCACATTTTCGTAAATTCCAGAAGTCAGATGTCCTGAGTAGTTCTTAAATATTCTCTTTTTGTTCTGTCATCTAAACTCCCTAACTTTGTTCCGCCATCCATTTACTTGTCATTCTTCGATGTGCCGTGTCACTTGAGAACGTTGGCAATCATGGCTCTCCACAATGTCCTGTCTTTTGTAGCTCTTAATCAATTTTCTCTTTTTCTTATTGCTGCTAAACATTGTTCCGCCATCCATTTGCCGAAGTTCGTCCTTCTTCTATGCCCTGTGTCATTTCAAGACCTTGGCAAACATGGCTCTCCACAATAAACAAAACAAAAAGATAAAAACCTGAAAATATAACGATTCAATATCTGTCTATATTTCTGAGATGAGGTATTATTTACATTATTCAAACTATTGTCCTCATCTTTGTCGCCATATTTATTACAACGTTTCGGCCGTTGTACGGTCCGGCCTTCTTCAGGTGGTTGGAATGTCGAACTGAACTCTTTATTTCGCTCACTGGGGTAGACTGCTCTAGTTCCACTTGCCATGTCTAATGGATATCAGTTATCAGTTGTCTCCTGTTAATTCGCCTCTCCAAGTTCTCCACTGCCTTCACCGGGTATTGAACTCATACTCTTTGCGGTCTGTCACTGGATCTAACTAACGCCTTTATCCACTGTGCCATGTGTCCTTGACAAAGATGAGGACAATAGTCCGAACAATGTAAATAATGTATATAACAAATCAAATTCAATTTTCTAATTATATTCTAAAATTATTCTAATTTAGTAAAGAATGTAAATAAAGCAATTCAAATTCAATTCTCTAAAAAGGGTTCTAATAAAAGAATAGAACAAATGGTCAGCTAAACTGAGAATACTCATTGAACATCTTCATGAAAGAACTTCTTTATAAACAATGTGTTTTGTTTGGGGGGTCCTGATGAAGTGAAAACAGATTATTTTTGTTTCCCACTCTTGAGCATGATACATAAATTTGTCCATTGGAAAAGCAAGGTTCTTCAAGGTCTATGCCAACAACCGAGAGAGCATGTGCTTAGGATTTATTTATAGACATTGCATAGTTTAGATTAACTGGAAAGTGCAGTCTCGTGAAATGAATTGTTACTTTAATTGAGTTCAAATGTATGCGTGGGATGGAAACATCTTCCCCTTTACGATATCTTGACAGAATGGTTCTTTCAATAAGATGTAGCATCATTCTCTTTATTACATGTCTAGAGTCTTGGTGGATTTTGATTTCTCAATAACATTATTGGAGCATCAACTTTGATATCTATGCTGTGAGGTGATAGTCTGGATGGATCTAATGACTTCAAAAACTCGACTGGATAATTCACTGTCTCTAAAGGATCTACAACTGTATCAACGGGTTTATAAGAATATCACTATCTTGGAAGAATTTTCAAATTCAAAGTTAATAGAGTTCTCATTAATGTTTTTGGAGCCAAAATTGTTCTCTCACTTAACCACTTGTGATTCTGATAATGTTCATTTTATTGATGTTTAGGAAGACATTGGTCATTAATTTCTTACCAGATTCCACAAGGGTGTTTATTGGTGACAGGTTTAAAAAGCTCTTACTGCCCACAGGAGTTCCTCCTTCTCCTTTGGGGAATTCTTCAGGCATTCCATCATTAGACAGAACAGCTCTCATATTTTTTCAGTTTCATGGTTTTGACATGTTGTCAAATTCTGGAACGCGGAGATTTCATCAGCTTTACTTCCGTTTGTTATAACTGGAAGGAAATAGCCTGAAATATCCTGATAAAACTACGGTAACACCCACCTCATCAGAGACTGACTGTTTATTATATCTTTTAAAATTCGATATAAATAACCTCCAGAGCTCTCTTGTGCATCATAGTGTATTCATCAAACACAATCAAGAGCCATCCCAGAGGTTTTGCTAATGTTGCATACTGGGTTTTCATTCGAATAAAGGTCAAGTGTAAGTTTCATTGAAGCATCAGCTACCCTCTGTGGAAGCAATTCCAGATGTTGCTACAATAATGGTATAATTCTGCATTCTTTACCGAGTTCGCAAGTATCAAAGCTGTTACAAAAAGATTTCACATGTGTGCTTTCACCATTTCTTGCAATATCTGTCTTCAATTGAGTCTGGTAGTTCAGTAGAAATAATGTTATCAATTTGATTGGAATGAACTTTCTCAATCAACCAAATTAAAATGCGAGCATGAGGTAGCCCACGTTTTTGCCACTCTATCGTGTGCATATGATATCAAACTGAATCATATCTTTTGTGAGTAGGTCCATCATTTTGATTAGTTTCAGCCTAAACACCCTGGCCATGAGATCATGTCTATGAACATGTAACTGTTATTCAAGCTGTTCATTTTGAATTTATTTCCATTTTGGATTGCAGGTTAAGGTTATGAATGAATCTGAGTGGCCGTATTGTTTAACATAATTCATTGCATCTTGTGTTCTTTCATGTATGTATCGTGAGTTTCCCATAAAACTGGATGGCGAAATACCATGTTGGACTGATTTTGTTCCAGCATCATCCTTACTGATTGTATCCTTCAAGTGAGCATATTCTTCAGAACTGAGTTGTTTTTTATTCCTCCTAGGGTATCTTCATCTGTCCGATTCAGTTTTGGCATACATGTCAACTGCATACTGGTGGAACGTTTGTTGACTTCTGCGTAGATGATTGAACGTATTCGGATGAATCGTGAAATGGTAAGCAGATAACTTATTATTACGCAGAGATTCTTGTTTTCACCAGCTTTTGCTCCAGTCTTGGGAATGCATAGATGATATCTCGTCTCCATTCAGAAATAACAATTGATATGGCAAAGCATCATATGAGCGACGGAGTTCACTGATCCTTCTCATCTGATTGTCTCTCCGATGAATTATAATGTCATGATGACATTATTATAGCAACTTCATTACTTTCACGCACACTATATTACTGAGAATGTTCTCCAAAAGGACACCTCTTTTTAAAAATCTGTCTTGACTGTAAACTCAGGAGATGGATCTTGCTCTATGAAATATTTGAAACTTCTCACATAACTATTTCTTTTCATGTAGCATTTCTTGGAGATTCTAGATAATATCAATGTCTGTATCTTTGTTCGCTTGAACACGTTTCTCAGCCAGATGCCTCATGTCACTAACAATGTATAATAATAATAATAATAATAATAATAATAATAATAATAATAATAATAATAATAATCACACATTACGAAGAACATTATTGTTGTAACCTCGGGAAGGTTACTGAATCGGATAATGAAGTGAAGGTAGGTAATGAACGATAATACTTAGGACAAGAACAGCACATAAGATTCGCCAGCTGCGCGTAGAAGTAACCAACTGCTAGAAGTGAGTCAAGTGAGTTCCACAATGAATCTGCAACTACTGACCAACATCCAGTATTTACTACTGTATTTATGTGAATGGGAACATACCCATTATCGTCCGTAGGTATGCTACAAAAATTATCTATGCAAAATGTCTGTGATCCTACGTTTTTTGTTTGTTTGTTTTTGGGGGGGGGGTTATAAAAACGATAAGTGGAAAATGTCAAGAATCCATTTCTGACCATATGTCTCTAGTTGGAACCCAGAAGGAAATGTGTAAACAAAAATCAGAGGAAATAATAATAAGAGCAACCACAATAATAATATGAAAACAATAGTCTGTTAGTTATGTGCCATGCGTGATACACGCTTAGGCGATCATGTATCTTTTCGATACATGACTGACGAGGCAGATTCTTTCTGGCAGTAGGCTGCCATTTCTTTCGTGCCATCCAAGGCTATAGAACCAGGCCTGTCATGTTATTTACCCATAGCTGGGGAAAGGGAGAAGAAGAGGATTCATACCTTTTCCATGGGTATTAGCACGTAAATGAATGTAATGGATTCGATTCCTCAATCCGAGCCGCTATTCATTACTCCACCGTGTCTTCGTTCTTCTTATTACGATTATTTTACATATTATTATTGGTATTGAAAACAATAAGAAGAATAATATGTAAAATAATAATAATATGAAGAAGAAGAAGAAGAAGAAGAAGAAGAAGAAGAAGAAGAAGAAGAAGAAGAAGAAGAAGAAGAAGAATGAAGCGGCATTTTCTCGGCTATTTTTCCCTTATCTTTGTTAGCATATATGGAACAAACACAGCATGACGCACATTAACTCTAACGATTAGATACGTATACAAAAAATGCATGTTTCATTAAATAAATACATTTAGATTTTCATTCATTCTAATGATTATATATATATATATATATATATATATATATATATATATATATATATATATATATATATATATATATATATATATAAACAACGAGGATTATTGAAACAAATACGATAAAACTCAACCTAAATGTAATGATTACGTGTAAAACAGAAAGACTTTAGCAAAAAATGATTAAAACTTTCATTCCATCGAATGATTACATATATAACAGGAAGAATTGAATTAAACAAATTCATCAAAACGTTCATTTCTTCTAATGATTACACATGATAACACGAAGGATGTATTAAAGAAATCCATCAAAATCTCATTCTCTCTCATCACTACATGTATAATCGCCAGAATCTATCTTAATATTTATGAGTCTACAATTCGTCCTTGCTTTGAATATTGCTTCCACATCTAGTCTGGTACTCCGGCTATATATTTAGAGATTCTTAATAAAATCCAAAGAATCTGCAATGATACTGGTCCTGACCTGGTATCTTGGCTTCAGTCGCTTTCCCATCGCCATAACCTAGCTTACTTGTGGCTGTTCTATAAGTACGCTCATGGTAATTGTTCTGATAAACTTTATGCTATGGTACCTGAACTTTGGAAATTTAAAACGCAGTAGTAGATTGGCGGCAAAGTCTCATCATTTTACAGGTGGGTTAGGTGGAAGCGCAAGTTCTAGGCAAACAATTTTATCTATCGCACTTTTCACATGTGGAACTTTGATCTTCAAAAATGTAAATGCAATGTCAATTATTATCGTCTGTCTTCTTAATTTTTGTTCTTTTATTGTTCTCTCTCCTTAATAATGTTCTTTTTCTTCTCATATTCTCTCCCACTCTGTAGGCCCTTTGCGTCTTAGTGGGTTTATTGCCTTACTTGAGGTGAAGTGATAAAAAACATATATACATAAAATTTCTTCCCCTATCCTTGATGTAAAATCTTTTGTTCAAGTACATCAAAAATAATTGTTGGAACTGATAGGTAATCTTGATATATTTGGGAAAGATATTAGAATGTTCCAGAACCTATAATGGCAGCAAGCCACCTGCATGTGAACAGAAAATGAATTCAGTAAATATATCAAAATAGAAAGGGGTGTAAGACAAAGATGTGTCTTCTCGCCAGAATTAACCAACCTCTACATTGAGGTGGTTCTTCGAGAATTAGAAGTCCTGCCAGGATACATTATTGACGGTACCAATTTTAACAACATATTGCCGATGGGAACAACTTATTATTTAAATGTTATATACCTTCAGAATGAAGGCGACCATTACTCTTGACAGCTTTTTTTTTCTTTTTTTTAATGCTATATCTCTTCAGAACATATGCGATTATTGCTCTCCACAGCTTCCTTTTTTAATGTCAGAACGAAAGCGATCGTTACTCTCGACAGCGTTTTTCTTTTTTTTAATGCTATATCCCTTCAGAATGTATGCGATCATTGCTCTCCACAGCTTCCGTTTTTGATGTCATATCCCTTCAGGGCGTAGGCGATCATGACACATCACTGCCTCCCTGCTTTTTTTTTTTAGAATGAAGGCGATCATTACTCTCAACAACGTTTTTCTTTTTTTAATGCTATATCCCTTCAGTACGTTGAAATCACAGCTCTCCACAGCTTCCGTTCTTGATGTCATATCCCTTCAGGGAGTAGGCGATCATGACACATCACAGCTCCCTTGCTTTTTTTTTTCAGAATGAAAGCGATCATTACTCTCGACAGCTTTTCCTTCTTTTTTTTAATGCTATATCACTTCAGAACGTATGCGGTCATTGCTCTCCCCAGCTTCCATTTTAATGACATATCCCTTCAGGGCGTAGGCGATCATGACTCACCACAGCTGACCCCTCTTTTTCAGAATGAAGGCGATCATTAGTTTCGACAGCTTTTTTTTTTATGCTATATCCCTTCAGAATGTAAGCGATCATTGCTCTCCCCAGCTTCCGTTTTTAATGATATATCTCTTCAAGATGTAGACAATCATGACTTTCTACAATTTCCTTTTCTTTTCATGTCATATCCGTCCAGGACATAGGCGATCATGACTCTCCACAGCTTCTTTTCGGTGGCAACCGATCTATGAGAAGGACAACTCTGAATTCAAAAAATATTCTGGGAACAAAGCATCTGCATACGGATAGAAAATGAATTCAGTAAATTCACAAAATTACAAAGGAGTGTAAGACAAGGATGTGTCTTCTTACCGGACTTATTCCATCTTTACAATGAGGCGATAATGAGAGTTTTAGAAGTCCTATCAGGATTCATTGCTAGCGGCCACAACCTTGACAATATAAGATATGTAGCTGACACACGTTGATATCAGACACAGAAGGGGTAATATAAGAACTTCTACAGAAGGTAATGCAAGAAAGTGAGAAGAAGTGACTAAACATTAATTACGAGGAGATAGAATGCATGGTCGTCAGCAAAAGGGACCGCCCAACATGTAATTACAAATTGGGGATACCAAAATTAAGCAAGTACAAAAAAATTATATTCCTGGGAAGCGTTTTAACAGGGGACGAAAAGTACAACACTGAAATCCGAAACCTCACTGGGATAGCGAAAGATGCCTTCCAAAAACTAAGGAAAATTTCATTAGAAACAAAGAAAGGATTACTTAACTATGATGTAATGACAGTCTTCCTATATGACAGTGAATGCTCACAGATGAAAAATAGTCTTGATGTAACAGAAATGTAGTTGAACAGAAAGATGCTGAGAATACCATGGAACAAACATGTGAGCAACGACGAAGCTCTATAGAAAATGGCAGCAAAATGTCACATACTTAATATCAGGAAGAGACAGTTTAAATTTCTGGGGCACATAATGTGGAAAGAGGGACTGAAAAATTTGGTACTCACAGGACAGGTTGAAGGTGAGAGAGAGAGGAAAGCAACGCGAGTTTGAGTGAATGGATGGCGGAGCATCTTTTCTAGGGCACATAATGATGAAAGATGTTGTGGAGTAGCTGAACACCCCCACAAGATGGACTGGCCTAAGACTATTTAAACAGCATTCTCTCTTAGTGAGGGAGAGGAGTTAATGATTACAGTTAACTATGGGCAATTGCGCCCCACGTAAAAAAAACGGCCTTGTATCACATCCCGCCTTGTGGGGAGGAATCGGGTAAATTCCGAGGAGTTAATGATTACAGTTAACTCTGGTTGTCGACTCTCTGCCTCTGGGCGGAGAGGAACCCAGACGAGGCTATACCGAACGGCAGAGTCTCGCCTATCTATACGAGGTCTACGGGTAATTTTTGACCGTGTCTACGGGCTCGGAAGGCCCCACGTAAAAACCGGCCTTGTGCCACATCCTACCTTGTGGGGAGATCTCGGGTAAATACCAATGAGTTAATAATTAATCGTTACTCTGCTTGTTTACTCTTTGCCTTCGGGCGGAGAGGAGGCTATGCCTATGGGCAGAGTCTCGCCTGGGAAGGTAGACAACTACCCGACCCTATCTATACGGGGTCTACGGGTAATTTTTGACCGTGTCTACGGGCTCGGAAGGCCCCACGTAAAAACCGGCCTTGTGTCACATCCTACCTTGTGGGGAGATCTCGAGTAAATACCAATGAGTTAATAATTAATCGTTACTCTGCTTGTTTACTCTTTGCCTTCGGGCGGAGAGGAGGCTATGCCAGTCTCGTCTGGGGAGGTAGACAGTTGCCCGACCTCGTGTATGTGGGATCTACGAGGAATTTTTGTATGAGCGTACGCTCTCGGAAAGCCCTAGGTTAAAAACCGGCCTTGTGCCACATCCCACTTTTTGAGGAGTTAACGAATAAACGTTACTATGCTTGTCAACTCTCTGGCTTCTTGCGGAAAGAGACGAGCAGAGTTTTTTTTTCTGGGGAGATATACAGTCGCCCGACCCCGTGTAATGAAAGAGATGACCAAGTTCTCAGCTGCGCAACGATCATACAACCAAACACGGCTATGTTCAAAACAATGCAGATTATGTACCTAACTAATAAATATTTTTGTGGGTACGCCATATTTGATTTTTATTTCCCTAATATTTAATATTTCCAAGATAAATAAAAACCTGGGGAATCTTTGTTACGGCTTTTACTTTCTCTTGTGATAGACAATCGGACCAGATCTTTGTTTCAGCCAGCGAGACTTTCTGGCTCGACCTTTATTCTTACTTTAACTGTTACTCTTAGATTACCTAGAATGCGACCAGATTTATAAGGCTATGACAGGAATTCCATACTTTCTGATTTGGTGTCACTTTATCCCCAAACTTTTTATTTAATTATTAGTGAATTTATTATCTTTGCCCTACTTATGGACTGCGAGTAGTTGCTTTGAAACTCTCGCGTTTTTGATTGGTTGATGCAATTGATAGTAATACAATCCATAAGTTGACTGCAGACGCTGTAAAAAGTCATTTGACTTTGTGGTTAAATTGTGGTTTTTAAATAGGTGTTAATCTTTGATCAAATCTCGGAGAGCATTGAGAAAAATATAAGTTTTAATTGGCCCTCCGGAGAACAAAGTTACTTCCCGATGAAGTTATATTAATTAATCGAGATTTAATGCGCTCAGCTTGAACGAGAAAATGTCGGTTCAGTGTTAGAAAAGAAATCATTATGAATTTTCTGTTGAATTAGGCGAAAGAGCGCGTTTTTGTTTCGAACAGCTTGCTCAAGGAAATAAATGAATCACAGCTGCATAAACAATGAAATGCCTATGTTATCGATGTATAAATACGGATTTTTTTAAAGTTTTGTCTTTTCAATCCTCTCTATTTACAATCTTATATGTAATGTCTTCTTTATCTCCTAGTTTGCAGCTGGATCGTTTCACCGCAGAGTTGCCATTAGCTATTGCTCTTAGATTTCTAAGAAAACCGAATCTGTCTTCTAACATTTTCGGTTTTGCTTTATAAGCTTCTTATTCATTAAATATTCGCTCTTTCCTGATCTTCACGAGTCCAGTGTTTTTGTAAAAGCTTTACGAATCAATCCAGTACACAATACAGGCCTTCATCATATTTTGTTCACGATTATAGTGGTTTCACTTTATATGTGTGCTTTCAGTGGGTAATCCCAGAAATAAATAATTCATAAGATTTTACTTAATAATGATTCCAAATAACAAAAATAATAATTCCGAAAGTGCTTCCTTTAAATGCAATGGTGAATTTTCTAGACTTAACAAGAAAAAAAAAACCCGATGTTCAGGTTAATATTTACGGCAAGAACAAAATTTTTTTTCCGTCAAAATATTTTATTTAATAATTCTTTATACTTTGGAACGTAGATGGGCGAATGCTTGCGAATAAACGGTGCTGTATACTTGGATGCGTAAGTGTCGTAATGGATAATGGCTCGAAATTGTTAACCGGAGAGCCGGGTTCCAATTCCCGTTGAGTTCGTTATATTCACTTACGGACAAATCTTCTTCCTCCAGCTATGGGTTAATTTATTAAGACTTGTATCACTAAATAATTATTATCTCAAGAGCAAAAAAAAAAAATTTTTAAATCTAAATATATTTCTGGCTTTAAATAACCTTCAAAATGTTAATAAGTCGTAGAAAACGAATCAATCAATGAAACCATATACCATCTTCACAAATATATACAAATAAGCTGAGTACGTTCTTAGACCATTAAGCAAAAATTTTCTTTCTCCATTAAGCAGAAAACTTCTTCCTCCTCCACCTATGGGTTAATTAGTATGACTTGTATAACTAAAACATTATTATCTCAAGAGCAACAAAAAAAACTTACAATCTAAAAACATTTTCGAGCTTTAAATAACATGAAAAGAGTATATAAGCCGAAGAAAACGAATCAATCAGTCAAAACTTATACTGTTGTGTCATCTGCGTGTGTTACATTAATGGTTAATATATACTCCCTTTGCATTAGGCTATAATACCATTAAAGCGCAAAGCCAATAAAAGAACTGATTTTCCTGACGCCAGACGATTGCGATTAACACTGTATTTAATTTTTTGACGATTGTAGGTGGCAAGGATGCAAGAAATCTGAAAAAAATTCCGCAAGAGAAAACTATTCCAATAAAACATACAGTTATATGTAGCTATATCAACAGTAAAACGATGAGACCTAATTGACAATCTTGTAGTACGATTCATGTAATCGAGATACCAAGGAGAAGAGCGTATTAGAACAACTGCAATGTAAATATTTATAGTATAGACAGAGGGTAGCCGGGTCACGGCGGTGGGAAAATGACTGAAGTCGAGATGCCAGGTTAGGACCTTTAACATTACAGACCCTTCTTAGAATATATTTTCGGTAATATTAAAAATAGAAAAATATTCAAAATATTCAAAGGTGGTGAAAATAGATTCACGTTATTACTTGACATTGTAGTTAGTCGGGTTACGACGCCTTGTTTATCTCAGTACATGTTGTAGCTACAAAGATTACAAAGCAGAGACTATCTCCTCTCTGAGAAACAAAAAAGAACTTGTAATCCGATAATGGTACCAACAGGTGGGAGTAATCCCTGCCAGAACCATTTCGTCTATTTGGATTCATGCCTCCAGAGCAAACAATTTTTTTATGAAAGTCGCTTGTGATATTAATTAAGCGTAACCTAGTCTGACACTGGGCTACAAAAATAGAGAACTCTGTCCAGGCCAGTCACACGAGATACGAGAAAATGACTGCGAAATTCAGAGAGCTGTACATTCAGTCATCCTCAGGCATGAAAATTATTTTGCTTTTCGTCTCGGGTGCTACCTGGATTTTACGAAAAACAAAATAATTTCCAAGCCTGAGGATGACTGAATGTACAGTTGAAAGTACTTGCGTATGAAAAAAAGACCTTATACAGCTTATAGTTATTAAAAACAAGGATACTAACATTCATCGAGTGATTTGTAGGTTAATGCAACTTTAAAATTTTGTTTGCGACCCTTTTATATGATTAACTTTACTAATCTACTTTGTGTATGAATGATTCATTGTAATATAAATTGAACAGCACCACATATTTGAAATATATATATATATATATATATATATATATATATATATGCATACACAAAAAGTTTGATTACAAAGAACCGACAAAGTTTGTTTATTTTTTAGATTTTTATTAGATTTTTCCAATTTTCGAATAAAGTGTTGAAATTGTAAGAAAGTGTGATTTTTTATGGTTAAAAAAATGTTTAATTGGCTCTTTTGTTTTTTTACGCCTTATCGACCCTTTGAAGGTAATTTAAAGCCAAAGCATATTTAGCATTATAGGAATTTTAGCTTTAGCCGGTGTTCCCAAGTTTACCCCATCCAAGTTTTGGCCTGGATTGACATTGCTTAACTTCTGTTCCGTTCAAAAGAAGATTAATATTATCCTGATAACTTTATATATTCACAGAGTGTATCAAAAATACTTTTACAATCTTTAGGGACGGGTACCTCACCACAAAACAAGGACAATAGTCCATATAAACATATGTTCACAAATCCTTTGTTTTTGAGTTATTAAGTTTAAAGTTTACGGTAGACGCTCTTAAATGCAAGATACAATCCAAAAATACTTTTACAAACTTTGGAGTCGGACTTCTGATACAAAAACAAGATAAAATGTCTATATAAACATATGTCCTAAAGGCCATCATTGTACCTCAAAACAGCAACTCATAACAAATGTTCAAAATGTCCTCCGCTTGCTTCTACACATGCATGCACCCGTCGGATCATTGACTGGCGGACCCTTTCAAATACTCCCATATGGTGTCGAATGGTTTCGAAAGTCTTCATGACACGTTATTAAGCGTCTCTGCATTATTAGAAACTGCTGCATAAACCAATTGTTTTAGGTGGCCCCACTGTTAAAGATCCAAAGGACTGAGGTCGGGAGAACGCACAGGCCATGGAATTGGTCCTCCATTACCTATCCATTTTTCATGATATATTTCAGCCAGTGCATCGCGAACAATGTGACTAAAATGTAATGGTGCCCCATCATGCATTAACCACATGCGTTTTCGTATTATCAGGGGTACATCTTCTTGCTGGATGCGTGTTCGAAATAAAGTCCCTGTAGACAGCTTTTGGGAGAGCATATGGTAATATCAGACATTCATCTACAGTTCCAGCCCACTTATTAGTCGTAACCTGATGCTGGTGCCCAGATTTTTTTTTTTGTACTATGAGGATTCCGATCGGCCCACAAATGTTGTTTGTGTAAATTTGTCATTCGATCTCTTCCAAATGATGCCTCATCTGTAAAGAAGACCGAAGGGACAAACAGATCAGCAGTTTGTGTATTGGCAAAAATTCTCCCGTGATGAATAATCAGAGGGCGAAACACCCTGCACACGTTGCAAATTATACGAATACAAGAGCTGCTCTTGAAGTACCCTCCATGTGGCACTATGTGATGTACGACATGGTAGGGCCATTTGAGATGTGCTGATACCTGGATCGTCTTCGACAACTTGTACAATGGGTTCTTCGTGGTCAAGCGAAGATCGTTCGTGATGCCACGGATCTAGTCTCAGCAACGCGACGATAAACAGAGACAAAGATTGGATGAATCGGCTGCTTTCGGTCTGGAAACGCAATCTGATATAGCTGTGCTGTCTCACGTCCATCATCATTCGTGCGGCCCTATGTAAACATTCTGCTCACGATATGAATATACTGCCATTGTTAAGCAGAACACTTCTCATTTAACCCATTACTACACACGTTAAACCTTGAAGATAGACTAGCCACAAATTTACACGAATGACAAATGTAATATAGTCTATATGGAAACACAGCGGCATCTACCGTAAACTTCCTTTAAATTTAATAACTCAAAAATGAAGGATTTGCGCACATATATTTATAATAGACTTTTAAACTTGGTTCCATATATTGCTTCCTTCCCGCCACTTAAAGTTTCAGGGGTGGGGGGCTCAGTTTGTTATACGAGAGTCTCACAATCTTCAGGCGGTGATAAGACCAAAATACACAATTATATATTTGATTCTAGAATCTTGTCCTTGGAACCGCGTGAAAATTGTAAGACCGCTGAGTGTCCACACGAAGCTTCAAGTTTCAGGAGCAGCTACATTACAGACACATATAATTTAACAGCATACTTAATACATTTGCATATCATCGGGACGTACGTGATCACATGCACTCACACACTCAGATACACACACACACACACATATATATATATATATGCATATATATATATATACATATATATGCATATATATATATTCATATATATATATATATATATATCGATAAATAATTATATATATATATATACATATTTATACATATATATATATGCATATATATATACATTATATATATATGCATATATGTATATATATGTATAATCACTGTATAGTCACTGTCAGTCAATGTATAGTCACTGTCAGTCACTGTGTGTTTATCTAAATCTAAAAATAAAGCCGACGGCTTAGTGGTAGAAGTTCCGACTGACGCCAATTCAGTCGGGTTTCGATCCTAGCTAGAGGCAACCGGACGTCTGATGAGCTGTGAAACAGCGAAACAGTTTGTCTGTGAATAATAAAAATATTGGCTGCTGAAAAAATTTATTTCGGTTGATCTCTTTGGTTTGAGGTGTGAGTTTGTAAACAGTCACTATTTAAGCTAATATTGCACGACTCTTCGGCAGAATTGAGTCACTGTCAGTCACTGTGTGTTTATCTAAATCTAAAAATAAACACGCTAAAATTCACCTTCATCCCTGCCGTGAGCCGACGGCTTAGTGGTAGAAGTTCCGACTGACGCTAATTCAGTCGGGTTTCGATCCTAGCTAGAGGCAACCGGACGTCTAGCTACACTGATGAGCTGCGAAACAGTCTGTCTGTGGATGACAAAAATACATTATATATATGTATAGAGAGTGATGTGCAAAAGGAAATGAAACCCGTAAGATAATATTTAAAATAATTATTTCTTTTGTCCAGATGATCAACAAATCTTAATTAAACTATATATTGATTTAAAAAAAAACTTTATTAAATCAGTCACAACCACTCTCAAAAGCTTTTAGCAAGCTGGAATAAAAATATTAATTAAAAATGTGCAAAAGTCAGTGTACACTTACATTTATATACTGTATTCTTGGTTTACATAGTTTCCACTGCAAGATTTTTTTTCCAATGTATATATATATATATATATTAAAGACATTTTTGATATGTTTAACGTTCTTTTTATAGATACAAGTATTTAAGTAAATGCTCTGTTTATAATAAACAGTATAAAATAACATTTACCGGCCTGAATGTCCGAGAAATTTTCATTGAAAATTTTCGTTCTTAGAAAAATTTCTATGAAAATTTCTCGGACATTCAGGCCGGTAAATGTTATTTAATACTGTTTATTATAAACAGAGCATTTACTTAAATACTTGTATCTCTAAAAAGAACGTTAAACATATCAAAAATGTCTTTAATAAATTGTCGGACTATGTCCAATTCAAAATATATATATATTCTGTTTATACGTTATTCTTATAGATACAAATATTTAAGTAAATGATAAACTGTATTAATAACACTTACCAGCCTGAATATCCGAGAAACTTCATAGAAAATAGGTGTCTTCCGACAGGAATCGAACCTGTATCCTACACGGAACCATCATACAGCCTGACGTGCTATACCATTTAGCGACAGGGGAAGCGTTTGATTCACAAGGTTGAATTACTGTTTTACAACCACAAATTTCCGATGATTTCTCTCATATCTGCTCGAAGTATCAATCATGAGCCTTCGAGATCTATACATTTTATTAGTAGTTAAAGAAGACATATTTTCTATGAAGTTTCTCCGACATTCAAGCCTGTAAATGTTATTATTTACCATCAACACATTTTATTATTATTTAAAGGCATACAATTACGTTTTAAATGTATTTAGTTGTAGCTATAAAATTGTGTTCAAAAAATTTTATTTTTGAAAAAAAGAAAACTCTAGTGTTATGATTGAGGAAAGGACACAAAAGGGCTCTCGAAGACACGATTGAAGTCGCATTTAAATTTTTGAGGATTATAGTTATCAGGGAAGCAAGGAAACGGAAAGGGTGGGTAGAGCGAGAGAACAAAACTGTTAGAGTAGAAGTGGCGTGTGCATTTAGCCAGTTCAGCAGTAAACCAGTGAGACCTAATTGCCAATCTAGTAGCACGCTTAAATTCGTGTCATCGGGGGAGGGGCAACATGAAAAAAAAGTTCTTTTCAGCATTAAATAAAAAATAGATTTCCGCATTAAATAGCCCATACAGATGTTGATGTGCCGCTAAACAAAACAGACAACAATAACTGCTTGACATGAAATCTGATCTTCCATGTATATCGTCGGAGTCGAGCGTTTTACAATCCCTTTTCTTGCATTACACACACACACACATATATATATATATATATATATATATATATATATATATATATATATATATATATATATAAAGTTCCATAAAGTGTCCATAAAGTTCGTGAGCACTTTAAAAAAATTATAACTTTATTTGTATTTGCGATAGAAATAATCTGTAAAAAATGTTATAAAGTTTAATGTACCTAGTTTTAAGTATAGATAAATAACTAATGTGATTTCAGGCATTACTGTAAATCAGTTGGCAAATGTTTTCCGTGAACTGCAAAATCGTATTACCCTTTGTATTGCTAATGATGGAGGACATGTCGAAACTTAAATAAATTTTCAATAAAACCTTAAAAAATATAAATTTACTTCTTTCTAATCCTTTTTACAAATTATTTCTATCGCAAATACAAATAAAGTTATAAATTTTTTAAAGTGCACACGAACTTTATGGGCACACTGTATATATATATATATATATATATATATATATATATATATGTGTGTGTGTGTGTGTGTGTGTGTGTGTTGATTCATTTTATTCATTTCTATATATTGGTCAACAGCTAAACACATTACTCGTAACAATTAAAAGAAATGGAATATCCTTGTCTTGTTTTCAAATCTTATCTCTCGCATAACGTTACGAGCTTTTCACATTCGGTTCGCCTGACAAAGTCTTCTGTAATATCAATGAAACCGGATGACAAATCTAATAGTTGGATTCCAACGTCGACCTTGGCCGGATGATGTGTTATTGTAGCACCTAAGTTACTGGAAATTAACCAAAAGATCCCAGCATTTCGAAATGCATTTGCTATCGCAGGCGTCAGGTTTCCCAACTGAAAAAGAATCACTTTCTACCATCTATGACCCGGTAGTTGGAGAAGATAATAACCTGGGGCGACAAGAGCAGAAACAAATGCGTATCAACTGGGTCAGAATGATGCTAATATTTCATCAGTAACTTCCCGCGGTCCGCAGTATACGATATTCCGTTAACATCTAATACACCCGCTGTAAATTCGCAAACATGCCTATTTACGCATACTCAGGTTCTCACTAAGATGCCTGCATGTTAGTAGACATTTATTTCCTTCGACGAATTACAATTATTTTCAGTTATATACCATAGATTAAACAGGGTAAAGTTTGATAAAAGCTACATTTCTGAAACTCGATTCTATCATCAAATATGTGGGATGTAGTGTCAAAACCAATATACTGGTAATGACCGTTAAAGCAAGAATGCTCAGGTGTCTATATATATATATATATATATATATATATATATATATATATATATATATATATATATATAATATGGATAAAATAACTGAAAAAAAATTGGGTGTTTTTTTTTGCGAAAGTATTTATTTCTATGTTTTTATATATATTAAATATTTCAGACCACCTCGGTCCTTCCTCAGAAATTAATTGAATTACTGTATTACTGTATTTGGCAGTTTGTTTACACTTTACAGCGTTCGTCTTTAGACGCGGACATCACGTGATGTGGAATGCAACTATGTTTGAATTTTCTAACGTAAATCTAACGATAGTATAGGTTTTTTAACTACATCTAAAGAAATTTCATCCATATATTATATACATATCAAGAAAGTATACGTGGCTTCTCATCATGCTATATATATATATATATATATATATATATATATATATATATATATATATATATATATATATATATATATATATAGGCTCTACTTGTGTATTGAGCACTGTTTTTTTTTAAATATAAACAAAAATGCTAAAGAACTTCGGATTATTAACCTAATGGTTCTTTCCTATTTTTCTATATATTTGCACACACACACACACACACACATACATATATATATATATATATTCGCATCTCACCACGGTTGATTTGTCAGGAAGGAGACTTCCTGATGTTATCGGACTGGAAGGGTCAATCCCAGCGTGTGGCACCTTTGGAAAGTGGCTGAAAACCATACTACGGGTTGACCCAAGCTTGCGAGTGAAATTGGGTAGACGGTACCCCTTGGGGCCGTCGATAGCTATGCTAACACGAAGTCACAAGTCATTGTGGCCGAGAGTTTGAGCGTGCTAGCCTTGTTCAGATTGTTGATCACGCTAGACAACACGATCTCTCTCAGAAAGTGTAACTAAGGTCTGCTCAGCATAGTTGCAGTATAAACCACAAGTGGTCTCTATGGGTGTTGAACAAACACAAATGTGCCTGAACAGGCTTCTGCAATAGGGATTGGCTAGCCGCCCTAATAAACGGGTATCCTCGTTATTAAAAAAAAACTCTTCAGTCTGGGAAAGTAATTATAGCTTTTTTCTCCTCTAGATAGACTTTATAGTTTAAGGTGTTTATTGTTGTAGGATGATGATATTTCCCTTATTTCCCGTGATATTTTTGGTGTGATTTGGTTTTTATATTTATATTAACATATGTTCTATCCCTGATAATGAGCACGTTAACCCATAAGTATAGCATGCCGTAAAACTATATTTTATTTTATGAACAGATGACAACTTATGAACAAGCAGATGAAAAAGGCTACGCATGATGGACATACTACAGAAGGCGCCACACCAAATTATAACCGCGGCAGTCCGTTGCAGTTTCATAAAGGGAATCTGCATGTTTCATTCCATATATACCGCAAAGGAAGGCCATGAAATCCTGTGTGTAGGTCACTTCCTGGCTAGTTGGGGTCCACCTTAAACAAATTCACGCCATCGGTACATTCTTCTACTCTTTCTTTCACCTTCAACCAATTCTTGCAAGATCAAAAGGTGAATATGAGACAAGACTTCAGAATGTCAGCTTTTATTTCCAGCTTAGGACATACCGCCAGATCACACCATTTTTATGTGAGCAAAAATAAAGGAAGAGTTAGTCTTAAAGTAAATAACATTTAATATTTGGTTGCATAACCCTTGCTTTCAATAACTACACCAAGCCTGTGATCCACTGACATCAACAAACTGTTGCATTCTTCATCTGGGATTCTTTTGAACACACTTGAAAAATGTGATCTCTCGTGGAGATACGCGTTACCCACGCGTTACCCACGCCATGAATATTATGCGAACGCGCACGCGCGCGCGCGCGCACACACACACACACACACACACACACACACATACGTACGAACATACTTTGAAACACATATATATCGGTTCTTCGTTGTTTTCTTTTACATTTCTTTTGGGTGGACTCATCTTGAGTCCGCCATATTTGTAGCGGACTTTATTTCAGGAGACTACACGTGTTTCATTTCACAACGCGTATTAAACCCACAGTCTGTTACACTTTCACTCGTGCACTATGGAGGTTTTGGTGATGTCACTGACTATTGATCTTTTTGTTTTTTGTTTTTTTGTTTTTTTATGAAACCCAAAACTAAAAATAAGAGTAGGCATTCAGAGCTATTTAATGTTTGATGTTTAAACAGTCAATCTAAAAGACAATACCTGGGCGACAAGAAACATCTTCCAGCAGTTTGGCCTATTGAAAATAGGCGGGTTCAAACAAAATGTGGTAAGCCCTAAGTTGTTTAACACATCTAAATGAAAATACCATAATTCATTTTCTCTCAGAGAGAAGTTTATAAGTGTTTCAACGAGAGAAAAAAATATTTTTTTTAAATAAATGAAGAATAAAATATAATATATACACTAAAACAAATGCACATTATAACCAAAAACGTTTTCAGTTTCCCTTTTTTAAATATACACACGCACGCACACACACACACATATATATATATGTACACACATATATATATATATATATATATATAGAGAGAGAGAGAGAGAGAGAGAGAGAGAAAGTTCATAATTGTTTCAACGAGAGAAAAATATATATTTTAAAATAAATGAAGAATAAAATATAATATATACACTAAAACAAATCCACATTATTATCAAAATCGTTTGCGGTTTCTTTCTTTAATATATATATATATATATATATAACGTTGGACACAAAGGTTTCGGTAAATTCAAAAGATAGAACAATCTGTTCATCTGACATATCATGAGTCTCACTAAGCAATTCCACATATCTCTTGATGAGACATCACAAGGAAATAAGAAGCCTCATTTTCTACCAAATCTTTCTTATCCATTCACGGAGACATTCTGTCGTATCTTGCAAGTAACTAGCGGCCAGTCGTTCTCATATTAATGGCAGATGTTTGTTTCATTGTTAGTCCTTTTGCAGCTTTCCTGCTTTCTATTAACATGTTTCATTTAATTCGCGTTTGCCAAGCAAATAAAAATAAATTATTTGTCAGATACAATTATTTCCTCTTTTTACATTTATTTATACACAGACAGGTCGTCGCTAACGTGTCATAATTCCAGTTATTCTTCCGAACTCTGTGGATGTGCGGATGGTGTAATAGATAGCCTCTCGGAATTCCAAATCGGAGAGGCGAGTTCGTATTCCAGCCACGTTCGTTACATTAACCTACACACAAATATCCTTGGTGAACGTATTAATCCATTCCTCCCTCCATTTATGGGTTAAATAGTAGTACTTGTATCTTGAAAAATCATTGTTATTTTCAAACAATTGTTAATACAATATTCACACGCGAAGAAGAATTATTCTAATTATACAAGATAAGTGGTGGCTTTAAATAACCCAGAAAGGGTTGATAATCCGTAAAAATACAAATCAATCGATTAAGCTGGGCCCTTTTTTAATTCTATTTTTGAGAAATTGTGTTCGTTTATTGATTGTTTTGATGGTTTTTTCCTTCTTTTTCTTTTGAATGTCGTGTCTTTTCAAAACGTTGGCGATAATTACCTTCCTATGCCATGTAACTCTTAGCAGTAATCCTTTACTATCCCACACACTCCTTGTTCTACCATCAATTTTTAAGTAGGCTACTCGCTGTTTCCAAAGGATTCAATATGCCCTGTGTGTGTCAAATTCTCCAAGGCTCTTTTCTCGTTATGTGTCCGAGAAAATTTAAATCTCTTTCTGACTCTAAGTATAAGTTCATATTTTGTTTGCATTATCCTTAAAACTTCATCATTGCTCACCAATTCAATCCATAGTATTCTCAGCATCTTCCTGTAGAACCACAAATCTGTTATTTCAGTTTTCTTTGTCTCTAATGAAATGTTCCTGTTTCCTAGTGATTTGTTTAGCTTTTAGAAAGCATCTTATTTTCCGTCCTCTGTTAAAAGACAACGGCAGTTATTTAAATGTTCTTACAGACTTGATTTGGATGTTCCCAATTCGTAACTCACTTCTTTGACTGTTCTTCCTGCTGGAAACCGTATATTATATTTCCTCACAATTGATGATTAGTCCTTTCTTCTTGCTATCCTTTCTGCTACCTTTCTCTGCTATAGTTCCTTTTTTGTGTCTGTTATCAACCCACAGTCAGCTGCATATATTATGTTAAGATTGTGTACGCAAGTAATAAATTATAATAGGACTTCGAGTTCTCACAGAATCGCCTCGCTGTAATATTCTCTTGTCTCTAGACTGAGTTTCGCAGAACTACATCCACTCTTCAGGAGATTTGGTAATAAATTTAACATCAAGTCTTCTGAAGAATGGATATCATTCCGTGGAGTTCAGAATAGAGACATTCATAAAGCCAATGAACTTATTATATATGGTGGTGGACTCTCCCGTCGTATTCGACTCATGAGGGTCAAGCAGATCAGTTCAGAGGAACCGACAGCCCAGAAACCAGCACATATGATTTGATTATAGTGGTAAAGGTTTTGTGCAAAACCAACCACACATTTTGAAGAGCCGGATACAAAGACTTGGTGCACTACGTGCCACAGGTCCACAAACGACCTTCCTCATTTTTTGAATTCATAATTGTACTTTTCCTAGACCAGTTGCCATCCATGGGTAAATAACCCAGTCTGTCCTGTTATTTATCCATAAATGGGGAGAGAAAAAGAGTATTCATACCTTTCCCACGTAAATGAATGTAATGGATTCGAATGGAATTCGAACTAGGCTCTCCAATTTCTCAATCCGAGCGACTATCCACTGAGCCACTATGCCTCCTTTTATATATATATTCATTCTAATGATTATATATATATATATATATATATATATATATATATATATATATATATATATATATATATATATATATATATATATATATATATATATATATATATATATATATATATATATATATATATATATATATATATATATATATATATATATATATATATATATATATATATATATATATATATATATATTATAAGTTCGCGAACTACTCGAGAACCATAAGGCATATTTCCACCAAATTTGGAACATAGATTGTACTCGATACTGAGTGTGTCTGGGCAAAAAATTAGTCATTTTTCAAAGATCAATAACCGATAATCGATAAATATAATGTTTAAATGGGAATTCCCATTAGTTTGGTTGTTTTTAAACTTTCAGACTTGAAGTCTAAACCGTACAGCCGATTTTAATGAAACTTGATAAGTGTATGCAACTTACTGTCACGCTTATTATACGCTATATTGATTTTCGTTTCTCACGACTCTGGCACCCCCAGGGTGCCCCAAAGGGACCAAAAAAATTAAAATTGCTTCGATTTTGATGAAATTTTGCATGTTTGTTACGGTCTTACAATGAAATAAAAATCGGTTGTCAGATTTTTACAAATTCATGAGGAGGGGGCAAGGATGACGCTATAAACCCCTTGATGCCTCAATTGCTTTTCAAGTGTATTTTGTAGCAGTATTCCACAATTTCAACGAAAATGTCTGTACATATTGAGATTATATCGAGTAACTGAAGTAGTCACTTGGAATTCACTGAAAATCATCACTGGGACCCCCCACGAGTTAGGGGACAAGCAGGGACCCCCGAAATATTCACTTAAGTCTACAGCCTTGGCCATAAAGTCGATTAAATAGAAAACTTAAAAGAGATGTGCTTTATTATTTCAATTACTATTAGTCTTAAACCTGTCCTTTGGCTTGAAATTTGGAACCCCTAGGGCGAACCAAAGGGACCCCCAAATTTTCAAATTGCTTCGATTTCGACGGAATTTTACATGTATGTTACAATCTTAAAACGATTATCAGATTTTGAAAACTACATAAGGGCTCCCAAGATGACCCATGAATACCTTGCTGCTCCATTAGTCTTTCAATTGTAGTGGTTAGCAACATTCCGATGAAATTTGCACATAATTTGTGTTTAGATCAATCAACTCAAAATCAAAACTGACACCACATGTGTCATAAATACATTATGAAAAATATCAGTTTTTCCCGTTTTGGTACTAAAATAGTTTAATTTGCATTAACTTGACGGCAAAAATTATGTCCTTCCTTAAGAAAAAAAGAATAAGTGCAAACGAAAGTGTGCACCGATGAGAGAAGTGCACGTAGGTATAAGACGTGTGTGTGAGATCGATCGAGATGTGTAGTGTTTACAATTGATTTTGCTCTACGTGCAATGATCGATCGAGTTATGTAGTGCGTACTATCGATTTTGCTTCACCTGTAGTGTTCATTAGTGCTATGTGATGAAATAAATGCAAAAAATTTCATTCGCATCAAAGTTGTCATCCAGTAAAAAGGTAGGCTGCCTTCATTCATGTATATTTTGAATTTTTGATGCTTTAAATTTAAATTTGTGAAAATCTTATTTAAAAAGTTTAAGCGTAAATGCCAATTTTTAATTATGTATTTATTATCATCTAATCAGCGTTTAAATAATGCTTACTAATTCATATATTTGGAAACTTCAGCCCTAAAGTTTTGACAGTTTTATTCTGAAAAATGCAATTATAATAATGTAAAGACCCTCTTTCGATTCATTTATAATTATGCTAAACTTAGCGTGTGCGTTTTAACGTTCATAGTGAGTAGGTTTCTAGCTGCACGTTAATTTTTATTTTTATCACTAGAACGTTTTTTGGTAGTCTATTTTTAGATAAATCCTAACTTTACAAGCTTGCTTATAATCGTTTACCACGTTCCCGTGGTCTCCCTTATAAACTTGCATTTAATTTATTGTGGATATATTACCATTAATATGTATAATATTCTTGCTTTTTAATTGATTACTTCATTGTTATTCAAAAAGCTTAGCCGAACCCATCCAACTACAGCCTGACAGTAATGCCAAGAAAGCGAACTCCTTCACTTGGACGTGCTACTACTGCAGCCAAACGCATGAAAGCACGGAGAAGAAACGCTTTGCAACAAGAAACTCAAATTAGACTGACAAAAAATGCTATTCGTACAGCGAATGCAAGGTCACCAGAAACTAATGAGTAACGGTTAACTAGACGAGGAAGGAACGCTGCCAGAACTGCTGCCACTCGAGCTGTCGAAACTGAGGAGCAAAGAATAATTCGCTATACAAGAAATGCTACTAGAAATGCTGCTGCTCGAAATTCTGAGAGTGAGCAACAGCGTATTGCTAGACAGATACGAAATTCAGCAACTACTGCTGCTACCAGACGTGCGGAGAATGAGGATCAACGTTCACAAAGATTGTCTAGAAATGCTTCAGCAACTGCAACAGCAAGAGATTTGGAGACTCAAGAGCAGCGTACGAGATGACAGAGCAGGAATGCCTCTAGAACGGCTTCTGCACGGGCAATGGAGGCTGTTGAGGATCGCCAAGAATGTTTGGAAAATAATGTGCAAAGATTGGCTGCTGAACAGGAGATTTCAAGACCCCGTAGTCAAATATGGTCAATGGTAGCATTCTATTATGATCCTCGTGCTAACCACCCTGATGTTCAGCTTGGCAGTATGTCGATTGTCTGTTTGCACTGCAGAGCTAAAAGGTGGGGAGGGGAAATTAATAGCATGTGCTGCTCAAACGGTACTTCCGCGTTAACTATCATTGAAGATCCACCCCAGCCATTGAAAATGCTATTAACTGGTACCACTGATCTAATCATTTCCTACGCAATATTAGAAAGTATAATTGTGCTTTTCAGATGACCTTTTTGGGGCCAATATTATTGAAGAGGGTGGATTTATGCCTACTTTTAAAGTACAAGGACAAGTATATCATAGAATTGGTTCTATGCGACCTATGGTAAACGAGGAGCCACAATTTCTTCAGATTTACTTTGTAGGTAACTATCAGGAAAAGGCAACTAGGCGCAACTCTATTTCACCTGGAACTGAAATGGATATCATTCTTGAGCTTCAGGAAATGCTACACACCAGGAACAATTATGTGCGAGAGTTCAAATACGCTTTAGAAACAGCAGACACGCCAAATTTTTATGTCATCATCAACTCTGACCAGAGACCAAGTGGTGAACATGGGGGACGTTATAATTCACCTGTTTGCAATGAAATTTCTGTTATTATTCATGGTCACCAACACAATAATACTAGAGATATAGTTCTTTCATCACGTGATAACAAACTGCAGCGCATCAATGAAACCCACCGATCTTATGACGCGCTGCAGTACCCATTACTCTTCGGAAACGGCGAGGATGGATACCATATCGAAATCCGCCAACACAGTAATAATAATTGTGGTCTACAACAAAACCTCAAAACAGTCTCGTGCATGCACTTCTATTCATCAAGAAAAAACTCTTTTAAACACATTCATCGTTCACAAGATCTGTTTCACCAATTGGCAGTTGATATGTGTGCTAAACTGGAGTCTGAGAGGTTGCTGTACATCAGATTGAATCAGTAAAGACTGCGCTCAGGTAGTTACATTCATTAACGAGTTGGCATTAACAATGATGTAGATCCCGAAAACATTGGCAAAGTCTGCATCTTACCGGCAACTTTCACTGGTGCTCCTCGATATATGCATGAGCGAACTCAGGATGCGATGACATATGTAAGGCATTACGGTAGGCCAGATCTCTTCATAACATTTACTTGCAATCCTACATGGAAGGGAGATTCAGAATGAGCTACTCCCGGGTCAAAAGGAAAAAGATAGGCATGATCTAATGGCACGAGTTTTCCGTTTAAAGTTAGTCAAACTAATAGATTTGGTCACGAAGGGTCAGGTTTTTGGAGCTGTAAAGTGCGATATGTACACCACTGAATGTAAAAAAGAGGCCTTCCACGTGATCACATTCTCATTTGGCTGACAAATAAGTTCAATGCTACTGAGATCGACAAGATTATTTCAACCGAACTACCGGATCCAAATACTGACAATCGGTTGGTTGGTTGGTTGTTTGGGGTTTTATGGCATATCAACCACTATGGGTTATTTAATGCCAGATCCAGTTTCCACATATTTACTGAATATATATACTTTGCAAACGTAATTTAAGGATAATGTTAGCAACATCATTGTTTCAAAAACGTATAGCTGGCAACATCATTGTTTAAAAAACGTACAGTTGGCAACATCATTGTTTCAAAAACGTATAGCTGGCAACATCATTGTTTCAAAAACCTATAGCTGGCAACATCATTGTTTCAAAAACCTATAGCTGGCAACATCATTGTTTCAAAAACCTATAGCTGGCAACATCATTGTTTCAAAAACCTATAGCTGGCAACATCATTGTTTCAAAAACCTATAGCTGGAAACATCATTGTTTCAAAAACCTATAGCTGGCGACATCATTGTTTCAAAAACCTATAGCTGGCAACATCATTGTTTCAATGTGCTGGAAAAGACCTGGAAGTTCACAATTTCCCATAGCTGGGACCCCCCCCCAACAGGTGCTACCACCCCGGGCCAGGGTGGACCTGGGAACACCAGCAATTAAGAGGTGGTTCCACGCTTCCTCAAAACCTCCTGATCAGAGGCCTTGCTCTTAGATGCAGTTTAACGTCGTACCCAGGACGTAAATACTGACAAGGAGCTATATATGAATGCTAAAGTGAACATGATACATGGCCCATGCGGCCGCGGTTTTAACATGAATTCACTATGCATTAAAGAAATTACATGTACCAAAAGGTTTCTACGACAGTTTCTCCGCGAAACACAGACCGGCACTGATGGTTATCCATTGTATAGACGGCGGAAACCAGAAGACGGAGGAGTCACAACCATAGAGGGAAAACACGGAATTGACAATAGATGGTTTGTGCCATACTGCCCACTTTTGATAAAAACATTCAACGCGTATATCAACGTTAAATTTTGTAACTCCGTGAAATCGATCAACTATATTTGTAAGTATGTGAACAAAGGGTCTGACGCAGCTACATTTAACCTTCTTAGAGAGAACAGCCGCTATGAGGTAACCCAATATCAAACTGGACGTTATCTCAGCAATAATGCAGCCTTTTGGCGAATATTTGGCTTCCCAGTGCACCAAAGGCACCCTGCTGTTCAACAGTTGGCAGTCAATCTGGAGAACGGTCAGCGTGTTTACTTCAGCAATGAAAATGCAGTTCAGATGGCCCGCGAATCAAGAGACACGATATTGACTGCCTTTTTTCAACTTTGTCAGTTTGATGATTTTGCTCGCACCCTCCTTTACCCGGAAGTTCCGTCGTACTATAGATGGAATAGTAATAAATGGACACGAAGAAAGACAGGACAAGATTTTGAAGGCTTCCCTGGTGTGAAACTTGAGCATTGTCTGGGTAGAGTTTACACAGTTCATCCTAGCCAACAAGAATGCTTCTATCTTCGTCTCTTACTTCCCAAGGTGAGAGGACCAAGGTGTTTCCAGGATTTAAAGACATTCGAAGTGCAATTGTGCAGAACATTCAGAGACGTCTGCCATAAATATGAACTGCTGGAAAATGATGCACAGTGGGAAGCAACCATGGCTGAAGCAGCCGTATCACAGTGTCCAAGAAATCTGCGAAGGTTTTTTGCTGTTTTACTGAAGACATGCGAAGCAAGTGACCCACTTGTCCTTTGGATTAACTTCAGAAATGATCTATCAGATGATTTCAGGCATCGAGCTCAGCTACAAGTTCCAGGCATGGAGATCAGCTTCAGCGATGCAATATTCAATCAGGCACTAATTTATCTAAAAATAGGGTTATTTCAATGAGTGGGAGTACACTCTCCTCATATGGACTTCTCGGAATCAGAACTGACTCCAATAAACGCGCAACTGATATTATACGGGAAACCTCCTATGACATACATCTTCTTACCAATTATATCAATGAAAATGAGCCGAAATTGCTGCCTGAACAGAAGCGTTCCTATGAAACCATTTGTACAAGTGTTCAAAATCGAAAGGGGGACATCTACCTGGATGCATCTGGAGGAACGGGTAAAACCTTCGTCAGAAAACTGCATCAGCAGTGGCATCCTCTGGCATCGCTGCAACACTGCTGCCTGGTGGCAGGACTGCCCAATCAACTTTGAAGCTGCCAATGAATATGGCCAATTCTGATACACGCACTTGCAATATCAGCAAGAACTCAGATAAAGCAGAACTGCTAAAAAGGTGCCATCTGATTGTTTGGGACGAATGTATCATGGGACATAGGGGAGCTCTTGAAGCACTTAATAGAGCCCTCCAAGACATACGCAATTGTTCGGAACCAATGGGCGGTATAATTCTGATTCTCTCTGGGGGACTTTAGGCAGACTCTTCCAGTCATTCCCAAAGGAACAGGAGTAGATGCAGTCAAGGCCTGTCTTAAGTTATCTCCCCTTTGGCCTTTAGTACAAGCATTAAATCTCACCATCAATATGCGAGCTCATTTATATGGTGATCAGTTATCAGGACTATTTTCTGCTGATATTTTGGCGATTGGTGAAGGCAAAATACCTGTGGATCCCGATGGAGAGGTGAATATTCAATCAATTTGTAATTTAGTCAACACAATAGATGATCTCATTGCAAGCGTCTTTCCTAATTTAGAAGTAAATTATCTCAACCAAGATTGGATATGCGAAAGAGCAATATTGGCTCCTAAGAATAACACAATCTGTAAGATTAATGACAAACTGCGCCAATATATCCCTGGCAATCTTCAGACATACAAGTCCATTCACACAATCCCAGATCCAGATCAGGTGGTGAAGTATCCAACTAAATTTCTTAATTCCTTAAACCCACCTGGACTACGGCCTCACTGATTGGCCCTAAAAGTTGGGACCCCAGTTATGCTTTTGAGAAATTTGGAACCACCAAGACTCTGTAATGAGACACGCTTGGTGGTAAAAAAGACAATGCGACACGTCATAGAGGCAACTATTCTTTCAGGATGTGCAAAAGGGGAGGATGTGTTCATTCCAAGGATTCCTCTTATTCCATCAGTAACAGAACTACCGATTCCTTTCAGAAGGCTACAATTTCCTGTTCGTGTCAGTTTTGCAATGTCGATAAACAAATCTCAAGGACAAACATTGTCTGTTGCAGGGGTTCATTTGGAAGAGCCATGCTTTTCACATGGACAATTATATGTTGGTTTCTCCAGAGTTGGAGGCAAATCTCTTTGCCGTTGTTCCACGAAGTAAAACGAAAAATATAGTTGATCATGAAGTCTTGTAGATTTTAAATGGACCTATGATGTCAATCCTTTTATATGTTTTGATTCTATATACATGTATGTTTTGTCGTTGGGCACCTCGAGACGGTGTAATGGTTAGCAAGCTTGTCTCGCTAGAACAATTACGACTGAGTAGTGGGTTCGATCCTCACTGGGTGCCCCATACTTTCAGCCTTGTGCCACATCTAAGCTATGCTTGGAAAATCGCTACATGTATGTTTGTGGTCTAAAATAGACTCTATAGAGCCATGATATGTTCCAATTGGGATTAATTTTTATTCAAGATAAATTTACTTAATCTAAAATAAACTCTTTAATAAAATTCAACCCAATAGACTATTTGAAAGGTGTAATTGTGCCAAACGGTTTTATTAAGTAATTAGCTTTAGCCTTTTATTGGATAAGTTAGTTGGATTTTCAGTGGTTGCAATAAATCTTCAAGGATGGTTTGTGCGATCATATCACCGAGTACGTAATGTTAAAATGCTCCTTTGTTCACCTTTTTGTCTGCACATAAGCAGGCTATCGAGGGTTGGTTCTCTTAAAAACAGGAGGTTATATACGGATGCCTTTAAATACCAATGCTGACTACAATGTCTAGAGATTCTCTGATTCTCTTGCAGCAATATCTTCCAAACTATTGAGGGTGTCTTATGCAGCCTGCATTGCCAATGCGTAAGCTGTTCTTGCAGCTTTTCGGTTCTCTTGAATTGTACGTTCTTCTTGAGTTTTCAAGGCTCTTGCGGCTGCAGTTGTTGAAGCATTTCTAGACAGTTTTTGTGAACGTTGGTTTTCAGCCTTGGCACGGCTGCTAGGAGAAGTCTTTGTTGAATTTCTTCTCCTTCCAATTCTTGTTGTTCATTCAATGTAGTTTGAGCAAAAGCTGTCAACAAAGCATTTCTTCTCAACAATTTTCGAAGATCGATTGCGATTAATGTACTCTTCATTTGCTGATAAATATTTTTTTGTATCTTCTGTGCTTCTGTAAAAAAACAACTTTCTCCTGTTGTAAATGTTTTCACATTTCATGTCATTATAATTTTTCGCCATATAGATAAGAGGCACTAAAGAAAAATCTTCTTTATTTTAACTTTACAGATTGGATGATGTTCGTGATCTTTTTTCGAATAAACCCAGGCAACTCCGGGTAATGCTGCTAGTATATATATATATATATATATATATATATATATATATATATATATATATATATATCATTTCCACTACCGAGAATCGAACCCGGACCGTTACGATACAAAGCAAGA
>OZ038489.1:37703592-37713592 GCA_964036315.1 Acanthosepion esculentum
TGGGGATTTCGTTAGAAATTGTCTAACATCATCTGTGGTTATATTTTCCCACTCTTGCAGAGGTTTATCCAGCATTCGTTCTTCTTCACGTTGGATCCATTTTGCACTTGGGTTATATTCCTTTGGGCTGCTGCAAATATTCTCCAAAAATGTCTACACAGTGTCAATAGATGGCGGGTTTTCGACATGAATTGGTGCTTTTCCAATTTTCTTAAGGTCCGTTTGGAATATTTTATTTTGGCGATAGAACCTACAACGTTTTTCGTATCGTCTTCTTCTCTGTGCCTTTAATTGAAGTTTCTGTTTTAACTTTTCCTTGATTGCTGGAATTTCAATTAGGGATTTAATTTTATATTTCCGCTTGATCTTCTTGCACTTGCGTGTGGAGATATTTGGGTTTATTATTATTATCATTATTATTATTATTATCATTATTATTATTTAGTAGTAGTAGTAATAGTAGTATCATTTCCTTTTATTTCTCTTGTCTATCTTTTTCCTTCCAGATCCCAACCAAAGATCTGAGGTCAGAAATGGCATCATGACATTTTTTACAGCACATGTTTGTAGAAAAAGAATAAAATAAAACTAACGAAGGCGATACATACATTTTACAAAAATAAATATAAAGTCCTTCGTAAAATGTGCAATTGTTTCTGAATATTCATCACGGAATCTGCTTTTGGTGTAAAGTTTTTCATTATGTTTGCTTGATAATTTCTAATTAGCAAGCATTGGCTTTGTGCAGCAAGAACAAAGCCTCCGTTTTCAGTTTTTAATTTTGCACTACGCCGTCACTGATAAGTATGAGGTTTGTTTACATCAGTCTGTTTGGTTTGGGAAGAATATTTATTATTATTATTATTATTTTTATTTCCTTTGATATCTGGCGTTTACACATTTCTTTCCGGGTCCCGCCCAGGGACCTAAGGTTAGAAATGGCATCATGACACTTTCCACTGCAAAAAAAATAAAATAATAATTACATAGATAAAGCCCTTCGTAAAGTGTGGGCTGTACTTGTCAGAACAATTCTTTGTATCTCTTTGAGGCATGGACTTCCAGGGATCCCTTCAATCAGCCTACTGGAATCTTTTCCAACCAGTCCAAGGGCTCCAACTACAACAGGAATTGTTGATGTTCCCATGTGCCACATTTTTGAGATTTCTATTTCAAGGTCCTTGTATTTTGACAGTTTTTCGAATATCTTCAAAGACACATTGCAGTCTGCAGGGACTGCCATATCAATAAGGAGGCACTTATTTTGTTTGTGGTCTTTAATAACAATGTCTGGCCGGTTGGCTTTGATTGTTCTGTCAGTGTGTATTGTGTAGTCCCATAGAATTGTAACAGGTCCTATCTCCGTAACCGGGTCATTATTATTATTATTATTATTATTATTATTATTATTATTATTATTATTATTATTATTATTATTATTATTATTATTATTATTATTACTTCTATGGCATCCTTCTGGAGGTGTCTTCTCGCGAAAGTTGACTTTCCCAGTCACCGGTGCTCCCCACTATTTCTTTTGTTGCTCTTATTTACTACCACTCTTTGGAGGACTTTTCCCTGAATCTTTACTGGGCTTACCTACCTTGAAAATGTACATGCAAACAGTTTTATTTATAGTATTTACACGAGGACTATTGTTCCCATCTTTTTAGTTGCTATCACAACGTTTCGGTCCTCTGGCCTTCATCAGGGGATTGCCTATCCTGGTAAACTTCAGAGAATTTCGAACTGTGGACCCTTTATTGAATTCACGTGGGGTAGATCGTTTGCATTTTGATGCCGGCGATCATGAATATCTCGTCTAGTTCTTATTTTAGCACTGAGCGGTGTCTGTTCGCCTTATTTCCGCCGCGATAAAATGCACAGTGCCCAATTAGCATGGTAACAAATTCAGGAACCAGCGCTTGGAACCATTAAGCAAGTTAAAGTTTCTGGGTGGGGGGGTCACATAATCTGGCGCAATCAACAGTTTGAACGAGTATGGTCAACTCTCTTTCAGGGTGCTAGCAGGAAAAATATAGACTCATAACATTCACAGGGCAGCAACACATCCTCATCAAAAAATAGAGGCATTGGCCTAGTAGATACAAGTATTTTTTGTGAATTTGGTGACATAGTCGCTGTGAGTTCAATCCCTGGCTCGGGTAATGTGTACTTCCACTCAGTGGAAACGGGCGAGCAATAACTGAACTGTACTAAATAAAATAAGAAGTAAACGGTATCCCTAGTAGAACGAGAACAGTCTGTCCTCGTAGATTAAATAAAGAGTTCAGTTCGGAATTTCCTGTAGGTGGTCCGGATCGATATACACCTGAGGAAGGCCAAAGGGTACAATGGCTGAAACGTTGTGATAAACAAAACAAAGATGAAGACAATCATGTGAGAATTTGCTGTACTAAAATTAGAGTCTTACACTTAACCTGGCTGCTGATTAGGTTGCAACTGTCGATGCTGCTGGCTATTATGTTCTGATTGATGATGTAGCGTTTGAAGACTTGTCTTTCTTTCTTTATTAACGGCTCACACACTGTATTTATTTCTCTACTTTTTTCTTTTCCTTTCTTTGCTTCTTTTTCTTTTCTTTTCCTTCATTTCTTTTTTCTTCTTTTCTTTTTATTTTCTTTCTTTTTCTGGGGTTGTTTTAAGTCACAATCTCATCACGAGTAAGATTCAGTTAATTTTGAGTGCCGTTGCTTTTAAAAAGGTTATTTATAACTGATTTGATTTATTTATTTTTACGGCTTATCAACCTTTTGCGGGTTATTTAAAGCCAGAATAAATGTTTATATTGTAAACATTTTGTGTCGAAAATAATTATTTTTAGTAATGCACGTTTTACTAATTATCCCATAGGTGGGAAAGAAAAGATGAATTCATACTTTTTTCACGGTATTTGCGCGTAAGTAAATAATGAACTCGACTGGAATTGGAACACGGCCATCCGGATTCCAATTTCGATCAATTATCCATTACACCATCAGCACATTCAAAGTTACAGCACATGGTATTCCCAAGCGGTCACCCACCTAGGTACTGACCAAAATCAACGTTGCTTAACGTATCGTCTGAGAACCAATGTTTCAACGTGTTATGGCCGTAAACCAAGTTGCTTATATTAATAATGTCCTGTTTGGGTTAATTTCTCTAAGTTTTCTTTCCACTATCTCTGATTGTAATTCTGATTTTCTCATTTTCTTGTTTCCTTACTTTCCTTAAGACTTCTTTCTTGATCATATATTCCGTCCATGGTATTCTCAGCATCCTTCTGTAGAACCACATCTCTATCGCTTGGAGCCTGTTCTTCATCCATGTGGAGATTGTCCAGTATTAACTGCTGTATAAGAAATTAGATATTACGAAGCAATTCAGCACATAGTTTACTAAATACCTTTTCTAATTCTTTCTTTTTTTTCTTTCTCCTGTTTTTCAGGGAGCAGACATCTTCAGGGAACGAGGATGAATAACGTGACGTTCAGATACGATGACATCACATCCGGGATGAGCGAGGCAGTTGCGCTGGATTCGTCAAACGGCTCCTTGCACAACATCACCTACGACCCCATGTTCATTTTCTATCGAACCATTATCGTCAGAATCAATATCTATGCATATCCGGCAATATCTCTAGTCGGCCTGACCGGAAACTGCCTCGCTTTCATCACATTTATGTCCCTAAAGCTGCGCAAGACGTCATGCAATCTCTATCTGGCTAGTCGTACGGTCATGGATTCGGGACTTTTGCTTCTCGTTTTTCTCTACTGGCTGGAGAGATTTGATATCTTCCTGGTGAACTCAGACACGCTGTGTCGACTCGTAACCTTGCTCTCGTACATATTCGCCTTTCTCTCTGTTTGGCTGGTTGTGGCGGTGACGTCAGAGAATTATGTCAGGATCTGTCACCCGTTTCGTGCGACGCGTTTTTGCACAGTAGAGAAGGCGAAGAAGGTAATCATCGTTCTGGCCCTCATCAGTTGCGTGCTCTACAATTTCGCCATTTGGACGACGCAGTCTAGTTTGCACAACAACGTCGTTAAGTGCCACAACAACAGCGCCTACTCCCACTTGCTCTCTATCATGACCTACGTGGACACATTCGTGACCTTTTTGCTCCCTTCAATTCTCATGGTCTTCATGGTGATCTCCATCTTCTACAACTCCTTCCAGCTCTCCAAGAGACGCTCGTCGACGACGCCGGCTAACCAGAACAACCGACGCGGTCGCGGCGACAAGAAACGCTCCGACCTTCAGAGCAAGGTCACCCGGATGCTGCTTGCTGTGTCCCTCGTGTTTCTCGTCCTCAACCTTCCGCTGCACGTGTTCAGAATCCAAGCAATTTTGCCGTCGCTGATAACGGGGCGAAATCTCGCAGATATGATCACCCCATCCGCTTATCTAATCAACAATATATTCTTGTTGCTCTATTACATCAGCGCCGCCATTAACTGTTTACTTTATCTCGTCTGCGGCATCACGTTTCGAAATGAGTTCATCAAACGCTTCTACTACTGCAACCACGCGCAACAACGGACCAATGATGCCGACTCGACAGAGCGCATGCGTACATTCAACGACTTGAAAAAAGACAACGAGTACAGCTTGTCGCTAATGAAACGCTCTGTTGGAAATGAAAGCGTTTCAAACGATATGGATGTTAGTAATGGCGTGGCAGCTGATAGCTAGCCATCGTCTGCTGTGCACAACTCTTCATTAAGAAAAAGCGGTCAGCGAGTAAATAAAAGAAAATGTGTTCTTTTATTTATATTCTTGCAGCTTTCCTCGCTGAGAGGAGAGGGAGTTGTCTTGTCTCAACAGCGAAGAATTTCCGATGGTTGATCAGAACCTAGAACGCAAAATGAAACCAAAGCGAATTTCTTTCATTCTCTATTGTTTTGGCTTAAAATACCAAATTAAAACTACAAGCCAGAACATTACAGACAAGTTAATATAATGCTAAAATAAAAAGGTGACGAACTATGAATGGAGAAAATACTAGACTTACACCAATGGTGAATCTATTATGAAACTTACGCTTCAGATACCCTAATCCGAGGCGGTTCCCTTGGCGCAACTTTTTTAATGCGTGAATTTTTCAGACAAAATAGATTTTAAAAAGAAGAAAAACTTGTAATCCTCCCGAATAATTTACTGTTAAAACAGATATATTTCGGAAAGTTCTTGCAATCCTTGATCACTCTTGAGAACGAAATGAAATAGTGACTAAGCTACATTGTATACATTATAAATTCAAGTTCACGGGGGAAAAAAATTCGATTAAATTGAGTTTGCGAGACATGCGTAAGCTAAAAGCGTGAGAACTGCTTAAAGTAAGAAAGAAATGTCATTTCCAAACCAGAGTAAAAAAAAAAATACTCCTAGTTTTTTCGTATTTTTCGTTGAAGTCGGGAAATCCATGCTGGGTGAAGCTGTTACATCAATTCTATTAAAGACATTTTCGGTACTTGCTTTGTTCAGCTATCCGACTTTGGTTGAATTTGTGTTTATTGGTTAATTTTATTTCAGGTTGGTCGAAGTCTATTTTGTGACTTCAACGAAAAATACGAAAAACAAGGAGTATATTTTTACTCTGATTTGCAAATGTCATTTCTTTCTTTCTTCATCAATTCTCAAGCTTTCAGCTGACGCATGTCTTTGCGAACTCATTTCAATCGATTTTTTTCCCCTGAAATTGAATTTATAACGTATACAATATAGCTTAGTCACTGTTTCATTTAGTTCTAAAGAGTGGTCAAGGATTGCAAAAGCTTTCCGAAATATATCTGTTTTAACAATAAATTATCCGATGGGATTACAAGTTTTTGTTCTTTTTAATTCAACTTCACCAATGAAATCAAGCGTTTTTACAAAAAAAAGGATTTTAATTGTTTTTTATTAAAATAAGGTCATTTTAGTGATAAACCAGTGGGCTAAATTCGCTAACATTGGCCTTAGAATACCCATTTCATATAGCCTCAAAATTCCCCAGTGATTAGAAGTTTCAAAATTTTCTCGGATCTTGCAGCGCCCGAACTCCCAGCTGTACGGGCACGCTGACCTCGCCAGAATTTATTCAGAGTCAGCATTTTGGCAATAGGATACTCGAATCTATTGTTGCTGGCTTTGTGAATTTGGTGGCATAGTAATTATGAGTTCAATCCCTGGGCCGGGTAGTAAGGACTTTGATTAAGCGGAAACAAAGATCCCAATAACTGGGCAGAACTGAAAAAAAAAAAAAAAAAACAAAAAAAACAAGACGAAATCTACCGAGAAATGGACAATGGTACAGGAGCTTGCCACCATGAATTAAATAAAAGATTCAGTTCCCCGAAGGTTACCCAGATCCACAGACACCTGAAGAAGGCCGGAAAATTGGAATGATAATAACAACAATGAAGACATTAATCCTAAAGTTAATTAAGTACCGTATTTGACGGCATATAAGATGCACCGGTGTATAAGACGCACCCCAATTTCAGCAGGGCGAATCAAGAAAAAATTAGTAATTAATAAAAATTATTAGTAAATGGTACAGCCTAGTTTAAGGTATTATTATGGTTAAACAAGCCATGATTACAATTAAACAAAAAAGTAATAGGGAAAAAAGAACACGAGCCTATAAAGACTTTATTATATCCAAAGTTAAGAAAAGAAAAATCAAGCAATTATTACAATTGAGCAAAATAGGACAGTTACCATTAAAATTTTATTCATCTTCAAATCCATAAAATTCGTCGCCTTCTTTATCAAAACTCTGATACTCATTTTCAATACTACTATCATCGTCGTTAAATAATGCGCCATCTTCCGTTCCATCGAGAGCATTGCTAATGCCACACTTTTTAAAAGATTTCACCACAATTTCTGGTCTAATATTATCCCAAGCTTGCTTCATCCATTCGCAGACTCGTGCAATGCTAGGTCTTTTTATTCTTCCTGTAAGTGTAAGGTCGTTATCAGGCATTGCCATCCACGTGTTCCATTGCTCTTTTATGTTTAAAACTAAGCTAATAGGAGTTGTCAGGTAGTTAATTTCGGCCGACTATCGTGAATTTTAAACCTATATATGGCATATAAGACGCAGAGGAATTTTAAAAGATATTTTTAGTAAAAAAAACAAAAAAACAAGTGCGCCTTATATGCCGTCAAATACGGTAATTGTCATCAAATCCGCTGTGAGACGATTATTGATTAATTCGCAATGAGAATGCGCAGTAACGAAAAAGCGAACTGGATATTGTGACAAGAAAAACGAAATTTTAATATCGTTAGTTTCTGGTGTACTCAGCAAAAGCTGTTGGAATGCATGAAAGAATTGTTTTAATATTCTTCAAACTCTTGTTTTCTTTTTGGGTTTTTTTCTTTAAATGTTTTCAGTGATTTTTATCGACCCTTCAAAGTTTTTTTCTTTGTTCTTTTCTTAATGACTTAAAACCGTTGACAACTTCTTATTTAAAACTATGTAAATGCCTCCAATCACATAAAATATTTAACAAACGGGAAGTTTAATGGAAAAAAGAAAAGGAATAGTTCTAACATTGATGTATGTTGTCTCCAAGAAACTAAAATCAAAGAAGGCACTTGATAGACAGCGCAAGTCAATAGATTTAGAAACAGGTAGGAAATACTTTATAAATTCTTCCAATCACATATACAGATTTTACAATCGGTACATTTAAGGATCTAGAACTTGGGAAAAAAAGAAAGACAAGAATTATTGCCTCAGGATGTTGATATTAATATCGGAGTTAGCAGAAGATTATAGCTTTGGAAACAGTAAGTATTATGAAAATGGTTTATCATCAATACAAAATTCTATAACATCCATAGACATCGGACCAACAATTATAGTAAAAATATCGAACAAGGACATTTGAAGAACTATCAATAAAATTAAAAACAACTCCTGTCGTAAAAAACTATTAAAGAGCCTGTAAGGCTATTTACATTATTTACATTATTCAGACTGTTATCCTCATCTTCATTGACATATTCACAACGTTTCGGTCGTTGTACGCCTCGGCCTTCTTCATATGATTGGAATTTCGAACCGAACTCTTTATTTCGTCCACGGGGATAGATAGTTCTAGTTCCATGTGCCATGTCTCTTCCGGGTGTCTCAATTATTTCCCTTTACCTTAACTCTCCAAGTTTATTGGTTCACCACTGCTGTAGCCTGGTATTGAACTCACAACTCTTTGGGTCTAGTCACTGGATCTAACCAACGTCTTTATCTCCAGTGCCAGAGTTGTGAGTCCAATACCAGGCTACAGCCGTGGTGAACCAAAACAAAACTTGGAGAATTGAGTTAAACGGAAATAACTGGGACAGTCGGAAGAGGCATGGCATGTGGAACTAGAGCAATCTACTCTGATGGACGAAATAAAAGGTTCGGTTAGAGATTCAAATCAACTGAAGAAGGTCGGAGCGTACAACAGCCGAAACATTGTGAGAATGGCAATGAAGATGAGGATAACAGTCCGAATAATGTAAATAATGTAAATAGCCTTCCAGGCTCTTTAACGTTTTTTTACGATAGAAAGTTGTTTTTAATTTTATTGATAATTCTTCAAATGTCGTTGTTCGATATTTTTACTATAATTGTTGGTCCGATGTCTATGAATGTTATTATAGAATTTGGTATTGATGATAAACCATTTTCATAATACTTACGGTTTCCAAAGCTATAATCTTCTGCTAACTCCGATATTAATAGCAAAACCATTATCAACATCCTGAACCAATAATTCTTGCTTTTCTTTTTTTTTTTTTTTGAATCACCTGAAGAAGGCCGGAGCGTACAACAGCCGAAACGTTGTGAATATGGCAATGAAGATTAGGATAACATTCAGAATAATGTAAATAATGTAAATAATCATAATACCTCACCTCAGAGATATAGACAGAGCTTGGAAGGCCTGCATCGTTTTCGTGAGTTAGCACAGGAGAGGGAGGGTTGAGAAGAACTGATAAGAGATATATATTTAATTTGCTGAAGATGAAAAATCACACTGATTTGCAGTGTGCCTTCACGTCGAAACAGCTCACAGAAGGGTCATCCAGAAGAAAAATGAGAATCAGACAAGAACAAAACGAATGTAACGAATTGTAATCTTGCATTTAGCGTTAATATGATGAGAGACTGAGGAATTGCAACTGTGGAACAGAAAGTGCTGGTAGGTCAACGGCTGTTAGCGGTTCTGCACAAGGTATCGGCGAGCCGAGTTCAAACTCTAACAAGAATTCGTTACGTTTACTTTTGTACAAATAACTAAGGAAAAGATATGACACCATCGCTCCTACCACAGCCATGAGTAAAATAGTAGGGTAGACTGAACCTTGGTTGGCAACCAGTCTAGAAGAAAAACAAGTTGTAATTGGAACTCGTTTGGACACGAGGGTAGAAACTCCATCCCCCGGAAAATAGATTTGCTATTGAAATCATATCAGCAATACAAAGCACGTTCAGGCTGTCACCCATGCTCCACGTTTGAAGTGTACGGAACAAGAATTAAAGAAAGAAAGAAAGAAAGAAAGAAAGGGAACAATGGCAAACGATGGTAAATAATATTGATGTTCAGCAATGTAAATTTGCATTAAGCGTTGAGAGATTAAGGTATGCCAAAATGGACAATGAATTGAGAATATTATCATTGGAGAAAGAGGCCATTTCTGTTGGATTTTTCTGTCGCACAATGGGAAAATAGGTCTCTGTGTCTGGACGCACCCAGAATAATAATTCTATCGATTATACCAACGATAACAACAACAACAGTAAGCAGCATTATAATTGACAAAAAGAATCTCATCTTTCAGACTTTTGAGACAGAAGAATTCCAGAAACATGCTATTTGAAAATGAGGTGGATAGGGTTAATATTATAAAATTTATGCACATCGTAATATCTGTCTATCTCAGTTTTTCATATCTATCTATTTCAGTCGTCATATCTATCTATCTATCTATCTATCTATCTACTCAATTT
>OZ038489.1:37723592-37773592 GCA_964036315.1 Acanthosepion esculentum
TATTTTTCTATATATTTGCACATATATATATATATATATATATATATATATATATATATATGTCTTAGAAGCTAATGTTTAAAAAATGAAAAGTATGTTTTCTGATTTATTTTGAAAATTAATGCTAATAATAACTTCAGACAAATATATGCATACATATATATATATATATACATATATATATATATATACATATATATATATATATATATATATATATATATATATATATAGGCACCTCCAAAGACATGCGACGAATGATTTTTTTTAAATGAAAATTCTTCCTTGAATCACTTATTTTAGTGTGAATTTGAAGCTAATATAGTGTGTATCTATGTGAAAAATTTAGATATATCTGTAAAGAGGCAATATGAATAAGGAAAAAGGAAAACTTAGCTGACGAAAAGTAGAAATATCGTTAGTTTTTCAGAATTGTCAACGCACATTAATATACATCGTGTTAACCGAAAACTCAAGGTAAATTATAAAGGACTAGCAGCATGGCCCGGCGTTGCCCGTGCTTGATTCAAAAATCATACGACTCATACAGCAATTGCTATCACTTGACTTAAAATATTTTTGCCTGTCCTTGCCTTTAAAGGAGTGCCCTTTGCCGTGCTGATGTTTCTACATGCCTTACTTCTTGCCTATCTAACACTGCGAATTTTTCTAAGCTCTATACTAAACATTAAATCTGTTACGAAAAAAGAACTAAACAAAATGAACACAAAACGATCAGCTTTTATAAAAAGACTCGTAACTGGAAAAACCGAATCAAAAAAGTATGTTAACAACAATACTTTTTCACACCCAACCCATTTCTGCGGAATCAGAATCAACGTTGAGATTAAGCAAGTGAATGAGCCAATTGAAGTAGAGTGCCATGCAGATTTAAATTTTTCCCACTTGTGACGAATGCAGCTATCGATTTTTTTGCATACTAGCAAGCTAGTTAACATTCGTGTCAGTCAGCTGTTGGCTGTCACGCTGGCCAATAGAATCTTCCTGCCTATTCGTGGCAGCCAGCTATAGGCTCTCACTCTGGCCAGTAGAAAATGGCCGCAAACTACATGAAAACTGCCGCAGAAGAATGAAAAAATCGATTATTTCCACTATCGATTGGAGCTGGGAAATGCAAAGTCGGTCTTGGCCTTCCCGCTAACTTGGAGCATGTGCATGTAGATGTTGGTGCAAATCCGTCGAAAATTGCGGTCGTGCATTCGTTACACACACATCCTGCCTTTATAGATAGAGATATTACGTGATGTAATTTAAACAATTCATTTTGTTGAATTTTTTATGTAATATAAATCATAATTTATATGATTGTAGTTTTGTATTAATTTATGTCTTATATATTTTAGATAATAGGTTATGAATTTACCCGTTTTCTTTTCATATTTTTTAAATCTTTATAGTTATGTATGCTTTTTGGGAAAAGAAGTATTTCTTTCAGGAAAGGAGATATTTGAAAATGTTCGGAGAGTAGATTTATAATTTGGTAAGATTCGATTTTAGCACGCCAACACATTATATATATATATATATATATATATATATATATATATATATATATATATATATATATATATATATATATATATATATATATATATATATGGGATAATGATATATACATTTGTGTATATCAAGAACAGTTTTGGAGGAGAAAGTGTAAAATATTCACGTGCGATGCGTTTCGTCCCGTATGACTTCATCGGACTAGTCTGATGAAGTGCTCAGGGATGAAACGCGTCATAGGAAAAATTTTCCACTTTGTTATACATCTTTCCTATATATATATATATATATATATATATATATATATATATGTATATATATATATATATATATATATATATATATATATATATATATATATATATATATATATGTATTGAACAATAAAAAATATTTAAAAAATTAAAATCTTCAGACACACTGGGTTGTATATTAATATTCTTTGGTTTTTATTATTTCAGTTAGACTCCTCGATTCCAACATGGCCGAAACTAGTCGAGGAATTATATATATATATATATATATATATATATATATATATATATATATATATATATATATATATATATATACACAAATGAAAGAAAGAACAAATGGAATAAAATTACATAGTTAGTAGTATTTACTTTTTGAAAAAGTGCTCAATATAAATTAAACCAAATATTATTATTATTATTATTATTATTATTATTATTATTATTATTATTATTATAAAAGATTATAATAAAAACATTTTTTAATTGCTACACAAAAGCTTTCATGTTTCAATACTTTGATTGTACTTCTTCAGGCGATGATTTAATCACCAGTTACTTACCATTGCCTGAATAACTGAAACATGAAAGCTTTTGCGTAGCGATTTCAAACCTTTCATAATAAAAATAATATATATATGTGTGTGTGTGTGTGTGCGTATGTGTGTGTTTGTGTGTGTGTTCAGATAGAAAAAAAGAATCAAGAATCTTTACAATTAGGTATCTAATACAGACACCCCCTAACCACTGCCACCATTTTATTTTGTGATGCCATGCTTGACATATGTGCGTGCATTTATTATCGGATACAGGTAGCGTTTCTTCTTCAAGAAAGAAAGCAAAATATATGCTTTCTAATGTAACGCAGTCATTTTTCTGTTAGTTCCTTCATTGTCAACATTTCTATACTTTTTTTTTACCTACATTTAACGATTTTGTTGGAGGATCGTTTACAGTTAAAATGACGAAATTGAATACTTTTAATGCGGACTTTTTAAAATCATTTTTGCAAATGAATCGTTATTCTTTTTTTATCTGTTTCTTTCTTCATTATAGTTTCCGCGACACTTACTATTTTAAACTCTTGTGATGTTTTTTGTTTTTGTTTTTTTGTCCCGAATGATCTTATCCGTATTCCCTGAATGTTGATGAAATATCTGAAAAAGCCATATAAAGTTTATTCAAAGATTTCCATTTTTGTTCGTTATTTCTTTTTAAATATTTTTATATGCTTTTTTGATTCTTAATTCTCAGCCTATGAAGAGCATTTGTTGTGCGTGGGAAGGAATAGCTCATTGCCCTACCGCGCTGGTTCAATGCGTGTTGGTAGTGACGGATGTGACACGCAGGGCCGATACAAGGATATTGTACCCCACAACGAATCTATGATGCAGTCAACTCCACCAAATCTATTATACAGTCCCCAACTCTACTGAATCTCAATTTTCATACGGAAGTATTCATATGAAATTGCTGTAACCTAGGGAAGGTTGCTGAATAGAATAATCAAACGATGGTTGGTAATTAATCTATTTACAAAAAATTAAATTAAACAAAATCATAATAAGTAATAAAAAAAAACACAATACTTAAATGTGGCAGAAATATCAATTTACTGGACGAAATCAATGCGGGCCTATAAGAATATAAAATTCATTAATTCATCCTTAGCACTCACACAGACACGCACTCATCCACACACAACAACAGAAACGAAAAACACACAGGCGAAAAAGAAACGAAAAGCGCCCCGCATCCACCAGAGAACTGACCACCTAACGAGGGACGGGGTGGGGAATTAAACCAAAGAAAAAATAGCGACAGAAATAAAAGGGGCCAATGAGCAAACACACCCTAGCTAAATTTACTGGAAAAAAAGGAAAAACTAAAGATTCAAAACAAAACCTACACTAACCTAATTTCGGGATGGGTTGCCCAAGTTCAACCCAGGAAGAACAATATCCGGATGCCTAACCGGCATCAAAATGCCACTCTAGGTCAGCCCCTTTTACTCGGCACAACCGAACAAGAGTCACCCACCTTTTGCCAAATTCTGATGAGGTAAGCCGCCGCTTTTCCGTCCTAATCTTGACTATGCTGATGCTTAAAGAACAAGATCAGTTGGGAAGAAGTGAACTTCTCGCCCTCATAGAATTCCTTCTTATGTGTCGTCTAAATCACGACTCTCATAACCCCTAGTAAGCAAAAGAACACATATTGTTCAGCCTTCGTCATCTGCGGCACCACATTGCTACAAACAGAACTGACCTCAAGGACAAAGAACTTTCCCTGCAGCATGCGGACCATGAAACCTTCAACAAACCTGCACAATGGCGCTACCACCCTGCAATGAAAAAAGGCGGGACCAATGGTCTCGACTTCCTCACTACAGCGACGGCAGTTTGGAGATTTCTCCAAACCCGCTGAACAAAGTCTTTTGGCAACCCAGAGGGCCGCACGAATCATCAGCCAAGTGAGTGATGCCTAATCGTTATTGAGACATTTCAACCCGGGCGCCCAAGGCCATATTGAGCGAGCCTCCTGCTTCGTAAGACCGAGCTCGTCAATCAGCCCATCACGCACGCCCCCCCCCCCCGACTAACACTTGATATAATGCCCTAAGAGACAACGCCTGGACGTTGAAGAGACCATCCGACGTCCATAAGAAGCGTTTCAGAGCAGAAGGATCATTCGGCTCGGGGCAAAGGATGGACCTCCTCCTCACTTGAGTGCACACTTGTCAGGGATAGGAAAGTTTTGCGGGCGTCTTCCTTCCAGAAGGCGCCCTCCTCATCCGAATCGCGACACATTCGATCTAGGAACCCGATGCGAAGCATATATTGACGAATCTCAATGCTAGGCATACCCAGACCGCCTTCAGCAGGATGAAGGCAACAGATTTCCCGAGATACCATAGCGGCTCTCCACAAGAAAGAAAACGAACAGCCTTACTGATGCCATTAGTGTGGTATACGGAAGTGGAAGTACAGAGAGTCGGTAATGGAGAAACGGGAAGATGTGTGAAACACATACTTCCGCCCTCCCCTTTAAGGAAAGATTCCTCCGAGACCACAAATTAATTGCGATTTCGGCCTTCCCTCGCACCTCCGACCAATTCATTTCCAACTGGAGATCAGGACCGAACCAGACGCCGAGTATCTTGACCGGCCCATCCGTCCAGAGGAAAGTTTCGGGAAGAGAAACTCCCTTTCACGCACCCAACCGCAAGCCAACAGACTTATCGCGGTTGATCTTGGCCTCTGTCACAATCTCATACCCACTGATCTCTTTGCTGACTTCGTCAATCTAGGCTCTGTTCGACACAAGAACCGAAACGTCATCAGCATAGGCAGAATACCTGGCCGAGGTGGTAGCCCCAGGCAGGGAAATTCCGCGCAGGACCGGATTCGCCTTTAACTTGCGAAGGAAAGGTTCCAACGCAAAAACGTAAAGCAAAGATGAAAACGGACAACCTTGACGAATGGACCAAGACAATACGAAAGGCTCCGATCGTACCCCATTCACCTCCACCAGCGCGCCGGGAGTCACATACAGAAGTCGGATCCAGGTACGAAATTACGGCCCGAAACCGGCCGCCGAAAGGACAGCCACCAGGAATCGATGGTCAACCCTATCGAAGGCCTTCGACTGATCTAAATTGATCAGCGCGGCTTCACTGTCAACTTTCTCAATGATCAAGCGTACCATATGAAGGTTGTCCTGAATAGTCCTACTCTTCACAGCACAAGTCTGTTCGGAGCCAATCAGACTAGACAGGACAGCCTGCAAACGGTTGGCTAAGTTCTTTGCCAAAATCTTTAACTCTGTATTTAACATAGTTAAAGGGCGAAAATTACCTATCCCATGCCCACCGTTCTTGTCCTTGCGTAACAACTTGATCACACCCCTGGTGAAGCGCTGAGGTATAGACCCCTGCTTCATCCAGTTGTTGAAAATCAGTTCCAGCAAATGAACAAAAACGGGCGACTGCCTCAAGTAAACTTCGTAGGGAAGACCATCTAATCCCAGATATTTATCCAGGCCAACCTGTTTCAACGTTTCCCAGATTTCCGACCCTGTGATGGGACCCTCGCACCCAGCCGCTTCAGCTGTCTCAAGACAGGAGAAGTCGGGTAAATAGGCGTCGAACGGAACAGGGCTCAGACCGGGCTCCCTGGTGAAAAGTTCCTGAAAGTAATCACGAAAAGCCTCACATATACCGCGTTTGAAGTCACAGTCCGCTTATCCGACAATGTGACGCATGCGATATGTCGCCGAGATGCATTCCGAGACTCCTCTGCACGCAATTCAGCGGCCATATTCGTCGCCTCAGAGCTTGATCCTTCTTGATATCCAAGGAGGAAAACTCTGCCTTAGCTAAAGCTATTTCCCCACTATCACGGGATTTCACAGCCCGATCTACTTTTTGCTCTAAAGCCGCTTGCGCCTCTAATCTATCTAGATGGAGTCGACGGCTAAAATCAGCAGCAAACGTTCTAATTTTAGATTTTAAATTGTCCCACCAGGCATTCCCAACAATCGCCCCCGTCAATTCCCTTTGTATCATTAGTAGCAGCTGGTCCCGGAAATCCTGCTCACCAAATAGTGAGCAGTTTAATTTAAGGTATCCAGTCAACCTAATCTTAGGCTTATTTAAGTTTACACGGACCCGGACAAGCCTATGGCCTCTATAAACTATATAATGAAATCTTTCACACTCTAAGTACCCTACATCGACTCTCCTAAGACTCGGTCGATATAGCTAGAAATAGCCCCGGCATCCGAGCCACCACTATTTGTCCAAGTCCAAACTACCTCCCGAGGGTGCTCATTCCGGTACTTATCGACAAGATCAAACCTGTCGATAAAGTCCCGAAATGGTTTCCCGTCCCGGTTGTTAGTACCCGAATTTGGCCCTATACGATCTATATCGGGGTCAAGGACGGCATTCCAATCCCCCGCTAAAACTACCCAACGAGATAAAATAAAAACATAAAACACTTCTCGATCTGCCGAAACAAAGCAGGCCGCTCAGAATTGTTATTGGGCGCATAAACCCCAATGAAACGCAGAGCCTTATCCTTTATGGTAACATCCAGCACGCAAAGCCTATGTATCTGCGAAGACAAGAGTACACGCAGCCTTCAAAGACTTGTCAATAGCCAAGAGACACCTCTCGAACGACCATCAAAGTATGCTGAATAGAGGGAGAACCCCCTAGACAGAATGTCCTCATAGTCATGAGTAGAAAAACGAGTCTCTTATACACAACAAACATTCACTCCGAGACGCTGAAGGTCACGAAGGAGCCTCGTCCTGCGAGACTCCGCCTCAGACTCCGCCCTCAGGCCTCGGACATTCAGACTAGCTAACCAGAGAGCCATAATTAAACCGATTAGTGTTGCTCTCCTGCATTAAACATGGATGGGGAAAGGACACCAACGGACTCTCCCATCGAGCCTGTTCCCATCTCAGTTTTGATGGTACCGTCTGGAGACCGGCTGCCAATGTCCAGAGGGAAAGTCAGTTTTAACGCTCTATACAGGGAGGGGTGAACAAAAAGAGGGAACCTCCCGGAACAAATTGTTGCAATTTTTTTTACAATGTCATTATCAAAACAGGCCATAGCCGGAAACAAGCCAAAGACTTCATTTGCCTCCGCAACCATGGCCCAAGTTTGTTGACCGACTTCACCCTCTCTGATGACAGTTAAGACACTTTTAGCGTTGGGAAAGTTTCTGTTGATTTTTCTGAAATTTACTAGGGTTTTGATATTTCTCATTTTCTTGGAGTATTGCAAGGCCTTGTCTTCTAGTTGTTTAGAGACTCGGCACACACCTTCCCCTGTGTTAAATATGGGTTTGGGTTTTTTATTGGATGCAGGTTCTATACTTTCGGGTGATGGGATTTTACAGAAATTAAAAAGAAAACGGAAAATATAAAATATAAATTCCAAAATAAAAGAAAATCAAAAACCTAATAATAAAAGAATGAGAGGAGAAAAAAAGAAAAAATGGGGGGTAAGAAATTGAAAATGAAAAAAATGAAAAACTTTTCAAAAATGAGTCAGTTCAAAATTGAAAACGTAAGCAAAAGTAAAATAAAAACAGACTTAACAGGACGAAATGGAGATCACAAATTAATCCAAGTAATATCGCAAAAACGACGTGGCAAAAGAAAACGGTCAGTAAACGGTCCTTAAATCTCCGACTGCAAAGGTATTTATTGTACAAAAGGACAAATGTGCCACAAGGGCAAAATTGGAAGGGGGCTGGTCTTCAACTGTCTTACCTCTAACTTAGCTAGCCTCATTTACTGACCCAATCGTCCAAACATTGCCTCTTTCACCAAAACATCTCATCCACATAACACTGCCATACACATAAACCATAATACCACATCTACTCAAGGAAATCCTAGCTAAACCCCATATATACAGCTTTTGTGGAGGGTTGGGCTGATAAAAATTCTCAAACAATAAATCCCCAATATTCATGATATAAAAATATTTACAAAACTAAACAAAACTAGTGTTAGTAACAGGCCTCCCACAAACGAATCATGGCAGAGATAACAGTTAACTGGACGAAAAATACTTCGAGATTAATAGAATAATTTTCCATGCATTCGTTCTACAATTATTCACTCTAGCATTCACACATTTAAACATGTTAACAAATAAATGAAACGACACACTCGAAAACGAAAGGCATCCCACAGTTTAACCAGAGAACTGCAAGCTCTGTCGATCTAAATGGGGAGGGAAGGGGTAAATGAACCAAAAACTGGGGAACAAAAATAAAAGGGCCAATGACCATCCATACCCTAGCTAAGTTAAATCAAGCAACTTGAACAAAAACAAAACGACTTAATCTAACTTATCCCTAAATGACAAATGTTTTAAGTCAGGCGACCAATATCCTTAAGCCTGTGTCACCTCGAGATGCCACTCTAAATTATCCCCTCTCAAGCGAACCAAACGCGAAGCATTCAACCACCTTTCGCCAAATTTTGATGAAGAGAGCCGCCTCCTTTCCGCTCTAATCTTGATTTTAAGCTGGTGCTTAAAAAACAAAACCAGTTGAGAAGAGGAAAACTTCTCACCTCCATAAAATTCCTTCTGTCGCGTCGTCCAAATCACGACTCTCATAATACTGAGTAAACACAAGAACACATAGTGTTCATTCCTCTTCAACTGCGGCACAACATTGCTACATACGGACCTGGCTTCGAGGACAAAGGATTTTCCGTCTAGGACGCAGGCCATGTAGCCTTCAATCAGTTTGCACAACGGTCGTACGACGCTACAGTCGAAGAAGATGTACTCCAAGGACTCAACCGCCCCACCGCAACGCACGCAGTTTGGCGTAACTGCCAAGCCCGCTGCACAGAGCTTTTTGCCGACCCAGAGGACTTTCCGCAATACCATCCAGTTGAGTAATGGCTCGTCGTTATTGAGACACCGCCACCCAGACGCCCAAGGCCACAAAGAGCTAAACTCCTCCTTCGTCAAACTGAGCTCATCCCTTAGAGTATCTCGAGCGGCCCCCCGCACTAACACCTGATATAATGACTTAGGAGACAACAGTCGGGTGTCGGAGAGGCCTTCCTTAACCCGTGTGAAGTCTCAGAGCTCGTCGACACTCGCGATAGAAGGAGCACTCGGCCCGAGGAGTACGGCGAGCCTCCTCCTCGCCTTCATGCACACTTCTCAAAGACGAAAACGCTTTCATAGCGTCTTCCTTCCAGGCCGTCACCCTCATCTTGCTGACACATTCCATCCAGAAACTTGAGCCGCAACGTCTTTTGACGAATCTCAACGTCGGGCATCCCTAGACCGCCCTCAGATGGGTGGAGACAACAGACCGGCCGACGCACAGCAGGAGACTTGCCACCCCACAAGAAGTTAAACAGGACTCGTACTAATAAAATTAGTTCGGCGGACGGCAGGGGAAGTATCGAGAGCTGGTAAAGAAGGATGGGGTAGTTGTGCGAGGCACAAACTTCCGCCCTCCCCTTTAAGGAAAGCCTCCTCTGAGTCCACAGACTAGCTGCAGCCTCGGCCTTTTCTAGGACCTCCAACCAATTCTTCTCTAACTGGAGGTCGGGGCCAAACCAGACGCCGAGTATCTTGAGAGGCCCGTCCGTCTAAGTGAAGGGTGCAGGAAGAGAAACACCCTTCCAGACACCCAACCGCAAGTCGATAGGCTTGTCGCAGTTGATATTGGCTCCTGTCACGACTTCATACCTGCTGATTTCCTTGCCAATTTCCTCAATCTCGGCATTGCTTGTCACAAAAGCGCTAACGTCATCGGCATAGGGGGGATACCTGGCCGACGTGTTCGAACTAGTGAGAGTAATTACTTGTAGCACCGGACTCGCCTTTAACTTGCGCAAGAAGGGCTTCAACGCAAGAATGTACAGCATCGGCGAAAGCGGGCAACCTTAACGAATGGATCTGGACAAAGTGAAAGGTTTCGACCTCACCCCATTCACCTCCACCATCGTAACGGGAGAACGATAGAAGAGACGAATCCAGGATCGAAAGCACGGCCCGAAGCCAGCCGACTCGAGGACAGCCTCGAGAAATCGATGGTCAACCCTATCAAACGCCTTGGACTGATCCAAATTGATCAGCGCGGCTTCACTGTCGACTTGTTCTACGATCAAGCGCACCAAATGAAGGTTGTCCTGAAAAGTCCTACCCTTCACAGCACAAGTCTGCTCAGGGCCAATCAGACTAGGTAGGACAGACTGCAAACGGTTAGCTAAGACCTTGGCCACAATCTTTAACTCTGTATTTAACATAGTTATGGGCAGGAAATTATTAATCCCATCCCCTCCGTGTTTATCCTTGCGAAGCAACTTGATCACACCTCTGGTGAAGCGTTCGAGAATATTCCCGTTCTTCATCCATTGGTTAAACATCAGTGCCAGCAGCGGGACAAACACGTGCGACTGCCTCAAGTACACTTCATGGGGAATTCCATCGATACCTGGAGTCTTGTCTCGACCGACGTGCTTCAACACGTCCCAGATTTCCTCCTCTGTTATCGGCCCCTCCCACCCAGCCGCTTCAGTCGCCTCGAGGCGAGGAAAGTCAGCCAAATAGGTGTCGAACTGAGTCGAACTCAGACCAGGCTCCCTGGTAAAAAGCTCCTGAAAGTGAGCTCGGAAAGCCTCGCATATGCCATCGTTTGTAGTCACGGTACTCCCATCCGGCAATGTGACGCTAGCGATGTATCGATCCGCGATACTCCGAACTTCTTCATCTCGCAGTCAGCGGCCATATTTGTTGCCTCGGAAGACATCCATTTTAATCTAACCCTAACTACCAGAGCTTGATCCTTCTTGAGAAGCAAGGAGGCCAACTCTGCACTAGCTACGGCTATTTCCCCACTATCTCCCGATTTTATAGCCCTTTCTACTCTAGCTTCTTGTGCTGTTTGCTCTGCTAGTCTATCTTGGTTGAGTCGCTTACTATAATCAACCGCAAACGACCTAATAGTTGGCTTAAGGTGATCCCACCACTTATTCCCAACCACAGAGCCCGTCAGTTCCCGTATTAGTGTTAGTAAAAACTGGTCCTGAAAATCCTTATCACCGAACAACGATGTGTTGAATTTTCAATAACCAGCCGTTCTAATTCTAGGCTTATCTAAGTTTAAACGAACCCGGACAAGCCTATGGTTCGAATAAAATATAGTATGATGACTTGGACAGCCTAGGGGCTCTAAATCAACTCGCCTAACTAAAACTCGGTCAGTGTAGCTTGTACGCAACACTGAAGCCGACTAGCCCCTATTAGTCCAAATCCAAACTACTTCCCGGGGAAATTCATTCCTGAACTTATCGACAAGATCTAACCTATCGATAAAGTTCCAAAATGTCCGGGTTGTTAGTACCCGATCTAGTGCCCGTGCGATCTATATCGGGATCGAGGTCGGCATTCCAGTCACCCACTAAAATTACGCGACGAGAAGTCGTCAGAAACGGCTCGATCCGCCGAAAAAAGGCGGTCCGCTCCCTGTGGTCATTGGGCACATAAACCCCAATGAGACGAAATGTCTGATATTTTATAGTAACGTCTACGACACAAAGACTGTTCTCCAGATTCGCGTAGACAAGCGTACACACAGCATCCAAGGAACGGTTCACCAGCCAAGAAACCCCCCTAGAGTGGCCATCATAACACGCTGAAAAGAGGTTAAACCTCTTCATCAGTATATCATCATGATCCCCAGAATGGAAACGAGTCTCTTGTAAAGCATATATACACACACCAAGGCGTGAGGGTCGCGATCGAGTCTCGCCCTTCGAGACTCCGACCTCAGCCCCTGGACATTCAAACTGGCTAAAAAGAGAGACATTGTTAGATCGAACAGAGTTGGCCACCTGCCCTAAACATTGTCGGGGTGAGGATACCGACTGCCTCGCCCATCGATCCATGGCCCATTTCCTTATTTATGTGACCCTCAATCGCGGGACCCCCGATATCACACGGAAATATTCATTTAAGTGCTCTATAGAGGGAGGGGTGAACAAAAAGTGGGACCCTCCTCGAGCAGAATTGTCGTAACTTTTTCGCCTCTTCGGACTCCCAGTCTGTAATTGGTGGTGAAAGTTCGATTCCTTTGATGGCTTCCTCCACCATTTTCCATGTATGCCGGGAACCGGAAGCCGTCCTGATGACGGTGAGGACCCGTTGAGCCTCCGGAAAGTTTCGTGGGTCTTCGATGTCCTTGTCTCGTAGTTTCTGCATTGCCAGTAACGTTTTGAGCGCGTGTATTCCATTGCCATAGTTCTTGGCGCGCTCAACTTGGCTTGGTGTTGCGCAGCAGATATCTATTCCAAGGTTGTAGGGCAATTTAGCCCTTCGCCGTTTCTCCTTAGATTCCTGCGAAGGTCTTTGCTGTCTCTTTTGGGAGTTTGGTGCAAGAGATGGTGCTGGATTTGGGGCAAGAGTAGAAGATTGTGATGCAGAAGGAGTGGGCACTTTTTTAGAGGGGGATATATTCATCGGGGTTGGGGTCTGGGACCTAGTCACATTCGGGGATTTGCATGATGGGGAATTTGGGGCAGAGGCTGAGGGGCTAGGTACCACCACTGGTCTTTTCCCAGAGGATGTGGACGCCTTTTTTAAGATGGTCATCTTTGAGGGAGTTAAGGACAATGACCTAGTTATTGGTGGCTAATATTCTTTGCGGGGAAGATGGCACAGAGGCCGCGGGACGCGGTACCCCCACTGATCCAGACTGTTTTTTCTGTCAGAGTTTTTTTGTCTAATTCCTTAATTTTCAAGGACTAGCCCGGGTCGAATCTGTTTGACTGCTCGTGTAGCTTTTAGGCATAACTAGCAGCAGTGTCACCCCTAGGAATGGGACTGTTGGTGTCCTTGCTCTTGAGGGCTTCTAGGGACGGATATCTCGCAGCTTGGGGCTTGCCTCTCACTCTACCCACGACTTGCCATTCCTGCTTATCTTCCGCTTTCTTTTTGGCAGCGAATGTGGCCTCTGGAAGAGAACCAACCGGGGATTTTCCACCACCGGTGCCAGTCGCAGATAGGCCCACTACAGGCGCCACGGAACAAGAAGTATCAGTTCGAGGGGTATCGGACTTACGAGGGACTCCAGGGGCCTTCTTTTCTGGGCAAGAAGAGATGACCAATCTGGCCACACTTCCAACAAGCTGGTTTCCTACACGCCACAATGACAGGGTAGTGTTTTCCGCCTATCTCCAAGCTGTTGGGAATGGAGGTGAAGGATTCTCGGTCTATCATTATCTCGAAGCCCCACTCACCTATCTCATATTCTGGAGTGACATTCACAATCTGGCCATACTGCATGAAATATGCCCCTAAATGCTCTCCAAGAACATAACCAGGGATCTCATATATTGATACCTTTGGTATTCTGTGCGAATGATGTAGTCTTTCGTGATCAAATCACGAGACGTTGCATCCACACAGTCCTCTGGTGTGGGCAACAATATGTCCCACATATGCCGTCTCACTGTTATGCATTGACACTCAGCAGTAAATCAACAAGGATTATTAGGACACTACGGGAATATTAGGACACTACGGGAATATTAGGACACTACGGGAAGTTATGAAAATGTGAATCAAGGAAATGAAATAATATACTTGGAAGAATGTGAAAATAGATATTTAAACATGGAGAATTCACGACGAACTGAGAAATGACAACCACAGAATAATATATGCAGTCGTAGAAAGAAATCAAAAGGAGTAGAACGAATATTAAATAAAGACAAGAGGAAATGTGTTCTGGGATAATAGCAAATTTCAAAGAGGTTTATTCGAGTGAAAAACAAAAGAAGCTATTCAAATAGCCAAGATAGTATCGGAACCCACGTAACAAGAGCACCGTAGCAAAACCAAATGTCTCACAAAACATTTGATAATTGTTTTCATCACGTGGAGACCTAAGTTCAAAAACAGGAAAGAAACAATATAGCAAAATAGTCGGAAAGTATGAAGTTGGATCAGACAGCTGGCGCAGTGAAAAATGGGCTCACTCAGACATAGCAAACGAATAAGTAACAACTGGTTGAAATAATATGGAAAAGCCCAGAAGGAGTGTTGTGGGTGATGCTAGTGGTTGCGTTTAAGTCGGAAAATACGTGTCTTCTTTGTATTTTTGTCTAAAAAAAAATGGCGGACTGTGAGTCTTGTGATAATGTGGCAGGGGTGATATCACCCCTGAAATGTTAATAATGATAATAATGACATAATAGATCATTCCATCTAAAATAATTAAACTATTTTTTTGCGGAAATTTTTCACATCAATTTGAGATTTTTCTGTTAAAAATTGAAGAATTTTAATACATACAACATTATGGATAAAAAATTGTGAATTTTATATCGTTTTTTTTTTCGACATTTAGCTTACCGAAACAAATTCATTGAATTTGGACGAAAAAAATACCCCAGAATGACGTCAAAATGCGGGAAAAATTTTCATCGTTTAATATTCAGTCGTTCTTATTTAAATTTGTAACGTATATGAATGTAGGAAGAAAAAGGCAAATGTTGATAAGATAGCGAGAGTTACAAAGCACAGCCCAGGACCCCCCAATCAGGCTTAAGCCCCGCGGTCGGCGGTTTCGAATGTAGTACACAGCGGCCCTGGTATGCACAATAATTTTTAATTTTTAATTTTATAAAGTTTATTATTTTTGCAGGAGTTCTACGACTCTTGCCATTTGGTCATAATAAAGTTGTTCATTAGGGGTTTGTAATCTGTATGAGGTACTTTTATGTCACTAATGTTGATGTTTAATGATCTTTTAGCAGCTGTGTCTGCTTTCTCGTTTCCTCTGAGACCAATGTGGCTGGGAATCCAGCAGAAAATAATGTTTTTGTTTTGAGTGATGAGGTTGATTCTTTGTAGGAGATTGATGATCAGAGAGTTATTTAGATTTTTGCTTTATAGTGCCATTAGCACTGATAATGAATCTGAAAATATTATATATTTGTTAAGGTTAAGTTCGAGGGTGAGGTCTAAAGCTAAGTTTATGGCTGTAGCTTCAGCACTGAAAATTGAGGTATTGTCTGGTAGACGTTTTTGGAGCATGCTGTTGTTAGAGATAGCCGCACTTCCAACTTTATTCTTGTCTTTAGAGCCATCTGTGTATATTTGTGTCCAGTTTGGGTGTTGTTCTTGGATGTTATTTAAATTATCGATATAAGTTGAGGGATGTGTATTAGATTTGGAGTATTTTGTTAATCCTAGAATGATTTCTGGTTGTTTTAGTAGCCAAGGTGGGTGTCCAGGGAGTTTGGATTTGTGAATACTTCTCTTGTCAATTATACAGTCTGCAAAAGAGTGTTCCATTTGTAGTTCGAATGTTTTTATGGCGTTTTTTTCCCTGTCAAATAGAGTTTTGTTTTCAGGATGGAAAACACAGTTGAAGGTGGGATTGGTAGGACATGGATAAAGTTTGATGTAATATTGGAGTGCTAGTTTTTTCCGTCTTAAGGGGAGTGGGCACTCAAGGGCTTCTGCATGTAGACTGTTTACAGGAGAAGTGTTGAAAGCTCCTAATACTAATCTCAACCCTTGATTATGTACGGTTTCTAATTCCCTAAAATAGGACTTTCTGGTAGATCCATAGATGAAGCAGCCATAGTCTAATTTTGTTTGAATTAATGCTCTATAAAGTTTTATTAAGACTTGTCGATCTGCTCCCCAGTTAATGTTGGCAATCACTCTCATAAGTTAGATTGTTTTGTTGCATTTGACTTTGAGATATTTTATGTGTGGTACGTAGGTTAATTTTTTGTCAAATATAATGTCTAGGAATTTGTGTTCTTCAATTTTTGGTATTTCTGTGTTATCAAGTTTTAGGGAAGGGTCTAGATGTAGCTTTTGTTGTCGGCAGAAGTGTACACATTTGGTTTTTGTTTGGGAGAATTTAAAGCCATTTCTCGTGGCCCATCCGCTGATTTTGTTGGGACATTGTTGTAGCTGACGTTCAATGGTGTGGATGTGTTTTGACCTGTAGCAGATCAGAAAGTCGTCGACGTATAAAAAGGGGTCAATGCCAGGATTGAGAGTTTTTACGATATTATTCATTTTGACGTTAAAAAGAGTCAATGGTTTGTTATTTGTGGCTTCCAGTACAGTAAAGTGTGCGAAGGTTTTGACATCATTTTCATTATCAGAATCTGTTTCTGTTTCTATGTGAAGTCTCTTGATGTTTTTCTTACCCATAATAAATTTATTTTTATTTCGTCAGCCGTGCTCCCACCTCGGAGCCCCTTATGGGGGAGATGATGAGGGGGGATCCCATTCGACTCATTTCTCCAGGGCTACATGGCTGATATACTCAAGCGTGGGGAGATTTTTGAGCATTCGTGATACTAAGTCTTATCCACCCAAGTATGGACTATCTCTTAGTCTCCTTAATCCCAGCTTGATTGGCCCTACAGCCACCGCTTACTAAATCAATTTATTGCCAAATATGGAGAGTGTGAGTGTATTTTTTGGTCTGTTTGTCTGATTTAGTGCTTGACATGACCAACCGATTGATTGGATCGGGCCTCTCCAACCTCCCGTCTAGCTCAGATAAGGGTGTGTTGCTAAATCTTGTCTTCTTAGGTCATGATTTGCTTAACCACCAGGATCCCGTCTCCAAACATTACGGGTCGCCACCCACGGGCAACAGGTGGCCCCATTGAGGGACTTTTACCCTCTGTAGGGGGGGGGGGCAGTCGGCGTATTCTGAAGCCCCACCGACAGAGAGTATTCTTCATAGAAGAAGTATGAATTAAAGTCCTAGTGTCAAATAATAGGCACGGTGGAGTAATTGATAGCGGTTCGGATTGAGGATTGAGTTCAAATTCCAGTCGAATCCATTACATTCACTTACGTGCTAATACCCTTAGGAAAGGTATGAATCATCTTCTTCTCCCCCACCAGCTAGGGGTAAATAGCAGGACAGACCGGGTTCTATAGCCTTGGATGGCAACTTGTCTACTGTAGAAAGAAATGGCAATCTACTGCGGGAAAAACCTGCCTCGATCATGTATTGAAAGATGCATAATCGCCTAAGCGTGTATCACGCATGGCACATAACTGACTGGTGTCAATTAATCCAGCCTCTATACGTATTTCAGAAATTATCGATGATAAAATCAAGTATGTATTGTATTGGAAGAATTTTAAAAATGCACTAAATTTTAAATTCATTTGGACGGAATGACTGAGCTTACAAACTTATTGCAATATGTTGCGATAATAGTTCTTGCGTGCGAAAGGTGAAATTCTTTTTTAAAAAATGTAGATGATTTTTGTTTTCTCAGATAAGTCGATTGCAATAGAACAATCGAGGTAAATTATATCCTAATACCGCAGCATCATCTATAATGAAAACAGGAATTAGTTGTTTTTTTTTTAAGTTAGTTATGTCTAAAAGTAGACATTCGATTTCAATCAATAGTTACATGAATGAATCTTTTGCACTCAGTCGTCGCCTATTCGCAAATGTAACGAAATAAAACCAATTTTCAACAATGTTTTTTCATCAGAACAGCAGTGCGATAGCACTCAAAATAACCGGCTGTGAAACGACTTATAGAATTTAATTATCTTTTCTTTTACTAAAGTTCACCAACTACAATGCTCAAGAGCCTCTCAATGTAGAGGTTTAAAGAATCACGTGTGATTTTAATATAAGAGGGAGTACAAGGAAGCGAATATTATAAGAATGAGGATAGATCACTGCTGACTCTTGACTTGGAGAGGTTGGTTGTTTTCAGGGAAGCATCCGCGCACGAGTCTGTTCCAGAGTAGCACTTCCCGGCGACAGTGCGTAGGGGAAGGGGCTTAAGCTGTACGGCTTCCTTCTTGCAATTGGAATACGCAGGAAATGAGGGTGTTTAGGCTTTATGGAAGTAGTATGGCGTATCCTAGCTTTAAGTGTCTGAACTAGTGGAAGTAAAGAATGGAGCGCTCATCTGAACATTTGCCATTGGAATAGCAACAGAGTAGCGATAGGCTTACGATATTGCGCCTGTGAATTAGAAGCTAGGAAATTGAAAATAAGTCATCCCCTGCAAGAGCACGTAGTATTTTTTTATACTAAAATTCGCCAATATAAGGCACGGAAGCCACTCAATGTAGAAGATTTTTTGTGAAATAAATGAAAGATGTGAAGATTATGACTATAAGGGGGATAGATTACGCTTGACCTTTAACTTAAGAGGTGAAGATTGTAATGTTCAGGGAAACATCCACGTGGGATTCTGTTCAACCAAATAGCAAACTGAAATTATAATATCCCTAACTGGACATAACATAATGAAAAAAAAAGGTTCATAAAATTAAATAAACGGGGCCAATAGATGTATAGTTTATTTTAGAATGAGTTTCTAAAAACGAAAGATTAAAAATAATTTGATATAATATAATTACAAAAATCGGCATGTACACACACACACGCGCACACACACGCACACACACACGCACACACGCACGAAATTTTTCCTGTTTCTTAATACTTTGCTCAGCTTGATGAAGGAATATTTCGTTATGCGCCAAAGGATTTCAGTGTCGCACTTTCCTACTCAACAAAATATGAGTTTCGTTTACGGATTAACTTTTATCTCCCTAGGTAGGGTTGCTCCTTTGTGAGGCATCTAGGGCTTTAACACTTTATATCTCATTTTAACATCAATTGGCTTCTACGTAATCCAAAGTTCTTGGGGAGGGGAGGGTAAATAAAATGAAGCCTTGGTTCATCTTATGCATTTTATAGTTGCATTTTTAAATTATCCATATGTTTTAATTTACAAGATGTTCCAAAAGTCATGCAACAATTGACAGAAAACATATTCTTGTGATGCATCATCTTCCATAATTCAGCAAATAACATTTTTTAATAATATAATGTCACATACAGAAACATGATTTCGGCACCATAAGGTGGTGTAATGATTAGCAAACTTGTTTCATTAGAACAATTACGACTGAGTAGTGAGTTCGATCCTCATTAATTTCGGCCTTGTGCCACATCTAAGCTACGCTTGGAAATCACTACAGAAACATGATTTAATTTGGAATAAATAAATATAAAATTTACAAGGTTTTCAATAGCAATGAGTATTTTGGAACTCCTTGTATTATAGATGTTCTTTTTTCTCTTATGTAAGGGACGTATTTATTTCGTTCATTTTAGATTTTCTTTTGTTGTTTTTTTATTTATTATGGACGTTCCCTTTTGAGATTGTATGCATCATAAGGAATTGCACTTTTTCTTACCTGTTATTTTGTTTATATATTAATGCGTGCCGAAGATGTCTGTTATGCAAATATTCTATGTCTTCCCATTTCTTGTTCTGCTTGCTTGCATTATTTTCCCAGATTTTTGCTTAACGTCATATAATTCTACGCCATTTCTAGGTATTATCTGCTGTGTCGTTTTTTAGCTAAAGATTTCTACCTGTCATCCAGTTATGGTTTCTCTTCCGTAGGGATGACCGCTTCCGCTATAGTCACCTGTTACCCCCTCCTCCCACACACTTTCTATTTTCCATTCTTCTGCTATTGTTATTTGTCTTTCCTTTCATGCGTTGCACTGTGTTACTGACATCGTTTTTGTTTTAACAAAATTGTTGCTTTTTCTGGTCAAGTATTGAAGGAAAGAGAAGGAAGCCGAAACTACTAACGCTTTTAATCGAGTTTAAGAGCAAGATGGATTAAAAATGAAAAAAGATTCTGCCAAAGACTAGAAATATAATCTAAAACGGAAATATTTTTTCAAAATTCGAGTTAATATGAAAATATTAATGAAAACATTTTTCTCCCTCAAGCAAAAATGTGCCGAAATCCGTGACAAGCCACCACAATTTTTTTTAAATAATAATTTCTGAATTTTTAAATGGAAATTTGTTAAAAATAGAAAAAAATAAAGATTTTTATTGAAAAAGAAACGTTTGTTTGTTTTTGCAAAATAACTCAAACATTGGCTTAATATTTGTTAATGTTGGCGCGAAGCTGTTTTTTTATTATTTTAATCAAACCCGAAAAAGATAGTTCGCACGAACTTACTGTGACAAAAGGTAGGAATTTTCTAATTTAGAAAACAGTATGAATTTATCACGAACGCCCAGCGAAAAAATCAGGAAACACATTTCCTTGAAAATCCAAAAGCTGATATTTGAATCACACGAAAGCTCGAAATATACTTTCTGTAAAGCTCGGAATATTCTTCCTGGAAAACTCGGAATATTCTTCCGGGAAATCTCGGAATATTCTTCCGGGAAAACTCGGAATATTCTTCCTGGAAAGCTTGGAATATTCTTCCAGTAAAGCTAGGTATATTCTTTCTGCAAAACCCGGAATATTCTTCCTGTAAATCTCGGAATATTCCTCCTATAAAGCTAGGAATATTCTCTTTGCAAAGCTCGGAATATTCTTCCTGGAAATCTCGGAATATTCCTCCTGTAAATCTTTTTGATGCTTTTGAATATTCTTCCTGGAAATTTGGGAATATTTTTCCAGTAAAGCTCGGAATAATCTTCCTGTAAAGCTCGGAATATTCTTCTGGAAAGCTCGGAACATTCTTCCTGTAATGCTCGGAATATTCTTTCTATAAATCTCGGAACATTTTTTCTGTGAAGCTCGTAAAATTCTTCCGGTAAAGCTCTGGATATTATTTCTGTAAAGCCCGGAACATTCTTCCTGTAATGCTTGGAATATTCTTTCTATAAATCTCGGAACATTCTTTCTGTAAAGCTCGGAAATGTTGTGGTTCGCTCCTTGCAGTAATACGTTTTCTAAATATCCAACAAATAACATAATTTGCATTAACAACTGAAGCAATTATAAAAATGCAATATACTTCTCATTTGTGGAAGTCTCTTCCGGCTTTATGCTTTCCAACGAACTTCGATCTTCAAAAATTTAAATGCAATGCCAATCGTTATCTACTGTCTTGATTACTCTTCTATTCTTTTCTCCCGCTAATTTTTCTCTTTTTTTCTTCTTCTTCCACACTCAGTATCTCCTTGTGTCTTAGTGGATTCTTAGTGGATTCACTGCCTTGCATGGGGGGGGGGGATTTGATTTTTTTTAAATGAAGGAACATCCTGACATATAAATTACTAATTGGAAATACCAAAATTAAACAAGTACAGCAATTTAAATATCTGAGAAGTGTGTTAATAGAGGACGAGAAGTTCGACACCGACATCTGAAAACGGATTGAGAAAACGAAAGAAGCCTTCCAAAAGCTAAGCAAAGTATTAAGAAACAGGAAAATTTCGTTAGAAACAAAGAAAAGAGTATTGAACTGTTATGTAATATGGATGCTTCTATAAGGCAGTTAAAGCTGGATAATCTCCTCACAGATGAAGAAGAGACTTGAGATAACATAGATGTGGTTCTACAGAAGGATGCTGAGAATACCATTAACTGAACATTTGAGCAACGACGAAGTTTTACAGAAAATGGAAACAAAAAGAACACTCACAGGGTGCGATGGTTCAATTGTTGCTACATTTCATTTTTTTAATTTCGTGCATGCGCGTTGTTTGTTTTTGATTTTGTTGACTGCATAGTATAGTAGGGTCAGTTGGGCACCATCTGTGAGAAAAAGAGCCCCAGGACGCAATTAACTCAGCCAGAAATTCGGAAATGATATGCTGTACTGCTTGACATTGGCGCCGGAAGCTTCAATACGAACATTTCAGTGGGTTTTGGTGTCAATCTGTGGACAGTGCAGAGGATTCGGAAAGAGTTCATTGAGTCTAATGGTGATTATGAATGTACGTCAGCTCGGAAAACTCACTCTGATCGTTCTGATAAGAAAAGAACTCCCGAATTTGTTGGTGAGGGCCTCCGATACAACACAGAGGCATGCATCAAGTCCCCTGAGGAGGTACTATTGCCCTGGGACAAGAGGGTGGCTACTGGAAGACCCTATGTCTGGAAACAGGACTCTGCATCAATCCGCACAAACAGGAGAACCCAGTCATGGCTGTCATACAATTTCTGCGACCACACCACCACTTACATCTGGCCACCTAACGCTCCAGACTGCAACCCCCTTGATTATTATGTGTGGGGTGCAGTTGAACGAGAGACCAACAAAACTCCTTGTTACAATCAAATATGAACTGAAAGCAAGGATTATGGTTTGTGGAATTATTTGGTAAACGTATCTGTTAAAATGAGATGTCAGAGTTATTTTAATTTATGCGTAATTTAGGTGACAATTTATCCACCTTTCTCTCATATATACATATATATATATATATATATGTGTGTGTTTGTGTGTGTCATCCACAGAAAGTACCGTTTCGCTCTATCCCCAGTGTGACTAGATAGGATCGAAACCCGACCGATTTGGTGTCAGTCGGAATGTCAACCCACTAAGCCATCGGTGCTCGTCATAGAGAAATTGCTTATTCTAGCGTATTGTTTTTACGAATGTAAACAAACGCCAGTCAGTCAGAGGGCTCGTGTTCGTTTTACCGAAGAGCTTTGCGTTTTTAGCATAGGCGGCTGCTGTTTGTAGAACTAAGCTGTGTCTCAAGAGTGCACAATTGAAAATAATTATCGACTAAAGATAGAAGGAAAAATTAACTTAGCCGACGCGTTTCGTCCTCTGGGACATTTACCCTGATAAAGTCTCGCAAAGGGCGAAACGCGACAGCTAAGATAAGTTTTCCCTTTGTCTTAGTCAAATTTTTCTTTTACAGTTATACTCCATCTGGAATTTATATATATATATATATATATATATATATATATATATATATATATATATATATATATATATGAGAACTTTTTAGATCTACCTCAAAGGCAGACACTCCTAAACTACTAATTCAACGGCTTGTGAATCAACCACAGAAAAAAAACAGCAGAATGTAAAGACCTCAGAAAACAAAGAGAACGTTAAAAAATATGGAGAACGTAAAAAAAAATATGGTAGTCATAAATGAATTCAGTGAAGAAGTGTCAAAAAGTATGGAATCGCAAAAGAGCAGCAATCCCGAAGTAGCAGCCAGGGATTCAATAAAAATTTAAAAAAAATTTTTTTAAATTATTATTATCAATGTTGCGAAGTTCTTGGCCGAGTCTAAAGCTAAGCCCATCTTATCAAAGAAGATGAAGTTTTTGGTAGACTTGCAGGATCTAAAAGATTTAGGAGAAGTACCGTGTCTGTCTTCGTGGCGTACGCGCAAAATTTGTCACTCCACGAAAGACACTAATTAAATCACTGATGTCCATGAGAGTTAAGCTCCCAACATGTTACATGATGGGCATCGCTTTCTTCATGTGGGACATACATGTCAGAAGACTACATGTCAGCGGTGAACACATAATGTAATAATGAATAAAGGCATTGGAATAATGTAGCCGTCTTCGAAGTCTGGTTGGGTTCGTACCTCTTGTTGGAAATGAATTGGTCGGAAGTTCTGGAGATGGCCGAGCCCGCAGTTCTACACATATATCCACCCTTCTTTAGGAATTAGCAGATCCTAGAAATGTTGGCAATTCTACCATCGTGTGTGACTCACCATACATCATAAAAAAATGTTATATTCTACAAAGAAATACTTCAAGCGCAGTACTAGATTCAGCGGCAAGGTCTCATTTTATTCTAAGTCGAAATGGCTAGGAATAAAAATTAGGTCTGTCGTGTGATTTCTAATAAATTCTACACTAAGTTCCCTCGTAGGATTTGCTGTAACGACCAGCTTTCAAATTTGACTTTGATAATTATTTATCTAAAATTAACAATAAACAGATTTGTTCTTTACCCAGAAATGTTCTAAGTCGAAATGTCTAGATGTAACCGTAAGTTCTATGCTAACAGTTTCTTCTATCGCACCTCTCACCTGTGGAACTCTCTTCTGGCTTCTTGCTTTCCAGTCAAGTTTGATCTTCAAAAATTTAAATGCAACGTTATCTTCTTTTTTAAAAAGTATTTCACCCCATGCAAGGCGGGGTGCCACTAGCACGCAAGGGGTTACAGAGAGTGGCGGCGTGAGTAAAGAGGCGTGATAGGGGAAAGGATGAAAAGAAGGACAGGCAATAGATCAAGGCATCTGGAGATGACGATTGACATTACATTTGAATAGATGGAAATTATAGCAATCAGGGAAACAAGTAATAGGAAGGGAATTCCACAGACAGGAGGTGCGAGACATGAAGGTATTGGAGTAGAAGAGGCGGCTACATTTAACTGTTTTGATAGTGAAATTGTGGGACCGAGATGCCAACCCAGTAGCACGTTTAAATTCATGCAGTCTGGGAACTAGCGAAAGTAGGTCGTCGGAGCAGTTACCATGAAAGTATTTGTAGAAAAGACAGGGGGCGACGACCCGTCTGTGAGAGAGCGACTGTAGACGAGATGCCAGATCAGGGCCAATCGCATTGCATATCTGTCTCTGGACTTTGTCGAGGACCTAAAAACGAAATGTCAACGGCCTCTTCCTGATGTTAAGTATAAGTGTCCTTTTTGTTTCCATTTTCTCTAAAACTTGCTAGGTAGGTTATGCGTTGTTTTCCTCTATCCCTCTTTGCCTTCAATATGTCCTGTGAGTATCAAATTTTCCAAGTCCTCTTTCCTCATTATGTGACCTAGAAATTTCATCTGTCTCTTCGTGATGTTAAGTATAAGTATCCTTTTTGTTTCCATTTTCTATAAAACTTGCTAGGTAGGTTATGCGGTGTTTTCCTCTATCCCTCTTTGCCTTCATTCAGTCTTGTGAGTATCACATTTTCCAAGCCCTCTTTCTTCTTTATATGTATGAGAAATTTCAACGGTCTCTTCCTCATGTTACGTATAAGAGTCCTTTTTCTTTCCATTTAGTCACCAGACCATATATGACAGTAGTATTCCATGCAAGGGCGAATGGTTGATTTATAGATTTGAAGGATGGACACTGGTGAGGAAAAATTTCTGGCGCGACACATGGAACCAACTTTCCTTGCGATGGATGAAGCTATTGATTCAATGTATTTGTTCCATCTCATGTCAACGGACAGTGTGAGACCAAGTAGGCACAACAGAATGCAGTAAGCACTGGGACTCATCAGCAGTGAGCATCTACTACCGAGAATTGAAACCCGAACAGTTACGATAAGAGCCAAACGCCATACCATCTGTTTCAACGGGCCTCGGTGACGAAGAGGTAGCGATTCAGACTCGATATAGCGTCGCTCGATCACATATTCCGAGTTTCTCATTTACCATATGACTGACGTTTTCCTGATAACGTAACAGTCCGGGTTTCAATTCTCGGTAGTGGATGCGTTCTGCTGATGCTGCGCACCCAAATATAGGACGAAACGGCCGTCCATTGCTTTCTACATTCTGTTGAGGTTTCTTCTAGACTCGATGAATTACTGATATATATATATATATATATATATATATATATATATATATATATATATATATATATAACCGAATGAAGGTATACGAGGGAGTGATCGTACACAAATGCATATAAATACTCTATATTGTAAAACAAAACAGTGTTCAGTGTTAAGTAACAGAGATGCTTAATTTATATATTAAGAAATATGCATAATATCTTTTATTAAATAAAATAAATATAATAATTCCAGCACTTGAAAACTGCTTCAGCATAAAACTCATAGTTGTGAAATTAATCTTAGATATTATGTATATTTCTTTATATATATATATATATATATATATATATATATTACTACCTAATCGTACTATACATATATATATATATATATATATATATATATATATATATATATATATATATATATATATATAGTACCATTAGGTAGTAATAACACCATACGAATATATACACTTTCCTCTTTATCAATATATATATATATATATATATATATATATATATATATATATATATATATATATATATATATATAGTAGGATTAGGTAGTAATAACACCATACGAAAATATACACTTTCCTCTTTACCAAGCGATTGACAAAGAAAATTCTATCTCCCTCTCTTCTATATACTTCCTTTCCTTTCCTTTCCTTCCTTCTATTTCTCCTATCCTCGGTAACGGACATAAAACCGGACTTAGTTTATGCGGGTCACTGAACGCCATAAAAAATTGAAACCACTGACAACACGTCCCGCCAAAAATCAAACGGGAAACACAGATGTATCAGCTCCAGTAAAAAAAAGGAAAACCACGTACGAGACGCCGCAGTGGAGAAGAACTGGATTTGAGGTCGCAGTTCGACACGTAATGGTTGGTGATTCATCGGCTGTAACTTTTACCTGACATACACCTGCAGAAGAGAAAGAAGAAAGGATGAATGCAACGCATTAATTTCCGTCAACCAGCAGGAACACAACAAACCTGTATGAACTCTCAAATCACAAAAAGAACTCTGATGATAATTGTTGAAACTTGACTTATGCATGGAATAATAATGCAAACACAAAATGTAGTTAGAATAAAATGTATTGAAACAAGAAAATGTACACAATATTTACATATAGTCTTTTGTATATTCCTGAGAAGACCGTTCCTGGAGAATGTGTTGACTAAGTCGCAGTCGGGCAGAGTCTCTAGTGAATCTCTTGATTCGCCCCCCTGTCTTCCGGTACCAACCATATTTATATCGTCGGTACTCCGCTATGCAAATTAGATGGATCCTACCACAACACCCCCCTCCCAAGCCTTGGAATCCCTTTTGGATTTCAAACTGGCTTCCTATATGGGATGATGATTATAATTATTTCTTTGTAGATCCCCTTTGCATACTTCATATGTATATGTCAATCTGCTTAAATATGGTATCTTCGTGAACAATGGGTCCGTGAACTTTCGTTTCCTACCGGATCTTCTCGGTTCAGGAGCACTCTGCGGAGGTTCTACTTGAAAAATATCATACATTACATCAATGGGATCTTCCTCCTCATCCGGTATACTCTCTTCATGCTCTAGAACGTAACATTTTTTGAGTTGGTTCTGGTGCCTTTTATGAGTATTCTTCGGCCCTTTAATTATGTAAATCAGGTCACCGATTCTCTTGTCCACTATGCCTCGCTCCCAGAACTCAACGTTGTTTCTGTAGCACTTGAAAAACACCTTCTCTCCGGTGGTGTATCTTTTTCTAGCTGTATACATAGTGTTCTTTACTCTATTTCTTCCTGGCAAAAGCTTGTCAAACACTGACTTAATTTTCCTAGCGAACATTAGTTCAGCTGGTGCCATGTTTGATTGTGTTCTCTGGTTTGGCGTGATTCTGTATACTTGTAGGAATTGCTGAAGCGCCTTTTCCGTTGGAACTCCTGAGGCTTTCTTCAGAGCGCGCTTTAACGTATCTACAAATCTTTCTGCGAGTCCATTGGATCTCGGATGATACGGTGGCGTCGTTATGTGGTTAATTTGATATAACTCACAAAATTCCTTAAACTCTTCAGAAGTGAATTGTGTACCATTGTCACTCACAATACACTCTGGCACACCGAACCGTGCAAATAGTTCATGCAAAAAAGTTGTTGTGGTATTGGACGTAGGCTTTTTGCAGCGTAGTACTTCCGGCCATTTTGTAAAACTATCTACCACTATTAAGTAGTAATAATCTTCTACTGGACCAGTGAAATCAATGTGTAATCTTGTCCACGGATGATCCGTCTTGGGCCATGGTTTGTGTACTATAGGTGGTGCCTTAGCTGCTAACGCACACCCTTTACATCGATGAACCATGTTTTCGATATCCACATCCATTCCTTTCCAATATACAAAGCTTCGCATTAAGCTTTTTGTTCTATTAATCCCCGGGTGACCCATATGAAAGTCCCGTAGGATTCTTTTCTGCAACTTTTTTGGTACTACTACTCTCTCACCATATAATAAAATTCCGTCACAAATTGAATAAATCTCCTGCACTTTTTTGTCATTTGCTACCATTTTGCTTTTTATTTCTAAAATGAAATCATCGCTTTCAGCTTCTTTTTTGATTTCCTTTGATGTAACCGGTAGCTCTCTTACAATGTTGTTTACCATGCTTTTCACCTCATAATCTGCTCTGATAATTGCAATAATTGATTCTTCGAATCTTTCTTCTTGACTCGGTACGAGTCTTGATAAAGTATCCGCATGAATTATATTTTTGGATGATAGGTGCTTTATGTGAAAATCATAATTGAGAAGAATGGTTTCCCATATTAACAGTCGATTTGCCGTATAAACGGGTAACCCTTTCTTTGAACCAAAAATAGTGATCAGAGGTTTATGATCCGTTTCTAACATAAAATGTCTGCCGTAGATGTATCTATGAAATTTTGTTATGGCAAAAATGATACTCAGCGCCCCTTTTTCTATCTGTGAGTAACTTCGTTCTCCTGGAATTAATGCTCTCGAAGCATGCGCAATTGGTTTTCTAGAACCATCTGGCATTATGTGTTGAATACACGCACCTACCCCGTATGAACTAGCGTCACTTGCCACTACAATATCAAGTTTAGGATTGTAATGGGTTAAAAAGAGGTCGGACGTAAGCATTTTCTTTATTTCATCAAAGGCTTTCTGACATTCTACTGTCCATTCCCATGCCTTGTCTTTTTTTAGTAGTTCATTCAACGGAGCTCTTAGATTGTACATTCCTTTAATGAACGCTTGATAATAGTTTGCGAGCCCCAGAAAACTCTGTAGTGTCGCCACGTTAGTGGGCGTCGGCATGTCTCTAATCGCAATGGACCTTTCCGGATCTGGAAATCTGCCATTTTTGTTGATTATGTGACCTAAATACTTAATTTCCTCCAAACCAAATTCGCACTTTGATTCTTTGACTTTAAATTCAAAATCCTGAATCTTTTTAAATACTTGATTGAGGTGCTCTCGATGTTCGTCGACGTTTGCACTCCTTACTATGATGTCATCTAAGTAGGCACACGCAAAGTCTAAATCATTCAACATGACGTCCATAGCTTGTTGAAAAATGGCTGGTGCCACTTTAATACCAAAAGGAAGCCTGTTGTACTTGAATAAACCTCTATGCGTGTTTATCCCTAGTAACTTCGAACATTCCTCTTCGACGGGAATTTGGAGATAGGCATCCGATAAATCAATTTTTGAAAATATCACTCCGCCATTTAGGTTGTTAAAAATCTCCTCCGGGCTCGGTAACGGGTAATGGTAGTCCTTAATTACCGAGTTCAACCCTGTCGAAAAATCAACGCAGACTCTGATTTGGTTTGATTTCTTTTTTATGCACACAATCGGCGCAGCCCACGAATTAGATTCTACTTTCGAAATAATTCCCATTTTTTCCAACCTATCAAGTTCTTCGTTAACTTTCTCTACACTTGCGTAAGGCACGTTACGTTTCTTTTTAAAAATAGGCATAGTATTTTCCTTTAATTCAAATTTAGCTTCAAACTTGTTACATCTTCCAAGACCAGGTGTGAAGGTTTCCGGAAACTTTTTCTTTAATTCATCTTTAATGTCCTGTCTTGTTTGCGTATTACTTTCTACTTTTCTACAGAATGAGTTTAACGGTTTATCCCACAATTCGAATGTTTCAATAAAATCTGTACCCAACAAGTTTTCTCCATTTTTCAGAATGAAAACTTTTATTTTTTTAACGATCCCGTTCAATTTCATGGGAAGTACAACCTCGCCTTCGAAGTTAATTTCCTTTCCAGTTACCGTTCGAGCGAGTTTCGTTGACTTCATTATTGTAGGCCTTTTTAAAATTTTCCATGTTTTATCGTTCATTATTGTTAAATCTGACCCCGAATCGAGTTGAAATTTAATATTCTTTTTGAATATTTCAGTCGTTACATATTTCCTCAAATCTCTATCTGATTTGATATTCGAATTTGTTTGTCTAATTCGGCTATTGAATTTTTTCGTTTTACAACACGATCCTTTGTGACCAATCTTTTGGCACACGAAACATTTCTTATTTCTATATGGGCAATTTACCTCCCAGTGTCTTCCGTTACAACGTCTGCAATTATATGGTGGGACCTTTTTTCCATCCTCGTTTTTTTTTTTCTTGTCTATTTTTAAAATACGCTGAATTTTTACTCCAATTTTTTTCTGATGGGTAATTTGACTGTTTTTTTATTTTTTTAATATTAGCAATACCAGCTTCTTCGATTTTTTGAGACTCTTTCTTTAAACTTATGGCCCGTTGACACTCCTCTGCTAACTTTTGCAGGGTAAGGTTTTGTTCAGATTCGAGTTTAGACAAACCTCTACGTCTTATTTCGGCACTCTTACTGGATACCAGTCCTTGAGCAAAAATTAAACACTTGAATTCTTCAACCGTAATCTCTGCCAATCTGAAATTGTCACAATGTCTATTCACTATAGATGCATATGTTAAGTAATCCTGATCGTCAGATTTAGAGACATTCATGCATAACCATAGCTTATGCCAAAGCGACATATTTGCTCCAAACAGCTCTTTTAGCAATTTCACTGTTTCCGAGAATTCCAATTCAGTTGTTTTTCTCGGTAGAATAAAATCTACAAATTTGCTATGTTCTGCTGTACCTAGCTTTCTTAGTAATAGACTGACTTTTCTTGAATTCGACCACTTTTCACAGTCTGTGTAGAAAATATCTTCATATCGTTTAAAGTACGCTTCAAACGTTTTTTCTTCGTCTGGCACATAGTTGAAAGTTTCCAGCGAATTAAATATGGTGTTATTAGAATATGAAGAATTTCCTTCATTTGCCTGATAGTTTTTTAATTTCTCCAGTGTTAACTTTTGAATTTCTAAAAGTCTTTCATCTTGCTTTTCTTGATATTTTTGCAGCGCTATCTGTTGTTCTTGCTGTCTTTCATCTTGCTTTTCTTGATATTTTTGCTGTCTTTCATCTTGCTTTTCTTGATATTTTTGCTGTCTTTCATCTTGCTTTTCTTGATATTTTTGCTGTGCTATCTGTTGTTCTTGATATTTTTGCTGTGCTATCTGTTGTTCCCTTATTAATAAGGCAAACTGTTCATGCTGACGTTGTTGACGCAACTGCTGGGATTTGAATAATTCAGATACGACTTTGGATAATTCATCCATCTTTAGCTGATAGTGTTCATGCAACAAAGAATATACTTTTAATTTGTGTATCCACGGCTATCATATAAGCTGACCAAAAAAATCGAAACAAACTTGCACTTTAATTCGCTTTATTCAATTGTGTGTTCATATATATATATATACTAGCAGCATGGCCCGGCGTTGCTCGTACTTGATTCAAAAATTGTACGACTCATACAGCAATCGCTATTACTTGACTTAAAATATTTTTGCCCTTCCTTGCCTTTAAAGGGGTGACCTTTGCCGTGCTGATGTTGCTACATGCTTTACTCCTTGCCTATCTCACACTGCGAAATTTTTTCTAAGCTCTATACTAAACATTAAATCTGTTACGAAAAAAGGACTAAACAAAATGAACACAAAACGATCAGCTTTAAAAAAGGACTCGTAACTGGAAAAACCGAATGAAAAAAGAATGTTAACAAAAAATATCTTTTCACACCCAACCCAGTTCTGCGGAATCAGAATCAACGTTGAGTTTAAGCAAGCGAATGAGCCAATTGGAGCAAAGTGCCATGCAGATTTAAATTTTTCCCACTTGTGACGAATGCAGCTATCGATTTTTTTTTGCATGCTAGAATGCTAGTTAACATTCGTGTCAGTCAGCTGTTGGCTCTCACGCTGGCCAATAGAATCTTCCTGTCTATTCGCGGCAGCCAGCTATAGGCTCCCACTCTGGCCAGTAGAAAACGGCCACAAACTACATGAAAACTGCCGTAGAAGCATGAAATAATCGATTATTTCCACAATCTATGGGAGTTGGGAAATGCAAAGTCGGTCTTGGCCTTCCCGCTAACTTGGAGCATGTGCATATAAATTTTGGTGCAAATCCGTCGAATATTGCGGCCGTGCATTCCTTACAAACATACACACACATCCTGCCTTTTATAGATAGAGATTCTTTATTTACACTATTTATATCATTTAGTGGAATGGTTGACAAAATATCCGCTAATTGGTAATTGATTCAAATGATATATATATATATATATATATATATATATATATATATATATATATATATATATATATATATATATAAGCCTTCCTTTGATAGAAGCCAAAAAAAAGTCGGTTGATTAAGTAAAGAAGTCTTTCACCACACCACACTCCCAACCAACCATTACCTCCCGTCCCAAGTGAGTGATAGTGGTATGCTTTTAGCCATGAAAATCAGGAAAAAACATCACTTCAAGATCGCCGTAATTGTATCAAAGCACCATTGAAACGATGTCAGTCTACTCTGTCAAGTTCACTGCTACACTACCAAACTGAACAGCCTTACAAGGGACATTATGCTACCCCATTCCTATTACCTCCTCTTCCTCCTAATATACTAGAACGTCAGTTAAACATCGCTTGGTCCAATGGCCACTGATTGACTTAAATTAGTTATCTGAATATTTTTTCTCGAAATAACTTAACTAGAAATCAAAACCAGGACTGTTTTTGTCGTGGTGTCCTCCCTCTAATGAGTTTAATGTGGACTCTTCCACTTACTATAAAATTAGTAGGAAAGTAAGCCTCAGGGGAACAGTAGTATAGATTGAACGTTGGTCAACCAACACCCACTCCTGAGTCGTGTAATACTCTTCTGTTGTATTTACTGTTCAATACACGATTTATTTTTTCTTGAAAAAAAAATGAACCAATGACAACACGTCCCGCCAAAAATCAAACGGGAAACACAGATGTATCAGCTCCAGTAAAAAAAAGGAAAACCACGTACGAGACGCCGCAGTGGAGAAGAACTGGATTTGAGGTCGCAGTTCGACACGTAATAGTTGGTGATTCATCGGCTGTAACTTTTACCTGACATACACCTGCAGAAGAGAAAGAAGAAAGGATGAATGCAACGCATTAATTTCCGTCAACCAGCAGGAACACAACAAACCTGTATGAACTCTCAATCACATTTTGTCCAAATGGAATTTTTCTGAATTCGAGAAACTTTATAACGCAGTTGCAATGGTTAAATATTATTATGTAATGGAGTTATGAAGCAAAAACTTTACTCTAAATGACATGTAAAAATAGATTATTTATCAAAATATTAAATAAACATATTCTCCATTTGATGGAATTTACAAATTCTCGCCAACTGAACCTTGATTGGCTTCGTCGACATATACACGCGGTTTGAACTTTTGCCTATTTCTCTGAGATAATATAAACGGGGATCGGTTTATATGCGAACCGGCTTATGCACAAGATTATATATATATATATATATATATATATATATATATATATATATATATATATATATATATAAAAGAGAGAAACCGTAAAGTTGTTTGGTTATAATGTGGATATGTTTTTACATTATAACCAAAAACGCTTGCGGTTTCTCTCTCTTTTTTTAATATACATTTTTCTCTCGTTGGAACAACTATAACTTTTCCCATGTATGTATATATATATATATATATATATATATATATATATATATATATATATATATATATATGTGTGTGTGTGTGTGTGTGTGTGTGTGTGTGTGTGTGTGTGTGTATTTAAACATATATTGTTAAATATAACAGACAATTAATGTCTATTATGTCTGATCATGTCCCGTTCTAAACTACGTATGTTTGGCTTAATTTTGGGAGAAAATAAACACTCACACATACACACAGTAAAAAGAACCTTCAGATATTGGAGGCCATCTACATTAAAACAAAGCAACCCACACTCAACAAAATTACATTTCAAAGTAGTCACAACACATTACCATGCATTTAGACATATGGTTATGTTATTAATATTTCGGTCTCTCACGTAGTATAACGTCATAGAACCGCATCATGAACTTAAAACCTGCGTATGCTTTTCCGCCACTGTTATCGTCGCATAGCAATCTTCTATGTCAATATAACAAAATATCATCTTTCATGGTGTATATTTTTGTTTAAATGTCCGTATAACTATTCTGATGATGTCTCATGTGAGCCGAAAGCTTAGATCAAGTACGAACGTAATAAAAGAAGCGAGATCGTCATTAATTACATTAATTTAATCGATATATTCTTTGAATGATCATTTTACAATATTAATTAAGGTACATTATTTAATAATTTAAAAAAGTTCGACCTACAGTAAAAAAAATTCTGAAATCTTTTAAGACATTGCCATAGTTATTGGACCAATATTCCATGTCACGTCAACGGAAAAAAAACACTTACAATAACAGAATTCCTGAATTACTACAATATTCGAAAAGCTAGCGTGGCATTACTGCACATTCAAATATATAAAATAGCACATATTTTAACAAAACATCTTTCGCCAAGTATCACATTCATTTTCGTTTTGGAATTTTACCTGAAATTACCTGAAATTGAGGAAAGATGAACAACTATGCCTGAAGAGCGTAAATGTTTTTACCGAATGTATTTGCAAGCAATATGGACTGAACATCTAATCCATCATACAATTAATAAAAATAAGGATCGCGTCGTTCAATGAGTGGTCAATGAGTTAATGACTTCTTAATCTGTTAGCGAAGTGAGTTCACTATTAATTACATTAACTTTATTGATTTATTCTTTGAATGACTATTTTACAATATTAATTAAGCTGCATTATTTAATAATAATAATATATATATATGTGTGTGTGTGTGTGTGTGTGTGTGTGTGTGTGTGTGTGTGTGTGTGTGTGTGTGTGTGTGAAGAAATATAGGTTTAAGGTGTGCTATATTATTTAAATATAAATATAAAAGTGAATATTGCAGTGAACACTCAGAGACAACTGGCTGTTTCACGCTGGACGCAATAGTCAGGCCGCGAGTGTTGGATTTTTTCTCGACTCTTTACATATATGTGTCAGTGGTGCATTGTGGGTAATCCATTCTGGCGGTTATATTGGCGGGAGGGGCTTGTTTGTTTATTTATTTATTTGGGTTAATTTATTTTACTTGTTTTTTTTATTTTCATTTTTTATTTTATATATTTATTTATTCTTTTTGGTTTTCGATTATTTTTTAACGTAGTAAAAAATGCGGAGAGGATTTGCTTCGGTCGCTTGTTTAATAGTTTTTTGGGGGGTCTGGGAAGATAATTAAAGCAATTTATTTGTCCAATTTTTAGAACGATTGCTGTAGTTTATTCTGTTATTTTGGCGGGGTACAGATTTTAATTTGTTTATTTTTTTATTTGGATTGATTATTTTTTCGTGTTTTTGCTTATTTATTGTTTATTTTTATTAGTTCTAACGGTTATTTTAGCGGGAGCGATTTGTTCATTTATTTATTTATTTGGATTAATTTTTACTTGTTTTTTTCTTATTTATTTACTTATTTTTTATTTTGTATATTTTTATTTACTCTATTCGGTTTTCGATTTTTGAGTAGTGTAGTGAATTTTTTTATCGTTATATAGCAGTTATAGCTATTTTTCGTCCAATTTTTTGATTGGTTGTTGTAGTCTATTTTAACGGTTATTTTGTTGGGATTGGTTTGTTAATTTGTTTATTATTTACTTTATTTATTTATTTATTTATTTGGGTTGGTTATTTTTACTTGTTTTCTATGTATTTATTTAATTTTTATTTATTCTATTTCGTCTATTCTAACGGGAGCGGTTTATTAATTTGTTTATTATTTGTTTGGTTTAATTTATTTTACTTATTTGTTATATTATTTTGTTTATTCTTATTTATTCATTATTGTTTTCGATTTTTAAGTAAGGTAGTAAAAATTTAGTTTCATGTCTGCATTTTGAGATGAGCTCAGATTGTTTATTTAGTAATTTATTTTGGTCTGGGAAGGTGATAATAGCTATTTTTCCTCCAAGCAAAGTTAGCAGGTTTTGGATTGATTGTTGTAGGCTGATGCGCTTTTCCTTATTTTCCATGATATTTTTGGTGTGATTTGTGTTTTGTGTTTAATTTCCCAGATATACTTAGAAATCATTGTGCTGTTCGCGTATTCACTATTTGTGAAAGATGTTTTGTGTGCATAGTTTCTTTGTTTCCAGGGTCCTTCAGTTACTCCTATGTATACTTTTTCCTCATTATCTAGTAATTTTACCGTGACTTGGTATATTACGTTGTTCTGTAAGCAATTACCGATTAAGGGACATTCATTCTTTATTCTACAGTTATAAGTGTGTTTAATTTGATTAGGTGGTTTGTTGATAGTTTTCCTGTTGTGCTTTTTTGTTATTTGTGCCATGTTCTCGGTGCAACTGTAGCTGATTTTTACAGTGTTTTTATTCAATATTTTGTGTAGAGTGCTTGATTTAAAATTTAAAATAAATATTTTATATATATATATATATATATATATATATATATATATATATATATATATATATATATATATATAAAATATTTATTTTAAATTTTAAATCAAGCACTCTATATATATATATATATATATATATATATATATATATATATATATATATATCATTTAATTGAGTTCACACATGCAAGGCAGTAAAGCCACTAAGACACAAGAGGTTCCTGGATGTGGAAGAATTACGAACAGAAGCATTAATAATAAGCGGAAAGAAAAAACAGTAATCAGGAGGACAGTAGATAGCGATTGCCATTGCATCTAAATTTTTGCAGATTAAAGTTGGCTGGAAAGCATAGAGACGAAAGGAAGTTCCACAAGCTAGAATTGCGAGAAAAGAAACTTTGACCTACTTAAAATAGTGTCGAACGTATTTATGAGGATTGGACACACCCATTAGTGTTCATAAGCATTGTATATAACATATATTCTAATCATGGATGAATGGCAGACTTATAGATATATAAGATAGATTCTCGAGATAAAAATTGTCTCACACCTCACAGAGGACCAAATTTCTTAGCAGTTGACATAACGGATTCAATGTAGTCTTAGCCGAGAACGTTAGCACGAGAAGGTGCGACAAATCATTTTCCTGGAGGTTAGCATCAGCTATGTTGATAGAAGACAGAGAAGGATCTGTCAGATGATTAATGGAGAGCAGTTTAGTTTTGGAGGCGTTAATATAAACAAGTCATCTGTTGCCCACGTACCTTTTCTGTGAGTTCAATACCTGGCCATAGCAGAGGTGAAAAAAGACTTGGAGAGTTCAGTTACTAAAGGGAAATAACTGAAACTATCCAGGAAAGGCATGACACGTGGAACGAGAACAATCAACACCAGTGGACTAAATACAGGTTTCGGTTCGAAATTCTAACGTATATGACCTGAAGAAGGCCAGGGTGTACAACGACCGAAACGTCGTGAATATGACAATAAAGGTGAGGACAATAGTCCGAACAATAAATAGTTCCAATATCTCATCTCAGTAATATGGACAGCTACATTGTGAGTTTAATAAAATAAAATTTTCCCTGTTTCCTAATATTTCTCTTAGTTTCTGGAAGGCATCTTTGCTATTTCAATGAGTCCTGTACTTCTGTGTCATATTTTCTACTGCCAAAATGTTGTGAATATGACAACAAAGGTGACGACAACAGTTCGAACAAAGTAAACAGTGTAAATAATTACAATATCTCATCTCAGAAAAATAGACAGATATTGAAGGATCGGTACGGACCCGATAAACCGAAAATATGGAGACAGTTAGAAAAGGCAATGAAGATGAGGACAACAGTCTGAACAATGTAAATAGTGTAAATAATTACAATACCTCATCTCAGAAATATAGACAGATATTGAAGGATCGGTACGGACCCGATATACCGAAAATATGGAGACAATTAGAAAAGGCAATAAAGACGAGGATAACAGCCCGAACAATGTAAATAGTGTAAATAAATACAATACCTCATCTCAGAAATATAGACAGATATTGAACGATCGGTACGGACCCGATATACCGAAAATATGGAGACAATTAGAAAAGGCAATAAAGATGAGGATAACAGTCCGAACAATGCAAATAGTGTAAATAATTACAATATCTCATCTCAGAAATATAGACAGATATTGAAGGATCGGTACGAACCCGATATACCGAAAATATGCAGACAATTAGAAAAGGCAATAAAGATGAGGACAACAGTCCGAACAATGTAAATAGTGTAAATAATTACAATATCTCATCTCAGAAATATAGACAGATATTGAAGGATCGGTACGAACCCGATATACCGAAAATATGGAGACAATTAGAAAAGGCAATAAAGATGAGGACAACAGTCCGAATAATGTAAATAGTGTAAATAATTACAATACCTCATCTCAGAAATATAGACAGATATTGAAGGATCGGTACGGACCCGATATACCGAAAATATGGAGACAATTAGAAAAGGCAATAAAGATGAGGTTAACAGTCCGAACAATGTAAACAGTGTAAATAATTACAATACCTCATCTCAGAAATATAGACAGATATTGAAGGATCGGTACGGACCCGATATACCGAAAATATGGAGACAATTAGAAAAGGCAATAAAGATGAGGGCAACAGTCCGAACAATGTAAATAGTGTAAATAATTACAATACCTCATCTCAGAAATATAGACAGATATTGAAGGATCGGTACGGACCCGATATACCGAAAATATGGAGACAATTAGGAAAGGCAATAAAGATGAGGGCAACAGTCCGAACAATGTAAATAGTGTAAATAATTACAATACCTCATCTCAGAAATATAGACAGATATTGAAGGATCGGTACGGACCCGATATACCGAAAATATGGAGACAATTAGAAAAGGCAACAAAGATGAGGGCAACAGTCCGAACAATGTAAATAGTGTAAATAATTACAATACCTCATCTCAGAAATATAGACAGATATTGAAGGATTGGTACGGACCCGATATACCGAAAATATGGAGACAATTAGAAAAGGCAATAAAGATGAGGACAACAGTCCGAACAATGTAAATAGTGTAAATAATTACAATATCTCATCTCAGAAATATAGACAGATATTGAAGGATCGGTACGGACCCGATATACCGAAAATATGGAGACAATTTGAAAAGGCAATAAAGATGAGGATAACAGTCCGAACAATGTAAATAGTGTAAATAAATACAATACCTCATCTCAGAAATATAGACAGATATTGAAGGATCGGTACGAACCCGATATACCGAAAATATGGAGACAATTAGAAAAGGCAATAAAGATGAGGACAACAGTCCGAACAATGTAAATAGTGTAAATAATTACAATATCTCATCTAAGAAATATAGACAGATATTGAAGGATCGGTACGGACCCGATATACCGAAAATATGGAGACAATTAGAAAAGGCAATAAAGATGAGGGCAACAGTCCGAACAATGTAAATAGTGTAAATAATTACAATACCTCATCTCAGAAATATAGACAGATATTGAAGGATTGGTACGGACCCGATATACCGAAAATATGGAGACAATTAGAAAAGGCAATAAAGATGAGGACAACAGTCCGAACAATGTAAATAGTGTAAATAATTACAATATCTCATCTCAGAAATATAGACAGATATTGAAGGATCGGTACGGACCCGATATACCGAAAATATGGAGACAATTTGAAAAGGCAATGAAGATGAGGATAACAGTCCGAACAATGTAAATAGTGTAAATAAATACAATACCTCATCTCAGAAATATAGACAGATATTGAAGGATCGGTACGAACCCGATATACCGAAAATATGGAGACAATTAGAAAAGGCAATAAAGATGAGGACAACAGTCCGAACAATGCAAATAGTGTAAATAATTACAATACCTCATCTCAGAAATATAGACAGATATTGAAGGATCGGTACGGACCCGATATACCGAAAATATGGAGACAATTAGAAAAGGCAATAAAGATGAGGATAACAGTCCGAACAATGTAAATAGTGTAAATAATTACAATACCTCATCTCAGAAATATAGACAGATATTGAAGGATCGGTACGGACCCGATATACCGAAAATATGGAGACAATTAGAAAAGGCAATAAAGATGAGGGCAACAGTCCGAACAATGTAAATAGTGTAAATAATTACAATACCTCATCTCAGAAATATAGACAGATATTGAAGGATCGGTACGGACCCGATATACCGAAAATATGGAGACAATTAGGAAAGGCAATAAAGATGAGGATAACAGTCCGAACAATGTAAATAGTGTAAATAATTACAATACCTCATCTCAGAAATATAGACAGATATTGAAGGATCGGTACGGACCCGATATACCGAAAATATGCAGACAATTAGAAAAGGCAATTGTTGGGATTGCTATGAATTGAGTGTTTAATCAGAAGGTCTTTTGGTTTAAGTTGATGAGTTTGAATGCATGTTCTTCATATTAATCACAACAATATAAAGCATAGACATACAAGTTGAATAAATCAAAGGCAAAATTGAACAAGAAACAACGGTAGTCGTGAATTCAATTCGAAAATATCGAAGATTTATATACAATTATTACAATTGGAGAAAAGGTTGTGTTTTGTTTATATGCAAGTTGACGAAGTTTGAATCAAGAATACTAAATGAATTAAAGTTCAGCAATGTTCAATTGTTGAGAAAATGTTCACATGTAATACAAAAGGAAAATTTATCAAAAGGTAATTTAGAAAGTAATTTATGCGAGATTAAAGTAGGATTTCTTTTCTTATTTTTGACAGAGTTGTTCACCTTGGATTGTCTTTTGTTTGTCTTATGTTGAAGTTATAATTTCTAGTTCGTAGTGTAAATTAACACTTTTTTAAGAAAGTTGTAATGGATGTGGAGAGAGAAAGATGTTGGTAGTTGAGTCAGCAGTTGACGCGCGAAAAGTTCTTAACTCAAAATGTAGACACGCGTGAATCTGTGTGGAATCTCTATGAAGGTGAATTACTGACTGGTGATTTGGACTGAAATTTGTCCTTTTATTTGATTTGGGAAGTCAAAGTAGGCTCCGGCGAGTCTGGCGGGAAGATAGATTTTTGAACATGGATACACATTCTGGGGTCGTCTCGAACAATAACAAGTCGAGTTTCACAATGTGTGGCGTTGATTGGTTGAAACTGATTCTTATGGAAGAGTGTATTTTTTACGGGGTTGAGTGGAAAATATGGACGATTCTATACAATAAAGATGAGGGCAACAGTCCGAACAATGTAAATAGTGTTAATAGACACAATACCACATGTTAGAAATACAGACAGATATTGAAGGATCAGTACGGACCCAATATACCGAAAATGTGGAGACAATTAGAAAAGGCAATAAAGATGAGGAAAACAGTCCGGACAATGTAAATAGTATAAATAGTCACAATACTACATCTGAGAAACAGATATTGAAGGATCGGTACGGACCCAGTATGGTTACAAACATTTTTTTATGTCATTGGGTACGTTTTGTAGGTTCCCTGAGTGTATGTGGTATTATGGTATATGGAGGATTGAATGATAATGGGTGAGGTTTTTGTGGTGTATGTGCAAATTGTAAGGAGTGGATGGGTCGTGAATTTCATTAGCTAGGTATAACATAGTGACGACCAGCCTCAACCCATTACATTCTTTTAGGCCTTTTGCCGCAATTGTATTTTATATGCAATAAGCCTTGGCTATAAAACATTTTCGCTTTCATTGCTTACCTTGATAAAGTCGGAAGACGAATCACGTCGGCAAGAACTAAGAAATGTTTTCAAATGGCCTTTTTAAGCAATCTCTCTCTCTCTCTCTCTCTCTCTATATATATATATATATATATATATATATATATATATATATATATATATATTTGTGTGTGTCTGTGTGTGTATGTATGTATGTTTCCGATAACATGCATAAGTGTAAAACACGCATGTTATCGGAGCATGCATACGTGTAAAAGAAAAAATACCATCCAATGCTGACTCTGATCACGATAGGAGAGTCCAGCATATATATATATATATATATATATATATATATATATATATATATATATATAGGGTAGTTTGATTTTTCACTTTTTTTTTAAGTATCAAAAAGAATAATGTACCGAAAGCTGTGTATAGATCTATTAAGTACTGATCCAAAAAATTAAATCTGACACTTCATCGGTTTTTTGAGCATTTTACATCAAATATCGTAGACAAAGATACACTGAAAAATCCTCCATTTTGCAAACTTTGGCCTAAATACTGATGAGAAAACCAAACAATTTCAGTATTTAAATCAGGGAATGTTGTTGTTACTTTATCAATAAAATAAAATGAAGAAATTATAACTAAACTTCATATTGAAAATCTGCCTTCCCCCCATTATCAGTGACGACTTCGAAATGTTTTTTACCTCACGAATTAAGCAGTAATAGTTGAATACATTAAAAAATTGATTTTTTCTATTATGAATGAAAATACAACAAACAAATATGGAGAAACAAATAATAGTTTAATTGGGCTTAATATATAGAGTCAAATAGCTGCATATAAGAGCCCTTAGACGAAAATGATGGACTCAATTTCTGACACAAAACTTTTTCTATTATGTGCTGCTGCCTTGCTTCAAAGTCATACACAGATTGGGATGCTTCTGTTGTTAACTTGACTACCCGTTTCACGCCTTGCAAATGTGAGGGCAAATCTATCAAAACAAGCTTCGTACCATTTAATAATGATTCCCGAAGTTCATTTTCAGAAAATTCTTCTGTGAGTGGTGGTTCACAAATTCCACTTAATGACAAATCTATTAACTGTGTCCAGTGCATAGCTTTAAAATTGGTAGTTGTGATTTTTTTCATCTTTTCTTGGATGGCTCTCGACTCCCTAAAGAATATAAAAATTAATTTGAGTTATTTAAAAAAAAATGAACTCTGTACTGCTTTAATATTTATCCTTAAAATGATTCTATAAATTGCCATAACTAATTTAGTCAGTTTTATATGAATAAATATTTACTTACCTGATGACCAAAATTATTTTTATAGCTTCTTCCCTCACTTCCAGCTCAGCAGATATGAATATAAGATATTTTCAGGCAGTAAGGCGAAAGAATTGTATTGTTTATTTTTCAATGTCATCTCTTGGATTTCATACGGTTGCTTCCTAATCCTTTGGATCATATTGAAAATATACATTTGCTGATTGTGGAACTTGTTATTTCTTTTAATTTCGAACCAGCAAATGATATACACATCCACAATAAAATTTATTAAACTGTGGATTTTAGATGCACCACGAGTCCATAAACACATCAGCCTGATAGCTAAAGTTAACCACCTTGCCTGGTTTAATAGACCAATTTTCCATGATGCAAATCTAGAGTCCGCCTTACCTCTAGAAATACCCACTGTATATTCATAAAGGAGTCTTTGGTCACAACTAAGGGTATCTGTATTTTCAATTATAAAAATAAAATCCAGATGACTGCCAACAGCTGAAAATTATATTTGGGGTAAATTATGGTAATCATTTGCACATAATTTACCCAGTAAACCATTGAATGTGGTAGAGCTTTTTGTGATACCATCTACATGTTTAAAAAGAGCTCTAAACGGAATTTCATTTTGGTGCAAGGAGCAACCAATAGTGTGAAGATTTCTGCTCAGTTTTCTTTCTAGAAGTGCAACAAGTTCACCATGACAGCCTGTATTGGCATTAGTGTTGTCAACAAGGGTTGCCTTGATAGTGCTCACACTGTTGAACTCAAGCAAAACATCAGGCAAGAACAGCACCAGTTGCACCAATATTAGAAAGAACCCTATGTGTCAGATATTCACTTTCATATGTCATCTCCTTTGTGACAGTCAAGTGGCGTTGTGGTCCCTTGGTTTTTTCAGAGTTTTCTCTCCATTTTCCTCCGCCATTTCCTTGCACATGAGTGTGTCTTTGTCAGTTCTCCCATCAACTGCAATATAAAGAAGATGTTCCACCTTTTCTTCATGCATTTGATGAGCATTTGTTTTCACTTTAGCCTTTGCTTTAATATAGGTACCACCACGAAATCGCTAAAAAAACGAGCATAGCATGATGAAAAAGACGCCAAACTTGACGAAAATAAAGTTTTATCGTCTAAATGCTTATGTTATTATTAACAGAAAAGACCAAAGATTTTTTTTAATTATTTTTTTTTAATTTTTCTTCTTTTCAGAACATTCTAAATTTTTCTTCTTTTTAGAACATTCTAAATTTTGATTAAAAAAACCTTGTTTCTCTTTGTATCACCGGAACTAGTAAAATAACATACAACTTTTAGCATATTTTTTGTATGACACACATTAATTTGGAAAATCTTGCAAAAATAAAAATAATTGTCTGATGTTAATGAAACTTTCAGAAACTATTCACAAATGATCGAAATTATTATAAATATGTTTTTTTTTATTAAAGTCATGCAGAAATATTTTTTTATATTTATTACCCCCATAACTAATTTTATGAAAGCACTAGAAATTCGATCGAGTCCACTTTAGTGATTAAAGTAGCTAAAAGCACAAGGCTTTGAGGAATGTAAATCATTTTTTTTGTTTTTAATTGGACCCCCACTACCGGAAATCAGCTCTGAATTGTAACATAAAAAACTCAATAAAACAAAGATAATATTTAATTTCAAATATTTTTATTTGCTTTTAGTTGTTTCTATGAATATGAACAATGTTTTTTGAAAGCAACAAATTTTTTCGATGAGAAATGAATTTTTAATAAAATTATTTGTTATTTCTTTAATTATAATAGATTTTTACATTTAAGTTGTTAAAATATTAGAAAATTAGTTAAAAGCCGCATCCGATTTCGTAAGTGTCCTTATGAGATAGATCTTTTTTAGCGTGTTGTAAATTGTATCGTTTTGACTAATCAGAAGACCCGCAGTAATTAAGAAATGTAATTTTGTGTTTATAACTGGCTGTAATTACAAAGTACGGAAGATCAACCAGAATACAATTATGTTGCGTTATTTGAGTTAAACATTGTTCTCCGCTGTTAAGGCCTTTACTTTTTCGAAACACGTGTGGAGAAGTTAGTTTGATTTTTCAATTTCAACTGAGAAGGGTATCATCTTATGAAATTTATATCATCTTATTTTTATATTAATCTCAGTTATGACATTTTTCCATAAATGAAATATAAAATTAATAATAAAATGAATGGAAATACAAATAAAACAGTAAAATGTAGTAAATGTACATAAAATTATAGTATTTTATGTACACTTCTGATAAAATTTCATAAGAAAGGTACCTATAAATTAATTAGATACCTTTCTTATGAAATTTAATCTTACTCTTAACAGTCTTATTTTAATTTCTTTATAATATATTTTCCATAAAGCATCGTAAACGTAAAGGTGAAAGCCAAGTACAAAAAAAATTAGAGCGCTGAAAGTTTTCCTTAAAAATAACGAGGTAAATAATTTGTTCACTTAAATGTAAATAACTTCACTTCTCTATTTCCGTAAAAGGAATTGTCCACACGTAATCCGTCAATATGTCATTCAACACCTGTCAAGTGACGCGAAAGTTTATGATTTGCTTTGTTTTATTTTCAAATTACATATTTTCGGCGCAGAAGCTAAGTTAAGCTTGGTTTAAAATATTTTAAATAATCATTATAATTTCTGATTTTCGTAAAATAAGTTTTGAAAAAATGATAATTGATTTTTAAAAGAATTTCAAACTGAGATTTTCATTTTTTTTATAAAATGGAAAAAAAATAATTGCTATGAACGATTATCTGACAATTTTGCTGACTAAAAAAAAAACATTTTTAACGAAAATTTCGGACGTGCTAAGAACGATTAAAAAATGTAAAAAAAAATACTTTGATCTTTCCTCTTAATAATAACATAAACATTTAGAGGATGATATTTTGTTTTCGTGAAGTTTGACGTCTTTTTCATCATGCTATGCCTCTTTTTTAGCGATCTCGTGGAGGTACCTACTCTAACAATTTTACATTTATCTATATAGATATCTTTTATATTAATATTGGAGATAAGAAGGCCCATAGCCCTCAAATCCAAAAGCAAGGCATTGGCAAGGCTGGCTCTAAGATTGGAAGATAAATCACCACTGATCAAATCGATAGCATACCGTGGAATTTTGATAAAGCTATAAGGCCCTTTGGGATGCTTTTCCTGACATTTTTATGAAAATATCTGAAAAAGAAAATACAAGTATTATCATAAATTACACAAAAAATATTTTTCAAAATAAATTTGAAAATAAAGTTCGAAATACATTATTAAATTAAAAAGAAAAGTAGAGTTAGTTCCAAGATTAGCTCGTAAACAGGCTTTTTAATAAAACACACTAACTTTGAAAATATAAACAAATTACAATAATTATAAAAGTTGTATTTTTTAAATAGTTAAGTATATTTTGATGAGAAATACAATAGATATTTGTGCTAGTTAAATGAGGAGGTAATTACTACCGATAAATACGGAGAAATATCCAGTAAATAAGACTACATTCATAAGTAGTTATTTGTATTTTAAACTAAATATTTTAGTGTGTTTTATTTTTTTATGTTTGGTAATTTCATTTCATTTATTATGAGAATAGATACTAAACTTAGAAATGTACATTAGTAAGCGTATTTTCTTCTTTTCTTTTCGTTAAGACTCGGTGATACCGGTTTAATAATACAAATCGCAATTTATTTTGTCTTTAAGTTCGATTCCTCGAATAAATACGAAGTTTTGAAGAAAAATATTTTTTGTGACGTTATTTTCCAACTTTCCTCGAGTTATATTTTTACAGTTCCAAAATCAACCTACACTAATATATATATATATATATATATATATATATATATATATATATATATATATATATATATATATATATATATATATATATATATATAATTTTTGTATTTATCAAGGTAGTAGAGAAAAATATATTAAAACGGAAAATTAAAAAAAATTATTCAAAATCAAACTTCTGGAATAGTTTCTTGTCTTATGCAAATATTCTATTTCTTTCTGACATCTTTTTTTTCACACTAACTTTTCTTTTCTTTTCCTTGGCTTTCTTTTTCCTTCAGACAACCGTTCTCTATTTTTCCCGTCCGTTATTGACGACTGACAAAGAGGCTCGTGATTTCTGGCATAAACATTTTATTTTCCCCCGTTGAAGCCAAGTTCTGCAAACTGAAGTAACTAAATGGCATCTTTAAGAAGAGAAAAAAAGAATTAAATAAAATTTAATTCTTTATTTATGGGTGCTTTTTTTCCGAGACGTCGTAAGTGCACGTTGAAATACGCCAGAAGCTAAATATTTTCCTAAACTATGAGATATCATTTCGTACCCCCATACATACATACATATATATATATATATATATATATATATATATATATATATATATATATATATATATATATATATATATATATATATATATATATATATATATAATAAAAAGAAAGAACAGTAAGATATATAATCCGGTGTTCTTATTGATATTTTTATTTTTACAAAACAGTGCTCAGTGTAAATTTACAGAGCATAAATATTATATATTAACTGATTTAAAATATGGTTTCTTCGCTACACAGGAATTACCATGTTTCAAAAACCGAAGCTAAAACTTCAAATTTAATTATATAATTAAATTAAAAGCATTAGTTCTGTTTCATCTTCAAGCGAATATATATTGTTATCCACAGACAGATTGTTTCGCAGCACATAAGTGTAGCTAGACATCCGATTGCCGGGATCGAAAGACGACCACTGGAGCACGGCAGGGATGAAGGTGAATTTAGACGTGTTTAGTTTTAGATAAACACGCCAATGACTGGAGAACTCGGAGAGAGGGAGAGAGAGAGAGATGCAAGATGCGATGAATAAATGGACGTCTGAATGAAGCAAAAATAAAAATAACACTGCCATCTCGTTTTAACAGATATATTTGCCAAAATTACACATAAATATCTAGAAATTATAACGAACAAATTTATACAATAAAATCAACATTGTTCTCAAACACTCCTGCAACTCTCCTGGATGGTCTCCTTGTTTAAGTTGGTGAATGCTGCCATGATCCTTGACTTCAGTTCATATTTGGTGTTACAAGGAGTTTTGTTGGTCTCTGGCTCAACTGCGCCCCACACATAATAATTAAGAGGGTTGCAGTCTGGGAAGCTAGGTGTTGAGTCTGAGGCTCCCTGGGAAGATGAATGGAGACATAACGTCGCCATCACTGGTGATCACTCCAAACACCATGATGTTGACTGGATATATCGTCCAACTCTTTCCGAATCCTCTGCACTATTCTCAGATTGACACCCAAACACTCTGAAATGCCCATATTAGAGCTTCCGGTGCGAATGCCAAGCAGTACCGTATGACGTTTCCAAATTTCTGGCGGAGTGTTATTTTTTCTCACAGATGGTTCCCACATGACCCTACTATACTTTGCAGACGACAAAATCAAAATATGCGCGAAATTAAAAATACAGAATGGCGACAATTTATCCATCGCACCCTTTGTGTGTGTGTGTGTGTGTGTGTGTGTGTGTGTGTGTGTGTGTGTGCGTGTATGTATATATATATATATATATATATATATATATATATATATATATATATATATATATATACATATATATATATATGATTTTTAGTAACTTTCCAGTGTCGAATGACCGGCCACTACTAATAGTTTAATGTGTTTTATGCAATCATCAGGTAAGTGTTTTTTGTGAAAATGATCATTTTACAATACAAATATATATATATATATATATATATATATATATATATATATATATATATATATATATATATGTGTAATTAAGTAATTCATCGAGTCTGCAACCTCAACAGAATGCTGAAAGCACTGTCACAGAATGCAGAAAGCACTGGACGGCCGTTTCAATTCTCGGTAGTGGATGCGCACTGCTGATGAGTCCCAAATATAGGACAAAACGGCCCCCCAGTGCTTTCTGCATTCTGTGACAGTGCTTTCAGCATTCTGTTGCGGTTTCAGACTCGATGAATTACTTAATTACATTTATCAAATCCTCCTAATTATTATATATATATATATATATATATATATATATATATATATATATATATATATATAATAGACGACGTATATGGCTACAATTGTATAACAGCACCCCAGTCTAGAAATGTTTGCCTGCGCCCCTGCTTGCATGCATCATCCGTTGGTATACTAAGCTACTTCCCCCACCCACTCATCTTTTTTACGATATGTCCTTCGCAAGTGTTTGATCGTTCTTAATAAAAAAAAAATCCATCGATAAAACCTTCTTGTGTGGTCGTTGCTCATGGTTAAATTCTTTTAAATTTGTTTCAATGTTTTAGATATTCAGTAAATTTTCTATGGCCGTAATAACTTTCAAAGAGTATGGTCTTCTTCACAAATCTAATAATCAAACAAAAACACAGATGAAGCGTCAGAGCTTGATACAACTGCAAGTGCAAATGCATTTTGGCCCTCTTTTTCTTCACACGTTTACTGTAAAGCTGGGGTTTATAAGAGTTTCTTCAGGAATCTTTCCCTTTTACCGCTTCAGTAATCCTTCTCAAACAATCTTTGCATCAAAGGTACTTTGAATTCCAATTTAGGATGGAATCATATGAAGAAACTATCGGCTAAATGGCAAAAGCCTATTTTGGACCTAGTTTGTCGCAGATTTCATTCAATTAACTGAAATAATCCAAACATTCACGCAAGACAATTTGTGTGTCGTATGTAATTTACATGGGAAATTTGGAAAACATGGCCGAAAAATGGGCTTATTTTAATAGTTT
>OZ038489.1:37778592-37851092 GCA_964036315.1 Acanthosepion esculentum
TATATATATATATATAGTTTATTGTTCAGATCTATCTATCTATCTATCTATCTCTCTATCTATCTATCTAGTCCATTCTTCACATTTATCTATTCAGACCAATGTTCAGATCTATCTATCTAGTTCGTTGTTCAGATCTACGTATCTTTCTTGTCCAGTCTTCAGATCCTTCTATCTATATAGTTTATTGTTCACATCTATCTATCTATTTTGTTTATTATACAGACCTATCTGTCTGTCTCAATTTCTTTGTATTTTGAGCCGTGAAAAAATGTTTTATACAAAAATCAAATATTTGTTTTTTGTAAAAATCTTATAAGATTGACAGTTGTAAGGTAGAAAATGTTTAATTTGAAAATTTCCTCAACCTGAATTATAAAATAATAAAATTATCTGGATTCCGAAGTGTGAAGCTATATGTTTATCACATACACACACACACACACACACACACATATATATATATATATATATATATATGATAAAAATATAGTTTTAAGGTATACTATATTTATGGTTTAAAGTGCTCAATATTGGAGATAGATTGTATGTAAATATAAAAATAAACATTGACGTGAACAATAGTGTAAAATAAAACCATACATACATATATATATATGTATATATATGTGTGTGCGTGTGTGTGCGTTTGCGTGCGCGCGCGTGTGTGTGTGTGTGTGTGTGTGTGTGTGTGTGTGTGTGTGTGTGTGTGTGTGTGGTAATACTCGTTTGGGAAACCTCGGATAGCTCAACTTGCAGTAGAACAAATCGATACCCGAGGAAAAATTGGAAATAAAAAAAAGAAAGAACCAAGATCATTAAAACCAATCGTCAAGTGCTTAAGCTCCAAGTCCAAAGAAAAAAAAACTCAAACGGGTAGAAAGACTAAAACGTAGTGTGCTCAATACGCTAATTAGAACAGAATAATCCTAAGGAGCCAGGCGAACCTACCTAGGTTTCACCTAAACGGATCTTCAGGGTAGAACTGGGTAAAAGGAAAATAATGAAACACTATTTATTGCTAAAAAAAAACAAATAAAACCATAACCACGTGGCAACAAAGGGTTTGTTACTTTATTGATAAGCCAATATCTTATATATATATATATATATATATATATATATATATATATATATATATATATATATAAGTGTAACCCGGATATAAGAGAAACCCGGATATAAGAGAGAGTGTCGCTGGTTCCAAATTAGAGCCTGTGTTAATGTATATATAATAGACCGAACCCGAATATAAGAGAAACCCGGATATAAGATACTTCTTCTCCGGTTTCGACAACTCTCTTATATCTGGGTTACACTATATATATATATATATATATATATATATATATATATATATAAGACAAAGAAAAATAAGAAATGTTTATAAATCTAACATGTTTCACGTTTATTAAAACTTTATCAGAGATTTGAAATACGGAGAGAAAGAGAGAAAGATATTTTGGTGTTTTTTTACTTCAAAAACCAAGCAACACAAAAGTAAAAACAACAGAATGTCTTTCTTTTTCTCTATATCTCATTTTGATATATATATATATATATATATATATATATATATATATATATATATATATATATTCCCCTGCAAAAGTATTGGAACGGCAATTCTGTTATTCACTGAAGAAATTTGGGTTTAAGAACAAAAGATGAATATGAGACAAGTGTTGAGAATTAAAGATTTTATTTCCTGGTATACATATTTAGATGTATTAAACAACTTAGGATATACCCCTTTTTGTATGAGATCACCCTCATTTTTAGGCGAGCAAAATTGTTGCAGACTGGTGAATGTATTTTTAGTTATCAGAAGGATTTATGATGTCGGTGTTATTCGTCCACAACAAATTAAGAGATAAAAGGAATATTGAAAACAAATCATGCAAGGAAATTCAGAGCAAAGACAAACATAATTAAAAGTGTAACAATAACATTGATTTATATACAATTGACATATACAATTGGGTTGAATATTTTTGGATAAATCAGGATGGTTGAATTAGATTGTGTAGAGTATTTTTGTGAAGTTTCAGCGTGTGTGAAGCTGTTATTAAGATTTGTTCGTAAAATTAAACTAAGTATTTGGTTATGTACAAAAATGTCCTTTGTGTGAGTTCAATCTATAGTGTGTGTGCGTAGGTTTGTTTAAGTTATTGTCCAAAATTGGTAGGAGTTGTGTACCTTTAGTTGTTTGGGTGTTTGATTGATTGTTTACGAATACTTATTTAGTAGTAAGTAAATATCACTTTTTAAGTATTGTAAGTAATTGCTAGAAATTGTTCCTGAGAGAGCGTGGTTGTTGTTTGCTGAGTCACAGAAATTTGCGCGGTAAAAGTGTAGTTGGTCAAGGTTTTGACTTGCGTGGATTAGTTTGGCATCTCTCCAGGGGTGAAAGTCTGACTGCTTGAGCCGATTCAGATTCTGCTATAGAGTTTTGGTCAATAAAATAGGCTCCAGAGCGCTGGGCGCGAACAGACATTTTCGCGTGAACATCTTACAGTTCTAAGGGTCTGAGCCAATGAGAAGTCTCGTGGTTGACAGGTGCTTTTTGGTGTAAAGTGGATAATACCAGAGGGGTGAGAGGTTAGTATGGATTATTCCATCAAAATTAAAGAAACAGAGAGTCTTCAAGTAAATAATATTTAATATTTGCTTGCTTCATCAGAAACTGAGATGAGGAGAAAAAGGGAAAATTTCCTAGAAATTAACGGCTCCAAGCCTACCTGAAAAACCGTAAATATTGCTATATGTACGTAAGTTTATAAAATTTCTCGTTTGTCTATGTAGCCATCAGTTGAGAATGTATGTTTTTAATTTTGTGTGTGCGTGCTCGCAAGTGCGTGCGTGTGTGTAGTAGGAGTAGTAGTAGTATTAGTAGTAGTAGACGCTACATTAGTGGGTTTATCGTAAATTGATTAAGCAACGTTTTTACATTATATCACATCGACATTTCTTAAATACATTCTTAAAGAATCTAACGTATGTTTATCTAAAACAAACGGTATATACAAAAAAAGTCCCAAACTAACATATGAAAAAACCAACAAGCCTGATGTTTACCAGACACACACACAGATACGATTATGAATATTATCATCCGATGCTCACATTTCTTTAAAATTCGGATGTACGTGGCATCATTCATTGAATTCGAAATTCTATTTTTTTTTGTTCATTATCTTATCTTACTGTTGACTTTCAATCCAAATTTTATCTTAACTTTTTATATATATATATATATATATATATATATATATATATATATATATATATATATAGATACACATACATATATATATATAAATACATATATGTACATATATATATAAATACATATATGTACATATATATATACATACATATATATATATATGTATACATATATATATACATACATATATATACATATACAGATACATGCATATATATATATATATATATATACATCTATATACATACACATATATATACATATATATATATATATATATATATATATATATTATGAAATGGACAAAGTCCGACAATTATCTAAAGACATTTTTATGTTTAACATTCTTTTTATACATACAAGTATTCAAGTAAGTGCTCTGTTTATAATAAACAGTATTAAATAACATTTATCGGCCTAAATGTCCGAGAAATTTTCATAGAAAATATTTGTCCTCCGACAGGATTCGAACCTGTATCCTATACGGAACTGTCATTTAGCTTCACGTGCCTTTAACCAATTTCGCCACAGAAGAGCGTTCGGTTGGCATAATGCATGACGTCATTTTTTTTACATTGGATACGCCATGATCAGTTATGAATGTACGTAAGAGATTCATGGAAGATTGAAGTTTATAAGCAGTATATTCAACCTTGCCAACCGAACGCTCCTCGGACATTGCAAGTAATACCTATTGTAAATACGTTTATTTATCTAATTTGCTGTATTTGGCTTATTTACTTTTAGAATTTAGTAAAATTTATGCTAAATTCGTGACCTCCCTGAGTTCGAAAATGGGCAAATTGTTGGAGCTCGCATGGCAGGAGCCTCGATCACTAAGGTTGCTAAAATGTTTGGTTTTTCAAGAGTTGCGATATCAAGAACTATGACGCAATTTAAGAAACAGTATAAAACCTCTAGCAAGCATAGCAATTGGGACCAGACTTGCAAACTTACTGACAGGAACCGACGTGCATTGAAACGCAATGTGGCGAAAGATCAACGGGCAACTGCTGCCAAAGTGACGACTGTGTTGAATAATCACCTGAATCGTCCAGTTTCTACTAAAACTGTTCGTCGTGAGCTCCATAAAGCTGCATATCATGGAAGAACCACTGCAAAGAAACGTCTTCTCTCCACTCGCGACATTCAAAAGAAGTTGAAGTGGTGCGGAAACCCCAGTGTCTGGCCTGCAAACTAATTGAAGCAAGTCGTATTCTCAGACGAGTCCAGTTTTTCTCTTTCCCCAACTTCAGGGCGAGTTTATGTATGGAGGCAGCCCAGAGAAGCTTACAACCCTTACTGCCTTCTTCCAACTGTGAAGTATGGTGGTGGATCAGTGATAGTTTGGACCGCTATATGATGGAAATGTCTCGGTCCAATAGTTGCACTGTGTGGTAGAATCAACAGCAAAGATAACCTGAACATTTTGGATTATCATGTTCATCCAATGGCCCAGACTTTATCCCTGGATGGTGACTGCATCTTCCAAGACGATATGCTCCAATACATACTTCTCTTCCTGGATTAAAGCCGGTATCGAAGCTTTCATCCCCTCCAGGAAATTCAAGGTCAAACCGCGCTCCTCCCCCTGGTTCACAGCTGCTTGCTCAGCCGCCATTGCCCATAGGAACCACTTCTTCCACCGTTTTCGTAGTGATATGTCCGACTCCAACAGACGTCTATTTACCTCTGCACGCAATGAGTGTAAGCGTACCCTCGAAGATGCCAAGTCACTATTTGCAGCTCGGATGAAGGAACGTATTGCATCCCGCAAATTTGGCTCCAAGGACTATTGGCGCCTCTGCAAGAGCGTTCTGAATAGTAACAAACCCTCCATTCCTCCCCTGTTCAATCAGTTTGAGGTCCTGACCACCTCTGCCGACAAGGCCGAATGCTTCGCTCGGAAGTTTTCTTCCAATTCTACGCTTGACTCTTCTGGGGTACCCTTGCCCTATTTCCCTCCCAGAACTGAGGCCCTCCTGGACGGCTTGCACATAACCCCGTCGTCGGTACTGGGCATTATTTCTAACTTAGATCACCACAAGGCTACCGGTGGCGACGGAATACCAGCCATTGTCCTGAAGAAATGCGCACCTGAACTGGCACCTGCCCTCTCTAAATTGTACAACCGCTGCCTCAAGGAGTCCTGTTTTCCTGACTGCTGGAAGTCCTCTACCATTGTTATTGTCTTTAAGAACTCTGGCGATCCCTCCAACCCTTCTAATTACCGTCCTATCAGTCTCCTTCCCCTCTTCGGCAAAGTCTTCGAGGCCATTATCAACGCCGAAGTGATTACTCACCTGATATCCCACGATCTGCTCTCAGACAAGCAGTATGGTTTCCGCTTTGCCCGATCTACTGCCGATGTGCTTACGGCCATCACTGAATTTGTCTACCAAGCTATCCATAGTAACGGCGAAGCCCGTGCCGTGGCCCTTGACATCTCCAAGGCATTCGATAGGGTTTGGCATGCCGGCCTCCTTCGCAAGCTACAGGGTTATGGTATCACAGGTCGATTGTTTGACCTAATTCAATCGTTTCTGTCAAACCGGGATTTGAAGGTTGTTCTCAGTGGATTCATCTCCAACTCCTATCCCAGTAACGCTGGTGTTCCTCAAGGCTCCATCCTTGGCCCTACTCTGTTCCTCATATTTATAAACGACCTTCCTGACGACATAGACTCCCAAGTCGGTATCTACGCTGACGACACTACTAGTTACTCCTGCCTCAAACACAAATCTAGTGAGGCGGACAAAATTAACCTGGCAGCTCAAATTGAAAAGGACCTCCAATCGGTTGTGGACTGGGTAGAGAAATGGATGGTCAACTTTAACGCCTCTAAAACAAAACTGCTCTCCATTAACCACCACAAGGACCCATCCCTGCATCCCATTAGAATGTCTGAGGACCAACTTCTCGAGAGCTCCTCTCTGCGGCTGCTCGCTCTCACGTTGTCCTCTGATCTAAGATGGAACAAATACATCGAGTCAGTTGTATCATCCACGGCAAAAAAAGTTGGTTCCCTGTGCCGAGCCATGAAATTCTTCTCCCCGGAATCGATCCTCCAAGTCTATAAGTCTACCATTCGCCCTTGCATGGAGTATTGCTGCCATTTATGGTCTGGGGCCCCTGCTTGTTGCTTCAGAGTTCTTAATAAGATCCAGAGACGGATATGCAATGTGGTTGGACCTGATCTGTCATCTCGTCTGCAGTCGCTCTCTCACAGACGCGATGTTGCATCGCTCTGCCTTTTCTACAAGTACTTTCACGGTAATTGCTCCGAGGAGTTGCTTTCGCTTGTCCCTAGGCCTCATGAATTTAAACGTCCTACAAGGCTGGCATCCCGTTCCCACCCCTTCACCGTTGAAACTGTTAGATGTAGACGTCTCTTCTACTCCAATAGCTTCATGTCTCGCACATCTCGCCTATGGAACTCCCTTCCCTATTACTGTTCCCCTGACAAATACAATCTCCAACGGTTTAAGTGTAGCGTCAATCGTCATCTCCAGTTGCCATGATCTATCCACTTCCCTTCTCCACTTCCTTTCATCTTTCATTCCTATCTGCTCTCGCTCCAAATCTTCTGTAACCCCATTGCCTTGATCGACCCTCCGTCCTTCTCTTTCTCCACATCCTCTCCTTTACCACTCCTATCTGCTCTTCCTCCAACCCTTCTGTAACCCCATGCGTAATTGTGGCCACCAGCCTTGCTTGGGGTGATACCCTTAAAAAATAAAAACAAAAAAAAACATAGCGTTTGAGTGGTTAAGAATTGGTATGAAGAGCATGAAAGTGAGCTAGGACATCTGGAGTGGCCTCCCCAATCTCCAGATATCAATGTTATTGAACATTTATGGTGCATTTGGGAGCGACAAGTTAAGAGCCGCTATCCTTCATAGTTGTGTCTTAAATTCCTAGACGTATTAAAGCTCTATGTGAGGCTAAAGGAGGACCAACTCCATATTAAATAAATTTTCTTTGAATTTAACAAGTGTTTCAATTATTTTGTCCAACCCCTGTATATATACATACATATATATATATACATATATACATACATATATATATATACATACATATATATATATACATATATATACATACATATATATATACATACATATATATATACATATATATACATACATACATATACATATATATACATACATACATATATATATACACATACAACATACATATATATATATATACATACATATATATATACATACATATATATATACATACATATATATATACATACATACATATATACATACATACATATATACATACATATATATATATACATACATATATATATACATATATATATATATATACATACATACATATATATACATACATACATACATATATATACATACATACATACATATATACATACATATATATATATACATACATACATATATACATACATACATATATATATACATATATATATATATACATATATATATATACATACATATATATATACATATATATATATATATATACATACATATATATATACATATATATATACATATATATATATACATACGTACATATATATACATACATATATATATACATATATACATATATATACATATATATACATATACAGATATACACACATATATATATACATACATATACATACATACATACATATATATATATATTTATATATATATATATATATATATATATATATATATATATATATATATATATATATACTGGCTTGCAAAAGTTTTCGACGAACTACATAAAATGATTATTCATCTTTAATTTAATAACAAGTTAACATTGTATATACAAAGAAAATGTTCCCAAACCAACATGCGAAAAGTCAATTTTCTCATACTCTCTAATGAGACTTTTTATTTGAAAATGATTTCGAAATATGTATTGTCCATACGATGACCTAGCGCTTTCGAACATCATTGTTCATCTTCAGGGTCAATATTTTTAGTCAAAATTTTTTAAACAAACATTTGCCAATTATCTTGTAGCGTAATCATGTTGCTATTTTTTTGCAATTTAATTTTTGAATTTAAAAGGATTTTAACGTTTATTTAGTTTGTAAAAAAATAGCAACATGATTACGCTACAAGACAATTGGCAAATGTTTGTTTAAAGATTTTGACTAAAAATATTGACCCTGAAGATGAACAATGATGTTCGAAAGCGCTAGATCATCGTATGGACAATACATATTTCGAAATCATTTTCAAATAAAAAGTCTCATTAGAGAATATGAGAAAATTCAAAAGAAAATATGCAAGACTATGTTGTCTTTAACATTCAATACGACATGTTTAAAAGAAAAGTTGCTGCCAAATTACACATATATATATATATATATATATATATATATATATATATATATATATATATATATATATATATATATATATATATACTGGCTTGTAAAAGTTTTGGAGGAACTACATAAAATGAGTATACTTCTTTATTTCATTAACAAGTTAACAAGTATGCTTTTATGAGTAGTATCTGTTGATCGTGAATCCTGGAAAATTATTTTGGGCCTTTACTTCGGTGTCATTTAACAAAAGATACACGACTTTAAGCAGCGTGAAGGTGGAAAAAATGCTTCTGCAAAACTACGAGGAAAGATCTGAAATGATAAAGTCATGATATATGCAAATTTCTAAGTGAAATTCTTCCATCTGACTAGATTAAGTGCAAGTCTTTGTTCATTGTAGTTAAACATTAACTTGCTTTTTAACACTAAAATCATGATTAAAATCTTTTCTGAATCAAAAAAAAAGGTTGTGATTTTAAAGTGGGGGTATGTTAACACGAGCCAGCCAGGAATTTCCTAAAAAAAATGAATTGAGATCAGCTAAAATAGGTTTGCTACGATTGGAAGTGTTTTAAGTGCAAAGAAAACCGGAAAACCAGAATAGTTAAACAAGAGAGATTTTGAGATTCTGAACGCAATCCAAAATTAACGGCCAGACGTTAAGAGTGAGTGTGGTTTTAACAATGAGGTTTCATTTGATACAACACGGCAAATATTGCTCAAAAAACCGTGAACGGACGCATAGCTGGACGAAACAACATTAACTATAATGAATAGAAGATTGAAGAAATCAAAAGATTTTGGAGTAACATAAACAAAATTAGGGAATTTATCAAGATGACTCAGCTTTTGCCCGACTGCATATATATATATATATATATATATATATATATATATATATATATATATATATATATATATATATATATATATATATTTTTGTAAAAAAAAAGATTTTTTTTTATTTATTAGTCCAACAGATTTTTAGCAATTTAAACGTTATCTTTATTGGATACTCATATTTGAGTAGACGCTTCGTTTATTTATTAAATAGTTTGTTTTTTTTGTTTTGTTTTTTTTGTCCACCGGCCTGAATATTCGTGAAATCTTATTAAAGAAAATATGCACTTTTCGGCAGAATTCGAACCTGAGTTCCCCACATCTCTGGGCAGAGGGAGCCGCTGTTAGATCCGACATGGTTTAACCGACTCGGCTACGAAGAATCTTTACCGATCATGCAAGGCTGAATAGTCACTTCTCGTTGTAAACTCTTGAAATTTCATATGTGCTCAGTTGTAACCAAACGTAAACAAAATATTTTTTTAAATTTATTAATTCAACAAATTGTATCACTTTAAATGTTAATTTTAGTGGATACTCATATTTAAGTAGAAAGAAAATGAAAGGGAAATAAAGAATAAGTAGAATTAATTAAATGACTAAAGATATTGAGGTTTTCAAGAAGAGAGAAGCAGGCCATTTTGTTTTCTTTTTAATTTTTTTAATTGTTTCCACCACCACCACCACCACCCCCCCGAAGAAAAAAAGGAATGCCACCATTAAGCAGGGCTTTGAAGAAAATGAAAGGGAAATAAAGAATAAGTAGAATTAATTAAATGACTAAAGATATTGTGGTTTTCAAGAAGATAGAAGCAGGCCATTTTGTTTTTTTTAATTTTTAATTGTTTCCACCAAAATCCCCGAAGAAAGAAAGGAATGCCACCATTAAGCAGGGCTTTAAAGAAAATGAAAGGGAAATAAAGAATAAGTAGAAATAATTTTCAAGAAGATAGAAGCAGGCCATTTTGTTTTTTTTTGTTTTTTTTAATTGTTTATTAAATAGTATGCAGGATATATGAAACATACTACTTAATAGATAACCGGTTGTCTACTTGTATCGGAGTATTTACTAAAAATAACATTTAAGTAACAAAAATCTGTCAGATTAATAAATAAAAAAATTATACCCGTTCTTTACAAATTGCTTTGTTTACTTTAGGATACGAAACTGAGCAAATATGTTTATTTCGAGAGTTAGAGAAAAATCAGTGTTTTGCCTGATCATCGACGCACACTGTAGCCGAGAGGTCAAAGCACGTCAGATGTAATGACGTTTTCCTCTAGGCGTACGCGGGTTCGAATCCTTCCGGAGAACCATATATTTCTCTAAAAAATATTTTTGGGAATATTCAAACCGGTAGGCGAAAATAAACATATATACTCTTTTCTAAATAAACGGAGTGTCTACTCAAATACGAGAATACACTTAAATTTAACTTTAATACTAAAAGGCTCAAACCCTAATATTCCATGGTTATAATTTATTACATTGGAATCGTAATCACGATCCAATTCATCAGACCTACAAATTCAAAGAACTATAGAATTATACATACATGTCTGTCTCTCTCTCTCTCTCTCTATATATATATATATATATATATATATATATATATATATATATATATATATATATATTACATTGTAATCGTAAATTATTAATCATTCCAAATAAATAAATTAAAAACTGTCCACCCACCAAAGTAACAGAATAGACTACGGCAATCAATCTAAACATTGGACGAATAAATAACTTTAATTATTTCCCCAGACCAAAACAAACTATTAAATAAGCAACCTAAGCAAATACCCCCAATTTTTTACTACGTTAATAAAACATCAAAAAACGAAAAGAATAAATAATACAAAATGAAAATGAAAAACAAGTAAAAAAAAAATTTATTTATTCTATTTGGTTTTCGATTTTTGAGTAACTAAAAATAACTAATCCAAATAAATAAATTAAAAACTGTCCACCTCAGCTTCATCAGATCTCTCTGTTTATCATTTTCCCTGCCTCATCAGACGTCTCTATTTATTTATTTTTTGCAGTGAGGTTCCCCCTGTACAAAGCCCGGGAACCACTCGAAATAGAGTGTTACAGTGTAAGAGGCAGAGTTTATTCGGATATCTGGTGAAGGTAACAAGTTACCCTATACTTGAACAGTTTAAGATTGTAGCGATCGAGAAAACATCCTCTTGAGAGTCTGTTCCACGGAGTATTGCTTTGCTGAAAGAAGCTGCTAGAGTGGGACTGACTTCTCACCGAGCACTTTCCGTGGAAGGAGCGGCAGAATAGCGAGAGGCTTGTTACCGCTAACGTCTACAGGCTTAATTCACTGGAAATCGTTTTTATCATTAATCTTAGAAATCGGCCGTACAGTTTAAATTTTTCTGGAAGCTTCTACCACCAAGGTTTGGTTTGGTTTGGTTTGGTTTGGTTTGGTTTAATTTTTTTTTTTTTTTTGGCATATCAACCTCAACCTTAATGGCGACAAGATTTTTTAGGATAGCTTCAGATGGCTAGAATATGTATTCTTTGTAAGAATTCAGTTTTTAGATCAGGTTTCATTGACGTATTTTTGTAAAGGTTTTTTTGGGGGGGAGAGTTTGGCTTCATTGCTGTAAAAAAAAAATGTATTGTTGGTAATATTTTTTTTTCAAAAATATATTACTGATATTTTTACTATAAAAATCTATTTTTATACTTTCATAGCGTTTTCACCCCAGTTTGAGGGTTAACTAATTGTTCATAGCTGAGCCCCCCCCCCCCCCGACAGATGGTACTACCCCGTGCCAGCGTGGACATGGGAACAACAGCAATTAAGAGTGGTTCGACACTTCTCAAAACCTCCCAATCAGAGGCCTTGCTGCCGGATAAAGACTATTATTATACCCAGGACGACCTCTAGCACCAAGCATGATATCTATATGAAAGTCTCGATCTCACGAGGCTATTTGAGAACATTTATCGAGTTTTTTAATGTTTTGCGGCAGTTCGCGGTGTCCCTAACACAGTTTTATTATTATCATTTTTTTTTGTGGGGGGGAGACAGGGTAGTTCATCACACACACACACACACACACACACACACACACACACACACACAAATACAAACGCACACAGTCGCTATCATAGAGTCATTGTAACGTCCACGGTCCTTTCATTAACCACCAGAGATACATCCGGTTTTTATTTCAGAGTCTATAAGACACAATGTGTCCTGCTATTTTACCCATTGCTGGGGAAGAAAGTGATAGATTCATACCTTTTCCCTGGGATTAGCACGTATGTGAATGTAATGAACTCGACTGGAATTCGAACTCTACACTCCGATTCCTCAGTCTGAACTGCTAACCTCTTCCTCCACTATTTGTTATAACTGATCTATATACCGAGGCATTTGAAGTGTTTAGTATTTACTAATTCTTCATGCTGAATTTTTATGATGGATTCAGCGCAGGCGCTATTACACTTTGCATTTCAATTAAAATCCGAATGTGTATGTAAAGTGGCTTGTTGTTTGGTTTTCTGAACGGTTGATGTACGTATTTTTGAGCTTGGAAGTTACATCTTTGGAATCGGAATCTTTTCGTTTTTATTTCGAATTGGATTCATTTGAAAACAAAACGAGAAAATTGGGTAATCTGTAGCTGAGGCATTGCAGATTTCTTTGATCGTTTATTTATGTTGGCCAGCGATGAGGCAACGTTGTGTTTTTTGAGCGGGGGTATCAAGACAATGCATAGCTGAGGCAAACTTTTGCGAGGGCAACCTATTGCACTCTCTGGGTCAAACGTTTCTTGCAGTTTAAATTTTAGTTGTAATTTCAAGCTAATAGGTTAAATTTAATATTTCCAATAAGCAAAAGAAAAAAACTCTTTTTCAAAAACTAATTTAAACTGACTGGAATTAACTGATCAGTACCTTATTTTATCCGCTTTTCATTTTCGTCGCAATGTAATACTCTTTATTAAAAGAAAATCTTCCAAAAATAAAATATACTCTTCTGATATATTAGCTGATTTAAACTAAACCTAATTTGATTTGAAACAAATAATTACTTTAACGTCAACATTTCTCAGAAATTCATTTTTAACACACCATTAGATATTTATTTAACCTGCTTATCTAACGTTGGTATATATGGAGGCTTTTAGGTGTAAAAAAATAATTGAATATAACCTGAGCACCTTTAATATATTATTTTTAAGCGCTCAGTTTATCGTTGAAAAAGAAAATATTCTCCGTAATCTAATGTTTTATTGAATTTTAGATACATTTGGCTTTAAATTTACTATATATTATCGCTCTTATTTTCAGATAATGTCGTGTATGGACGTCAGTATCTATAAAAATCGGAACGTTTATACACATACAAAAAAAAATCAAAATGCTTTTTAAAATATACGGGGTCCGTAAATTGTAATGAGCTTTACGATTTATGATAAGTAAATATAGTTTTACTTAATAACAATATTCCCTAACATTTACACCATTGAAACTGAATTTTAAAAGATTTAAAATCTTTATAAATTATTCTAATTAAAACTGTAAAAATAATGAAAGCAAATCTTCGTTATTCATCGGAATTTTTCTTATCACAATATTGTTCTTAATATATTATTCATCAAATCAGCTAAAAGCTTTTCAAATTAAATAATATCTAAGTTCTATAGTTGTTTTTTTTTATTTTACGATTCAGAGATTTTCGGTAAAATTAAGTAAGTGGGGTGAAACACATAAAAATATTTTTACCAAGATTTTCTAAAAAAGAACGTTTCTAAAATAATTTAATTCATTTGTGAATAAATCATGAAAGATTCATTACAAATAATTATTTGATTTTTGCAAGGATTTTCAAATCAATGTGTCTTTCACTATAAAAAAAAAGACGCTAACATTTACAATGTTAATTTATAGCCTATCCTCTGAGGCAAGAAAAACAAAATATTTAATCAAAATTTTCAATGTTCTAAAAAGTATTAAAAATGCAATTAAATAGAATAAAATGTTTCACGATAAAACTTAGTTTTCATCAAATTTAAGGTATTTTTTATTATAGAATAATATTGTTAGATCTGCTACATGGAAAAATGATTAACTGTGGGCTGCTCGACAGAATCCATTTTGCACTTTTAGAAGTCTATCATATCACTTCAACTCCGAAACGTAATTTGTCATTGTTTACATTAGGCTACGTTTTCGAGGCAGATAGATAGATAGATAGATAGATAGATAGATAGATAGATAGATAGTACTGAAGTCATTACGAGTCTTTCGGAGTGACCCCTACCCACTTGAACGGGTTCCTTGGCATTGTTACAACGATCCCTCTGACTGATTGAAAAAGATCCAATCAGATGGCCCCTTACTGAAGCTGCTTCGATCTGTCCGCCATGTTTTAATCTTCCTTCCTCTTTCCCATATTGATTTTCAACGAGTAGCACGTACAAAAACACTGCTCTCGGCAAAAAAGGTTACCAAAATATCTGTGGAACTCGGGATTGTAGGGCCTGAAGAAATATCTTCTCAATCTTCAGGAAGTCTGGACGCCGAGACATCGCTACCACCGACACAAAAACAAGAAATCACAAGACCTAAAAGAACTGTTAACAGGCGATTTCTGTGTCACAAGATAAGTCCGAAAAATGCATTTTTTTTTACAACACCATTATTGTAAACCTTCTTTATTTTCTCTTTTCTTCCTTTCTCTTTTCTTGTTATACTTATAAAATGTTTGAATCTCAAAGGTTTCGTTTTTTTTTCTCGCGCAGTGTCAAGTCACTGAATTATGCTTTTTTCTACACCGGTAATCACTTATCTTTTCGAACAAACTTAAACGCATGAAATGCCAGTACTAGATAGATAGATAGATAGATAGATAGATAGATAGATAGATAGATAGATATCTTAGGCTTTTATTAATCCTACTGTCTGGATGGCTTCAGTTCCTAATGAGATTCATACGCATCAAACGGCTGTCAAGTATCTTCGAATTTACTTTACCCGCGCTATTAATAAAGAATGTTTCTGCTCCTTTTATGATCTACCACTTACTTCTCTTCCAAGATCATGACATATTCCCAACTTACCAATGTCTTTCAGTTTTATTTTGTATTATTTATTCTTTTCGTTTTTTGATGTTTTATTAACGTAGTAAAAAATTGGGGGTATTTGCTTAGGTTGCTTATTTAATAGTTTGTTTTGGTCCGTTAGTTAAAAACGTTTCATGTTTTTTTGTCTTTTTTTTTGTTTTGTTTTTTTGTTCTTTTGGGGGGGGGTTGCATTTTCTTGGTCTTCTGACTTGCATTCAGTTATCTGTTTAGAATTCTTCCTGAGGCAATTAAAAGAAACATCGGCGACGTTTTCTAGTCTGTTTTTGACCGCCTTAATATAGTGACTGATCAGAATATTGTTCTGGTCCACTTTCAATTAGAAGTCAGTTTCTATCTCCTTCGCAACCATTTCCACGCCATCTCATCTGCAATTCCATTTGTTTGTATCGGGAATTATCAGTACAGATGAGTTTCTTCTCATTGTTTTCTCGTTTCAGAGTTAACGGGTCTTCCTTTTATCCGCCAATCCTACCACTGCTTCTGTTTGTTTTCTCTTTCCAAACTAGGCACAACCATTCCTTAACGATATAGAGTAGTTCCCCACTACTTTGCCCACGATTTTGTAGTCGGTTGTTATTTATTGGTTGTCCTATCCTAGTTTTCTCTGCTTTTTTATCCTTTACTCTGGGAATAAAAAAGCTGGATCCATGCTTTTCCCGAGGGCATTAGTGCGTAGTGAACGCAACAGTCTCTGTCTGAATCTGCACTCGGTTTGCCGATTCCAGTTTCTACGTTAATAATGGTTATTCTGTAGTTTTAAAAAGTTAATAAACAATCTTTCATTTGTCTTACGTAATCGCCTAGTTTTTTTCTTATCACGCCGGTCGGCGTCATCTCTCGAGTGTAAGGCTTTATTCCCTGGTATCAAATTTTCTTATCACACCTGTCGGCGTCATCTCTCGAGTGTAAGGTTTTATTCCTTGGTTGAAAATTTTCACGCATTACTTTCAACTCTTCTTATTAATAACTGCAATGTTTCTTTACATGTAAATATACATTTGATGGTTCAAAGAAAAAACTGTTCATCCCGTTGGTCAAAAAAGTCAACAAAAAACATGACGTCATCATCACTGCGATACTAGTTCCCAGCCAAATTTTTGTTTTCATGTTTGGCAACAGATGATAGTCAACTCAAGAGAATAGGGAGATCTATCAATCAGTTTAAAGTCACAATCCCGCACACCGGCCATTGAAACCAAGGACTTGTGTGCTAGATCTTTATCCTGATGAAACACTTCTTTACTCAGTTTTGCTGGCGTTTAGTCTCAATAGACTTTTTTTAACTACCTCAGCAAGTTGACATAGTACTCACCATTGATAATGTGGCCCTTTCGAAGATAGTCAATAAACACAGCGCCCTTCCAATTACAAAAAAACTGAGACTATCACCTTCCCTGCCGATAAATCGACCTTGACCTTCTTTGAAGCAAGTGAGGTGTTTCTACTGCATGGATTGCCTTTTTGTATCCGGTTCAAATTTATGAACCCAACCAACACTCATCTTGGGTTTAGAAAATGCTCAAGGAAACCCGCTGAATATGCCTCAGACAATGTCAAATTTTCCCGTGATATGATCAGCCTGTGCTCAATTGCAAGGCGTCCAGACCTTGAGGCATCTTCAAGGCTCTCCTTTACCCTCCTGAATTCACCTGATCACTTTTGTACTGTTGATAAAGCTGTAGCAACCATGTCAGAATGAATGTCTTTGGGGTTAAATCCTTTTCTGCAGGTACATTATATTTGAAGAGAAGTCGTTACTAATTACATTTGAAATTTTCTTTGAACAATCAGATGTCAGTGAACCTAAAAAGAAGACTTGAAATTAATGCATGCAAGATTTCACAGCTCTAGCATCAATTTGATAAGGGCACACTGAGAATCATCTTATAATTTTGCTTGTCTCTCCATTAGTTAGTACGACCGTTACGCCCTGCAATACCTCATAAATAATGGACTATTCCGTTTTGATTGCGTGCAAAAGACGGTAAAGAAATATCAGAGACGTTACTTGGTTTCAGTAATAAAATATAAGAAAGAAAGAACAAAGAAAGAAGGGAAGTGCTTAACTTCTGCTTCAATGAAACTGAAAAAGTTGTTAATTTCAGATTTTTTTCATTTGTATCCGCTTATTTCTTAAAATAATTACCAGCATTCATATTTATGTTTGTTATTGTAATATTTTGTTAAAGTAGTTAAAATCAATTATTTAACGACGCTATAGGGGGGCGGATTTCTGCGGATGTTTTAATGTTGTAGAATTCTCCATGACGTTAATCAATCATTAAGTGAAGAATTAAGGTTCATCGGAAATTTAAAATATGAAACCGTGAAATTTTCTCTGATATTTATAGTTATTATTATTTTTTTTCCTTTGATATCTGGCGTTTACACATTTCTTTCCGGGTCCCGCCCAGGAACGTAAGGTTAGAAATGGCATCATGACACTTTCCACTGCAAAAAAAAATTGTTGATGTTCCCATGTGCCACATTTTTTAGATTTCTATTTCAAGGTCCTTGTATTTTGACAGTTTTTCGAATATCTTCAAAGATACATTGCAGTCTGCAGGGACTGCCATATCAATAAGGAGGCACTTATTTTGTTTGTGGTCTTTAATAACAATGTCTGGGCGGTTGGCTTTGATTGTTCTGTCAGTGTGTATTGTGTAGTCCCATAGAATTGTAACAGGTCCTATCTCCGTAACCGGGTCAGGGTGGTGTTCGTACCAATTTCTTCCAGTTTCCTTCCCATAGGAGTTGCAAATTTTCCAGTGCAGATATTGGCCCACTCTGTCATGCCGGGTTTTATATTCAGTGGGTGCCAATATCGTGCAACATGATATAAGATGATCAATGGTTTGTGGATATTTGTCACAGAATCTGCATCTTGGGCTAACACAGTATTTTAGTATATGTGCTTGATAATTCCTAGTTAACAAGCATTGGTCTTGTGCAGCAATGATAAAACCCTCAGTTTCACCTTTCAACCCTGCACTATGTAGCCACTGATGGGTGCGGTTTTTGTCTACGTCAGCTTGTTTGGTACGGGCAGAGTATTGGCCATGGAGCGGTTTATTTTGCCATTGTTTCTTTATCTGGTCGGTCGCATTTGTATTTGCATTCTTTTTTAAGTTTTTTGCAGCTTCAGCCGGTGTACAGTGATGTATTTGAATTTCTGTGCCCATTTGAAACTCCTTTTTGAATTTGTCGGCTTCCTTTACTACAGAGTAAAGACACTTACTACTTCCATGTTCCTTGACACATACCATCATCCAGTCTTCTGTATTTTCCAAGTATCTTTGGAGGCCAATTGTTGTACTTTTGTAGGATAGTTCTAGTTGAACTAGTCCTCTGCCTCCTTCGGATCTGGGCACATACAGGCGATCAATATCAGCTTTGGGATGATGTATGCGGTAGCAAGTGAGGAGCTTTCTCGTTTTGGCGTCCATTCGCTTAATTTCAGCTACTGTTGTTCAGTTCATGCGTAAGGGGGAGTAAGGACAAACAAAACAGAAGGGGAGACAAAGAGTCTCCTTGAAAGATTCCACGTCGGATATTTAGTCGGTTGGATATGGCAGTGCCCCTAGTGTGACTAAGGTATAGTTTGGTGTTTCACATTCCCATGCTGTGCTTAAGGAAATTTAATACCACAGGGGAGACTTTGTACATTTCCAAAGTCTTAAGGATCCAAGAATGTGGAACACTGTCAAAGGCTTTACGATAATCAATCCACGCTGCACTGAGATTTCTACATCTGCTCCTGCAATTTTCCAGAATCATTTTATTTATTAGTAATTGGTCTTTGCGACCATATAAACCCCTCCTGCATCCCTTCTGTTCCAGTGGAAGAATGCTGTTTGTTTCGAAAAAGGAGTAAGCACGGTTCGTCAGGACAGACGGGATCAACTTATACGTTGTGGAGAGACATGTTATCGGTCGATAATTTTTCGGGTCATCTGTTTCATTTGTTTTTGGTATGAGGTATGTAATACCTTCAGTAATCCATTCCGGGATTTTATTGGGATTATTTACAAGCGTTGATAATGTTTCCGCAAGTATTTTGTGGATAGACGAGAGATGATAAAGCCAGAAATTGGGAACCTTGTCATTTCCTGGGGATTTCTATTTTTGCGATTTCGTTAGAGCTTGCCTAACATCATCTGTGAATATATTTTCCCATTCTTGCAGAGGTGTATCCCACATCCGTTCTTCTTCACGCCGGATCCATTCAGCTTTTGGGTTATATTCCTTCGGGCTGCTCCAAATATTTTCCCAAAATATCTGTACAGTATCAATCGATGGTGGCCTTTCGACATGTATAGGCTTTTTTCCAATTTCCCTGTAAAATTTCTTACGGTCCGTTTGGAATATTTTATTTTGGCGATAGAACCTACAACGTTTTTCGTATCGCCTTGTTCTCTGTGCTTTTAGCTGAAGTTTCTGCTTCAGCATTTCCGTGGTTGGTGGAATGTCAAGTAGTGATTTAATTTTGTGTTTCCTCTTGATCTTTTTGCACTTGCGCGTGGAAATATTAGGGTTTCTGGTGAGCTCATCTAATATAGAAAGCTCACATCTGATTTGTTTTATTTCACATATGATTTGTTTTATTATTATTATTATTATTATTATTATTATTATTATTATTACAACACTTAGAGAAAAGCACAATTTAAGAAAAGAAAAAGAAAAGAAAAATACAACGCTTAACAATGTTTATCAGTTTTTCGACAATATGTCTGTCTTCTACAAGTTAGATTTCTCTTTTCTTTTCTTAAATTGCGGCTTCCTCCAAGTGTTATTATTATTATTATTATTATTATTATTATTATTATTATTATTATTATTATTATTATTATTATTATAACACATAGAGAAGAGCGTAATTTAAGAAAAGACAACGTTTAACAATGTTTCGACAATATGTCTGTTTTCTTCAAGTTATATTTGTCTTTTCTTTTTCTCTTCTTAAATTGCACCTCTCACTAAGTATTATTATTATTATTAACAAACAAAGGGATTGACGTAACTCTTCCAATATTTTGCTACACTTAGAGAAGAGCACAGTTTATAAAAAGAAGAGAAAAGACACAACGTTTAACAATATTTCGACAATATGTTAAATTTGTCTTTTCTTTTTCTTTTCTTAAATTGCGCCTTTCTCTAAGTATTATTATTGTTTTTGTTGTTGTTGTTGTTATTATTGTTGTTACAAAAAGAAGATCGCGATTTAAGAAAAGAAAAAGAAAAGAAAAAACGCGGTGTTTAACAATATTTCGATAGTATGTCTGTCTTCAAGTTATTAGGTTGTTGCAAAAATAATGTCGTTTTTTGACGTTCAACTTCATGTGAGAAAACGACATTATTTTTGCACCAACCTAATATATTTGCCTTTTCTTTTTTCTCAAATTGCACCTTTCTCTAAATATTATTATTATTATTATTATTATTATTATTATTATTATTATTATTATTATTATTATTACAAAACTTAGAGAAGATTGCGATTTAAGAAAAGGCAAAGAAAAGGCACAACGTTTAACAATATTTCGACAATATGCTTGTCTCCTTCAAGTTTATTTGTCTTTTATTTTTATTTTCTTAATTTGCGCCTCTCTCTAAATATTATTATTATTATTACAGCACGTAGAGAGAATAGTGCAATTTCAGAAAAAGAAAAATCGCAAATTTTAACAATGTTTTGATAATATGACTGCCTTCTTTATTTATTTGTCTTTTATTTTTATTTCCTTAAATTGCACCTTTCCCTAAATATTATTATTATTATTATTATTATTACAGCATTTAAAGAAGAGTGCAATTTCAGAAAAAGAGTAGACACAACATATAAAAACATTTAGACAATATGTTTATATTCTTCTAGTATTAAAAAGCATAAAAATATTTAAAAAACATCAAAAATTACGAGTCTTATTAGAAACGTCGCTTGTCTTCACCAAAAAAACGGTTGTAGTGGTAATCAACGCGACAATGCGAATGAACATCAACCTTAGAATAAAATTTAAAGTTGGTAACATTGACATTTTCCATTAGTTGATGAGTTAGTAAGAGTAATTAATTAAATAGTTTAGTATAAATATTTTGTAACTCTCCCTTCCTTTCATTTTGTTTGTTCAAGAGATAACCGGAAAAGTACTGATGAGCAACAAATGAGGTGAAGCTGTGGAGAGCCTTGATCGCCCAATTCCTGTTCAGCTACAGCAGAAAAATATGGGAAAATGTCGTTCTATTATCGGTTCTTTATGGCGTTTAGGCACATATGTATTTAGAATTGTTTCCCGGGATGATAAAATGGTGGCCAATTCGACAATGTTTATTCTTCCAAATTAGCCTGCGGGGGGGGGGGGAGTTCTGTGGAAATTTAACAGATGAGCAGTACATGTTCTACCAAGTGATGCAAAAAATGCAAACGTTAATCTGGAATATTTTGCAACGCTTAACAAAGAAGACATAAGTTCAAAGACAAAACGCTCTGGAGAAAAGAGGAATTTGAAAATGGATTCATTAAAGAGATAGTTGAAAGAAGAGAAAACACAAGTAACACGGGCATTTTTGGAAAATTGAGACTACGCAACGATTCCCAAATAGTAAAACGCTTCTTGGACAAGTCGAATCAAATATGGGATAGTTCCTTTATTATAGTATACGCAGTTATTTTCAAAAGTTGTGTACGGGAACAGAAAGCCAGGAGATATATTTCTATAAAGATCCGATGCACTTACATGGATGCACAATTTTGTTTGAAATTGCTAAATGCTTATGCATCGAACGACTGTTAACAGATAATTTGGATGCGATGTTGTTAAGAATGTGCTTTTTTTATTTTGTCAAAAACTTTTATAAACTTTGAACATATACAATTTATTTTTATATGCTTTCGAAAATGATCTATTATTCTTCGATGAAAAAGAACTGTTTTACCTGGTTCTTTCACGGCCATTTTGAGCTAAAATCAGTTAGTTTTAAAGATAGAGAATAGTACAAAAGAAAAAGAAAAAGCGAGAAAGAATTTGGCAAAGAATGGGAGAGGAAGTGGAAGGAAAGAGGGGGTGCATGCGAAAAGGTAGGGAATAAGAGCTAGAGGATTAGAGTGTTGTATCTGTCCAGATTCTGCTACATGTGTGTTGGAATCATTTACTCGCTATGACCGAGAAACCTACATAATAATATTAAGTAGGAAGGGATATGGGAACTCAAGAGAAATGACGAACGGAGAACGATAAGGTGTGGGGGAGGAGGAAAAGTGGCAACAAAGAAAGCTAGCTTTCAGAGCATATTATCTGTCCAGTCTCTGGTCCTTGTGTTGCAGTGTTTATGACCGAGTAAGCTACATAATAATATTAAGTCGGGGGGATAGGGGAGCGCAAGGGAAATGCGAAACAGGAAAAATGTGTGTGTAGGAACGGGGGCAACTCCGAAAGTTAGAGATCAGGGCGTATTATGTGTCTAGTCTCTGGTCTTTGTGTTGGTGCCAGTTACACTTTATGACCGAGAAACCTACATAATAATATTAAGTAGGAAGTGATTGGAGATCACGAAGAAATAAGAAAAGGACAACGATAATGTGTATGTGGAGGAACGGTGGCAACTACGAAAGCTAGAGATCAGAGCGTATTATGTCTCTAGGCTCCTTTCTTTCTGCGTTCGTACCAGTTTCAGTTTATGATCGTGAAACCTACATAATAATATTAAGTAGGAAGGGATTGGAGAACGTAATGGAAATAAGAAACGGCGGACGATAATGTGTATGTGGAGGAAGGGTGGCAACTACGAAAGCTAGAGTTCAAATCGGATTATGTGTCTAATGTCTGGACTTTCTGTGTTGCTACCAGTTACTATTTATGACCGAGAAACCTACATAATAATATCAAGTAGAAAGTGATTGGAGAACGCGAGGAAATAAAAAACGGACAACAATAATGTGTATGTGGAGGAACGGTGGCAACTACGAAAGCAAGTGATCAGAGCGTATTATATATCTAGTCTCTGGTCTTTTTGTGTTGCGAACCAATTAATGTTTATGACCGATTTTCCTATATAATATTATGGAGGAAATGATTGGGGACAGCAAGGGAAATGTGAAACTAGAAACGATAATGTGTATGTGGAGAAACAGTGGCAACTACGAAAGCTAGAGATTCAAGCGTATTATTTGTCTAGTCTCTGGTCTGTCTGTGTTGCAACCAATTGATCTTTATGACCCAGAAACCTACATAATATTAAGTAGGAAGTGATTGAGGAAATCAAGGGAAATAGGAAACGGAGGACGATAATGTGTATGTGTAAGAACGGTAGCAACTACGAAATCTAGAGATCAGAGCCTATTATATGTCTAGTTTCTGGACTTCCTGTTTTGGTACAACTTAATCTTTATGACCGAGAAACCTACGTAATATTTTTAATTAGAAGGTCTTTGGGAACGCGAAAAAATAAGAAATGGGGAATGATAATGTGTATGTGGAGGAACGTTGGTAACTACGAAAGCTATTGATCAGAGCGTATTATATTTCTCATTTCTAGTCTTTCTGTCTTGCAACCAATTAATCTTTATGACCGAGAAACCTACATAATAATCGTTGAGGGGTCCTCCCCTTTTTACACAAATGGACTCACCCAAGGTATACATATACTACTGCCAGTGAATACCCGAACGGAAGTCGGGTCAGGTCAAGTAACAGTAGTAGAGTGGAGTAGAGTCGGTCGGTAGAAGAGTCACACACAACGAAGTACGTAGACACAGTAAGAAGTCATACAGCGATACGTCGATACCAAAGACTATATATACATTTTTCTACTAATCCGCATTCCTGGAACTACTAACCTGTATTACCAGTTTGTATTATTACGTTAATACATTTATTTCCTATATTCATTCTTGGCGTTTGTTATTATTTGATACCGGATTTCATCCCGGAATCCACAACAATTATATTAAGTAGGAAGTGATTGGAGAACGCAAGGGAAATAAGAAACGGGGAACGATAATGTGTATGTAGATGAACGCTGGTAACTACGAAAGCTAGAGATCAGAGAGTTTTATGTGTCTAGTATCTGTATGTGTTGCTACCAATTAATCTTTATGACCAAGAAACCTGCATAATAATATTAAGTTGGAAGTGATTGGGGAACGCAAGGGAAATAACAAACGGGGAATGATGATGTACATGTGGAGTATCGGTGGCAACTACGAAAGCTAGAGATCATTATAGAGTATTATTTGACTAGTCTCTGGTCTTTCTGTGTTGGAACTAGTTACTCTTTATGACCGAGAAACCTACACAAAAAATTAAGTAGGAAGTGAGTGGGGAAAGCAAGGGAAATGAGAAACTTGGAACGATAATGTGTATGTGGAGGAACGCTGGTAACTACGAAAGCTAGGGATCAGAGCCTATTATTTGTCTAGTCTCTAATCTTCGTGCGTTGGACCCAGTTACTCTTTATGACCGAGAAACCAACATAATAATTTTAAGTAGGAAGTGAGTGGGGAAAGCAATGGAAATGAGAAACTGGGAACGATTATGTGTTCGTGGAGGAACGGTGGCAACTACGAAAGGTAGAGATTAGAGCGTAATATTTGTCTAGTCTGTGGTCTTTTTTTTTAAACCAGTTACTGTTTATTACCTGGAAATCTACATAATAATACTAAGTAGGAAGTGACTGGGAAAGCATGGTTAATGAGAAACTGGGAACGATAATATGTATGTGGATGAATCGTGGCGACTACGAAAGCTAGAGATCAGAGCGTATTATTTGTCTAGTCTCTGGTCTTTCTGCGCTGGAACCAGTTACTCTTTATGACCGAGAAACCTACATAATAATATTAAGTAGGAAGTGATTGGGGAAAGCAAGGGAAATGAGAATCTGGGAACGATATTAAGTATTTGGAGAAAAGGTGGCAACTACGAAAGCTAGAGATCAGAGCGTTTTATTTTTCTAGTCTCTGGTCTTTCTGTGTTTGAATCAGTTACTCTTTATGACCGATAAACCTACATAATAATATTAAGTAAGAAGTGAGAGGGGAAAGCAAGTGACATGAGAAGCTTGGAACGATAATGTGTATGTGGAGGAACGGTGGCAACTACGAAAGCTAATATTCCCACTGGAATTGTCTATTTAATTGGTTTATCAGTTCGTTGTATTCTGCAGCTTATCAGTTCGTTCCCTACAACACTTTCTGATTCGTCTGTAGAATTTCTTTGGGATATTTTTGAACATGTGTGTAGCGATATCAGTTGTCATCTAATAACGTGTTAAAGGAAACATCTGAATGATGTTACATGGATTGTTTTTGGCCGTAATCGTCTACATAAAGAAAGGCAGATTAATGAAGCGGACCTCACAAGAAACATATCAAAGGAAACTGACAAAGAATATCAGGTCAATGAAGCAAACTTAATGAATGATTTTTTTTCGTCTCATAGTTTTATTTTGTATGTAATGATCTGGCTAAAGAGTTATTTTCCATTTATTCAACCACAAGCGTTGAACTGGTAGAAGCTACAACCCGGTGACGAACCTAGTGTCTGGTCTGAGCTACGGCGAATTATGTGATTATAGAAAAAATGGATTGCTTTTCGAAGCGGCATAAACTGGCAGTTTTGACCTGTATTCTTGGTTTTATTTCCTGAATTTATTATTATTATTATTATTATTATTATTATTATTATTATTATGAAAAAATCGTTTTCGCCTACATTTCATTTATACTACATTATAAACATGACCTCGAGCGAGCGAAGGATGTGATTTTTGTTGTTTCAACTTAATTAAACAATAGACAGCTATTACCATAAAAGCTTAAATGTATAAAGCTCTTCGCAGGATTTGGATTCTTTGTTAGAACTATTTCTTCGAAATTTCCTGGAGAATTGGTTCACCAGGGCTTTAGTACATTGGTTTTTGAGCTTCTTTCTTTACCAGACAAAGCTCCATCCACAACAAGAGCAGTTTTAGTTTTTAAGTTCTACATATTATTAGTAGTATTATTATTATTTTATTTTTATGATATATATATATATATATATATATATATATATATATATGTATATATATATATATATATATATATATATATATATATATATATATATATATTATTTCATTATATAATATATATTATTAATATATAATATATTTATCTTATTTATATCATTTTTATATATCATTATTATTATTCATTTTATTGATATAATAACACTGAACAAATAAAGACATTTTTTTAAGTTTTCTATATTTTTTATAAATTTTTCACCACTGAATCCGAAAATGACATCCGTTTCTCTCAATCAGGTCATGTTTTTGAGCTATGTTGAGTTTTTAAAAATCCGATCTTATGACTAAATCGATTACATTTTTGTGACATTATCCATTGAATTTTGTTAATATTTCTCATACAAAATAAGTTTTTAAGAGAAAAAAAACTTGTTTTCTAACACAATTTATTAATTAAATGTTACAAAAATCGATTACAATAAGTTGAATAGTATTCATTGATAAACGTAAGTACATGTAAATTGCATGTTACGACATCATAGTTCAAAATTCAGGGCTTGAAATTTCATTTATTGAGACCCTTAGAATCATCAGCGGCAGGGATGTCTCTCTTCAAAGTCCAGCAGTAATCAGCCATCATGACTGCATCCCAGCGTCCCTGATACCTGGTCTCCATCTCTTTCATGTCCTAATGGAATCTCTCCCCCTGTTCGTCCCCATTGATCCCAAATTCTCAGGAAACCGATTCATATGTGAGAATAAATACTGCATTTCATGCTCATATTGCATCCGAGGTTCCTGAAAGCAGTCAGCATACTGATGACAAGTTCTGTGGAGTTACTGGTCTTGTTGTTGCCAAGAAAGTTCTTCACAACCAGAACAAAAGTCTTCCGTGCTACCAGTTCCACTTCGTACATTGAGTTTTCAAACTCTGGATCTCTGATGAGCTGACGTATTTGAGGATCATCAATGATGGCAGCTTTCAACTTCTCCATCGTCAATCCTGAAAAGCCTGGCACAAGTAAATGAAGCAGCCACTATCCTTGTCCAGAGCTTTGGTGAACTGCTTGATCAAGTTGAGTTTGATGTGCAGCGGTGGGGAAAGTACCCTGTCCCTGTTCACTAGAGGCTTATTGGTGACCCTTGTTGCTCTGCAAGGCATCAGTTCCTCCCCAATAGACCAGTCCTTTTTCGTGTAATGTTGAGCAGTGTCCCTACTATCTCACATGCACAGAAAACATGGATACTTGGTGAACCTTGACTGTTATACCAACAAAAACTTCAACATATTCAGGTCAACGCGAATAAACCACTCATGCTGATCATAATGTATTTTCTCCAGAACATACTTCACTGCTTCATATATCTCTTTCAGTGTAGTTGGGTGAGCGAGGGGTACAAAGGCAAACTGGTTGCCATTGTGCAGCTAAACACCTTTCACAGTTATCGTTTGTCTCTAACCTTTAATTTTGTGCAGAAGGTGCGCAATATCTTGACAGTACACCAAATTCTTCTCTCCAGAAGGTGGTACTCTTGATGCCTGTTGTAGTAGAAGGTGATGTGAGCAATGTCAGAGAGAAGCTGAGATTGTGAATGAGTCATTTAGTTTCTTCTTCTTCTTCTTCTTCTTCTTCTTCTTCTTCTTCTTCTTCTTCTTCTTCTTCTTCTTCTTCTTCTTCTTCTTCTTCTTCTTCTTCTTCTTCTTCTTCTTCTTCTTCTTCTTCTTCTTCTTCTTCTTCTTCTTCTTCTTCTTCTTCTTCTTCTTCTTCTTCTTCTTCTTCTTCTTCTTCTTCTTCTTCTTCTTCTTCTTCTTCTTCTTCTTCTTCTTCTTCTTCTTCTTCTTCTTCTTCTTCTTCTTCTTCTTCTTCTTCTTCTTCTTCTTCTTCTTCTTCTTCTTCTTCTTCTTCTCTTCTTCTTCTTCTTCTCTTCTTCTTCTTCTTCTTCTTCTTCTTCTTCTTCTTCTTCTTCTTCTTCTTCTTCTTCTTCTTCTTCTTCTTCTTCTTCTTCTTCTTCTTCTTCTTCTTCTTCTTCTTCTTCTTCTTCTTCTTCTTCTTCTTCTTCTTCTTCTCTTCTTCTTCTTCTTCTTCTTCTTCTTCTTCTTCTTCTTCTTCTTCTTCTTCTTCTTCTTCTTCTTCTTCTTCTTCTTCTTCTTCTTCTTCTTCTTCTTCTTCTTCTTCTTCTTCTTCTTCTTTCTTCTTCTTCTTCTTCTTCTTCTTCTTCTTCTTCTTCTTCTTCTTCTTCTTCTTCTTCTTCTTCTTCTTCTTCTCTTCTTCTTCTTCTTCTTCTTCTTCTTCTTCTTCTTCTTCTTCTTTCTTCTTCTTCTTCTTCTTCTTCTTCTTCTTCTTCTTCTTCTTCTTCTTCTTCTTCTTCTTCTTCTTTCTTCTTCTTTCTTCTTCTTCTTCTTCTTCTTCTTCTTCTTCTTCTTCTTCTTCTTCTTCTTCTTTCTTCTTCTTCTTCTTCTTCTTCTTCTTCTTCTTCTTCTTCTTCTTCTTCTTCTTCTTCTTCTTTCTATCTTTCTCACTAATTCCAGGAAGTTCTCCAAAAACAGGTATTGGAATTTCATCACAATGATTTACAGGACGACGTGCTGATTGAAGAACGGTTCTTTCTATTGATCCTAGTCACATCAATATCACAGAAGTAGCAGTCAGTACTATAGCTGTTGGTTCCCTCCAAATCATGGAAATTCTAAATTTCAACAACTCTTCTTGCCCTTGATCCACCAATGCAGATACTCGGTACATGGCTTACGTACCATGTGTGGCACCCAAGCTTGATCCTGGTCACCAAGTTGCTGAGTCGTTTCTTGATAGTGTGTGTGGAAGGGAATTAGGTCTTGATATCAGCAGTTAAAGTGACATGGCCCTTAGTGGAATCTGATAGACTGTCTTTGAGGTCAAACATCGAGATTTTTATACTGTTATTCCAGAGAAAATGACTCCTGAATTATAGAGCTAATTATTCCTAACTGGCCCTAAAAAGTGACGCGCGGACGTAGTAGTAACCATACCGGTTACTACTACGTCCGCGCGATATTTTGGTGGTAGACCTAAATTATAATGACTAATAAAACAACCTTTCTTATTTATTATTCTTTAGTTCCGTATTGTACAGTATAATTGCTGTGTTTTTAGATGTAACCACTTTTTACGAGGTTATTGTTTATAAATATTTTCGAGGCGTGTTTTAATAATTATGAAGCTATATTTGGCTGAAAATGCTTCTGACGAGTTAAAATTAATAAGTTTATAATTAATATAATAATTAGTTTTATTGTGTGAAATATGTTGCATATTTAGATATTGTAATGGACAACAGAAACAAAAACGTAAAAAAACAGCATGTAGCCATAGCTTCAAAAAGTTGCCCTGATTGAGCAAAACCAATGTGATTATTAAATTCAGCACATCAAAATTGTCTTAAATCAGCTAAAAATATTTAGACAATAAATATGGTGTTGACCAGTGTAATGATTTTATTATTATTTCCTTTGAATTCTGTTGTATACACATTTCCTTCCGAGTCCCCACCAGAAACCTAAGGTTAGAAATGGCTTAATGACGTTTTCCACTGATCATTTTCATTATAAAAAAAATCCTAAGATCACACACATTTTGCATAGATAAAGCTCTTAGTAATGTGTGAGCTGTATTTGTGTGTAGAATTTTTAGTTTTTCTTTTTATATTACTACCAGGAATCCCTTCAATGAATCTATCGGATCTATCTTCCAATCGATCCGACGGCTCCAACTGAAGTTATTGATGTCCTCGCGTGCCACAGGTTTTAGATTTCTACTTCAAGATCCTTGTATTTTCATAGATATTTGAAGATCTTCAAAGATGCATTACAATCTGCAGAGACTGACATGTCAATAAAAAAAGTACATTCAGTTTTTGCGGTTTTTGCTCACGATGCCATTATTATTATTATTATTATTATTATTATTATTATTATTATTATTATTATTATTATTATTATTTCTCCTAGCTTTGTTTTGTGGAGGTGCCCCCAAGACTCGGCCAGAGACATCAACTGACGCGTATATTACTAACAGGTGAGTTTCCATGTATTTTCAAGGACAACCAATCTAGGAGAACGAAAACTGTGGATTCAAAACCGTGAGGCAGTTAACAGAAAGCTACGCGATTATCTTTCCCAATAACACATGGCAAAATGTAATAAATAAAAGGGATGTATGGTGTTATGGTCCAATATCCTCGCACCACTGTTATGGTCCAAGGATAGGACCAAGGAAGAACAACACGAACACAAGAGTAGGAATAACAAAGATATATTAAACAGAATAATAATACAAGAAGTTGAAGGTGTTAGTATGACTGTCAGTCTGGTTTAGAGTGAACTACTATTGTCTTGACTCGTTCTGTCTCGACTTGTTCCACTTCCTTCTATTCTCTCTTGAGAGGCGCAGTCTTTATAGTGTCAGGAAGAGTTCATTGTCGTTACAGGTAAGTTCCCATAACATATGGAAAGCCATGATTGTCTACAGAGCCTTTTCTTTCTTTATTAGTCACGAGCTGCTGGAATCATGGCGACAAAATGAAATAACACTCTGCTTTCAGAATCCATGAGTTATTAGAGTTTGTGAGATAACAGTAATTTTTGAGAATCATACCACTTTCACCCTGAATATATTAAATTCCCGCCTCACCAGATGTGTTCACATTCGCACTAATGGAAAAGGCATGACTCAATATATTCTACTCACACCTCCAGCTATGGGTTAACAATCAGGGTAGACTGGGAGAGGGATCGCGGTGAATTTACAACAGGGAAGTAATTAACTGAAAGCGTTACATTATCTTTCCCAAGAATACACAGAAATTCACAGATAACAAAGAAAATGAAGCTGGGGAGAGCAGTGACTACCTACGTCCTGAAGGCAGAAAGACTACAGTGAATTCAAAACCTTGGAAGTGTCATAGATAAACCACGCCACTATCATTTCCAAGAAGTCCTGACAATTCGCAGAGAATAAAGAAAAAGAGCGCTGTGGAGAGTCATGATCGCCTACGCCCTGATAGGACATGGCATTTGAAAAATGTTAAGTGTAACGGGTATCACAAAGAGAAACAAATGAGAGCAACAAATGAAAGGAAGCTGTGGAGAGCCATCATCGCGTATTTCCTGAAGTAACTTAACATAATTAAAAATGAATAAAGACAGAAGGAAAACTTATCTTAGCCGACGCGTTTCATTCTGTGAGGGACTTCACCGAAGCAAATCCAAGTGTTTTATTTTATACCAAGTATTTATACACAAGAGCAAAAATGGCGCTAATTATTAAATTTACAAAACACTCGTAAATATTGATCAGCTTAGCTGATAAGTCTGGGTAAGTTATGGAAGATGCTAAGTGACATAATTTAATGTCTAATAAACGAAAGTGAGTAAAAGATGTTTTGCTTTGATAAAGTCCCACCGCATCAGTTAAGTTTTCCTTTTGTTTTTATTCATATTGTCTTTTTATAGACATGAAATTTTACACGCAATTAAAGATATATATATGCAGGAAGAATTATCACAAAGAGAAAGAAATAACAGGAAAAATATTGATAAACAAAAAATGAGAGGAAGCTGTGGAGAGCCATGATCGTCCAATTTATGTAGAGATATTGCATCAAAAGTGAGAAAATGTTGTTCTGTTATCGGTTCTTTATGGCGTTTAGGCACATATGTATTTAGAATTGTTTCCCGGGATGATAAAATGGTGGCCAATTAGACAATGTTTATTCTTCCAAATTAACCTGAGGGGGGGAGTTCTGTGGAAATTTAACAGATGAGCAATAGATGTTCTACTAAGTGATGCAAAAAAATGCAAACATTAATCTAGAATATTTTTGCAACGTTTAAAAAAGAAGTCTTAAGTTCAAGGACAAATAACGCTCTGGAGAAACGAGGAATTTGAAAATGGATTCATTAAAGAGATAATTGAAAGAAGAGAAAGCACAAGTAACACGTGCATTTTTGGAAAATTGAGACCATGAAACGATTCCCAAATATCAAAACGCTTCTCGGACAAAAAAAAATCGAATCAAATGTGGGATTGTTCTTTTATTATAGTATACACAGTTATTTTAAAAGGTTGTGTAATGGAACCGAAAGCCAGGAGAAGTATTTCTATAACGATCCGTTGGATTTATATGAATGAACAATTTTGTTTGAAATTGCTAAATGCTTTTGCATCGAAGGAATGTAAACAGATAAATTGGATGTGATGTTGTTTCTTTCATATTTTGGGAAGGTGCTTTTTTTCATTTTGTCAAAATGTTCTGTAAAGACATCTACATGTAGGCATTTACCATTTTTTTTATATTCCTTCGTAAATGGTTTATTTTTCTTTGCAGACAAAACAACTAGTTTCGCCTCGTTATTTCCCTATACATGGCCATTTGAGCTGAAATCAGTTAGGTTTACAGACCTAGAATCCTACATAATAAGAATAAAAAATGGCGAGAAAGAATTTGGAAAAGAATGGGAGAGTAAGGAGGAGGGAAAAGGATGGGAATATGAAAGGTAGGAGGTAATAAAGCTCGAGATTAGAGCAGAACATAGTTCAAATCTCTGGTCCGGTCACAGCGCAGGAAGACCAGTGATTGAACAGATACTACGCTCTGACCGAGAAAGCTACGTAATAATATTAACTAAAAAGGAATGGGGTAGACGCAAGCTAGATGAGGAACGGTGAGCGATAATGTGTGATGGAGGAGGAAAAGTGGCAGCTAAGAAAGATACTCATCAGAGCGTAGTATCTGTTCAATCACTGGTCTTTCTGCGCTGAAATCAGTTATACTTTCTGACCGAGAAAGCTACATAATAATATTAAGTGAGAAAAAAATGGCAAAAACAAGAAAAATGAAGATAGATGAGGAGACAGATTTTTTTTTAAGGAGGTAAAATGAAAGGTAAGAATGATAAAGATCAGAGTGTAGTATCTGCCACTCCTTCATCCTTCTGATTTGCAATCAGTTATGTTTAAAAATTCCAAGTTAAATGTAAATGCGAAGATAGTCATGAAAAATACATATATATATATGTGTGTGTGTGTGTGTGTGTGTAAGTGTGTGTGTAAAAAAAAAATATCCTAAACTTAAAAAAATCATGTATGTAGTAGAACAGGGGTCGGCAACCTATGGCACGCGTGACACATCTGGCACGCCAAGCAATTTCCAATGGCACGCAGCCGCAGACGTCATTTGTTTACATAATAACATTAAACGCCGAGGAAATGGGAAAATGCAAATGTATGACGGAGGAAGTGTAGCAGGTGAGAAGTTTACAGATCAGTGTGTAGTATCTGTTCAGTACATGGTCCTTCTGATCATGAAGCATAATTTAATACAGGGAAACCTTCTTCTTTTCTTTCCTCTTTTATGTACTGTGTTACTTCCGATCTTTTAAGCCATCCCGTCTCTCCACATTTTTCTGTCATTTGTCGTTCTTAATAAATTTTATCTTTTTTATCTGTCCTAAACCTTGATCAACCATCCATTTACTCAAGCTCGCTAGGTATGTTATGTGTTGTTTTCCTCTGCCTGGATTGTCTTCATTTTGTCCTGTGAGTATCAAATTTTCCAAGTCATCTTTCCTCATTATATGCCCTAGAAATGTCAACTGTCGGTTCCTGATGTTAAGAATAAGTTTCTTTTTTTGTTTCCATTTTCTCTAAAACTTGCTAGGTATGTTATGCGTTGTTTTCATCTATCTCTCTTTGACTTCAATTTGTCCTGTGAGTATCAAATTTTCCAAGCCTTCTTTCCTCATTATGTACCCTCGAAATTTCTCTTTCTGATGTTAAGTATAAGTGTTGTTTTTGTTTCCATTTCCTTTAAAACTTCGTCGTTGCTTACTTCTTCGGTCTATGATATTCTCAGTATCCTTCTGTAGAACCACATTTCTGTTGCTTCCCGTATCTTCTTCTCCTCTGAAGACTTTCTCCAGTATTCATTGCTATTTTGGAAGACCGATATTACATAACATCTCAGTAATTCATTTTTTTCTAATGAACGTTTCTTATTTCTTAATACTTTTATAATAAACCTTCGTAGCAATATTAAGCCAGAAAAGAAACCTGAAAAGCAAGGGTGATCCGGAGATAAGGAACAGAGTTTGTGGAAGCGGAAATGTAAAATTTGAGAAATCTAGGGATCAGGGTGTATAATCTGTCCAATACCTGGTGATTCTGAGCTGGGATCAGCTGTGATTCCTCACCAAGAAACCTACGTCATTAAATTAAGTAAGAGGGAACACATGCTCGTCTGGGAGGTCGCTCGTTGCCTCACTATCTCTCTTGCCCTCAACATGCCCCATGAGAGTTAAGTTTACCAAGCTCACCTTCTTCATTATGTGTTCAAGGTATTTAGGAGTTTAAAAATTCCAATTTAAATGTGGATGCGAAGAGAGTCACGAAAAATACATATATATGTGTGTGTGTGTGTGTGTGTGTGTGTGTGTGTGTGTGTGTGTGTGTGTGTGTGTGTGTGTGTGTGTGTGTAAAAATCTCCTAAACTTTAAAAAATCATGTATGTAGTAGGACAGGGGTCGGCAACCTACGGCACGCGTGCCACAACTGGCAAGCCAAGCAATTTCCAATGGCACGCAGCCGCAGACGTCATTTATTTACATTTGGATATGCCACTAGCAGCTATGAATGTACGTGAGAGCAACATGGAAGATTGTAGTTTAAAGACAGTAAAATCGACCCTGCTAATCGAAACGCTCCTCTGTGGCCAAATCGATTAAAGGCACGTCAGGCTATATGACGGTTCCGCATAGGATACAGGTTCGATTCCTGTCGGAGGATGAATATTTTCTATGAAAATTTCTCGGACATTCAGACCGGTAAATGTTGTTTAATACTGTTTATTATAAACAGAGCATTTACTTAAATATTTGAATCTATAAAAAGAATTTATAAACATAAAAATGTCTTAAAATACTAAAGTATACATACTGTATATTACTGTATAAAATATATTGTAGAACAGGTATATTGGCCTTGATTTGCATAAAAATACGTATGCTGTTGGCACACTGAATGATTTTAAAAAGCCTAAGTCGGCTCATAGTTAGCAAAAGGACGCCGGCCCCTGTAGTAGGACATCGTAGGACACCCTTGTAAAGTGTTTAATTAAATTTTACCAAACATGTAACCTTCGTGACCGTTAAAAACGGAGTGTCAAAAGGACGGTTTTTCCCATGACACCGTTATTATTTTAACTACCTTCACTATTCAACAATATTTATAATTTTAAAAAGCAATTATTAGAATTCTAATAAAACCTAAATATATGAAAGTGAGTTTATACATTTTCTTTGTTCTTGAGAATTGACAACAAAAATAATAATGACTATTTATTATATTATTTATTGGAATGGTTTGCAAAACATTGGCTAATTGCCAAACTGATTTGAACTTTATAAAAGTAATAAGGATTTCCTTATAGTTTGTTCACATATTTTAATAATTTAGAAAATGTTTATAAATTTATAAATAAATAAAAATATTTTCATATTTATATATTTAAAATTACTAAATGATAAATATTGCATTGTATTAGTTTTAATTGTATTAGTTTTTAGAATGTTGTAAATGGAAAATTATTCTTGTAAATAAACAAAGTAATAAATAAATCATGTTTAATATTTTTGCTGTAAATTCTGAAGAACAAAAAAATGTATAAATTCACTTTCATTCTATGTTTAGGTTTCATTTCAATGCTAATCATCGATTTTTATAACAATAAATATAGCTTAGAATTCAAGGGAGTCAAAATAAAAGCGGTGTCATTTTGACACTTTTTCTTTTTTTGCGGGCACGAATGTCCATGTTTGCCGAAGTTTTTATCTGTGTGAGTGTCTACGCGGGAGTGTGTGGGACGCGCATAATATTTGGCCCTGTGTATTATACAATGGCAACAGAATCGGAGAGTTGGTAAAATTCATTTATCTATTCGGACTGACATCGTCCATCTACTTTTTTATATATCCATCGGCTGACGAAATAAGAGGATTCGTTTCAAAATTGCCGCTTGACATCTGATTGGTTTGCTAGGCTACGACGTTGTATCCGTTTTGATGAAAAACCTGTCTCATTAACTCGCCAGATTATGACGTCGTATCCTTGTTGAAAACAATGCTGATTAGTTCACCAGGCTATGATGTCGCATCCGTGTTGGGAACGCTTCTAATTAGTTCGCCAGCCTATAACGTCATATCTTTGTTTGAGCCGCTTCTGATTGGTTCTTGGAAATATAACTTTATAGCCTAACGATTCCGATTTTTTAATTTTTTTTTTTATCTATTTTTAGAGATGGTGAAATTTACTTAGATCTTGTAGGGTTATAATTATTATTATTATTATTATTATTATTATTATTATTATAAATAAATAGATAAAAATAAAATATAAAATAATTATAATAATAATAATGAAAATTATAAATGAAATAAAATTAAAACAATATCATAAAAACGTTGTGTAAAATAAATTAAATAAAAATTAAAAATAATAAAAATATTCCCAGCATGCAACAGAAACTGCTCATGTCGGAAATACGGACATCCCGCCAAAAGACGTTAAATTCAACCTCTTCATAACGAACCTTGGTACGGGAAACACGTGTCCGAATTCTCTCTGTGATATGACGTGGAATAACACTGAGTAATTGCGCTCTTTAATCACATGTACCATAAAAAATGTAACCTAAAAATTACACAAAAAAAGATAACGTTTTATTTCCTGTCAAGTATGCTTTTATCTCCGTGAACACGAGGCTAATTTCTGTTGGTATGATGTGAATGAATCCCCCACAATATCTTTGTATTTTTGCGAGCTTCTTAATTCTGTCTATCGGCAGAATACAGCGGGCATTCTCATTTTTATGGGTTGCACGGTATCTCACTAACACTGATTTAATTTTGTTTAAATGTTTGGTTTATCCTTTTCATTTGATTATATGGGTTCACCACCTCCCTTTTCAGGCTACTGTATTTTTATCTGTTTTTGTAAAAGAAAAAAATGGGTGTATCATTAGTCTACTTGTATTTTTCTCATCACTATAGAGCCACATATAATCTATCTGTTCCAATTCGAAATACATTGGGACTGGTTCAATGAAAATAACTAGGAGATAAAGAATGTATTATTGAAAAGGGAATGGAATCACTGGAAGAATCTTCTCAGTCATAAAGTCTTCCCTGAAGGTAGGAAGCTAACGGTTAGTCCTCCGAGGCATTAGCAATCAATGCAGGCGTCTCCCAGGGGTCACTTCTCGGATCAACCCTCTTTTTACTTTACATAAATGGGCCGTCTAAGTGCATATACTCAGATCCTTTATGAATAGCTACGCCGATGATACGACGACCAGGGATTGGCAAGCTGATCTCTCGTCTGATCTAGCTCTAACTCCTCAGTAGCTTACATTCGATGCCTAGAAAACAAAACAAAAATAATTACATTCCATCATCGCCGATCGGACCCGGAACTACAACCTTCTTTCTTTTTACGTGCCATGTCCTTTCAGGACGTAAGCGATCACCTCCCTCTATCCCTTGCAGTTCCTTCCCTCTGCTTCCTCTCCCAGACCACCTTCTGTCATCCACTTGCTTAAGCCCGCCAGGTATGTCACGTGTTGTTTTCCCTTGTCTCACTTTCTATTCGACTCGTGAGTATCAGATTCTCCAGGCCCTCCATCCTTATTATGTGTCTTAGAAACTTCAGCTGCCTTTTCCTGATATTAAGTATAAGCCTCCTCCTTGTTTGCAACCTCTCTAAGATATCATCGCTGCTCGCACGCTCGGTCCATGATATCCTTAGCATCCTTCTGTAGAACCACATCTCTGTCGCCTCGAGTCTTTTCTTCATCTTTGAGGAAATCGTCCATCATTCGCTGCTGTAAAGAAGAACAGATGTCACGTAACAGTTTAGTATTCTTTTCTTTGTTACCAAAGATATCCTCCTGTCTCGCAGTACTTTACCCAGCTTTTGGAATATGTCCTTGGCCATCCCAATACGCTTACAGATCTCAGTGTCGCACTTACCGTCCTCTGTCAAGACGCTTCCCAGATATTTAAACTTCCGCGTCTGCTTGATTCTAGTGTTCCCAACCTTCAGATCACATTTCGGGCTCACCCTCTTACTGGTGACCATGGACTTCGTTTTCTTATACTTTATGCTTAGTCTCTTCTCATTCTCCGTGACTACCTTCTGTAGGAGATTTTGTAATTTATTTTCCGTGTCTGTTACATGTACTGTGTCATCTGCGTATCTTATGTTGCTAAGATTGTGGCCGCTAATGCTAAATCCCGGTAGGGTTTCCAATTCTCTCAGGATTGCCTCACTGTATAGGTTGAACAGGTCGGGTGAGTAGACGCATTTTTACTTTACGCCCCTTTCTATTTTTGTATATTCACTGAACTTGTTCCCTATGCGCATGCATGCTGTTTGCTGCCATTATAGGTTCTTGATTATTCTAATACCCTTCTCGAATATATCGAGATTGCTGAACAGTTCCATCAGATCCTTGTGGCGTACAGTCACGATGAATAGATGTCCCCTCCCTGAAACTCCGTACCTTGAACGACTATTGAGCCTTAAACCCAACCCAGAACTGAAGTGGAACTCGTACATACGATCCATCGCGAAAGACGCGGGAAAAATGGTCTGTTCCCTGTACCACTCCAGTAAGTACCTGACTCCCCATGCTAGCCTCTACTGTAAAAATTTATTTAATAAAATACATTAGAAGATAGGATTTTAAAGGAAATATTAATAAAAGGGAAAACAAGAAAATTATTTGATAAAAAATATATAAATAAATAAAAATGTTAGTTAAAATGGTGATATTTTGAAATTAAGCGCTACCTTCATTTTCAAAACAAAAAAGTTTCTTTATAGCAACAGTATTTACTGGTTTAACTTTCTCCTGTTTTTATTAGTTAAATTTAAACAAGCGCTGTTTATTTTTAAATTTTTGTCAGCGTCTGGATTTTTTTCTGTTTCGACGAAGAAATACTGATAAAATCATTTTAGATCGGCCCCGAGCGTTGTTCCGTTCAGATTATTAAATTTCCGATTCTCCGTTATAAAAATATATTTGCAACGTTAAATTTTTAATCCAATTGTTTTTTTAATTTCTCTTTAAATTTGATTTTATCAGAGGAGAAATTATTTCTTTTTTAGAATATTATAACTTAGTAATATTTTTTGTGTGTATTCTAATATTTTATTTTAAAAAACGGAGTGAAAATTACCCATTTCTTGGTGGTATAACAAATTTAAATATTTTTTCTTACGCTTATTTTTCAGTAAAAACACATGATAATTTTATGATTTATTGTAACATTTTTAAATAGAATGTTTTAAGGAAGAAATTTTATTTAGGGTAAACTGAAATTTCACTTCTATTTACTTGTAATACTGTAATTATTTTATTTGGTTATAATATAAGCTTATTAAAAAAAAATTTCAGTAAAAAAAAAATTATACATACACATTTAGGTACATCCACTAATTTTTCGCTACCTAAGGTTTAAAATGAATTTTTAAAAATGAAAAAGCATTCCTGAAGATTTCATTTTAGCTTTAATTGAAAGCTAAATGATTAAATTTACTATTTCCAGCAAGTAAAATATTCTGGTGTATTTCAGATAAAAATTATATAGATTGGAATCTCAACTTTTTAGACGATTTTAAAAAATCTTCTTACAAGCGGCCATTTTCTTAATTTTAAGAAATTTGGAAACAAAACAAAATTATCGGTTTTAAAATTCTTCCAAAAACTAAATATATATTTGTGACGCGTTATCTGAGTAAAATTATAAAATTTAAAATTAAAGTAATCTGATTTGAAATAAACATTACTTACTTATAGCATAAATAAATAATATACAAGCATTTCTTAACGACGGTTCCTGATTTTCTTTTATCTTTATTGAAGTATCGATAAGGTGATGGATGACCAGAATTGATATAAATTTACGAAATCTAAATGGATGCATTTGGTGGGGGGGGGTAACTACCTAGTAATTTTTACAAAATTAACATATTTTCAGCAATTATTTAATATTTTATTGACTTTTGTTACGTTTGAAGATGGGTTAAGAAATTTATGTTTCGCCTATAGGTTCTTAAGTTTACTAACTTAAACAGAAAATTACTTAATTGAAGTATGACCCAAACTGAAATAAATACATAAAATAAAAATATTTAGTGAAATAGTAATTAAAAAAAGTAAAACTTACTTTGAAATTTTGAAGGGGTGATTTGCAAAGACGTTAATGATGAAACACAACTGAATAATTAAATTGGAAGAATTGCAGAGCACCGGACGACTCTTAAATCACGTGACCTTTTAAAGGATAACATTAGTTATGGCTTACCATAGTTAGAAGTTGAGAACATTTATACATTATTTTTTTTAAGTTTTTAAAAATATTTGGGTACAAACGATTGTTGTATGCTTTTTCAATTTTTGATTCGTAAATGTACTTTTCACTTTACGATATCAACAAACCGCCGTCTTGAAAGCAATAAAGAATTCTAAACGATTCTTTAAAGTTATAAATTAAAAGTTTTAAAAATGAAAACAATTCTTGTAAAAATTAATTATTCATCGAAAAAAAATTTTTCCTAAGACAATAAAGTCCTTAATAAATGTTATTTATCAAAGCAATTAAAAGCTTTTCTAATTAATGTCATAGTTTTATTGCATTTTTATTTTACAATTCAGAGGATATTTTCGGTGAAAGGGGTAAATGTTTTACAAAAAAAAATGATGATTTACTTTCTCTAAATAGGACTGCTGTTAACTAATAAAAAATACCCGCTCTAAAAGTTGAATTTCTCGAAATTTCATGAAATTAAATGGTTGGTAACATATGTAAAATATTTTTTAACAAGATTTTCTAAAAAACAAACTTCAAAAATAATTTCATTCATTTCTGAATGTATTCTGAAAGTTTCATTAAAATTCGACAATTATTTGATTTTTGCAAGAATTTCCAAATCAGTGTTTTTCACCGGAAAAAAGTGCAAAAGACTTTACCGTTATTATTACGTCGGCCGCTGATCTAAACAAAACAAGATTTTAAAACTGTGGTTTTTCCTGGGCGTTATCTATCATTAAAATTATGTCTTGAAAGTTTGGTCAAGTTTTTAAAAAAATTAAACTTTGTATAAGAGTTACTACTTTTCTGGTGAATTCGCACGGAATTTTTCCCAGGTTAATCAGGAAGAATAGGTCACGATTTTTACCTCCAAAAATATTCATAAGTACCTGGAGACAATTCAAAATCATTGTATACTAACTTGCCATAAAACGTTTACACTTTTTGGAGATTTTTCTTTCTTTGAACTAAAGTTTTCTTTATTAAGATTGGCAGTCAATTCCTGATAAATGTTGACACTATTTCCCGAGACTCATCAGGAAGAATAAACAGTTTCCAATTAGCTTCATATATCAGCCATCATTTTTACTCGTAAATAAGATCATATATTATCTGGAGATAACATTTCTCGAGTTTTTTTTTTTTAATGGATATAGGCGATCACAGCGTCGTACCATTTGTTGCACACGGGAATACATTTATTTTCATACCTTCTATTTGTGAAATCTCCTGTGGTTAATAATTTCCAAAAATATGATACATCAGTATCTGTCGATATTTCTGAGATTAGGTATTGTAATTTTCTACATTATTTACATTGTTCGGACATGGTTCGGACTGTTGTCCTCATCTTTATTGCTACATTCACGACGCATCGGCCGTTGTAGGCTCTGGCCTTATTCAGGATCTCTCGGTATTTCTGGGAATTTTCTACATTATTTACATTGTTCGGACTGTTGTCCTCATCTTTATTGCAATATTCACGACGTATCGGCCGTTGTACGCTCCGTCCTTCCTAAGTATCTGTCGATATTTCTTAGATTAGGTATTGTAATTTACTACATTTTTTATATTTTTCGGACTGTTCTACTCATCTTTATTGCTATATTCACGACGTGTCGGCCGTTTTACGCTCCGGCCTTCTTCAGTATGTGTCGATTTTTCTGAGATTAGGTATTGTAATTATCTATATTATTTGCATGGTTCGGAATGTTCTCCACATCTTTATTGCTATTTTCACGACGTATCGGCCGTTGTACGCTCCGGAATTCTTCAGTATCTGTCGATATTTCTGACATATAATATGCGTCTGAGATTAGGTATTGCAATTATCTACATTATTTACATGGTTCAGACTGTTGTACTCATCTTTATTGCTATATTCAGGACGTATCGGCCGTTGTACGCTCCGGCCTTCCTCAGTATCTGTAGATATTTTTGAGATTAGGTATCGTATTTTTCTACATTATTGACATTGTTCCCACTGTTTTCCTAATCTTTATTGCTATATTCACGACGTATCAGCCGTTTTACGCTCCGGCCTTCTTCAGTATCTGTCGATATTTCTGAGATTAGCTATCGTAATTTTCTACATTATTTACATTGTTCGGACTATTGTACTAATTTTTATTGATATATTCACGACGTATCGGCCGTTGTACGCTCCGGCCTTCTTCAATATCTGTCGATATTTCTTAGATTAGGTATTGTAATTTTCTACATTATTTATATGGTTCGGACTGTTTTCCTCCTCTTTATCGCCATATTCCCGACGTATCGCCCGTTTTACGCTCCGGCCTTCTTCAGTATGTGTTCATATCTATATTATTTACATGGTTCAGACTGTTTTCCTCGTCTTTATCGCCATATTCACGTGGATGCTTATGTAGGTAAATTCCAACCTACGTCGGAAATCAGGTTACGTCGTTTGAGTGACTAGAAATGTTAGATGGCTGATGCATTCGCCAGTGTTTCTAGCCCATTTTTGCGGATGGGTGGGGGTTGATGATGCTTATCTTGGACCGACATTCCAACGGTCTTGATCCGCTCATGCTGTTTCAAGTCGTGTTTGACAGAAAGATTTTACGTTTAAAAAAAGTCATACCTTGCATTCCTAGAATTTTGATAGCGGATTTGCAAAAGCGTATGTAAAGAAAATGAAAAAAAAAAGCTTTCCCTTTCTCTCTATATTTCTGAGATAACTTTTTCATTTCATGATGTACACTATTTACATTATTCGGACTATTGAACTCACATTCTTTGGGTCTTGTCACGGGATCTAACCAACTTTATCTACAGTAATATACGCCATATTAAAGTAGTAAATATAGAAAAACTCAAGCGATGTAAATTTGTGTGTCTTTTTTACTCTCCCAGTTCTTTTGATTGTAAAATTTGCATAAAACAGAGGATATATAAAGGAATGATTATTTATATAAATGAAAATTTTTTTTTTCTTTTTTTTTTTTTAAGCGTATCACCCCAAGCAAGGCCGGTGGCCACTATCACGCATGGGGTTACAGAAGGGTTGGAGGAAGAGCAGATAGGAGTGGTAAAGGAAGGGATGTGGAGAAAGAGAAGGACGGAGGGTCGATCGAGGCAGGGGGGGTTACGGGAGATATAGAGCGAGAGCAGATAGGAATGAAAGATGTCAGGAAGTGGATAGATCAAGGCAATTGGAGATGACGATTGACGCTACACTTAAACCGTTGGAGATTGTATTTGTCGGGGAAACAGTAATAGGGAAGGGAGTTCCATAGGCGAGATGTGCGAGACATGAAGCTATTGGAGTAGAAAAGACGTCTACATCTAACAGTTTCAACGGTGAAGGGGTGGGAACGGGATGCCAGCCTCGTAGGACGCTTAAATTCACGAGGCTTAGGGACAAGCGAAAGCAACTCCTCAGAGCAATTACCGTGGAAGTACTTGTAGAAAAGGCAGAGCGATGCAACATCGCGTCTGTGAGAGAGCGACTGCAGACGAGATGACAGATCAGGGCCAATCACATTGCATATCCGTCTCTGGATCTTATCAAGAACCCTGAGGCAACACGCAGGGGCCCCAGACCATAAATGGCAGCAATACTCCATGCAAGGTCGAATGGTAGACTTATAGACTTGGAGGATCGATTCCGGGGAGAAGAATTTCCTGGCTCGGCACAGGGAACCAACTTTTCTTGCGGTGGATGATGCAATTGACTCGATGTATTTGTTCCATCTCAGATCAGCGGACAGCGTGAGACCGAGCAGCCGCAGAGAGGAACTCTCGAGAAGTTGGTCCTCAGACATTCTGATGGGATGCAGGGATGGGTCCTTGTGGCGGTTAATGGAGAGCAGTTTTGTTTTAGAGGCATTAAAGTTGACCATCCATTTCTCTCCCCAGTCCACAACCGATTGGAGGTCCTTTTCAATTTGAGCTGCCAGGTTAATTTTATATAAGGATTATAATTTATTACATAAATTAATTTAAAATATTAATAATAAATAATAATATTAATTTTAAATATTAATAAAATGAAATATTAATATATATTAATTAATATAAAATATTAAATACAATAAAATATTAATAATAACATTAATTTAATATATAAATTATATAATGATTTTATATAAATTAAGGATTAGCCCTATTAACCGCTTAGCAGCAGGGCCAATTTCCGGTTAAGTCAGTGGAGAACTTGGAGAGGGGAATTAACAGGATTTAACTGATAACTGACATCCATTAAACATGGCACGTTTAACAGTCTACCCCAGCGAGCGAAATAAAGGGTACAGTTCGACATTCCAACTACCTGAAGAAAGCCGGAGCGTACAACAGCTGAAACGATGTAATAAATATGGCGACATAGGTGAAGACAATAGTCCGAATAATGTAAATAGTGTAAAAAGGCTCCCATCTTAAATCTCAAAGGATTGGCGATATTCATCAGTTTTTCAATTTTTAACCCTTTGCATCATAGTTGTCAGGACTTCTTTATTTTCCCGCTTTCCCCAATTTACTCGAGGAAGCCAATGTAAAAAGTTTTACTTTAAAAAGAACAAAAATATTGATTATAATTTTATTTGCAATTGACTTGTTACGGTTTTTTTTTTTTGTTGTTGTTTTCTTATAAATTTTTCATTTCTTGATGTCACCCCTCGCTCCTACCTCAGCCCACCCACCGCATTCGACGAATTAAAAAAAAACTGAATCTATAATATAATTTTATTCTTTAATTCAAATTTCTGATATCAGCCATGAAAGCTTTGACTGTCCGGATCATAACAACGAGGTAGCATATCCTCTCTCGCTATAGGAACCAAGAAAATCAAAGTAAGAAGTTACTTTTGATTTAAAAAAAAACAAATTATATCGTTTAGAACAGGAATCGGTAATACCCAGTCCCCGGGCCACATCCGGCTCTCGATGTATTTTTGTCCGGTCCGCCAACTTATCCGTACTAAGAAATTTGCATTTTTCTTGATTTTTTTAGTTGTTATCTTGTTATTGCTGCAGTAAAATATGGAACACTGTTTAAATAATATAACATTAACTTCATTGTTTCTTCTTTAAATGTCAAGATCAGGGAAGCCGTCTTGACAGAGCTGTCTGAGGTCAAGACAATTTATTAAAATAAATTTGATATTATGGCCCTCTTCCGAGACACTACATAGTTTTCTGGCCCACTCTCTTCAAAAGGTTGCCGACCCGTGATTCAGATATTACATTGCAATTCAGTTGGGGGAGTTACAAGACGAAATTATACCTACCGTTTCGTACGGTATATTTTCGTCTACGTTTTCTTTTTCTTCTCCGGTGTATTCTTCTGAGGACAAGATGTGTAATAGCACCGAAAGTGACAGCGATGTTCGCCTCTTCTTCGACCCGACTAATTCAGTAAACGAGGTTACGCAACATCGACTTCTCGATCGATAAAAACGTCAAGACAATTTATTATAGTATATTTCATATTATGGCCCTCCCCCGAAACACTGCATAGCTGTCTGGCCCGCTCTTTCCAAAAAGTTGCTGATTCCTGGTTTAGAATTTTAACTTATATATATGACATCTGTTGTCGGGTGGTCGTCAACTAAATTCCCATTTATTACTAGTGTAGCGTGGGATTAGCAACCCAGTAGAATGAAAAATAAACTTAACAAATAGCGGAAGAACTCTTTACGAATCAACGGCCAGCTAACTACGTGTCTCAATAAAATTACCGTGGAGAAGGCAACAGAAAAACACTCAACTTATCAATCCCAAGAACATTCACGACTCTCAATAATATTATTATCGAAAATATTGGCGTAAAGTTGGTTAAGTCTATTGGAATTAACTCCTCGCCCGGTAAGATGAGATATCAGCTACAGATGTCACCAGACCGTCATCCAGCGACTGTTCGTATGAAGCAAAAATAGTTTTAGGGGCTTGGAGTGTCAGAAAAGTTAGTCAATGTGGTCAGTTAGAGAATGTAAAGCAGGAAGTGAATAGGTTAAAGGTTAATATTTTAGGCGTATGCGAAAGTAAGTGGGCAAACAATGGAAATCTCGTCAGTGATAAACACAGACAGAGAGAAAAATAAAAGGAGTGTAGAACTGGTATTAAACCAAGACATGAAGAAGTGTGTTCTAGGATACGGTCAACTATCTAAAAGAATTCTTATAGATAAGCTCAAAGGGAAGCTTTTTAACTCATCCATCGTTGTTGTATATGCACCGACAGAGCAAATAACGGAAGAAGAAATTGAAATTTTTTTTTCTGTACACTATACAACGCTAAGGCTCAATGCAAATTAGGGTGACCTGAATGTCAATGTAGGGAAGAAGAGAGACGGTGAAACAATTGGCAAATTTGGATTAGAAACTCGTAATGAACACGGAGAAAATTGGTCTAATGTTACAAGGCGAACGGTCAGGTAGTAGCCAACACCTATTTTCGAGAACACCCAAGATGTCTATGGAGGAGAAACGAAGAGGAGGAGAAACGAAGAACCAAATTGGCAACATAATTATCAATAACAGTTTCAAGAATCCAGTTTTACACAATAAAACATACCCACGTGCTGACTGCGGGGGTGACCACCTTCCAGTGAGATGTAACCTTAGAGTGAAAATAAGAAAATTGAAGAGGACCAAGGCAGCATCCAAATTCAATACGACAGACTGCTGAATGACCCTATCTTGAGGGAGAGACATCCGGACAGTCTTAAAAGCAGAGAAATTGAGCACATTAGAAGAAGCTTTAGTAACATCAGCAAGCGATTCATCCAAAAGAAAATTGGATGAAAAAAGGATTGGATGACAGATGAAGTTCTCGACATGACGAGAAGGAGACAGCAAACAATGCCAATGTCTGGTACAGAATGTAGGACATTGCACAAAGAAATTAGAAACAAACTTAGACAGTCAAAAGAGGAATGGCTCAATGAAAATGTGCAGAAATAGAAAAAAATAATTCCAAAATATTTTTGTCAGACTGTTGTCTTCATCTTTATTGCCATACTCACAACATTTCAACCTTTATACGCTCCGGTCTTCTTCAGGTGATATATCTTGGAAATTCGAATCGAACCCTTTATTTAGCCAGTGGGGGTGAAATTGTTCTAATTCCACGTATCCCTTGTATACCTCAGTTTTTTTAGCTTAGTAAATAAATTCCAAGTTTTTGTTCCCTCTGCTGTGGCCAGGTATTGAAATCACATCTCTTTGGATTAAATCACTGTTTAGTTCACTCAACCAACGCTTTTATCCACTGGGCCATGTGTCCTAGAGGGCATCAATGAGTGAATAGCACCTGGAATTAGAACAGTCTTCCCCCGTGGACTAAATAAAGGATTCGGTTCAAAATTCCAACGTATCTTACTCGAAAAAGGCCGAAACGTCGTAAATATGGCAATAAAGATTATGACAACAGACAGAAAAATGTAAATAGTGTATAGTTGTGACGACATCTCGGAAATAGAGAGATATTTCTTCTTGGTAATATTTCTGATTTCGTCTTTCTTAATAAATATACATTGAAGGAATCAGAGAACTAACAGGACAAAAGACATGCTTACTAATAGAATGCATAAAATCGAAAGGTGGAACACTGATAATAGAGAAAGAAAAATACCTCCGATGGGGACCACATGCATCAGAGAAATCTTCCACGACGCAAGCGGACAACCGAAATACATAGAAATATCGAAGCACCAGAAATATTAAAGTGTGAAGTTAAATTAGCACTGGCCAAATTGAACAGGAACAAAAGAGTCGAGCCAGATTAAATTGTAATAAAAATGCTGGTAGGTTTAGAGGATTTCGCTTGGTTGGTTGATTTTGTTTAGCAGCATATCAAACTCTTTGGGTTATTTAATGTCGAAATTTAACTTGGCATTATTTACATTATTCGGACTGTTATCCTCATCTTCATTGCCATATTCACAGCGTTTCGGCCGTTATAAGCTCCAGCCTTCTTCAGGTGATTGGAATTTCGAACCGAACCCTTTATTTCGTCTACTGGGGTAGATTGTTCTAGTTTCACGTACCATGCCTCTTCCGGATGTCTCATTTATTTCCGAGTTTTTTTTTTTGTTCACCACTGCTGTGACTTGTTATTGAACTCACAACAATTTGGGTCTAGTCACTGGATCTAACCAACGTCTTTATCCAGTGGGCTATGTGTTCTTGAAGAAATGCTGTGAATATGGCAATAAAGATGAGGTTAACAGTCCGAATAATGTATTTAATGCAAGTAATCATCATACCTCATCTCAGATTTATAGACAAATGTCGAAATTTAAATATTTTGAACACATTTTTATGGCCTCACCTAAATATATTTTGAACGCAATTATATGCCTTCAACTGCAGATAAAGTGTATTGCGATAAAACGTATTGTTGGCAATTTTACTATATGTATTGTTGGCAATTTTTATATAAATATGCATTGCTGGTATTTTACTATAAAAATGTATTTTTATACTTTCATAGTGTTTTGCTTTTGTTTGGGGGTCCACTATTTACCCATAGCTGGGATCCTAACAGGTGCTGCCACTCCAGATGGGAACGACAGCAATTAAGAGGTGGTTTCACACTTCTCAAAAGCTCCAATATCCCAACAGGCCTTGCTACCTGATGTAGCTTATCGTCATACCCAGGACTAAAGAATTTCGGCATTAATAAAATTAGACATAATAAATGTAATATACGACAGTTCTGTTATACAGGAAGACCTATGTAGGTTCTTTTTCGTAGCGCTGCCTAAGAAGCCAGCTGCATACGAACGCGAACTCCATCGGACAATCAGCCTAATAAGCTGTGTAACAAAACTTATTGGAATTATGAGGATTCAGGCGATTACAAGGATTAAACCCGAAATAGGACAGTGTGGTTTCGTTAAAGACACTGTAACAAGGAATGCGATATTTATGCTAAGAATGATATAAGAAAGAGTACTATCTATATTTTATAGATAATGCAAAAGCGTTTTTAAAAGTGGCTCACCATGAAATATTTAAACTGTTAGTTAAGCTTAATTTATTTGATAAGGATATTAAAATAATCCAGAACGTATTCTAAGAGCATAACTAACTTGAATACAAATAGAAAATGAATTCGGCAAATATACAAAAACAAAAACGGGCGTAAGACAAGGATGTGTCTTCTCACCAGACTTATTCAACCTGTACAGTGAGGTGATCCTAAGAGAATTAGAGGTCCTGCCATGATTCATTTTTGGCTGCCACATTCTTAAAAACATTATCTATGCAGAGGGTACTGTGCTGATTGCAGACTCGGAAAGGATATACTACATAATGTAGAAAAGAAACGCGCGAAGAAAAGACTAACCACCAATTGTAAGATGATAGGATTTATGGTTGTGACGACAAGCAACAGACCAACATGCAAATTACAATTTAGAGACGCCAAAATGAAGCAGGTACATAAACTTAAATATCTAGTGTCCTAGGACTGAAAATGAGACATTGATATCTGAAAACGCATTGGGGCAGCTAATGAGGCCTTCCAAAAGCAAAGTAGAGTATTAAGAAACAAGAAAATTTCAACAGAAACAAAAAGTACTAAACTGTTACGTAACATCGGTCCTCCTAAATAGCAGTACAGTGTAACCCGGATATAAGAGACCCTGATATAAGAGAAACCCGGATATAAGATAGATTTTCTCTGGTCCCAAATTAGAGCCTGTGTTAATGTATGTATAATAGACCAAACCTGGATATAAGAGAAACCCGGATATAAGAGACTTCTTATCCGGTCCCGACAACTCTCTTATATCCGGGTTACACTGTATATACGAGATCTCACAGATGAAGAAGAGACTTGGAGCAACTCAGATATGTTTTGAATAAAATGGAAACAAAAATAACACTTATACTTAACATCAGAAATAGGCAGTTGAAATTTCTAGAGTACATAACGAGGAAAGAAGGCTTGGAAAATGTTATACTCACAGCACGGATTTAAGGCAAGAGGAGCAGAGGAAAAAATGCATAACCAACCTAGCGAGCTTCAGTAATTAGGTGGAAGGACAGGGTTTAAGAAAACAATTTATTAAGAACTATAAAGGACATGAAATCGTGGAGGACCATGATCGCTAACGTCCTAAAGCCACATAGAAGAAAAAGAAACGAGACCGTTTTCGTGGTTTAGGTCTCCTGTGCATATTTCCATTGATTCCTTAACGTGAGTAAGATGGCAGAAATCGTATCTGACTCTTCCAACGAGGTAACAATTTTCGAAGTTATCATCTCTTTCCGCCATGTTGCATACTACAGTGTAACTCGGATATAAGAGACCCGGGTATAAGAGAAACCCGGATATAAGATATATTTTCTCTGGTCCAAAATTAGAGCCTGTGTTAATAAAACAAAATAGATCAAACCCTGATATAAGATAAACCCGGATATAAGAGACTTCTTCTCCGGTCCCGACAACTCTCTTATATCCGGGTTACACTGTATATTAATCATAGCAGATTCTAGTATCTCGCCGACATTTTTTTCAACGAAAATGTTATTTAGCTTTCAAGCTTTTTTATCGTCTCAGTGAAATAAACCGCCAAGCTATTTTGCCGGTAAATATTTTTATTTTTATTAAGTTTATTTATTTTCACCATGATGTTTATGAAGCCTCGAGATCGCCAGCGTAGCGGTTGTATGAGCTATGCAGGCACGACTTGAACAACATGGATTCTTTGGTCTGTGATTGTTACCTTCAGTGGGTACGCCTGAAGTGTATTTGCAAGAGAGCCATGCCCTAAGGCAAGTTTTGGATTTGCATAAACTGTTATTCCTGAAGCTCTGAAAATATTCAAAGACTTCTATATTTCTTTTAATAATTGGTGATGAAAAATGATTTGAACTTTTGGTTTAACCATTGATGCTGGAAAAGATTCTAAATTATCTTAACAATTGACGGTGAAAATAAATAAAGTTCCACGTTAAATCTGTGTGGTGTTATTTTTAACATTACCTGCCTTCATAATCAATATAATAAATGCGAATATCAGTGTGTCATTGTGTCAGACTTTTTCAAATTTACTCCTAGGGCCGTAGCCAACATATCATAACATTTTGGAATCAGGCTGACTCCGTAAGCAAATTAAACACATTCCGAGCCGGATCCGGGCCCGAAATCCTGAAATTTTGGATTCTCAGGGTTTTTTTTTTTTTTACTGCGATTGTTTTCGGATTCCGCCATCTTGGCTTCTAGTGATGAAAACAATTAAAGAGACACAACTCTCTTTCAATAGATCATTTTCAAATGAAAAAATATTGTTCTCAAATTTATTTCAAAATAAAATTGTCCGTGTTTTCACCTTTACTCCTAGAGACCGTAGCCTAACATATCGAGACAACAAGAATTCTCATCAAAGAACATACAGTTTGCCAAACACTTTATTCAAAAAGCAACTTTGAACATAACCTAATGCAAACTTACTTCGAGTCAACTATCTTACAGCCAAAAGATTCTTAATGTTTAATGCACAATTTACTCAAAAGTTATAAGCTTAAAACTTTATCTTTTAAACACAAAATTCAACTTTTGATATCAACCAACATTTCATTTACCAATTTCGATTGCACAAAACTATCCAGGAAGAATACAACTTACTTTCTTCAAAAGACTTTACTCATTTGTTGAATCAACTTTATTCACGTAATATTTAAACTGCCATCTTTTTATCTGTTTCATTAACAAAAAAATATATATTCAACATTCAACAGGTAAAGGGAGATCTTTTTTTGAATAAGGCGGAAAAGTTTTAAATATAAATCTGCAAAATATTTTAACAAATAAGGCGGAAAAGTTTTAAATATAAATTTTTTAACAAATACATGTTGAGATTCCTTTATCCGAAATTCTTGCGATCGGAGGAGCTTCAGTTTTCAGGCTTTTTGGATTTTGGAATACAGCCTATTTAATTTGTATTAATAAAAAGGGGCAGCTTGGGAATGGAACCCAGGCATAAACAGCATATCTGTTTACATTTCATAACAGAGCTTATATATATATATATATATATATATATATATATATATATATATATATATATATATATATATATATACCCTGAATGTAGTTTTGTATAAATAACATATACCCAGAAAATAGTTTTATATCAAATTTAATAAAGTTTATTAAGTTTTGTATACATACAGATACAGTCATGTAATGCTCACATGGATTTTTAAGTGATAAAATTAAGATTTCATGTAAAAATAATGGTTTGTACTTTCTGTAGGTGTAGAAAACAAAATGATCACTACTTACAAAGAAATATATAAATGCAGGATTTTTTGAATTTATATCTTTACTGAGCATGAAACAACTGGTAAGTAATCCATGAACAAAGGTGTTGCTGTGACGATCACCAACAAAAACTAATTAGTAGGACAAGTATCTTTAAATTACTGCGATCTAAAAAATTCCTTACAATTTAATCAAAATATTTTCTGGTTGACAAGCCGTAAAAACCATTACTTCCGATTCTGACTATGTTGCTTTACACGTAATTAAACAGAATGGTATTTTCAAAAGAAAGTCTATCAGGAATTGAACGAAGAAATGCAACAGGACGGTATAATTACTGATGCAGATTTAGAGTAGAGTTTAAGTAATAATACCCAATATGAGCCCGGAAAAAAAAGTTCGAATTACAGTCGAATTCATTACATTCTCTGCATTCTCTCTTTCCCTCAATCTGTCCCGTGAGTATCAGATTTACCAAGCCCTCCTTCCTTATTACGTGCCCCGGAAATTTCAACTGTCTCTTCATGATGTTAAGTATAAGTTTACTTTTTGTTTCCATTTTCTCTAAAAAACTCGTTTTTGCTCATATGCTCGGCCTATGGTATCCTCAGCATCCTTCTGTAGAACCACATTTCTGTTGCTTCAAGTCTATTCTTCGTCGTTGAAGAGATTTTCCAGCATTCGCTGCCATACAAGAGGACATATATCACGTATATTTGTCCCTTGTTTCTAACGAAATTTTTTCTGTATCTTAGTACGCTGCTTAGCTTTTGGAAGGCATCTACAAAATTCCTTACAATCTAAACAAAATATTTTCTGGCAGTAAATAGCCTGTAAAACGTTGACAAGTCGTAAAAAAACATTATTTCCGATTCTGACTATGTTGCTATAACTGAACCGTTGTGGTGGGAACTGAAGAAAGAAGTGATCCAACGAAAACAATACAATCTCCATGAGATTTGTGTTTACTGCCAAGAAGAATGTGAAAGAATTCTCAATGAGAAATATCTGGACTTTGTTCCATTCAACGTCACATGGAATTGAAGCTGTTGGGGTTGTGCGGTATGAACTAGGATTTTGCTTGAGTGTTAGAATTTATCAGAAGGATCTTTTTATCAGTTTGCGTGATCTGTTCATGCATCCACAACAATAAATATTTTACAATATAAAATAAGACAAAAACATGTATGCAATTCAAACAAACAAATGCATTTATGTACAATTTAAAGATTATTTACAAAATGTTGCTTCAAAGTATTTTATGTCTCGTGTTGGTTAGTGGACGAAGGTTTGCTTATTTTTTTTGGTGTGTTGGTATGTTTGCATTACAGTCCACAAGGAATTATAATTAATGTTTAAACAATGTTATTTATGTCCTATTTATTTTTGTAATGTTTAGAATGAAGTTAGCAAAAGTAGTCTACCTTTAACTGTAAATATGTGTTATGTTCGACAATAGTTTTTTACTTAAGTTATAGTGAGTGTTGAATAATCCCTTTGGATAAGTAAAGTCTCGTAAGTTGAAATTCGTTGTAATCACAGAGTAATCTTCGTGTCGAGTTTGTGAGTGAGTTAGTTGTGTTCTTTTCGCGCGGGAAAATTACAGTCGTAAGTTGCGTGGATTCGATCCGCGTTTCTCTGTGTTTGCTGGACTGACTAACTTGGTCAGTTGAAAATCTTCCTCATATAAGGATTTAGGTGTGAAAATCGGCTCAAGTTGGTTTTGGCGCAATTTAACTTCTCCACGTGAAGTTTCTGAATTATCACGCTGCGAGCCAATAGAATTTGCTGTTTAGCACAATAAGGTTTTGATTGGTTATGTTAGTTCGCGTAGGCGTGCAAAATGGAATGTTCTTGTTGCTGGGGGGGAGATAAGGTAAATGGACGAGTCCACAAAGCAATTATTCGAGCCAAAGGCAGCAACACTATTCTCTGAGTTTTTGTACTTTCTGTAAAAATAAAGATCAAAATAATTGCCCCAAATAATTCCCTTTTGAATTAAGAAACGATCTGAAACGTGATATTTTCTTTAATGGCTCAGTATTTTTGTATGGCCGTTTTCAACATCCCTATTCTTAAGATGCTTTATCATCCACCATAGAGCATTCTCGAAAATGCGTTAACTTGTTTTCTAGCCCTCAAAGATAATAAGATGCACCGAGAAAAGAAAAGAATATTGCTGATCACACTTCCAATGTTGGTGTAAAATTAACAAAAGTAATTATTTTACAACGGTGGCCCAAAGGTCTTGCACGCCACCGTAGCTTTGCATTCGCAAGTTAAATTTAGGTTGCAGATGACACGGTGTTCGTAGCAGACATAGAAAGAAAACTACAAAATCTCCTACAGAAAGTAGTGTAGCGATTACTACTATGTTTGACACGCCTACATTTTCCTCAGCTGTGATTGGTCAAATAATAAATACTAACTGACACAGGACAATTTACTGATCGCATTCAGCACACTCAATTTTTCCTACTGTTAATTCACAAACATGCTTTTGTTATAAAATCACCGATTGGGTAATTTTTCATCCAATCAGATATTTTTTGTGTGTTCTCGAAATTTCTCCCGCCATTGTCCTGGGAGCCTACCCATGGTTATATAAACTGGAATTTGTTCCAAAAATAGACAGTAGAAGCAGAACTCAGTAGAACTCAGCAACTCACAAGCATCTACACAGACTATACATTCTACTCACTGCACGCCCGCACACAGAACTTAAATATCATTCACCATCAGTTCTATTTAACAAGCCAAGTTGCAACAGCTCTGTTAGTTATATCTAATCCACAAACTGATTTATTACATGTTCTTCTGAAAACATCATTCTATGTAATACAGAACTTTGAACATTCTTTCAGAAAACTTGTTTATTTACATTTAATCTTTCAGCTAACAGATAAAGGGAAACAACTTCTCCTATCTTATTATTTCACACATTACAAAAAAATGTTTTGTATTTGTAGAGGACCGGGGTGTGAATATGAGGATGATATCTCTGGGTTAAGATTTCCCGCTGGCCGGTCCAGCTACATAGAAATGTTGGACTTTAATGAAGTCCAAAGAAGGCAAAGAAACAAACAAGACCGATATACATGTATGCAAACAAATATATTGTGGGATATGTCACTACCCACACCTTCATTGTGACGCACGCGCGACATTTTTACCCCTTCCTCTCACGTTCGGTCAGTCATAGTAGTAAACCGTCGTCTTAGCCGAGGATGAGGAAGAATTTATTTTTCGCGCGCTTTTGCGTGACGTCACGGCAAATTTGGCGTTTCAAAATTAGTCGCCCCAGGTCGCTCGACCTGACCGGGCCGGCTCACTTTCCTCTCGCCGGTGAACCCATAGATACTGGCAGAGAATTTTATTCGGCAAAACCTTGCCTAGACCTCATGGCTCGTCTCGGTATCTTAATACAGACAACACAGTTGTCACCTTCACGACAGAAGCTAACATCTACCGAGATCTCAATCCCAGGAACTTCCAACCTGATGAACGAGCATTTTTCACATTCTTCGAACGCATACTTTCAGAACCTGTTACTTTAAAAAGAACTACATACACTCACAATCATAAACTCTCGCAGTGAGTATTTTTCCTTGCCGTATGTTACTATGCATTGCAACTGACTTTCTGAACATTTATTCTCGAAGAACTCCTTCCCGCCATAGTCATCTTTGATTTGAATTTTGGCGCGTGATCTAATTTCATTCACTACAACATTTCCCAGTACATTTACTGAAGGTCTTCACAGAAGACAATTTACTAATCTACTTGAACTCTTCAACTACATATCCAGTACATTTACTGAAGGTCTTCACAGAAGACAATTTACTAATCTGCTTGGCCTCTTCTTCAACTACATTTCCAGTACATTTACTGAAGGTCTTCACGGAAGACACTACTTGTTAAACTCTAATAAAATCTATGTTTGTTCTTAACATTTTGTTGTTTTGCCTGTCTACTTCTTTTCACTTTGTACGTTTGTACGGTGGAAAGAGCACGTCTTTATATTTTTCTTTATTCTTACTTTGATTGTGGATTCGGTAGTGGTGTGTGGTGTCTGGCACAAGGCCATTCCGTAAACCAGCGCTGCATCCCTATCGTGGTCCACAACAATATATTAATAACAAATTACAATGACATGAAGAGTTACAGAGTGTTGTATGGAGAAGTTATGGTGAGTGTGTTGAGTGTCCGTACGAACGCGTATATTGTTTTTAGCGTGTTCCCAGAATATGGGAAACGCTGTATATGTGAGAGGTCACATATTGGAATAAGTAAAAAAGAGAAAGGTTGACCCCTGTTGAAGGATTAAGGAAATGAGGAGGAGCTAACTGCGACATATTTGTTGATTTTAATATATATTTTATCGTTGAAACAAAAATCGGTTTTCCATTGTTTTTCCTTGATACAAAAATGTATAATTGTTAAATACTACTCAACACGCAGCCACATCAACCTTTTCAACACAACCAGCATTTACAGTAGCATAAGAAAGCGAAAAGGAAGGACAAAGAATTAACTCCAAGAAGACAGAATGTATGGTTATCACCAAAAGTAAGCACCCAAAATGCAAATTACAAGTAGGGGATACTAAAATCAAACAAGTACAAACAACTTTATTTCTATGATTCCCGTTCTGCCAACTATTTAAACAATCTCGTTAGGTTAATATATCCCTCTACTAATCCTGTTTAATAACGAAATCTTATTTCCATTTTCATGCCCATGAAGAATATTAAACAAAAACATTTATTTTTGTTTGTTTTTTTAATATTAAAACTATTACTTAATAATACGAACATCTGAAGTCATTTTTTTTTTTATCATTGTTTTTTCACTCTTTCTCAAGTAACTATACAAAAACGAATGAGATGTCGGAAGATAAGATTGCGTTAACTATTGCCCGATAGAACTGAGCTGTAATTACTCACGGCCTTCCTGAACCGAGCCATCATCATTTTTTAAACAATGAAGCCACTCTCGAGGTCCACACACACACAAAAAAAACAGTAAATTGGGGGTCCACGGTAATATTTTAGTGTTCCATAGAGCCATTTCACTTCGGAACGGTTGTTACAACCGAGAATTGGAATTTCTACAGTAATATACGCTATATATTAAAGTACTAAGAATAGAAAAACAACTAGTTTATGTATCGTTTTTACTCTCCCGGATGTTTTGATTGTAAAAGTTGAATAAAACCAAGAAAGATATATAAAGGAAGGATTATTTATATAAAGGAAAATTATATAAGGATTATAATTTATTACATAAATTAATTTAAAATACTAATAATAAATAACAATATTAATTTTAAATATTAATAAAATGAAATATTAATACAAATTAATTAATATAAAATATTAAACATAATAAAATATTAATAATAAAAATAATTTAATATATAAATTATATAAGGATTGTATATAAATGAAGGATTAGCCGTATTAACCTCTCAGCAGCAGGGGCAATTTCCGGTAAAACCATATATGTACTAGTGTACGTAAATGTTCCATGGATTTTAGTTGTTAAATACAAGTTTATTTTCATTAAATTAGATTTACTTCAAAATAAAGCATCTATATACATTTACTATTTCTATAATACCATTCCTAAACTTATCTATTAGTGAAAAATAAAATAAGCTTTTTTTCATCGAATGGTCATAGGCGCCCATCAAAAAAAAAATAAGAGTAAAACTAAAAGTGATTCATGAGTACAAAAAAAAATGTTGAGAACCACTACACTAGCCGGAAGTAAGAGTTGCCTCCCCTGTTCCCCTCCGGGAGTTTCAACAGGTAACTTAATTACAGGTGTACCTTTCAAAATGGACGACAGGCGTTGGTCATGTCCCATTGCTAAATGTGTGTGCTGCTTTTTGTGATAGTTATTTTAGATTGTTTAATTCGGCACGTTTTGTTTTTAAATCTTCAAGGTATTCGGGGTTTTTTTTTTAATTTTTGAACATGATGGAAAACTGGACTGTGTCTTTCTTTACACTGGTCATATTTGTGGCAATCACCCGCATAAAAGGTGAGTTACTTGTTATTATAGTGGAAAAGGACGAAAACATGACGGAAGTTGTTTTTGTTTATTTTTTTTTCGCTTGTTTAATGTCGTTTCAAGAGTTGTTTTTTTTTTTACTTTAATCCCTTACACATAAAAAGCAAATAATTTTAATTTGCATAACATTTTTTTGATTAATTAATTAATTGATATAGAAGTTTTTTTCGGTCGTTTTTTTTTTTTTTTTTAAATTTTGTTGTATTTTTTTTGTATAGCTATGATTTCATTTGAGACCGCTTTTCGTGTCCTTCCGTTTAAACTTTGAATATTTTTCTAGATGTAAAAAAAAAAAAAAAAAAAAAAATCTGGTAATCAACACCAGAAACAAATGGTGTACAGTAAAATATATTTTTTCTTGTATTTGTTGGGGTTGGAGAGGGGTTCATTTAACAAAAAAAACGTTTATCGGACAGGCTTGGGAAAACAAAGGAGAGCGCGCTCACTTAAGAAAAACAGCAATAGCTTTAAACAATTTTAGTGGGTGGGGAGTATGATAAAGATGAAAATGTTTTCGTCCGACGGGTTTCGTCCGTTAGGGCTTTCTTTATTATCGCCCTAAACGACGAAACAAAACACACGGTATATTTCCACTTTGTCATACCTTTCCCCCTAAAATTATAATTATTTTACTAAAACAGTTATTGAATCATCGCCATTTTTGTTTTGGTTTTTATGCTAAAGAAATGAATTAAATTTCCAAAACAACCGAGAGCAAACGACAATTAATATCAGGCCTTTTAAAAGCCTTAACCGGAAACTTGCTATAGGAAATTTAATTCGTTAAAAAAAGAAATAAACCTATGTACGGTGGCCTTTTGAAGATAAGGACGGTTATGACTCTCCACAAATTCCTATTCTTTGTTTCTCTTTATGCTATCCTCTTCTTAATTCTATTTTCACAACTTTTTAAATAAGCTCGTTGGGTAGGTTGTGCGCTGCCCTCCTCTAGCTTTCAATCTATACTGTGAATGTTAAATTTCCCAAGCCCTTTCCTCATTATGTGGCCTAAACATTACAACTGTCTCTTTCTGATTTTAAGTATAAGCGTCCTTTTGTTTCCATTTTCCATGAAACTTCCTTGTAACCTATATATTCTGTCCATAATGTTCTCATCTTTTTTTTTTCTTAGAGCAACACCACTGTGACTCGAGTCTCCTCTTCATCTTTGAGCAGATCTTTTCCTCATTCACTGTCATATGGGAGGGCTGATATTAAATAACAATTCAGTATTCTTTCCTTTGTTTCTAATAAAATTTTAAATACTTTGCTTAGCTTTCTCGGTTCCATGTAATAAATTATTTCACCACAGCCCTTTTAAAGGACCGCGGATCATCAGACTTTACTTCCAAAGGTTGAAACGAAAAATGAAAAGAAATTTACACATTGTTTAGTACTGCCCGTCAAAAATGTGTAAATTTCTTTTCATTTTTCGTTTCGACCTTTGGAAGTAAAGTCTGATGATCCGCGGTCCTTAAAAAGGGCCGTGGTGAAATAATTTATTACACGGAACGTTAGAGTGGAACGTTAGAGTGGTCTGCTTTTATTTTTATTTAAAATATATATATATTAAACAACAAAATTTACAATGGGCATAGACATTAACATTTGTGTTTGTGTGTGAACGTAAAGAGTTTGTATTGTGATGAATGTTCGTAAGTACGTGTATAATGACGTTTTTCCACAAGTGGGCAAAACGCAGATTTTGCAAATGTGTCCGCTGAAATGCAAAGTGAAAAAGAGAACTAGGCAAGAAGTCGCCCGGTATTTATAATGTAGGAAGAGCGACCGCCTAGTGAACAATTAGGGAATTAGGAAGGAGTTAACTCCTACAGTGGCAACCAATATTTTCACATGTAAATGACGAACAGATAATCATAACGTTGTTTTGAATAACCATAATGTATTTTCACAAAAAAATTACAATTGTTGGAAACCGCGAATAAACGTGTGTGAATACTGGACAATCTCCTCACAGATGAAAAAGAGACTTAAAGCAACAGAAATTTAGTTCTACATATGGATGCTGATAACGCAATGAACCAAACATGTGAGCAACGACGAAATTTTCGAGAAAATGGAAACAAAAAGTGCACTTATACTTAACATTAGAAAGAGACCGTTGAAATTTCTGGGGAACATAATGAGAAAAGAGGGCTTGAAGAATTTGATACACATAGGACAAACTGAAGACAAGAGGTAGAGAGGAAAACATCCTACCTTTCGAGCTTAAGTAAATGAATGGCAGAACAAGGTTCAGGAGAGATAACAAAAAGACAAAATTTATTAAGGGCTATTGGAAAGTGTGGAGATCCCTGATCGCCATCGTCTTGAAGGGGCACAGCACATAGATGAAAAAAAAGTGCTTGGCAGTTGTGTGTGTAAGTTCAGCCGCTAAGGGGAAAAAACCTCCCCAGTGAAGATGAAGGTCGTGTTAGTGCTGCTACTTACTGCATGCTAGGTTGAAAAGGAGAAAGAGGAAGCTAGTGTTCCGTATTTTGTAGTCCTTAAACAACACCACTTCGCAGTGTCTTGGCAGACCAAGTGAAAATAATCCCCTCAAAGTCATTAAAACTCCCACACCCAGATTATTATACCCTATTTCTACCTATCAAATACCACACTGAATTTAAGTATTTTTTGTAGTAATAAACAAAAAGTTATTTTGTTTTACAAAGCAAAAACTCTGACTTAAGTCATTAAAACTCTTAGTTTTCTCTTATTACTTTTGTATGTCATTCAAAACACAACATTACTTTACAGGGAAACGATAAATTGTACATATGGGGTCTAGTTAGTATTTTCATAGAGTCATTGAGGTATTATGGTGGGTGTGGTAAGAAAGGTAAGTAAGAATGTGTTGTTTTGGTGCAAGAAATATTGTTAGTATGATTGGGTCAGCGTTTGTGGCTAGCTAAGTTTAAAAGTTAAGACAGAAGACCGACCTTTTCCTCATTCCCCACTTCAGCCTTGTGCCACATTTTCTGTTAAAATACTGAAATAAATAATCTTTACAGAGAAGAAAGATGTTTCCAATTTACTAAAATTTCAAGACTTGATAATATTAAACAGGATATAAATCCGTGTTGATTAGATGCCAAAAATGATAAAATTTGTAGTCTTTGAATCTTATAAATTTCACTCTTAAGCAAGACAATAAAGACACTAAGACACAAGGGGTTATTGAGTGTGAGAGAATATAAGAAAAAACGTTATTAAGGAGAGAGGACAATAAAAGAACAGGAATTAAGGAAGCAAAAGATTATGATTGACATTGCATTTAAATTTTTCAAGATCAAAGTTGACTGGAAAGCATGAATCTGGAAGAGTTCCACAAATGTGTGTGAGTGTGAGAAAAGAAACTGTTAGCATATAAATTACGGTTGCATCTAGCCATTTTAATTGTAAATGGAGGACATCTTGGTGCTTGTCTCGTACTGTGCTTAAATTGTTAAAATCTTAAAGAATGTGACTGAAGAAGAGATGCCAGGTCAGAACCAATAACGTTGCAGATTCTTTTTATAAAGATTCTCTAAATGCATAGCAGAAGCATCAGACTAGATGTAACACCTGATCACACACAGATGCTATGCATCCAAACTCCAATTATTTGGTCTGTAAAAAATCAAATAAAAAAGAAGAAACAACTAAGTTTTATCTTGCAACTGGAGTAATTAGGCAATCACTCTCTTCTCGGCACCAAAAGTTAATTTTTTAACATATCCCGTATATACTCACGTATAGGTTACGCCCTTAGTTTGGGGTTGAGAAAGTGGGTATTTGCAGTCAACTCACAGATCGGTCGCACTATAATCTGGGGAGTTATATGGTCCTTTTTTTTAAACAAATATAACTAATATTTGTTAAATATTTTAAAATATTCACCTTTATTTCCAAACTTTGCTTACATATGTTAAAACTTAAAGGTGATTGGTTGTAATTGCGTGGTATTTACTTATCAAGTGTGACGTGGCCCTGCTTAGATAAAAATGTAGATACTGGTGTGTTGCTTGAGCCCTAAAATCACTTGGAAATTATGGTCTCCTGTCGTAAATCAGATAATAAAATGGTAAATATGAGCAGTGCAGATTGAGCACTTTTATTCAAGGTGTGACGCGTTGCCATTGGAAGAGGCAATTGCGTAAAATTGAAATGTCAGGAAAAAATTCATGTTCTCCCTTGATCTTGCTTAAGTTCAGAGTATTCACCTGGACTATTGACACACCGCAGTCTACTGAATCTGAAGTAGACTGCGGTGTGTCAATAGTCCAGATTCTCTATGATGTTGAGTGAATGCCGTACCCCTGATTTTTAGCAAAATGTTTGTGAAAGAAATTGCAACCTATTCTTACTTGCATATAGTTTGCACCAGTAGATAGTTTGCACCCTTAGTTTGGGGTTTTCAAATCGGGTATTTGAGGTTGACTCGCAGATAGGTCGCACTATAATCTGTGGGGTTACATGGCCTCTTCTTTCTTTTTTTAATGCAAATATAACTAATATTTGTTAAATATTTTCAAATATTCACCTTTATTTCAAAACTTTGCTTACATACGTTAAAACATAAGTGTTTATTCATTTAGTTATTAAACTTCATCAGGACTGAAACCCCCAAAATTCTTCATCATCACTGTCAAACATTCTTTTCATTTGTATTTACTAATCAAGTGCGGGGCTGATCTGTTTAGACGAAAATTTGGATACCGGTAATTGCTTCAGCCCTAAAATCACTTGAAAATGATAGTCTTTCATCGTAAATCAAATAATAAATGGTAAATAAGAGCAGTGCAGATCGATCGCTTTTATTCAATGTGTGACGCGGTACTGTCAGAAAAAATCGAAATGCTGCGTAAAATCAGAATATTGGGAAAAATTAATTTTCTCCCTTGTTCTCGCTTATGTCCGAGCCCAAGGTACTCACCTGGACGACTGATACACCACAGTCTACTTCAGATTCTCTGATGTTGAGTGTATAGGTCGCAACCCCTGATTTTTTTTTATCGAAATTTTGATGAAAATAAGCGCCGTCTATCTTCAAGTATAGCCGGTATGTTTTTCTCTGGCCAAACAAAGTTTCAATTTCCGCCGCGCATCCTGTCCAGTTATTTCGCCTGGAAAAAAACATAAACATACAAGATAGATAACTTCGTTTCCTGATATTAAAATTTTAAAAAAATAAAAAAAGTTTTACCACGTTTAATCTCGCAAAGAGACATACTACATATGTCATCTGGTTGATCCTAATTTTTTTTTTTGGGGGGGGGGTCACAGATTTCCAATTCGCTCAATCTCTTTGCTTGTAACTGTTCCAAGTAATTCTGTCTGAATTTCGGTGATTTACACTATCTACACCTCTTCTCTTCTGTTGTTACTTTTACAGCGTTTCAGTCTTTGTGCCATCTGGCCTTCTTCAGTGGTCTGTTGATCCAGGTAAACTTCAGTAAACTGGACAATTTCCTGACAGATGTAAAGGAAACTTGAGCCAACAGGGATGTGGTTCTACAGAAGCACGCTAAGAATACTGTTGCAGGAACTGCTATGTAATATCAATCCTCCTATATTGCAAAATTACACAACACATCAAAAGAAAATGGCAAGCAATTTGGGACATGTTTCCAAACAATAAACTATATGAGCACCAGCCGACAATAAGGAAGGAAAACATAGAGCCATTAGCTGACCGCAGACAAGACATAGTGCTCAACAGAATAAGAATTGGTCACACGCATCTGACACACACACACCTGCTCAAGGGAGAAAGTACACCTCGATGTACCAACTGTAATCAATTTCTCACAGTCAAACATATCTTGATAGAATGTAAGAAGTATAAAAAAAATACGTAATAACTATTACCAGGCACAAAATCTGAACATGCTCTTCCAAAAAGTTTCTACTGGTCAAATAATGGGATATCTGAAGGAAATAAAATATTTCCAACTTCTATAGAAAACGGAGCTTGAATTTTCACCCATACAATTTATGCTTTGAATTAACCTCGAACTATTCAACTTGTGATATATAGAAAACTCTTAAACCTCACAACCACTTGAAATGATTTAAAACACTCTTAAATACAAAAAAATCCAGTTTCAGCATTAAATGACCCATAGGGGTTGATATGCTGGTAAAACAAATAAACAATCAATCAATCAATCCTATATTGCAAGAGAGAACTGGATAATTTCCTCACAAAGAGGAGACTTTATGCAACATAAATGTTGTTCTACAGAAGGATGCCGAGAATACTATGGAATGAACATGTGAGCAACAAGGAAAATTTTAAAGAAAATTTGAACATAAGTTATAGAGATGAAAGAGTGTTGATGAAAAACACAAAGGTAATTGCGATAATTTCTTGGCTTGGTCATAAAACGAGAAGAAAGTACTAACCGTCACTTCTAAGAAGATAGATTGTATGGTCGTTAGCAAAAGGGACAACCCAAGATGCAAGCTACAAATTGGAGATGTCAAAATCAAGCATGTACTGAAATCTGATGGCGCACTGGAACAACAAAAGATGCCTTCCAAAATCTAAAACATTATAAAAAGAAAAAAATCTATTTCTTCTATGTACCGTGCTCTTGCGGACATGGCTCTCCACAATTTCCTATCCTTTATAGCTTTTAGCTATCTTTCCTAATCCTTGTTCTGCCATCTATTTACACAAGCTCGTTAGGTAGGTTATGTGCTACTTTCCTCTGTCCCTTTCAGTGTGTCCTGTCAGTGTCAAATTTTCCAAACCCCCTTTTCTCATTATGTGCCCAACTATCACTTTTTGATGTTAAGTATAAGCGTCCTTTTTGATTCCATTTTCTCTAAAACTTTGTTGTTACTCACATGTTTGGTCCATGGTATTCTCAACATCCTTCTGTAGAACATTTCTGTTGCTTCAAGTTTCCTCTTCAACTGTGAGGAGATTGTCCTGCATTGACTGCCATATAAGAGTATTGATATTACAGTTCAGTACGCTTTTCTTTGTTTTGAACAAAATTTTCCTGTTTCTTAATACTTTGCTCAGCTTTTGGAAGGCATCCTTTGCTATCTCAATGCATCCTCGGATTTAATTGTCACATTTTCCGTCCTCTGTTAAAACACTTCCCAGATATTTAAATTTTTGTTCTTATTTGATTTTGGTATCTCCAATTTGTAATTTGCATGTTGGGCTGTCCCTTTTGCTGACATTCTATATAATCAAATAACATTTTAAAATGCTTTGTTAATGGCCTTGTCCAGTTTATCTTTGATGAAAAATGCATCGATTTTTGTCTGTTTCTGGCTGGCCTTGCATTTTTTTGCTGCTGCTAACACCTGAAGCCGGATTAAAGTAGATGTATTGGTAAGGCTAGATTCTGGTTGAAAACGCAGGCAATGTAAATGTAAACACATTGCTTTGGAGTTTGAAATTAGGCATTAGGGCTGTTGAATCTAATTTTTCTTCTATGGGCCATGTCCCTTGAAGACATGGGCAATCATGGCTCTCCACAATTACCTGTCCTTTATAGCTCTTAGAAAAGTTTATCTTTTTGCTATCTCTCCTAAACCCTGTTCTGCCATCCATTTTCACAATCTAGCTCAACAGGCTCTTTTCTTCTTCCTCTTGCTGTCACTATGTCCTATGAATATAAAATTTTCCAAGCCCTCTTACGTCATTATATACCATAAAAATTTCAACTTTATCGTTTTCAGTATGTGTCCATTTTTTTTCATTTTCTCTAAAACTTCACCATTGCTCCCATGTTCAGTTCATGAAATTCTCAGCATCCTTCTGTAGATCCACATGAGATTGTTCTGCTGTAGGAGTTCTTGGAGTAAAATTTAATTATAACTAAAGAATTGAATGTTCACCTGTTGTCAGGTTTAAATCCAACTGGATGGCTTCCTGAGAGATGGGGTGAGGATTTGAGGCCACAGAAGGGTGTTGGGACTTCCATGGACATGTGAGCAACAAGGAAGCTTTAAGAAAAAATGGGAACAAAAAGGGCATATGTATGTAGAACCAGAAAGAGTTGAGATTTGAGACGCATAATAAGGAAAGAAGGTTTAGAGAATTTAACACTCACAGGACATACTGAATCGGTGACAACACAACCTAACAAATTTATGCAAGAGTACTTGTGCAAAAGTGAAGTCAACAATCCCAGAATTTGAACTAACCTCACAAATTGGATGTTCAGCACCAATAGCCATTAAGCTACCTGCACAGTTACAATTTTCACAATTTCCTTTTCTTTACGTATGAATTTCCATGAATTCTTGGGAAAGGTAGGTTTCCTGCTGTCTTTTACATGGTTTAGTATTCAGTTTTTTTTTTGGGGGGGGGTCTGAAAATGAATGCTAACAGAATTTTTTTTTTTTTTTAACAGGAGTAGAGGTTTATGCATTTTTTTACTGTTTAGAATTGGTTTTCTGGTTCATTTTAACATTATATTTCTATTGGCCTCATCTAAACTGCTTAACTTTATATTCTATTTATCTTTTCATTTATTTATTGTTCTCTCAATAGAAGTGTTTTTTTTTTTTTTTGTTTTTTTTTAAGCTTATCACCCCAAGCAAGGCTGGAAGTCACTAGCACGCAAGGGGTTACAGAAGGTTTGGAGGATGAGCAGGTAGGAGTGGTAAAGGAGAGGACGTGGAGAAAGATAGTGGATCGATCAAGGCAAGGGGGTTACAGAAGATTTGGAGCGAGAGCAGATAGGAATGAAAGGTGAAAGGATGTGGAGAAAGGAAGTGGATAGATCAAGGCAACTGGAGATGTCGATTGACGTTACACTTAAATAATTGGAGACTGTATTTGTCAGGGAAACAGGAATAAGGAAGGGACTTCCACAGGCGAGATGTGCGAGACATGAAGCTATTGGAGTAGAAGAGACGTCTACATCTAACAGTTTCAACGGTGAAGGGGTGGGAATGGGATGCCAGCCTTGTAGGACATTTAAATTCATGAGGCCTAGGAACCAGCGAAAGCAGCTCATCGGAGCAATTACCGTGAAAGTATTTGTAAAAAAGACAGAGCGAGGTAACGTCGCGTCTGTGAGAGAGCGACTGCAGACGAGATGACAGATCAGGGCCAATTACATTGCATATCCGTCTCTGGATCTTATCAAGAACCCTGAGGCAAACAGCAGGGGCTCCAGACCATATATGGCAGCAATACTCCATGCAAGGGCGAATGGTCGATTTATAGATTTGGAGGATCGATTCTGGGGAGAAAAATAGGTTCATCTATCATCCAGTTCTCTTGAACAGGCGTAGAGGTTTATCCCTTTTTTTTTCCTGTTTAGTATTAGTTTTCCAGTTCCTTCTAGAGTTTTCGCATTCTATTTCACTCTTAGTATACCCTTGCATCTTAGTGGTATTATCACCTTTCTTGGGGTGAACTGATTTAAAAAAAAAAATAATAAAAGTCTAAAGAGCGTAGTCTACTCAGCTATTTAACCTATAGCAGAGGGAGAAGAGATGGATTCATGTCCTTTGCAAGGGTATCTTTTTGAAAGTGATTGCAACAGACTAACCCAAAATTTGAATACTGCTTTCCAATTTCATTTTATGTGCTGATAACATTTACGCTATCCACTCATCCATTTTATAATTTTATAATTATAATTAATTCAAACACATAATGAGAGAGTCATTAGTTCATATCTTATTCAGACGGTTATCCTAGTTGTTGTTTTTAACCCCAAATTTAGGCCGATTGCTTTCTACAGCCTTCCTTCATACCTGATCTTAACAATTTTGCTTAATACTTTTTTCTTTTCTGTTGGGATTCTGTAAAATTCCTAAGTTTTTGTTGAAAAGTATGTGCCTCTGCAGATGTCTCTAACGCATCTGTCATAGAAAATGTTTTTTTAGGAACAATTGTTGATGTTCACCGAAAAGTTTTGGGAAGAAAATTTTTCTTTCTTCCTTTCATTATTATTTTTTTTTTTTTTTCTTTTATAGAAATGATTAATCAAGAGAACTTCTTGATATTTCTTAATGCCACATCTTCTCAGAAAAGTAGGCAGCCACATATCTCTACTCTTTTCCTTTCTTATCTGGGAACTGCCTTGACCTCTTCTTGGGAAAGATAGAGGAACACTGTTGGTGTCCCATTGCCCTCCATATGATCAAAAAATAAGATTAGACTTTTGGGGGGGCGGGGGGGTTGCCACTCAATATATTTCGCTATATAGTTGGAAGAGGAGAAAAATGGGTTTGTGCCTTTCCCAAGGTTATTAGTGTGAAAGTGAATGCAACAGATTTGTAGCTAAGATTGCTGATCCATTGTGCATGTTGATGAGTTTATTACCCATACATCATTCTTTCCTCATATTTATCCCAAAAATTACACTTTTTTTTTTTTAATTTATTTTTTTTTTTTTTTTTATTTAAAGATAAAAATGAATAAATGTCTCTCCTTGGTCCTAGGCCAGGTCTAGGTTATTTAATTCTGTTCAAACTGTTGATAAGATTAGCTATTATAATTATTTACACTGTTTACATTGTTCGAACTGTTATCCTCATCTTCATTGCTATAGTCATGACATTTCAACCATTGTACACTCCTGCCTTCTTCAGGTGATATACATTGGAATTTCAAACTGAAACCTTTATTTCATCCACTGGGGTAGATTGTTCTAGTTCCACATGCCGTGCCTTTTTTGGATATCTCAGTTTTAGTTATTTCCTTTTAGTAACTCAACTCTCCAATTTTTTTTTTTTTTTTTTTTTTTCACCTTCGCTGGGGGCAGGTATTTTATAAATAAAAGCGTTGGTTGAAGTAACTTGACCCAAAAGTGTTGGTATTGAACTCACACCTCTTTGGGTCTAGTCACTGGATCTAACCAACATCTTTATCCACTGGACCATATGTAGGACACATGGCCCAGTGGATAAAGATGTTGGTTACCAGGCCACAGCAATGGTGAACCAAAAAACTTGGAGAGTTGAGTTAAAGGGAAATAACTGAGACATCCGGAAATGGCATGGCACGTGGAACTAGAACAATCTACCCCCAGTGGATGAAATAAAGGGTTCTGTTTGAAATTCCAATCACCTGAAGGAGGCTGGAGTATACAATGAGCAAAACATTGTGAATATGGCAATGAAGATGAGGATAACAGTCCGGATAATGTAAATCTTTGTAATGAATTTTCCCAAATTTATATTCAGCAGTTCTTTGTTTTCTTTATAATTATTTTTCAGCTGACTACTTTGTCCAGACACCTGAATGTTCCGAGGACCTGGAACTTATCGAAAAATATATGAAGACCAACAGCAAAGAACGTATCGTGTCACAGTCAAAAGAATCTCCTGATAACAATTATTACCAACAGAATTGTGACAATGCTCTGACACTGATTGGCAAAAACGATTACCAATTTGATGTGGCACTATTATATATAAATATGCGGCCACCAACATCTGAAGGAATCTGTACAGATTATTTGAAATTATACGATGGTAAGAAATATTTCCTTTCGTTTTACGCTCTCATTTAAGGTCGGCAAAAATGAATTCATGTTTTAGAAAATACTTAAAGATCTTAACCCTTTGAGACCTGACCATCGCTTTACCAGTGGTAGATAAAAATGATGTAATGCCCAGCCACAGGTTGAATGGTGGGTAAACACTTGTAACTATTTTTATATCTACCATGAAACATTACGTATCAATTATTTGCAAATTTTGACCCGAGGTCAGGCAGAAGGGCTAAAATTGTTCAGCAATGCAGGGTTCAAAGAGTTAATAGAGATATAAAAATTCAATCAGTGCTATAAAAAGAGACATATTGGAAAAAGAGAAGAGGAAATTCACCAAAATATGGCCACAATAAATGGCAATGTGAAAAGAAAAAAAAACTTTTGCCATAAAATGATTTTTAAAAAAAAAAAATTTTCTGTCAACTTTTTTTATAAATTCTTGATTCTGTTTATTTCCTTTGCTTGTTGGATTTAGAAATTATTTTAATGTCTTTTAAACTTAATATTTCCAACAATCAATTTCTTTTCAAAATCCAATACTTCATCTCTCACTGGTTGGAGGGTATTCTTTTTAATCTTAATACTTTCTTGTCAGCTGTTATTATTTCTAAAAAGGATAAATAATGTTTTCTACCAAATTCTAGCTTAGAATATTTTTTCTTCTTCTTCTAACAAAACAAAAATGTGTTCATGCTTACCAGGTGCTGGATTATTTTTCAAAGAATATGTAATATGTGACTTGTACGTGATCAGACAATAAAACAAAAGCCAATACACAATTTATACAGTTACTCAAAATAAAAAGAAAGAATGAAAACTTAAAAATGATTTTTTTTTTAAATAATTTTCCAGCGCCTTTTTATAAAATATAGAAAATTAATTACTGATTATATTTCTGTCTTCTCTGGAGCTCATCATGTAAACATTATTTGCCCCCTCCCCTTTTATAAATATTTTCAAAGGCCTCTTGATTCTGTTGACATGTTTTGCCTGTTGGATTTAGAAATTATTTTAATGTATTTTAAACTTAATATTTCCAACAATATTTATCAACTTCTTTTCAAAATCCAACGCTTCATCTTTCGTTGGCTGGAGGATATTCTTTTTAGTTGTAATGCTTTCTTGTAGGCTGGTATTATTTCCTGAAAGGAAAAATAATGTTTTCCACCTAATCCTAACTCGAAATTCTTCTATCTTATTAAACAAAATAAACACGTATTCATACTTACCAGGCATTGGGTTATCTTTTTTTTAAAAATATGCAATATTGAATTTGCACATGATTACACAATGAAACATAAACAAAAACCAGTACACAATATATCAACTTGCTCAAAAGAAAGAATGAAAACTAAAAAAAGTTATTAAACTAGTAAAACACAAAAGGAAATTTTAACAAAATACAACAAAGTTTTCTCTTATTATTACAAACTGACATATACATACCATACCTACTATTTATTACAAACTTATGTATACATACCATATATAAAGACATTTATGATATGCTTAACGCTCTTTTTATAGATACAAGTATTTAAGCAATTAAGTTTTATAATAAACAGTATTAAATAACATTTACCAGCCTGAATGTCCGAGAAATTTTCAGGCCGGTAAATGTTATTTAATACTGTTTATTATAAAACAGAGCATTTGCTTAAATACTTGTATCTATAAAAAGAACGTTAAACATATCATAAATGTCTTTAAATAAATTGTCGGACTTTGTCCAATTCAAAAATATATACCATATATACTTGTGTA